>JAKOOJ010000029.1:1847500-2447500 GCA_022577455.1 Arizona elegans
AGTGCTATTGCTATTGCTCTCTCCACTTCTATTTTCTCTGAAGGATTTCAAAATAATCTTCCTTCTGCTCTTCTCCATTCACCCCGAGGATCCATCATTCTGAGATTCCGCAAATCGATTTTTAGAAGATTCATTCCTGCACCCAGAATCTTCTGTATCTTCCAGCCAAGAATTGCACAGAAGTTCTGTCTTATCTTTCTTCTTAAACCCAACCAGAGTCACTAAGAAAGATAGTTTTCCTTTCCATTTTAACCCAGCATTTCTCAGCGTTAGCAGCTTTAGGATGTATAGACTTCAACTCCCAGAATTCCTCAGCATGGGGAAATTGAAGTCCACGTATCTTAAGATTCCCCAAACAGTTGGCTGGAGAATTCTGGGAGTTGGTCTTAAAAGTTTCATTAGATCTTTCACAATTTTCTATAGAGACTCAGCTTACTTTACCGATTAAAGAATGAAGAAACTACCCGTTTCCCTGAAAATAAGACATCCCCTGATAATAAGTCTAATCGGGCTTTTGAGTGCATGCACTAAAATAAGTCCTCCCCGAAAATATTTAAACGCATGTGCAGCCAGTTCCCGCCAGTTCCTCTGGTTTCCTCCACGTGCCCCAAAATAATAAGATCTCCCTGAAAATAAGACCAAGTGCTTATTTCAGGGTTCAAAAAAATATAAGACAGGGTCTTATTTTTGGGGAAACATGGTACTTATCAAGAATGGAGACATTGGGTATTTTCAGAAGATGCTCAGGAGAATGTTTGGACTGTTTTCCAGAGGCTGCACTCGGCAGAGATGTGAGCTGCTGTTTAGTGATTCAGCCTGTTGTATGAACGTCGACAAATGGGCTGATTCATTCAGCATAATGCATCCTGTGAACCCAGCACAAAAGATCAAAACCAGGTTTTAAACAGATAAGAGGACTAGTGCATCACTCCCTTTCTAGAGAAAGATGCTGGATGAAAATGTTTGAACAGATTCGTTGAATTTCTCCACTGGCAGGATCCTGAAATCGTGCCATTCAAGTTCTCTTAAGAGCTGGACATCTACCCTTCGCTTCTTCAGTGTCTCCTAAGGAGGAGAAACTCTGCATTTCCGTCCATCGCAGGGGGTGAAATGCTACTGGTTCGCACCGGTTTGGGCTAACCGGTAGTAATAAAAAGCAGGAAATCTTGCTTTCTAGTGAATCTAAATCGCACGGCATAGCTGATCCCCCACCCCTCGCTGTTCTGCTTACCTTCCCAAGCCTCCTTTTGGCGTGTACTGTGCATGTATGTGTGCACAGTGCGTGTTTGCAGCGTGCATTTGGCGTGTAGCACGCATGTGCGGCCAGCAAACGGGTGGCAAACCGGTTCAGATTTCACCACTGGTCCATCGGTTTTTGCAATGAAGGCGTTTCTCATTTTAACATTTCATTGAAACCCACCTCTTCTTTCCAGTCCTAGATTTTAAAGTTAAGGAGAAGAAATTGACTTTCCACTGGATGGCGTTTCTGATAGTTCTGGACTTACTTATGTACTCAGCATTTTATGACAATGTCATTACCGCGATTGCAAACCACGGTTTTCAGTAGTGAGTGATCCCGGCTAATACAGATAGTCCTTGACCACCGTTCGTTGAGTGGCCCATTTGAGTTATCACAGCACTGGAAAAAAAAAAAAGAGTGACCCCCAACCAGTTCTTGCGCTAATTTCAATGCTGCTGTTTTAAGATAGACCATCTCTGACTATGGAGGTACATCCAGGCAGAGGTGGGCTTCAAATATTTTAGCAAGGGGTTCCCTGCCCAGTTGCTGGGTGGGCATAACCATGGTGGGCACGGCCTACTCGGCCTCCTGCACCATGGGGGGGGCGTTTTTGCCCTCCCCAGGCTCCGGAGGCTTTCCACGAGCCTCCAGGAGGGCGAAAATGGCCTCCCCAAACTCTGGAGATGCTCTGAAGGCTGGAAATAGGGCCTGTTTCTGGCCTTCCCAAACTTCCGGTAAGCCTGTTGTTTGCCCTCCCCGAGCCTCCGTGCGTGCCCTGCATTTACCTGCATACAAAACGGGCCATGTGGAGACTCCTGGGAGGGACGGGGTGGGTTGGGGTGGGTGGGGCCAGCCAGGAGTGGGATTTGGGGGTTATCCGAACTGCACAGAATCTTAGCTAGAAGTTCTGCCGAACCCCCAACAGCCCACGCCTGCCTCCAGGGACCTGCCTTTGCCATTATTTCCACCGGCAACCCTCACCCTTTCTTCTGGCCATCTGTTCCATCCTTCCATCAGGTCCTCTGAAAGGAAACCTTCAAGGTTGGACCCTGGAGTCATTGGGAAAAACCTGGTTTTTAGAGGGCCAAGGAAAGACCTCAGAACCTCTCTCATTTTTCAGTGGAAAAACATGTTGTTGAATTCTGGAAATAATCTTTTTTTTCCCCCCTCCTGGGATGTTGGGTGGGGAGGGAAGAAAGAAAGAAAGAGACAAGGCATGGATGGATGGCAGTCCCCCCACCCACCCACTCCTGCCCCACTGTGGCACTGATTTGGGTCTGGATGTTTCCAGAGGCTGGGCTGGATGAACAAATGCACAGTTTTGAGTGTGTGTTTTAGAGACCCGGAGCTGTCACTGAGCGGCATTTTCAGGAGCTCCGGAGACTAAACATTCGGCCACACAGTTTGTCCGACATGCCTGTTAAAAAAAGAAATATATAACCTCATGTTCACGGTCGTGGGTCTGGATTGGGGGCCCTTTTTACCAGAGCCGTAACTCCAAAGAGAGAGAGAGAGAGAGAGAGAGAGAGAGAGAGAGAGAGAGGAAACAAATAATTCTCTCATGTTGGTTTTGAATATTATTATTTAACGGGGCAGTAGTCGAAAGGCAAGAAGGCAGCGTTGATAGTCATCCATTTATTTAACTAATGCAACTTGGATGTATGGATGATCCTATGTGCAGGCAGATGCCAGGCGGGCTCGCAAGGCGGCTGGGCAAGGAAGTCCGATGACCTCATGAAAATACTCTCTGGCACCAAAACTCCGTTCAAATAAAGGAGACATTCTATAGAGCCCACCGTCCCTTTTAGACCAATTCCCTTAGCAGAATCAATTCCTCCATTATGGCTGGTTGCACAGTCAGCCAGATATTTAGACTGGATTGGGCACTTTCACCCATCTAGTGAATCTTTCCCAATGACTCCGACTCTTCTCCTTCTCCTTCTCCTTCTCCTCCTCCTCCTCCTTCTCCTCCTCCTCCTCCTCCTCCTCCTCCTCCTCCTCCTCCTCCTCCTCTTCTGCTTCCCCTTCCACTTCTTCTTGACTGAATGGATAAGTACTATTTCTTCTTCTTCTTCTTCTTCTTCTTCTTCTTCTTCTTCTTCTTCTTCTTCTTCTTCTTCTTCTTCTCCTCCTCCTCCTCCTCCCCCTCCTCCTCCTCCTCCTCCTCCTCCTCCTCCTCCACAAACCCCACTCCGGTAGAGAAAGGGGGTGCCATAGCCTTTTTCTGGAATAAGTGTCTGTTCTTTCCTTTTCCCCCACCCCTTTTTAGTTCCCAGTCTGGCCCAAAGCCCTTGGATCTCCTAGTGGTCTCCCCTTCAATAATAACCAGCTTTGAACTAAGCCAAAGTTAGCTAAGTGTGTGTGTTCTGAGCAATAGGAAGCTTACAAACTTCTAGAGCCGAGTTTTTCACCCCTGGGCAACTTTTAGCCCTGTGAAGTCCACCCTTTTGAAAGTTGCCCTGCACTAGAATGACCTTACAACTCTCTGCAGCTTCTGCCAGCATGAGCCATTGGCAAGGGAAGCTGGGAGTTGTAGTTCAGCACCAGGGCCCTCACAGGCCCCCACTGTGCAGCCGTCACAACTTTCTTTTGTTGGCTGAAGAAGTGCCCACCGAGACTCATGCCCATTGAGTTCAACCACAGATTGACTGACCCAATGTAGGATGAATTCCATCTTATAGACCAGAGGTTTCCAACCTTGGCAACTTTAAGCCTGGTGGACTTCAACTCCCAGAATTCCCCAGCCAGCTGAAGTCCACCAGGCTTAAAGTTGCCAAGGTTGGAGACCCCTGTTATAGCCCTTGAGAATAAGGCACAGGGGCGTGTGTCTGTGTGTGTCTCTGTGTGTCTCTGTGTGTATTTGTGTGTTTGTAGCCAAGGATGATGGAGATGGTGGCCTTCTTCAAGTGGGGGGGGGCTTTTGGCAGGGATCCCTCCACTCAATGAATTGGACATTGTGAGACAGCTGCCAACCCCCACCTCTGTCCACCCAATTCTGGGGAGGTTGAAGTCGGTTCCGGAATGAAGCAATTCCTGTAAGCAAACCATTGGGAGGATTTTGATGGATCTGTTGCTTCTCACCCAGCCCCTATTCATTCAAGTCCCCTCCCCTCTCTTCTCCAGGGAGCTGCAGGCCTTCCCGGATGAGACGGGCTCCCCCCTGCGCGGAATGGAGAGAGCTGGGAAGCTGGGAAGCTCCAGCCACAGGATGGGATGGTGCAGAGTTGGGAGCCCAAGCACTGTAGGATCTTCATAACTACCAGCCTTCCTGCATTCATTAGGACACCAAAAGGCAGGTCAATTGTGGCCCTTGGGGGCTTTATTCATGGTTTATAAATAAATAAATAAATAAGAATGGACAATCTATTGCTCCTTCCTCTCTTGCAGCTTTCAAGCCCATTGTCAGTGGGACTCCTGAAAAAAAAAATAGGCTCTAAGCAAGTTCTATTATTATGGTTCATAAGGATATTTTCATTTACAATTAAATTCACACGTTGGTGGCAAACTTACTCATTTAAATCCTAACCCAGGACCTCAGAATGAGTAAGGTAACCTCTGAAAACCTAAGGCCCTTCCTAACAGGGTGCTAATTGTAAAATTAGGACATTCGGATCAGATACATTAAAACCAGGGGTGAAATCCAGCAGGTTCTGACAAGTTCTGGAGAACCGGTAGCAGAAATTTTGAGCAGTTCGGAGAACCGGCAAATACCACCTCTGGCTGGCCCCAGAGTGGGGTGGGAATGGGGATTTTGCAATATCCTTCCCCCAGGAGTGGGGAGGGAATGGAGATTTTGCAGTATCCTTCCCCTGCCACGCCCACTAAGCCACGCCCACAGGACTGGTAGTAAAAAAAAAAAAATTGGATTTCACCACTGATTCAAACTTTCCAAATATTGAGGGGGCCCTTCAGGTATTGCTTGGCAGGATCTAACCTGGATTGGTGTGTTGTGTTATTAGGATAGTTGATCACACAGTTCAGCCAGGTGGTTTGATAATCCTAAAGATACAGTATTGTTGTCGGATGTATGATATGGTTCTTGTCATGTAATCTAAAGTAGATTCACATTCTGACTGGTAGAAACTTTTTAAGTCAAGTCTAACCTGGGACCTAAGAATGATTAATTATCGTTTTTATTTTCAATTAGAAATTCATTCCTTTAAAAGAGGCCCTTTCCATCATCTCCTTCTCCTTCCTCACAATCTTGGGAGGCTCCAGGCCACCCCTAAATTGCCTGCCAGAACCCTACTACCAGTTACTAAGTGATACTTAGCTGGGGCCCTAGTAGAACATAAGCCATGGTTTAATTGCGGGTCAGAATTGGCTGGGTTCACCCAGCAGAGGAAGCCGAAGGCTTGGGTGATTCCATCTTCACTGTCTCTACACTGAGTGAAAGCAAACTTATCTCCAAGGGCCTAGGCCAGTAGTCAGCAACCCTTGACTCTGGAGCTGCATGTGGCTCTTTCATCCGTCTGCTGCGGCTCCCTGTCACTCAAAATATGCGTCACAACTGCCAATGTGCGACACCCAGCGATGCCCAATTTATTAAGCTTTTCGACCCCCGGTAGGCCACCCATGGATAAAGCCAAGAAAAGAAAAGTTTCAGAAGAAAACAGAATGTTGAATTCAACTACATATGCTAGTTTTGTGGTCACTCAAGAAATAGTCAGACACGGGAAGAGTTTTGTGGCTCCCGGTGTTTTCTTTTCTGTGGGAAACGGGCCCAAATGGCTCTTTGAGTGTTTAAGGTTGCCAGCCCCTGACCTAGCCCTAGGGGCTCTCCAAGGCCAAAAGAACAATGGGTGTGGGGCAGGCCCCATCTTTGAGTTGAGGGGCCTGATGATCGCCCAGGAAGTAAAAATATATTTTGGGGGGGGGGGGGTCTGCTGCATCTTTGCCTGGTCTCCTAAACACATTGGGGAATTCATTCCTGCTGTGCACAGTTCTTCATTTGCAAGAGCTAATTTCAAGAACTCTCCAACTACCATTAACGATATTATTATTGTTAATAATAATAACAATAGCAAAACATGCACATCTGCCTGTCACAGGCTTTTTGGGGAGGACTCGAATAGATGGATAAAAATGGCCAAATCCAGTCTAAACTTCTCAGGCTGGCTGACCAATCCCTCATCTCAGTTTATCATCATAAATCATTTCTCCAGGGGCTCAAAGTAAAGGGCCAACCGCTGCTTCCCCCCCTCCCCCAGGGAAACCAGAAGGAAGCTTTTCTCTTAAATCTGAGCTGCTGGAATTCACTGCCACCAGATACAGCCCCGCTTTAAGTCCGGTGCAGACAAGCTAAGTGCCCAAACAAAATTGTTTTGCTGCTTTTTTGGTGTGTGTGTGTGTGTGAATATGGGGACAGGGCAGGGGAGGGGTTCCATTCTCTCTCTCCTCTATAGAATTTAATTTTTGCTTGTCTTCGATCCAGAATGATCCCCCTGGGTTGTTGGAGGAGGTGGTTGGTCAGAGATCTACAGAGACCCAAGATGGGGGTTCTCAAAGGACCCCCTGATCCTCGGGGAGGGGGCTGCCATGGCTCCCTTGCCTGGCCTGAGACTTGCCCACTGTAATCCCCTCGGGGCAGGAATCTTCCTTCTTCCATTGTCTCCTTCGTTCCCCTTCTCAACAACCCGGTGAGGTAGGCTCGCCCCCAAAGAGAGGACAACCCCACCAGCCTATGATTAAAACAAGGAAGGGGAGGAAAGGGCCGGCGTTCCTCTCTACTCAAAAGTAAAACTCACCCCCCCCCCCCTTCCCGGCTCTCTCTGGATTTCACAGGCGGGGAAACTCGTGGAGGGCTGGCGGCGAGAGCGCTTCACTCCCGCTTGCCTCGCGCGTCCGCACCGCCAGGAGCCTCGCTGCGGAGGTGAGCGCCGGATCCCTACCCGGGACCCCCCAGCCCAGCCCAGCCCAGCCCGGAGATGTTTCCACGCAAAAATAGCCTTGCCTGAGCTTCCCCTCCGTTAGAGAGGGATCTCGCCTTTGAAAAGAGAGGCGACAAGCAGGGGCTGCGCGCCCCCCACCCACCGCTCCAGCAACGGACCGCGGGTGAGACTCGCCCAGGTCACCCACCCACCGGCCCGAATGTGCTTATCCAGGACGTGGGGAGATTCCCCCACTTCAAACCGGAGCACCCACGCGCCCTTAAAGAGTCTTCCGCCGCTTCGAGATGGGGCAGCCGAGACGGAGGGGGGTGGGGTGGGGTACAGACCCAGCGGCCCCCCCTCTCTGTTTTCCCTGCCCGCTTTGACTTTTCTTTGTCCGGCGTTTTGTTTCAGCCCGGACCGAGCGAAGGAGATTATTGTATTTTGGGGAAGGGGTGGGTGGGTTTGGGGTGCAGGAGACTTTGAGGTGGGTGCTCTTCCAGCTTTGCAAGGAAGGAGCCCCAGATCCTGCCGAAGTTGTTCTCTGTAAGATAAAGCCCTTCAGAATGAATATATATATTATATGTATAATATATATATATATATATATAATTTATATATATGGATGGAGGGGAGCGTTTGGCGTCCCGAATGCGCGCCTTGTACGTCTTATTATCAAGTTAATTAAAGCTAGCATCTGACAATGTCACTCGGCTATAGAAAAAGAGATTTAAATGCGACGTCTCCCAGGACTGCATGTCAAGGGCTGCTATTCTTTTTTCCTCCCTCCGCCCCCCCCGCAACCCTCCCCCCGCTTGTCTCACTGCGCTGCTGCCTCCAATCCAGCTTTACAAGAACAACCACGAAAATCGGTTGCCTTGAAAGCCGCTGTTTCTATTGGCATGGAAGCAATTATGAAAAATTTTGATGTCGGAAAAAAGAAAGAAAGAAAAAAAAAACCCCCATCACATTAAAAAAAAAATTAAGGGAGAAAAGAATAAAACCATTTCGCTCATTTGTGCGCGCCCAGCTTTTTTCTTTTTTCTTTCTTTTTTTTCTTTCTCTGTTTGAAGATAGAGTGGCGGTATGAAAAGATATCAAGAAAGAGTGGGATCAAAGGGTCCCCCCCTTTTCTCTCTCTCTTTCTCTACCTCCCTCCCTGAAAGATTCTTCTCAAGCATTTTAAGAGATTATTATTATTTTTATCGCCATCGTCATTATTATTTGAACTTCAACAAGGAGCCGGGAAAGAAAAGAGAAGGAAAAAGATTCATGTGTATCTCTCTCTCCCTGTGTGTGTGTGTGTGAGAGAGAGAGGGGGGGGGGAGAAGTATGTGTGTGTGTGTGTGTGTGAGAGAGAGAGAGAGGAGAGAGAGAGAGAGAGTGTGTGTGTGTGTATATATATATATATATATATATATATATATATATATATATATATATATATGCAAAGTCGATTTTGAAATGTGTCCATTGAAATGCGCGGAGCTGGTTGCTACGTGGACTTGCTCTGGAGGTCAAGTGACGGACGGATTGTATGCTTCTCCATAATAATATTAATTAAACAATTTGCATGCTAATAAGGTAACAATTATCAGGGCTTCTGTTGAAAGATTCAGGTTATTACAACACGCCAGCCTGAGGCCAAAGGTCAGAGAGTGAGAGGCGAGAGAAATTTCAACTCAAATTAACATTCTGTCAGCTCCAGAAAATGGGATAAATAAAGTCGAATTAATTCATTATAATAAAAGAGAGGCAGAAGCGAGCGGGAGGGAGGGGGAAAGAGGGGAGGGGGGAACAAACCCCCCCTTTTATTCGTGGGGAGGATTGATTACCGCTTTGTATTCAAACCCACGTTCCTTTGGCATTCCTCGTCCTGAAATCCGACAGAAAACGAAGGTTTTATTGCTACAGGCGAAAACTTGCTTCAGTGGCTACAGTTTACATTTAGTATTTATAGAGAAAGAAATTAAATTATGTTGAAAAGGGGAACCCTTGGCCTCTCACCCCGGAATTAGTAACTACCTATCTTTTTCTTCCCCTCCCTTGAGGTGGGCAAGGGGCGGGGCTGCGGGAAAGTGCCGGCCGTCTAAATTGCTATTTTATTTTATTTTATTTTATTTTATTTTATTTTATTTTATTTTATTTTATTTTATTTTATTTTATTTTATTTTATATTATTATTTTATTTTATTTTATTTTATTTTATTTTATTTTATTTTATTATTTTATTTTATTTTATTTTATTTTATTTTTTATTTTAGCTTTCATTTAGGGCCGAAAAGGAAGGGAGAGAACCTTCGGCTCCTCATAGGATATTCAATCGCACAGGGAATCAATCCAAGGGCAATTCGGTTTAGTCTTTTCGTTCCACTCTTTACTCCGAATTGAAATCTGCCGGTCTGATCCGCGCAACCGCTCAAATACCTCTCTTTGTGACCCCGAGTGTGCTATCCACGTGGATCCTGATATTTGGAGCAAAAGGTCCCGTAAAAATATGTTTCCGGAGAGGCGATTCGGGTTCTCCCTGAAAACTTCGAAAAGGCCAATAGGGATCTGAAGTTTGAAAAGAGACAGGAAGTTTTGAAAATAAATAAAAAGAGGAGAGGGCTGTGTCGTCTTCAGATTTTCCTCTTCTTGCTATTTTTTAAAAGAAAATGTCACTTAGAAAGCAGAAATATTCTTGTTATTATTAACCTGAAAAAAGGCCCAGACAGGTTAGGGAATTTGGGATTATATCTGAAGAAGAGACACGCGTTTTAGGCGCAATTGACACCTTTCCGTCACCTCATTTTCTAGCTTTTGGGTTTAAGGAAAAGCACCAGATTTTAGACGCGGCCGCTTTTGAAAGGAGGGCGGCAGATCCTAAATTTAGCCGGAGAGGGTTTCACCTCGAGAAAGACCCCCAGAAGAGAGAGGACGAAAGAGCTAAGCTCTGGACGGCCAAACGGCGAGCTTGGGGCGGCGCGCGCTCAGTCTATTTGGGAGGGGGAAGCGAGCCCCGTTTCCTCTCCTTGTAGGGGGATTGAGGTGCGGGGATGCTCGCTTTTTTATTCCGGGGCTCTTTTGCACGCGGCCGACTGGCGAGTTAAGTCCTACTCATCTCGCGGGGAGCCCGGGGGCGAGGAGAGGAAAGGGCCAGCCAGCCGCGAGCTGCGCCTGGCCCCATCCTTTGCCTCGCTCCCTCCAGAACAGCTTCTGGCCAGACGTCTGTCTCAAAGGGCAGGAGCCCTCGGCTTGCCAGGGGTGGTCTCTTGGGATGGGGTGGGGGTTAGACCTCATCTGCTGACATTTCTTTCGTGGGCATCCGGCGCGCGCCTCCCCACCCGCGGGAGAAGGACTCCTAAACTTTTACGCACGGAGTTTACCTGGATCAGCAGCCGGAGACCACTCGCCCTGATCGGCGGGGGAAGACTTGGGGAGAGGGGGACCCAGAAGGAAGCTGCCCACCCTGGCATCTAGGCCGAAGCTCCCCCAGCAGACGCTGCGCCTTCGGAGTCGCCCTGGAAAGGCTTTGGATTCGCTTCCCAGGCCGCCCACCAACGGCACCCAAAAGCAGAGGAAGGCGCGCCCAGGAAAGTGGGGTCCCCGTAAACTTTCCCCATTTCCCTCAAGGCATGGGCTTGGAAGACACCGCTGCCTCGCAGATTTGTGCCGCCAGTGCGCTTCGGCGTTTGCGGGAGCCGCTGGCTGGCTCTAAACTGACCGGACTACAGTAGCCACCTTCTGGCTTGTCGGACAGGGGTCAGGTTTCCCAAGGAAGCCCCCTCCCCCCACCCAGGCTCTGCCTTAGCCCCGGTCTTCTTCGGCCTCCCGCAGGGAGCCCTCCTCCTGCAGGGCCTGGGATCCTCCCAAGGCACCTGAAAAGCTTTCTCTCTTTCGGCCCAGGGAACTTAATTCGGCCTGCTGGCCCAGCGTTGACAACCCCGCCCGGTTGTCAGATTTTTTCAGAGTAAAATGTGCGTGTGGATGGGGGCGCTTTAGAAAGGGTTTGCGCGGGTTTGAATGCGGAGAGGTGCCTTTGGATACGCGCGGGTTCTATGTGCATCTCTATAATTATATTCATGCATCTCTCTCTCTCTCTCTCTCTCTCTCTCTCTCTCTCTCTCTCTCTCTCTCTCTCTCTCTCTCTCTCTCTCTCTCTCTCTCTCACACACACACACACACACACACACACAGCGAAATATGAGTCATGCTCTTTTGCCAAATCGCCCTTTGTTTTTTAATTAAGGACCCTCTGGCCCATTCATAATTTAGTACGTGTGTGATTTTACTTTCTCTAGGGATGCGTGGGGGAGAAACCTTTAATTATTATTTTGATTGATACGACCTGATGGTGCTGATATATATTAGATAGATAGATAGATAGATAGAGAGAGAGAGAGAGAGAGAGAGAGAGAGAGAGAGAGAGAGAGAGAGATGCACCCCCTACCCACTCGCACCCCTTCTTTCTGCTCCAGCTAACCCGTAATTTTTTAGCGTTTCCAATTCGCGCCCCTTCTCCTTCCTCTTCCTCTTTGCAGAGAGAGGAGGGGGAGGGAGGGGGAGAGAGAGAGAGAGAGAGAGGGAGGGAGAGAAGCCTGAGAGGAGATGAAAAGGCTTGTAGTTTTAAATTCATCGTGACAGGCCTGGAAAGAAGGATGATGAATCTCCTATTATTGGATCAGTCTATTTGCCGCTCAACGTCTCTCTGTAATTGGAGCAACAGCACTTTAAAAGGTTCAGAGGAATGGGGACGTTTCTGGGGGAGACGAGGAAGAAGACGGCGAGGTGGGGGGGGAGGAGGAGGAGGAGGAGGAGGAGAGCGGCCCTCCTTCCACCACGCAGGGAAATCTATTAGTGATTTGGGGGTCGGGGGCCGCACGGAACGCGGGATGCTGCGAGAGGGTTTGGGAGGCCCCCGTTCTCAGCCTCTGAAGTTCTTCACGGATCCTTTCTGGGCGCGCCCCCCACCCCCCCGCCGCCCCCCGCCCGCTTTCCTCCTCCGGTTTGGCCCGGGCTGTCCTCTGCGCCCTCCCCCCCCTCCCTTGGGGGCCGGAGTTCTTATCAAAGAGAGACACCCCCCGCCGTCCCCTCCCCGGCTTCTCCTTGTCTTGTTGTGACAGTTGTGATATTGTTTATTGAGGGTGGATGTCAGGTATAATTAGCAATCGATATGGAAAACGGTCGGCTTCCCCCCCCCCCTTCGCCCGCTCAACCCCCCCCTTCGCCCGTCCGGCCCGCCTCTGACGTCAGCCCCGATGCCTGCTTCTTATTGGTCCCAAATTCCCCGGGCCTGAGCCTAATGATGAGGAGGCCTGCCGGTGCTAAAGTTAAAACGCCCGGGCGCCACCGCCTCGCCGCCGCCACCCCCGCGCTCCTCCGGCGGCGGTGGCGGCAGCAGCTGCGCTGAGCGCCCGCGGGCCCCGCTCCAGCATGGACAGCCGCCTCCTCGAGCACCCCCATGCCCAGTTCGGCGGCATGGTGGGCTTCCCCTACCCCATCGGACCCCCCCACGTCTACGAGCTGGCCGGCCACCAGCTCCAGGCCGCCGCCGCCGCCGCCGCCGCCGCCTCGGTGCCCTTCTCCATCGACGGATTACTCAACGGCTCCTGCGCCGCCGCTGCCGCCGCCGCCGCCGCCGCCTCGGTAGTCAACCCCAACCCGCTGCTCCCCTCCGGTTGCGGCGTCAACGGAGATGCTCAGCCCTTCAAGCTGACCGGTAAGTGGCCGCCGCCCGCTTTCGCCTCCCTGCCTGCTTGCCTGCCAAGCCAGCGGCCTAGGTCGAAGCCTGCGGGGAGGGCTCCTCCGAGGGTTGAGGGGGGGGGGGACAGGCTTTGCTGCCTGGGGAGGAGGAAGAGGATGGAGGAAATGCGGGGGGGGGGCGGTATTTGAAGTTGACAGCTGCTTTTGAGGAGGAGGACAGGGGCTACGGTCCACTAACCCGGGATTTCAGCCCTCGGCTTGTCTGAACGGGAGCTGGGCAGGGGGGCTTAGAGAGCGGCCTTTGTTGGCCAGGCTTTGCAGTCCGGCCTCCCACCCCACACGCCCCCCGCCCCCCCCCCGCGGCCGGCATTCGGGCTTCTTCGAAGCAGAAACGCTCCCTCTGCGAAACCCTGAAAGTTGGGCCGAGCAGGGAAAGGAGTCCTTGGGGAGGGGTCGCGATGGGGTCGGGGGGGGGGAGAGAGAGGGGAATAAAGAAGGTCCTATCCACCTGGTCCAGGCAAGATCGCTCCTGCCAGAGTCCCACGGAATCTTCTCTCCTGGAATCTGTTGGGGGGGGGAGGGGGGAGTGGCTGGGAGATCTTCCCTGAGCATCTTTGAAGTGTGTCTGGTGGGGTCTGGGCGGGGGGGATCGTGTGTAACGGCAGGAGATGAGTTTAGGGAGCCTGGCTAACACAATAACGACTTCAAAGGTGGGGAGGCGTTTATTTAGAGACCCACCGCGCAGGAGGAAAGAATAGAGGCTGGGATTTTGGTTCCCACGCGACCCCTCAACCGAGTGCTGGGATCCTGTCGTGGGGGGGGGGGCTCCCCTGTCTAAACAGACAACTGTGGGGGGGGGGGTTTGGAATGGCGACGAGGCCTTTGGAAGTAAGGCAGTTTTGTAGAGACCCCCGAAAGCCTCTCCGCGAAAAGGCTTTTCCAGAGGAATTATTATGCTTTATTATTTAAGATTTAATCTTCAATTCGATTCACAGTCTGGGACCGGTAAAAAACAGTTAAAAATTGTCCTAACCAAGAGGACCTAAGAGCTATTAACATTATTATTATTATTGGTTCATCTTCGATTCAGAGTCTGGGATAGGTAAAACAACAGTTCAAGTCCTAATCCAGGATTTAAGAGCTGTTATGCTAACCTCTAAGTATATAGGCAGTTCCGAGTAAGGTGTTTCCCCCCCCTGCAAAATATTATTATTATTATTATTATTATTATTATTATTATTATTATTATTATTATTTATTAGCACAGTCAGCCAGATGTTCAGACTGGATTTTGCATTTCTGCCCTACCTATCTAGTCCTTTTCCAAGGACCTGGGTTAGGGAGATCTGGATGTTTGATGGTATTACACATATCACCGCAGAATCCGGCATTTTTGTCCATTTCTGATTAATTATTACTATTCTCTGACAACCGTGCTTGGCGGTGGAGCTATCTGAAGTTCTACCCAAAGGCTCAGGAATCTTAAATCTGGTGTTTGGTGGCTTCCCTTCTCCTTTTTCTTTTCCCCAAGTTTGCAGCCCTCCGCAGGAAACAGCCTTTTGATGCCAGACTTCTCCAGATTCCCCGCAAAGTCCATTATTAAACTTTGATTTAAGCAAAGGCGCTTTCTTGAACTTTATACCTGAAAGGGGGGGGGGAGGGCGAGACGACGAGGCACGTGCCAATTTAAACACGCGTCCGAGACCCCCTCCCCAAATAACTGAGCTTTCAAGTGGGGGGGTGGGGGCTACCTCTAAGGAGAGGAAAAAAAAAAACCCAACGCCAGAACGAAATCCCCTTTAAGGAAGGCGGGCGAGCCGGCAGCGTCTGCCTGTTTGTTATTCCCCATTAATTCCCATTTCCCCCCACCCCCCCGCCCTTCCACTTTGAATAATCTACTTTTAAACAGCCGCTTTTGTCTCCGAAGAAGGCGCTTTTATGAGCCAAAAAGCCTTGAGTCGCCCTGGGCGAATAGGAGGTAATATAATTTTTTTCTAAAATAAAATAAATAAAATAAAAGGGGGAAAGAAGTGAAGCGTTTAGATGTGGGGCAGATGAATTCGCATTGGGATTGGAGGGGTGGTGGGTTTTTTTGTTGTTAAATATATATATATATATATATACATACATACATACATACATACATACATATATATATATATATACACACACATATACATACATACATACATACATACATACATACAAAAATACATACATACATACATACATAGATACATATCTGTTTCCCCCATGACTGGACGTTTTGAAAATATTCCTGCGTGGAAACGCTTTTAAGGAGATTCCTAACGACCGGAGGGATTCGGGGGGGGGGGGATTCAGCTTCGTTTCCTTTAGCTCCTTTTCTGCTTTCCCTCCCCAGACTCGGTGGATCCGGACAAGGAAAGTCCCGGGTGCAAGAGACGAAGGACCCGGACGAATTTTACGGGTTGGCAGCTGGAAGAGTTGGAGAAAGCCTTTAACGAAAGTCATTATCCCGACGTCTTTATGCGGGAAGCCCTCGCTTTGCGCCTGGATCTGGTGGAGTCGCGAGTGCAGGTAAACCGGGCTGCCGCTTGCCCTTTTCCTCGCCGCCCAAGGCTGTGTGGGAAGCCTCGTTCGCCACGTCGCCCGGGACTAAGCAGGCCTGCCTCTCCTCCGTCTTCGCCAACAGCCGCCGAGACAGGCCCCGGCCGAGGCGGAGAAGCTGCGGTCGCTCCGACGCTTCTCCGGCTGCGAATCCCCTACTCGAGGCCTGCGGATTGACACCGTCCGCGCCTCTTCCTTCAGGGAGGGGGCGAATTTGCAATTCTCGGTGTTATTTTCCCTCTTATTTCCTCCCCTTCTCCAAAAAATACACAAAGCCGCTATTTGCACCAAACGAATCGGCTTGAAATCTCTGCAAAAGTCCTGATAGATAAACGTAGCATTTTGCATTTGTGAAAGGTGGGGGGGGGGGAGGGCGGATGGGATAGAGGGCTGTAAGCATGAAGTGATAAATCCTGGGGTGTTTTTAAATCCACGCTGTTGTTGGGTTCCCCCCTCCCTCCCTGTGACTTCATTCCATTCCTCGGTCCTTTCTCCTTATTTACGCACCCACCCGCAAACGCATCGCCTCTGCGCTGCTTTTAATACTCCACCCCACTCGAGCTTCAAAGGGACCAATTAATTGGGTTCAAGAACCCAAGGTTTGAATTTGGAAGGCTGGCGGAAGGAGGGGTGGGCTCTCTCAACTTGGCAAAGCCCCTCCACGATCTCCCCTCCCCGCACAAAGCCAGGAACCGAAGGCCCCTGGTATGAAATTCCAAGCCTAAAATCAGAAAGATACCCCTAATGAGGCGATATCGCCCTCCCTGAAATGCATCTCAGGCGCCCGTTGGAAGACGCGTAAAATAAAATGCAAAAAAGGAAACGAAATATTGCCCAATGCTCTGCCTTTTCCCACTAGTAAGGTTCCGATTAATCCAAGCAGGCCTTGTTTTAAAAAAGTGTATTTACAAAATACTTCTGCCCTCCCTCCCTCCCTCCCTTTGACCTCTTCTGTTTCCAAATCCTTTTATCCAATCTGTTCAAGGGTTTTGACTGAAGTCAAGATCCTTGATTTCCCCTCTAATACGATAATTAGTAATTCTGCCTGACAAGGGCTGGAGGAAGCTAACACCCAGGCAGTTATAAAAAAAAACAAAACCCCGAACAGCCAGGAATTGCAATCAGCTCCCAGCCCAGCCGATTTTACCTTGGGGACGGCTAAAAATCAGAATTTGAAATAAAACCGGCTATCGAAGAGACCTCTCTCCTTCCCTCGCGCCCCTTTCCTTAAAAACAAACAATAAAATAAATAACGCAACAACGGTCAGAAATTCTCCCGGCGTTTAAATCGAAGTTTGGTTTGGAAAACTGATTATTTAAATGAACGATTTTTAGATTTTTTCCCCCACCCAACGTGCTTATTTAATTTTTTTAAAAAAAAGTTTCCTCCGTTGAGGGTTGCAGTGGGAATGAGCGACGGAAAGACCGATTAGGAGCGTCGTTTTTATTGTTGTTACGATTTATAAAAAAATATGTGATTTTAAAAAAAAACCACACTGAAGTTTTTCAGAGGAGACTTATTCGGTTGAAGAGCTAATGTCAAATCATGGACGCTTAACCTCCCTTCTGCGATCCCTTTCTCTCTCTCTCTCTCCTCCCAATTTTTTTTCTCTCAGAAATAGCTGGTTACTCCTCGTCCTCCCCCAGCCCCCCAGGCTAAAAATCGTGTCATCTCCGCGTTTTCTCTCCCATCTCATTAGGTTTAAAATTGGAATTAAAACAGTGGAAGAGAGCCGCTAAATATGGCCAGTTCCTTCGGGACGTTGGCTTTTGGTTTTTCGGAGAGGGGGCGCCAAGCCTTGATCTCCGACGGGGGTCAGAGTTTTTCCTTCCCCAATTTCCCTCTTCCCCTCCCCAAACAAATCCTAGCCAGGAGGCGGCGGCGGCGGCCTTGGAACTGCGGAGGAAACGCCGGGTGGGCTGAATCCCCGCCACCGCCTGGTGAAAACCCAGCGAGAGAAGCGCTCCTACCGAGGAGACCTATTCTCCTCCAAGGTTTTCCTCCTCCACGCCTTCCTAAATTTGTGGTTTGTTAGGGGGTCCTCAAACTCTCGGGCCTTTGTGGTGAAGCCCCCCCCTCCCGCTATCCGCTCCGCAAAGGAGAAGGTGGCTGCGCGCGGATTTCTCTTACTATAAAGTTCTCCACTCCTGACTTTTTCCTTCCGCGCAATTTCTGCCTCTCTCCCGCTTGTGGCAGCGACCTTTCCTTATTTTTTTAAAAACTAAGATGTACCCCCCTCCTCCCCCGCCTCCAGCTGTTGCAGAAATCGAGAACACATAGGATCGCGCATCAGGCCCAAATCCTTCCTTTGGGGAATGGGCAAAGAAAGGATGCTGCTGGCCAAAGATGCCAGCAGATTGTTTGCAAGCAGTCGAGGGAGGGGTGCGGGGTGCGTGGAGAAGCAGAAACTCGGTTTCCCCCCAACCCCCCCCCCCACATCCTTGTGAACAGGGAAGAACGGGGGGGGGGGGGCTTCTGATATTTTGATCTGGATCTCCTGGCTTTCTTCTCTTTTCAACTCCCCGCCTTCCCTCCTCAGCCTTCCGCCAACTTTTCTGGCCTGTGGGGTAGAAGCCCCCGGTCTCTTAAAAAAAAAACCCCCCACCAAACCAAGACCCCCTTCCCTTGTTTTCTTCCGAATATCAGTCAAAAGGCGGCGCGCAGACCGCCACGTATACCAAGGACTAATTCTCTGGTTTTTAGTGCCTCGCCTGCATCCCCCATAACCACCGAGCCCCAGGCGCGGAGGGCCCGAGCTGGCTTTCTCCCCCACCCTCTCCCGGCCTCCAGGTATGGGGGGGAGAGGGAGCCCAGCTGTTAACAGCTTCTCCTTCTCCTCCGGTCTGCAGGTTTGGTTCCAAAACCGTCGGGCCAAGTGGCGCAAGAAAGAAAACACTAAAAAGGGTCCCGGCCGGCCGGCCCACAACTCGCACCCCACCACCTGCAGCGGGGAGCCCATGGATCCCGAGGAGATCGCGCGCAAGGAGCTGGAGAAGATGGAGAAGAAGAAGCGCAAGCACGAGAAGAAGCTGCTGAAAGGCCAGGCCCGCGGCCTCCACTCGCCCAGCGGCCTCTCGGTCAACAGCAGCACGCAGAGTTCCGACAGCGACGGCGGGGGAGGCGGGGGAGGCGGCGGCCTCTCCCCGGACCCGCCCGACGGCTGCAAGACGCCCTCCAGCAGCGGCCACCACGCGCCCTTGACCGGCGGTTGTGACCCGGCCGCCGCCTCGGCTTTCTACCCGGGTCGCTGCGCCGCCAAGGACCACCCGGGGGGCCCGTCAGGATCGGAGTGCGCGGGCCCCCCTGCCCTGCCCGGCGGCTACCCCAAGCTCAACCCCTTCAGCGTGGAGAGCCTTTTGTCGGACTCCCCGCCGCGGCGGAAAACGGCGCTGGACTTCTCGCCCGCCCTGGCCCCCTGCGCCCCCGCGGCGCGCACCCTGATCGGCAAGGGCCACTTTCTGCTCTACCCCATCACGCAGCCGCTGGGCTTCATCGTGCCCCAGGCCGCCCTGAAGAGCAACCCGGCCCAGGAGGCGCCCCAGCGAGGCTCCCCGCTCCCCGCCGCCAACCCCAGCCCGGACCCCGCGCCCCCCAAGAGCAGCAGCACGGCCGCCATCTCCACGCCGGGCGACGGCGGCGTCTCCCTGCCCAGGAAGGTCCTGGCCTCGCCGCTGGCCGCCCCCTGCCCCTCGGCCGCCTCCCCCGCGCCCTACGGCGTCGACTCGGCTTCCCAGGGGGACGGGAGCAGCGGCCCGTCGGCGGCCCCCAAGTCGCCCCCCAAGGAGGCCGGCCACGCCAAAGGCAATCCGGATTGCCGCACGACGGAGAGAGAGACTGCAACGGAGACCAACTGTTTAGACTGTGAGGAGGTGGATATGGACTAGAAAGGGGGAGGGAGGGGTGCGGGAGGGGCCAGATCAGCATCTTTATCTGCTAGATTCCTTGCGGGCGGGGGTGGGGGCGGGGGCGAATGGATCAATCGAAACTTCTCACATTCCCAAAGTTTTTCCTCCTAGATTCTGTCCATACCTCTGTTTTTCCATTCTTCTCGCCTCCTTCCCCCCCCCCCAAAAAAACTTTCCCAGGTTCTAACTTTGCCCTCTTGAAATCAGGTGACCGATTTTTATTTTTAAAAGGGTGAGATTTTTTAAAAACATTTTTTTTCTTTTATTCTCTTTGGTTTCCTTCCAAAAAAGAAGCTCCGAGAGGCGGGAGGGGGGGGGGTTTCTTTGCCGGAAGCTGGACTTGACCTGAATGCAAACTGTTGTTTTTTTTTTCAAAAAAAAAAAAAAAAATTCCCCCTCAACCAACCAGACACAACAGCGACTCCTCAAACCTTGTAAATTGCAAAAATGTTTAAAGATATTTATATATGTAAAAAAAAAAAAGAGAAAAAATAACACACTTTTTTTTGATAAATAAAAATCTGTTTAAAAATCAGATCTGGCATTTACTTCGTCTTCGCTTAAAAAAAAAGAAAGAAAAGAAAAATAAAATACCCCCCCCCCCCACTTTAAGAAACGACAATAATCTCCTGGTTAAAGCGGGAGAGGGAGAAGGATAATTTTGGATTGGATTTGAAAGCTTAGCTTCAAAAGGAGTGAGGGGTTTGTTTAAATAAATAAAAACGTTTTTTTAAGAAAAGACCACCTTTTAACGCTTGTTTCTAGCTATGCCCTCCACGGGTTCATTGCTTAACAAATATATTCCGCGAAGGCCACCCCTTTCCTATATATTTTTTTTGCCAGCCTCGCCGTCACTCCCCCTAACCTCCTTTCTCACCCCCCCTCCTCCTCCCCGCCCCCCCCACCCCCCCCCCACACGAGGTTAGCAGCTTCAGGCTGTAAGGACCAGGCCAGCTCCTGGTGCGTTTTGATATGAAAGTAATTATTTTCCCGTTGGCGGCTGCGGGGATTCGCTTTTCTCGCCCAAAGGGTTATTATACATTACCGATTTCTAGTGATATGAAATCACATAAACTTCCTACAATAATAGAATTAGCATGAAAGGCTGGGGTGTCAAATTGAAATTGGAAAATAATAGCCTCAGTAGCTGAGGGAGGTGGGCGCGCATATTGGAGCGGAGATGGGAAGACGTGGGCCGGAATTTTCATGAGGGGGCTGGCATCGGCCCCCTCCCGGGCCGAGCTTCCCTCTTTTCTTCTCCCCCCTCCCCCCTTTGTCAGTCCTCTTGTAGCTGGCTATATTAAGATAGATGTCCAATGATATGTTTCATTGTTCTGTCGCTTATATTGATGTTGTGGCGTTATCAGCCTATTGATCATATGTCGCGCGTAATAGGACAGGCGCCGCAAATGTTCGCCCCCTTTTCTTTCTCTCTCTCTCTTTCTCTCTTTATACAAAAGGCGAACGCATTTGTTCTAATAGGGTTGGGGGTCCTTGGGGAACCTTTGGGGGTTGGAAGACAGCTGCACCAAAGATATATTAGCAAACTTGGCTGGGTCTAAAAATAATAATAATAATAATAAGAGTCAAAAAAAAAACAACCCACACGTACAAAAATCTGCCACCGCAGCCTTCAACCCAACAATCCTTTTAAAATCTATCTATCTCGCCCCACCCGTCTCTTGAAATTTGCAGGGCGCTTAAAACTCCAACCAATTCCCCTGAAATTGTCTTGCCAATTATTAAAACCATTAATTCTGGTGAGTCTGTGCGCAGTGGAATTATGTTTACAGCCTCATTAAATATCTCTGATCCCTTCTGGTCATCAGGCCTTTATTTGCAAATAAATTGAAAATAATCAGAAGGACTGGAACGGTTTTCTCTTTCTTTCTTTCTTTCTTTCTCTCTCTTTCTCTCTTCGCCCCCCCTCCCCGCGCCCCGTTTTTTTCTGTCCTCTCTGTCGAAGCAAATGAATTTCTAAGCCTGAGTCCCTTTAATAATATTTACATAATTTTCGCTCAGTGACTCTGATATTTGCTCTCTAGGAGACCGGGCTTATGGGGGGGGGGCAGTGAATAATTAGATCAAAAGCAAGAAAGTTGGAGGGGATGAGAGAGGGGGGAGGAGAATCCGGGCGAAATGAAAAAAAAAAAACCAACGAAAAACCTCTTTTGCTTAAAGGGAAATAACGAGAAGGAAGAGATGGTAAACTCGGAAGGGCAACTTCTGGATAAAGTTGCGAAGCGTTAAAAAAAAATAAAAGAAGGTAAAAATGGAAGGAACTGCGGAAGGAGTTACTCAAGAGTCGCCCGAGGTCACCCCCCAGCCTCGAATCACTCCCGATTATACGATAAATTCTTCATTTATTTCCTCTTTCACTTACCCCACGCTAGAGAATGAATTCCGCGCTCTAAGCGCGGTGAAAACAAGGGGAGACCCCCCCACGCACATCCTTAAGCCCCCCCAAAACAATTTGGAAATTCTTCACCCCACCAATCTGGAGACGGCAGGAGATGACTTTTCGGGTCCCCCACCCCACCCATAATCTGCCTCCTGTCAAATCAGGTTCTCCTGCCGACCCTCGCCGACCCCTCCTCCTCGCCCCCCACCCCAGCCCAATCGTCCAACTGTATTTAAAATGTCATTTAACTTGAGAAAGTGTAGCAGAAAATTGCGCATAAAAATGTTGGTTATTTTATCTAAGGTGAACCATTTGTCTCGCCGCGATAAATCGCCTCCTTCCTTCAATTTGCGGACTGTTCATTTGGGTGGTGGGAGCTACGGCCAGGCAGGCAGTCAGGCCGGCTTGGGGGGGGGCGGCGCGCCGGGAGGGGGCAGAAAAAAAAAGAGAAGAGTATGTATGGAACTCATGTATAATGGATCTGCGTTTGAATGTTGGAGTATCGCTGCTCGCACATTCGTGTCCTTAAGGTGAAATTACTGATTTACTTAAGCAGTTTAGAGGGGGCGTTTTCCCCCCTCCCTCCCCTCTCCTCCCCCTCGGAAAAAACCCCCCACCCCGGAGCAGGAGCCTGTGTGATTCTAGACAAACTATCAATCGATCTGGTTCGAGGCAGCCTCTAGGAGATGCGTCCGCCATGAATCACACTTTATGAATTCAATTTCTACCAGGAGAAATTTTCAATTTGAACGCCGGATCATTATGGGGGAGTGTAAATTGTTTTTGCTCTATTATGCATCGGACGCTATCATTTTTCTTTCTAATTACGGAGGTGTCAGGTCGGCCTGTCATGCAGGGGCTGATTTTCAATTTAACTGATCATCATACATTCATTTTCCCATTTGATAAATCTGCTATCTAGACCGCTCTCCATGCCTGGAATATTAAGAGAAGGCTGCCGAAAGCTCCTGTAATGGGGGATGTGTATGCGGCAATAAGCGCGGATCAGTCAGCTAATTTAGCACCTCCTGATTTCCCCGTCTCCATCTCTCATTTCCAATTCTCCAAGGAGAGAGGGGGAGGAAGAAGGGGGCGGGAGGGGGGGGGCGCGCGGAGGAAGGGACGCCAAGCCGAAGGCAGTCGAGGCCGCCTTCGCTCCTTCTCCAGCAAGCAGAGCAGGGGAAGCGAGGAGCCAGGGAGAGGGGAGGGGAGGGGAGGGGGGGGGAAGCTGCCAGGGCTTGGGGAGAAAAAGGGGGAACCCCCCTTCTTCCTAAAAGGCTTGTTTTCTATTACACAACTTCCAAATTAGGATATCAAGCTTAATTAATGCTAATTGAGTTCTTCAATACGTGTTATTTTTATTTAATAGAAACAAATTTGCACAATTAATTATCGACGTAATTTTCAAGAGCCTCGTTTGCCAGGCGAAAGCTCTTCACGAATAAACTACCCAAAGCAAATTAATGGCTTTGGAAATTTGGTGCTTGGGTCTCGTGGTGGGATCTCTCTCTTTCCCCCCATTCTCTCTCTCCCTCCCTCCCTCCCCCCTCTCCCCCCCTTCCGCTGCTTCTCCTTCTTCCTCCTCTTTTTGGGTGAGGAGGAAGGGTTGGGGCTGATGGGAGGGGTCGTTCTTGTCTTTGTTGCTAGGGGGCGAGTTGTGAGTTCAGGCACAAGGCAGTGCGTTTGTGTATGTGGGTGCGTTTGGCCTGCGTTTCCTTTCTGCTTTTGAGTTTTAAACACTCTTGATTCGTCCAGTGGAGCCCAAAGCGGGGGCAGGTTTGTTAGGTGGGGTGAAATTGACTAGCCGGCCTTGACAAAGCTTTTGAAATTGACCAGCAATCTTTGGAAATAGTGTGGCTTTCACTTGGAACTTTGGGAAAACATATTTTGGGGCCGATCTGGTGCTACTTCAATGGCGCTGGCCGAGTCTGCAGGACAAGGTGGCCCGCTGACTTGTGGCCCCCCAGCAGTGGGAGATTTCTCTCTTTCTCACACGCCCCCTCCCCAACCCAAAGTCTCTCGATCTGTTGTATCCTTTTTCTAAAGAAGGAGGGGAGCCGAATGTTGAGGCTGGGTCGGTTCCCTGAGTGGGTTGGGGAGCGCCACATGGGTCGTGCGGGGCGGTGGGGGTGGGTGGGGAGAAGGCAGGGAAACCGGCGTGGGCTGGGGAGAAGTGATGGGGCGGTTTCTTTGCTGATTTATTTTTAACCCGAGGTTCTACAAGGCACTGACAGTTTGGATAAATTAGCCCAGCTTCGCAGCCTCCTAATGAGAAGATATTATTTCAGCACCTCGGAAGGAGCGTGAAAAATGAGAGAGACTCCATCCAGAGGTGTCGGATCGATTCACGATCAGGGTGTAAATTATATACAACTAAATATCTAACCGCTGATACAGGGCTTCTGAGCTCAGAAATGCAACATTAAACAAAGATTATAAGCCAGTGCTGGGCACGCGAATAAATTAAGCCAGGCGGTGAAGCTATTCCTTTCATTCCTGTCCTTTCTCCTTCCTTCTCTTCCTTCCTGGGGTGCATGGAAAAAGAAAGGGAGATAAAAAGAGAGGGAGAATTGGAAAGAGGAAATTAGGAAGGGAAGAAAGGAGGTTTTGTCCTTCCTTCCTTCATTTCTTTCCTTCCTTCTTTCTTTCCTTCTTTCTTCCATTCTTTCCTTCCTTCCTTCCATCCTTTCTTTTCTTTCCTTTTTTCCTTCCTTCCTTCCTTCCTTCCTTCCTTCCTTCCTTCCCTTCCCTTCCCTTCCCTTCCCTTCCCTTCCCTTCCCTTCCTTGGATTTCAATAACTTTTTCTCCAGAGGGAAGACACGGGACTCTCTTCTCTCCTAGAAACCCCTTTCTCAATATTTCAAAGAAAAGAAAGAGGAAAGCAGGATTTTCGGTAGAAAGAGACACCGTGGCGCTGTGGAGACCCTTTTTCTGTTGGCCCCCACCCTCAAATATCCATTTAGGACGAGAGAGCTGTCGGTAATTATATAATTTAAAATCGATTTAACACTGGCTAGCACCACAGTAAATATATGCATATTGCTAATAAGATTTACACAATTACGCCGGTCAAACACAGGGAAATGTTTACCGCTTTTCACAATAATAAATAATAAAAGGAGAGAGAGAGAAAGAAAGAGTGGGTGAAAAAAACTTTCTGGAACTTGCCATCCCTTCCTCAAAAAAAAAAAAAAAAAAAGAAAAGAAAAAGAAAACACAAGACATCCTTCATGAAGAGGGATTTATTTATTTATTTGTTGGTTTATTTATTTAGATTCCCCAGAGTCGTTGGCGAACTAGGGAAGCGGCTGGAAAACGGGGCAGCTCATTTGCCCCTCTCCAAAATAAAACCGAATCCTGTTTATAGAATAGGATTTTGGCAGTTCATAAAATGCAAGCCTCAGTTAATCCTCGCGAGGGCGGCTATTGGGGTAGTTAAAGAGATGGTTACCCAGGAAAAAAAATTAATAACAACGGGGTGGGGGAGAGAAGGCCTGAACTCCAGAGGGCGCCCTGTGCCCACCCCCCTTTTTATTTTTAGAGTCAAGCTTGAAACATTAAGAACCGGTTTTGTAACTGTTTATTAAGTATACCGCAGCCCTCTGGACCAGAGGGTGAAGCAAGCAGGCCGCGGTAGGTCTTCGCCTCTGGGTGGCGAAAAAGAGGGGTGGTGAGTTTGGGGGCTCCCCGAATTTTTGCCTCTGGCAGCTCCAGGTTTTCTAGTAAGAGGAACTTCACAGTCAACGGGGAGGTTCAACCAACCCCACTTTTCTCACCTTCGGCTCCGATTTCTGCCCTGGGGGGGTTAGTGTTGGGAGGGCTTATGGTGGAATAGAAAGCGAGTCTCTTGCCTGCCGGCTCTCTCTCTGGCCTGGCGCGTCCTGAACCGGGAACCTGAGGGCAGACAGGTGGGGAGGAAGAAGGAAGGCCGCGCTGGGCTCGGAGGCAACGATCCCTTCCAGAAAGGGACCCAGAGAGAGCGGCTCCCAACGGGGCACCAAGACAGCCTCGCTGAGCCCCTTGGGCCTGGGCAGAGCCTCGCCTTGTCCGTCCAGGTAATGGTCCGAGAAGAGTCTTTCAGCAAAGGCGCAAATCCCCCTTTCACCTCCTATTCCTTGCCTGGGAACTTTGTCCGAGTGGGATTTTTCGGAGGGGGGGGCGCGGGGGCAATGGCCTGGGTTCTTTGGAAGTGTCAAAGAGGACATTGGGGAAGGACGGCCAAGAAACCTTGAATGGATGACAAGGGGAAAGAAGGAAGGAAGGGAGGGAGGGAGAGCGGAAGGAAGGAAGGAAGGAAGGAAGGAAGGAAGGAAAAGAAGGGAAGGAAGGAGGGAGGGAGGGAGGAGAAAGAAGATATGAAAGAGAGACGAAGGAAGGAGAGTGTGAAAGTGGAAGGAAAGGAGGGGGGAAGGAGGGAGGAAGGAGAAGAGGAAAAGAGGGGAAGGAGGGAGGAAGGGAGAGGGAAAAGAAGAAAGGAGAGTTGAAGGAAGGAGAGTCTGAAAGAGGAAGGGAAGGTAGGAGGGAAGAAGGAAGGAAGGGGGCTCTGGATTTGGCCTAAGGGACATTTAGGAAGAGTGGCAGCCGGCTCTTTTCCTGCAGGTTACTCCCAGAAGCAGAACATCGACACCAGGATTTGCACATCCACACGTGTGTTTTCCTGGTTTGCTCCGGGGAAGCTCGTTTGCTGCTGGCTTCTCATCCTTTCTCTCTTCAAGAAAGCAGGAAGGAAGGAAGGAAGGAAGGAAGGCGAGGCAGAAGAGGAAGAGGGATTTCGAGACCCAACAACCGTCCAATCGCTTTCCATCGCCCCGTTTCCAGCTTTAGTCCCTGACCCGCCTTTCCGTTCAAGGCAGCCCTGCTCGATTCCTGCCTCTTGGGAGCCTCGGGAGGGCAGGGGGAGGGAGGCAAAAGCCCCCCCCAGCAGTTGCATCATTCCTCCCCTCCTCCTCCCCTCCCTGGCACCCTTCCGCGGCTTTAGCTCCTCCGCCACCGAAATGTGTGAGGATAATTCAAAATATCGCTTCTTTCCTCCTGGTGGCTAATCCGGTTCCTTTTAGCCGGCTTGAAGCTGACAGATCTGGACAGGCTGCCCTTTCCCGCTCACCTGCTGTTCCCTTTTAAATTGGGGTGTGGGGGGGAAGAGGAGGAAAACACACCAACCTGCTTGGAAATAAATATTGAAATCAAAGATGTCCGACCTTCCTTTCGAAAGTTATCAACTAAATTGAATAAATACATAAAATAAAGTTCTTCTTTTGAATTTCCCCGGCTTTCTGGTTCTCTATCCAAGCTTGTCCGTTCTTTGTGTTCCCTTTAGGTCGCAAACTTTTCCTTTTTAAAAAAAGTGTCTTCTGATTATGGCTCAATCTCACCAAAAGTAGAGGAAATAATAGTGAACGTGACAGGGAAGGGAGGGAGGGAGGGAGGAAGGAAAAGAAAGAGGAAGGAAGGTAAAGATAGGGAAGGAAGGAAGGTAAATGAGTGAGTGAGTGAGTGAATGAGGAAGGAAGGAAGGAAGGAAAAGAAAGAGGATGGAAGGTAAAGATAGGGAAGGAAGGAAGGTAAATGAGTGAGTGAGTGAGTGAATGAGGAAGGAAGGAAGGAAGGAAAAGAAAGAGGATGGAAGGTAAAGATAGGGAAGGAAGGAAGGTAAATGAGTGAGTGAGTGAGTGAATGAGGAAGGAAGGAAGGAAGGAAGGAAAAGAGGATGGAAGGTAAAGATAGGGAAGGAAGGAAGGTGAGTGAGTGAGTGAATGAGGAAGGAAGGAAGGAAGGAAGGAAGGAAGGAAGGAAGGAAGGAAGGAAGGAAACTAAATTTGAATTATAGAACCAGACTAAATAGAGCCCCCACCCCACAACACCCATCTATTACCGCCTCGGAATAATTGAAATTTCCTCTTGGAGCAAGCCCTGATCTGTTTAAATAATTCTATGGGTGTCTTGTCGCGATAAAAGATTATCTGGAATTCTATTAAAAAGCGCAGGAGCGCCCGATTTCAAAATCCGATTTGCGGACTTTTCAATAACTATCAGCCATCTAATCTTTTCAACAACCTCCCGTCGTTCGAGCTTTATCTGAAAGTTTGCAGCGTTTCAGAAGGGGACGCCCCCTCCCCTCCGCCCTCCCCCCACCCCTCCCACTTATCCCAGCCTCTTTAAACACACTCGCACACAAAATTGGGGGCGGGGGGAGACGGCTGTGGGTTGTCATTCACCCTGGGATTAAGGGATGTTAATAGCCGGCGCGTGTGGTTGTTTTGCGCGCATCTGGGTGCGCTCGAGTCTTTCCGAAAAAAATATTCCATTTTTAAAAAGGGAGGAAAGGGCTCCACTTTAGGAAAAATAAAAATAATAATAAAAACCCTGCTACGATTATCCCCTCCTTTTCTTCTTCTTCTTCTTCTTTTCTTTTTGGAGTTCAAATCTCACCTGCAGGTTATTTGAACAAATGATTGTTGCCTGTTTATGGCGTAATTACATCAACCCACATTCGGAATGCAAAGCCAAATATTAATTAAAGGCTCAGCTTACTCCTCGCTCGCTTCGACAGGGGTTCTGTATCCGTAACCATGCATTAATGCCAGATTTCTCTTTAATCCCCCCACTTATTACATTTTTCCCCTCTTAATTTTGGACTGTTTAATATCATTCCGCAGCCTAATTTCCTTTGTTTATGCGTAAAGTATCATTTTTAATTGTCAGTAGATAGTCTCTCCTGCACAGGAAAAAAAAAACAACCTTCAAATGCCCAGAACGGCACTAATTGCTGTTAATTTTCTTCATTAATTTCATTTACTCTTCAACCTCTTAACTATTTTTTTTAAAAAATATTATTTTTCCCCCTAGCAAACAGGCAGAAGTAAACAAGAAAGAATTCTTCCCTGCAGCTTCTCCAGGGATGAATGCAACACCCCCCCCCCACACACACACACCATTTTTAATTAAACCCCAGGCAACCCTCTGCCAGCCCTAAATTAATCCCGGTCCACCCTATTAAAATAATACCTCCATGTATAACAGCAGTCTACCCCGGAATCTCAGTTTATAAACAAAATCAGGGATGGCCTGTATTAATCCTATATTACGCAGGATGACCTTTTTTTCCAATTGTTCTAAGTTTGGGGAAATTCACGTCCTGCGCAGAAGGTATGTGACTAAGACATATTTGACTTAATCATTATTTACTGATCAAACCACAACTGGCTGCATTTGCGCAACCGACCAAGCTATAAATCATAGTTTTTCCAGCCAGGAGGGATAAAGCGTGGAGCCCAGATCCAGACGCTGCTGGATCTCAGCCAAGAGATCTTATTTTTCTTAACCTTAACATTGTATTTTCTAACCGACTGGTTGGTAACCAGGATTGAATTACAGCAATGATCATTCCTTTCTGCCAAAGATCACTCATACAAAAGGACTGCTGCGTTATATTATTCTTTCCCCTATCGTAGTCCTCAAATTATGACCACCCCACCACCACCAATTTGGAGGGAGCTTCTGTTGCTGTTGTTAAATGAGTCACAGCTGATTTTTAATGACTTTTTTGCGGGTATGATTGCTAAGTGAATCATGTGGTTCTTAAGCAAATTCAGCTTCTCCCACTGACCTGGTGTGGGGAAAGCTGGCTGGGAAGATCACAAATGGCCCTCACAGAATTGTGGGACGCTGTGACGGCCACACGTACGTTATGATTGTGAAGAGCCACCCCAGGAACGCTGCTGTGATTGTAAATGTGGAGTAAGTCACTTTTTCAAGCCCCATCCTAACTTCAAACCCACATTAAACAAATGGCTGCACCTCTAGGACAGGGGTCAGCAACCTTAAACACTCAAAGAGCCAAAAGGTCCTAACAGAAAGCCCCCCCCGCCCTTCAATTCTGGAGCTGACTGGAAGTCCGGTTTCTCCCATCATAGTCTCCTCCTAGTGCGGTGTCCTTTTTCCTTTACCTGTCCTAAGCAAAAGCCCTATCACTTGTGGAGCTGACCAGCAACAGGGAGTCATAGTAGAGGGATGAAAGAGCCACATACGGCTCCAGAGCCGCAGGTTGCTGACTCCTGCTCTAGGACTATCCCTTCCCCCCACATTCTGAAGTTGTACAATCCCCAAAACATTTCGCTCACCTAAAGCTGCTATTTGGGAAATACCGCCTGCCACTGGCTGTAACATGGCTAGTCCTCGACTTACGACAAGATGCTTGGAAAATTCAGTTAAAGCTAAGTGGGCCTGAGATAAGGAATCAGTGCTCAGTTTTGAAGCCAGCTCATCCTGCCAAACCTTTTATCATTTTATCCAAAAGAGGAAAATCTGCCATTTTTGATAGCACGGTAGACTTCTGGTAGCTCTGGATCGGGGGTGGCCTTTGTCCTCCTTAAGAAAAACTGAAGGCTTTGAGTTCAAAACCCTGTTTGAAAAAAACCCTCATGACCAAAAAGCCTCCACAGGTAGTTCTCGACTCACAACCGTTCATTTAGGGACCCTTCGAGGTTACAACGGCACCGGAAAAAGGGACTTTAGGACCGTTTTTCACACGGACGACCGTTGCAGCATGGTCACAGACGTCAAAGTTCAGACGCTTGGAACCTGACTCACTTTATGACCATTGCAGTGTCCTGCGGTCACGTGATCCCAGGTGACCCCAGGTGACTGTCTGACAAGCAAAGTCAAGGGGGAGGGGGAAGCCAGATTTGCTTAGCGACCATGATGTTAATTTAACGACTGCAGTGATGCACGTAAGGATTGGGGCAGTGGTGAGTTTCAAAATTTTTTACTTCCTGGTTCTGTGGGTGTGGCGTGGCTTGGTGGGCGTGGCAGGGAAAGGATACTGTAAAGTGTCCATTCCCTCCCCACTCCAGGGAAAGGATACTGTAAAATCCCCATTTCCTCCTGATCAGCTGGAACTCAGGAGGCAGAGAACAGATGGAGGTGAGGCCAGTCTGAATTTTTACTACCGGTTCTTCAAACTACTCAAAATTTCCGCTACCGGTTCTCCAGAACTGGTCCGAACCATCTGAATCCCACCTTTGGATTGTTGGGGGCAAGAGGCTGACTCTGTAAACCGCTTAGGGAGGGCTTTAAAGCATCGTGAAGCAGTACGTAAGTCTAAGTGCTAAGTGGGAAGGAAGGAAGGAAGGAAGGAAGGAAGGAAGGAAGGAAGGAAGGAAAGAGAAGGAAAGGAAGGGCCATGGTGGCATAATGGTTAGAGTGCAGTATTGCAGGTTGACTTTCAACTCTGAAGCTGACCTGGCTGGAGCCATATTGAAGCTTCAGTGTTACCCCACTGGAGCTGAGGGAGAGCGAGGGGGGATTAGAGATAGAGGGGTTTGCATAGCCAAAACAAAATACTTTCTCTTGAGAACCAAGGACATTCTCACACCTGGACTGTGGAAGGAAGAGCGAGGTCACCAGATGACCAGGCAGCGTCTTGATTGGACCATGTGACTCATTGTTTGGGGTTGTGGGAAAACATTCTCTTTTAACTAGGTGAAAACTGTGGGACCCAGGGATGAAATGCTACCGGTTCAGGCCGGTTCACCCGAACTGGTAGTAAAAAATGCTACTGGTTCGTCGAACCGGTAGGAAAAAAAATGTAAAAACAAAGTTTCGATGATCAGTTAGTTAAAAATACTTTAAAAAGTAAAAAAAAAAAGTTCTGATGATCGCGTGTCGCTCAGCTAATCATTGGAACTTTTTTAAAAAAAAATTAAGCATTTTTTTACTACTGGTTCCGGCGAAAAGGTAGTAAAAAAATGCTTTAAAAAGTAAAAAAAAGTTTTGGACGATCGCGCAGCACAGCTGTGATTGTCCAAGCCTTAAAAAAAGTAAAAAAAAAAGATTCCCAAGATCACAACTGTGCATGCTGGGCCAGCGAACCGGTAGCAAACCGGTTCAGATTTCACCACTGGCGGGAACCTTTAGAGTCGGTTTTCACCAGATCTGTGCCAATATGTTATTTCCAATAAAGCTATTCTTTGAGGAATTCATCTGCCTCAGAATTTTGCTTGCTATGGGAATATTACTTGGAAGCCTGATGTTGCCAGGAGTTCAATCGTGACCTGCTCCAGGCTGACCTTCCGAGGTGGGTAAAATGAGGACCCAGATTGCTGGGGGCAAGAGGCTGACTCTGTAAACGGCTTAGAGAGGGCTGTAAAAGCACTATGAAGCGGTATATAAGTCTAAGTGCTGGTGCTATTGCTATATTCTTGAGAAGATGGTGTGTCTACGCAAACTCAGCTCACTCACCTTTCATGTTATTTTCTTTATTTAGGAGCACCTCTAGATACTTATATCCCTTCTTGAGTAGCACCAGGCCAAAGGTCAACACACATTTCCTGCATGGAAGAAGCCCTTGATCTCTTCCAGAAGAGTTACAAAAATTCTAGACCTTGAAAAGTCACTAGACCTTGACCTGGGGAGAACAGAGCTTTGATCCCCCCACCCTTAATTCCAACTTCCTGTATTCCTTATCCCTCTTCCTCTATGACCCTCAGACCCCAGGAAAGCATCTGGATGCCTCCCACCTGCATCAACATCATCATCATTGTCTTTTAACGACCCCATAATCCCCTGCGGGGTGGAGTCTGGGCAACTGAATGAAGCTAAGTGTTTACTGGCCGGATGCCTTTCCTGTCGCCAATGCAGAGTTTTGTTCAGCAGATATATTCTCATTATGCCCAGAGAGAGAAATATCTGCCTCTACCTAGGATCGAACTCACAGCCTCCTGATTGAGAGGCGAGAGCTCCACCTCTAGGCCACCTCTAGGTCATCCATCCCACCTGCATTTAGTCTAAAAATTGGATTAATTGCAGGCAGTTCTTGATTTACGACCACAATTGAGCCCAACATTTATGTTGCTAAGTGAGATGTTTTGCCCCAATTTACGACTTTTCTTGCCTCCAAGTGAATCACTGCTGTTGGTAAATTAACAACCCGGTCATTAAGTGAACCCAGCTTCCCCGTTGACTTTGCTGGTCAGAAAGTGGCAAAAGGGGGGGGGGTGTCACGTGATCCCGGGGACATGGCAACGGCCATAAGTATGAGTTAGTGGCCGGGCGTCTGAATTTTGATCACGCAATCACGAGGATGCGGGAAAGGTCATAAGTTGAAAAACGGCCAAATGTCATTTTTCTTAATGCCGTTGTAACATTAAACGGTCACTAAATGAACTGTTGTCAGTTATGGACTACCTGAACGAGTGTTGTGTGTGTGTCTACACACAGAGAGACCCAGAGACAACCTTTCTCCCACACGTAGAGATGAGGGAAAAACCCAAGCAACTGAGTTGACAGTATTTTGCCAAAGAGTGCCAGGGAATTCCTGGGGAAGTCGGGGCTCCAAGCACCCTTCTACCTTCTGTGGTCTTCCTCCAGGTCCTCTCCCCTTCCCCTCCCCCTCTCTCTTTTCTTCTCCTTTCCTTTCCTGACCCTCCCTTCCCCTCCTTCTTCCATCTCTGCTCCTGCCTCCCATTCCCCTCCAGTTCTCACTGCTCCCAATATGGCTCGGCAGCCCCCCTTCCATTTTCCTCTCATTATCACCTTTTGAAAAGTGTTTCATTAAGAAACACCGCTTTTGATTAATTATCGACAGAATGCTGACCAGGAAAAAAAGAAAAAAAAGGAGAGGAGACAGAAATGAAATTACTCTCTGACCCTGTCTGCATAACACTGAAAATTCATCACCTACCCTTTTAATATTGAAAAGCAGTTTCAAATTTTAATAGAAAAAAAAATAGTGTCTTCCCCTCCGCATCCCCAACAGCACCCCCATCACTTAAAGCCCCCCCCACCCCAGTCCCAACCATTCCTGGTCTTTATTAATGCCCCTAGGCCAGCTCCGATATTGCTTTCAATCTGGCAGTTTCTGTTCATTTCAAATTTATTATATGGAACGCACTTCATTTTCAAATATTTTTCACTGTTTCTTTTTAATTTTGTTCATTGTTAAGTACAGATGAGGAAGGCCTTTTAAAATATTTAAGTGATGGCTGGTGGTGGTGGGGAAGAGAGAGAAATCTGACACGCAGATGGAACATAAAGTACGCGGCCCTTCCAATAAATTTAAGTAGAAACAATTGTAATGGTCATATTCTTAACTGTCCCCTTCAGACATAAAGACAATATTGGGAATGTTATAAGCACATTATTTAAAATAGGATGAGTTTTTTGAACTGGACAAGTAGTGTTTCCCCCACCAGGAAAGAAAGAAAGAAAGAAAGAAAGAAAGAAAGAAAGAAAGAAAGAAAGAAAGAAAGAAAGAAAGAAAGAAAGAAAATAGAAAGGAAGGAAGGAGTATAAATGGAGGAAAGAAGGGAAGGAGGGGGAGGAAAGAAAGAAAAAATAAGGGAGAGAGAGATGAAGAAAGGAAAGAAGAAAGAAAAAGAAAGAAAGTAAAGAGAAAGAAAGCAAGAGAAGGAAAGAAGGAAAGAAAGAGAAAGGAGGGAGGAAGGAAGGAAGGAGAATATATGGAGAAAAGAAGGGAGGGCAGGAGAAAAGAAAGAAAAAATAAGGGAGAGAGAGATGGAGGAATAAAGGAAGGAAGGAACAAGAAGAAAGAAGAAAGTAAACAGAAAGAGAGAGAAGGAAAGGAGGAGGGAAGGAAAGAAGGAAGAAAAGAAAGAGAGAGAGAAAGAAAGAAAAAGAAAGAAAGAAAGAAAAAGAAAGAAAGAAAGAAAGAATCAAAGAATCCTCAACTATGATGCTACTCTTACATCATAGTCTGGAGGATCAAGAGCCCTGATGAGGTTACCTATTTGAGTCATGAAACGTCTGCAAGAAGAGAGAGGAGGAGCCCTCATTTCAACCTTGACCTACAAATATTCTCCTTTATTGGACTTTGTCTGACATTTGTCTGCAGAGTTCCCTTTAATTAGTGTCTGCCCAGGGGTGAATTTATTGAGGGGGAGGGGTCTTTCTTAAAAGATGTAGTCTTTAGGAGATATTATGGAGACGGACTTTGGGCCAGGATAATTTAGTGCCAGTTCCACCCACAAAGTGCAGAACTTTCCTTGATTTGCTGATCACAATGGCGGCCACAATAACCTGGCCCTTTTCTTGAACACGTGTTGTGTCTCAGGACACCCATAAAACAAGGGCGAGATCACAACAGTGGGGGCTGCCATCTTGACTTTTTTGCCTTCCTTATGTGCACTCCCGCAGTCCTGCAACACTGTCCTTGCCTAAAGCCTCCTTTTCTGGCAGTTAAAAATCACAAAAAGCACATTTAAAGTTTTATTTATTTATCATGTTTTGGAACCACCCACCTCTCTCACACACACAAATCGCTAACCATTTACTGCTCTGTCCTGGTATGGAAAATTTGCTGCTGCAGGTTTTGTTCATTGGTTGAGCTGGCCAGCCAGCCCTGTTTCCTCAAACACATCAAAACAGCTGTTGAAAACCCCGAGAAGCCACACATTTATTTCCTCGATTCTGCTTTTAATCAGCCCAATAATGACAATTCTCTGGTTGATGTTTTAAACATCAACATCTTAATGTTTAATACTTTTAATGTTTAACAGCCCCCCAAACAACAGAATAATAGATTACATTAGTGAACAGCACAAGGAAGCATCTGCATTCAACCAGACAGACTTTCCCAACCTGCGGTACTCCAGAGCCCCAAATTCCCAGCCAACTTGGCCCTTGACTCTCCCATCCTTTGGGAATCCCAGGGCCTGAAGCCTGCTCCAAACCCAATGGAAGCCTTGATGGACAGGGTAGTTCTTAATAATAAATACATTATATTTTCAGAGTGAGTTGGTTGATTAAAGCGGGCCAGGTTTGGGGTCTGCAACAGCTACGTCAGACCTTGAAGTAATCTTAACCAGGGTGATCCTGGCCAACAGATCCTTTTTGAACCCTTCCAGGTGCAGAAAAGGGGAATTGTGTAGGAAGCAGCGCAGAGTAGCCTTACAGGGGGGAGATGGACGGCATAACAATAAATAAATTAATATCTATTAATAAATAAATAAAATAATGCATCTCATTGCAGAATGACTGGATGGTTTATAAAAATTGGAGGCCTTAAAAGATTATCCTGGGACTTTGGGGCCAGTCCTTCTCACTCAGCCCAACCTCGGAGAATTTTTTTTTTTTTTTGCTTTAATTTATATGCTGCCCTTCTCTAGAGATTCAGGGCGGCTTACAATGCGTTAAGCAATAGCCTTCATACTTTTGTATATTTATACAAAGTTAGCTTATTGCCCCCACAACTGGGTCCTCATTTCACCTACCTTAGAAAGGATGGAAGGCTGAGTCGACCTTGAGCCTGGGGAGATTCGAACCAGCAGTAAATTGTAGGCAGCTGTATTAATAACAGGGTGCGTAGACCACTGTACTATCAAGGCTCTGTTGTTGTGGGGAAAATAGGAGAAGGGAGATGCAGTGGATATGTTTGTCGCCTAAGTTCCTTATAAAGTAATAAAGGTGGAAACACATACATAAGTAAGTAAAAATGTCCCCCCTGCTGTGTGAAGTTGAATTCTTCTAGGACCCCAAATCTGGCGCCCCAGTTTGCTTTCGCCCAGACACAGGTTGTCTGCCCGCTCCCCCTTCCTCTCACAATCTTGCCTCCACCTTATCTCCCCTTTCTTGGTTCTCCACAGATTTTATAAATTCCTGGGGGGGGGGGAGGAGAGAGAGAGAGAGAGAGAGAGATTGTGGGGCAGGAAGCCTCCCCCCTTTTCTAAGTTGCGCTCACACCGCCGCTCGCCTCATCCGCGCTCTAAGCAACCGAAATGGCTCCAGAAGACCCAGCGTCCTCCAGGACCCAAATAATCCGAAAGTCTGAACAGGTCAAGTGACTTTCGCGGAGGTTTCCCTCCCCACGCAACCCCCCAGGAAAGAGCCTTGCCGTGGATTTGATGCCTCCTTCAGCCTGCGTATCGGTGCCTTTGATTTACAGCTCCAAACCCTCTCACCCCATCACCTCCCGTCCCTATTCCGGAACCCGTCTTTCTGGAGCGGGTAACCGGCCTGGGACTTTTCAGCGGAGTGGTGGCCGGGTCGAAGTGACCCCGCCGTGTTGGCCATGTGCTCTGCCTCGCCGAGCGCAGCCGCTGCCAACCTCGCGCCTCTCACCAGAGCCCCTCGCCCGCCTCCCTTACTCTCCCTTTCCCAAGGAATCCGAGGTGCCCCGCGATTAATGAAACGTGAAGTGTGAAGACTTCCTGAGCTGCTGAGGCGATTCTTAATGATGTTCCCAGATGTGGCGGGCCGAGCCGAGGGGCGACGGCGCTGTGGACCCCGGCACGGTCAGGGTCCGGGCGGAGATGGAGGAACCTCGCCAAGCCGTGCGTAATTACGCATTGGAGAGCGCTTTCGGCCGGGGAAAACAGCGCCTCCTTGTTGTCTTCCCCCCCCCCCCGCCCCACCCTCCTCTCGAGTTTTATTTTTCCTCGCCCGGGTGACATTGCAGAGATAGACCCGGGGATGGGGTGGGGTGGGGGGAGCCCGATCACTTGTTTAGAAAACGTAAACTGCCGGCAGTTCCGAGTTATTCCGGGGAAATTCAATTTTCGCTGAATTCTAAAACTCCTTTCGCAGATTCTTTTCCAGGGTGCTGCGCGCTACCAAGTCCGCTGGAAGGCAACGTCCACTCCGAAACTTCGCCGGTGCTCCCCCTCCCTTAAATCTTTTGCCTCTAACGGCTTGGAATTTGGTGGTGGGGGGGAGGCAGGAGGGGGACTTCACGGCTGGCTGAGCCAAGATTGCCTCCCATCCTTTGCGGGGTTTGGGTTATGGATAATTTCAGTTTTCTTGGCTGATCTGAGGGTGGTGGAGGTGTCCGCGATGCACGGGACTTTAGGAAAAAAACTCAGACCAATTCGCTGTCAAATTATAGGGAAAGAAGGGAGAGATTTTCTGTCCTGGGACGACGTGAGAAAGAAAAAGGAAGATGGGTGGAGTGATCTAAAAATAGGTTTATGATTTATTTATTTTTTAAATTTATATGCCGCCTGTCTCACTGTCAAGAAACTTTTTGAGTGGCTTACAGCATCATCCTTGTTTAATTCCGCGATCTTGGAATTGGCTTCGATTTTAACACGGTTATTTATTTTTTTCCTGCAATCTACCGCCTCCATCCTCAAGGATTCTAGGCGGTTTACCGTTGTTTTTTTAATCCTTTGAAAAGAACCTCCCCCCCTTCTCATTTTTCATTCCCACAACCTCACCACAGTAATTCTGAGTAAACCTGGCCGAATATCCGCCTATTGCTTTGACCTTGCTTTGAAACCATGTGTTTACACCAGAACCATTAGTGTACACGAGAATTTCCAATGTGCTGACATGTTTCAACTGTCCAAAGCTGGTTTTGCCTAACCTAACACAAGGTCTGTCTGCTAGGGGGCAGCACCTCACTCACCTGGACTGATTGACAAATGGCTAAGCAGGGTCAGCTTGATTAATAGCATTGCTTCCTTTCCAACCCTTTCATATGCCCCTTTCACGCTAACATGTCTGTTTGTCTATTCTCTCCCTCCCTCCTTCCCTTCTTCTTTCTCTTCTATCTATCCATCCATCCATCCATCCAGATGGATTGATTTCAACTCCCAGAATTTTGGGAATTGAAGTCTATCCACTTTAAAGTTGCCAAGGTTGAGAAACACTGATCTGCCTGTCTGTGTCTCTATATCATCCATTCATCCATCCATCCAAAGAGCCTTGGTGGCGCAGCAGACTAAAGTGCTGTTAAGTAGCACCAGCTGCCTGCAATTACTGCAAGTTCAGATCTCACCAGGCTCAAGGTTGACTCAGCCTTCCATCCTTCCGAGGTAGGTAAAATGAGGACCCGGATTGTGGGGGCAATAAGCTGACTTTGTATAAAAAAGAACACCGCTGGGGGAGTGGGGGCGAAAGCCCTATTAAGCAGGTATATACAAAGTATGAAGGCTATTGCTTAATGCATTGTAAGCCGCCCTGAGTCTCCAGAGAAGGGCGGCATATAAATCAAACCCATAAATAAATAAATACAATAAATAAATCCATCCATCCATCCATCCATCCATCCATCATCTGCCTGCCTATCTATCTATCTATCTATCTATCTATCTATCTATCTATCTATCTATCTTCTATCTATCTATCTATCTATCTATCTATCTATCTATCTATCTATCTTCTCTCTCCCTCCCACCATCCCTGCATCCATCCCCCCATCATCTCTCTGTCTGTCTGCCTATCTACTGCATCTATCATCTCTCTCTCTCTTCCCTCTTTACCGAAAACAGACCTGTCAACATCTGGCAAAGGTTTCAAGCTATTATTGCTGCTCCTTTCACCCGCAGCCTGCCAACTTCTGTCTGACTAGGCAAAGTAAAAACAAGGCATATAAATGGCCCAGTTTCCTACGTAGGGATCTATATTTATTAACTCATAACGCAGAAGTGCACACCGAGAATCATTTCCCTTCCAAATAGGCCTCCAGTATCTAGTTGGGAGCAGTTGGGTTCGGAGTCAGTCACAGCCCTTCTTATCTTCATGTATGGCTGCTCCATGTTTAACACACAATTACATTTCCTCCCTCCAATTCAGTTACAAATGGAATTGAGGCAAGCATTGTTTGAAGAAATGTACTGCTTCAGTTCGACTGGCGTTGTACAATTCACGGAACAGTTGAGGAGGAAACGAAGGGAAAAAAAAGAAAAGAACCAGAAAGGGCACACACACACACACACACACAGAGGCTTCCTTGTCAATCTTCTAGATTCAAAAGAGTCCCTCACTTAATACAATGAGCTGGCTTTCAAATCCTGATTTTGGGTTTTTTTTTTCCTCCTTTACTATAAACAAAAATCTCCTTTGGATTTTTATTTTTTTGGGTGGTGGTGGTAGGAGAATGGGTGGGAGAAGAATCTACCCAGGAAAGAAATCAGAAAGAATCATCTGCCTTCTACAAAAAAAAAAAAAAAAAGAAAAAAGAAAAGAAAAGAAAAGAGAAAAGAAAAGAAAAGACAACGATGAAAAAATTAATTAATTGCATTAAACTATCGACTAACTACCTGGCAGTACTGTAATTCATTTAGAGTACATTAAAATCAAAAGAACAATAATAAAATCCCTGCCTGCCCCTGGTGGAAGCAGTGGCCAGCAAATTGGATGGTTTTCTTAATCTGGCGTAAATAATAACATGCTTTTTCTCTCTGGCCAATTCGCCCAACCGTTTAGAGCGAATTCAAAAGCCTGTCCTGGCTGTAATTGAGGCACCGAAAGCTGGTTTCTATGAGCTCTTCTTGCTATTTTGATAAGTGATTTCAGACTGGACCAGGGGTGAAATGTAAAATTTGTTACTACCGGTTCTGTGGGCATGGCTTGGTGGTGGTAGGTAATGTGACTGAGTGGGGGTGGCCAACTTTTTTTTTTTTTACTTTTAAAACCATTTTTTCTACAACCTTTTCAGCCAAAGAGGTTGTAAAAAAAAAATGCTTTTAAAAGCCTCTGACGATCCCAGCTGAGTTGCCTGATCGGCAGAGGCTTTTTTTTCCTTTTAAAAACATTTTTTCTACAACCTCTTCAGCCGATTTAAAAGATGCTTTTAAAAGCCTCTGACGATCCCAGCTGAGCCGCGTGATCATCAGAGGTTTTTTTTTTACTTTTAAAAGCATTTTTTCAGCCAAAGAGGTTGTAGAAAACATGCTTTTAAAAGCCTCTGATGATCCCAGCTGAACCGCGCGATCATCAAAGGCTTTTTTTTTTACTTTTAAAAGCATTTTTTCAGCCAAAGAGGTTGTAGAAAAGATGCTTTAAAATTTTTTAAAAAAAAGCCTCTGATGATTGCACGGCTCAGTTGGGCATGGGGGCGGGGGGGGGGAGGGATTTTTTCTATCAATTCTCCAAACCACCCGCAACCATCGCTACTGGATTGGGCGATCCGGCTCCGAACTGGGAGCATTTCACCCCTGGACTGGACTCACATTATTTTGGCAAAAAAAATAAAAAAATAAATCCTTTTCTAAAGAAACAAATGAAATTCCCATGTCTGTCTGGATTTGTCTGAGTTCAGACAACTATTTGTCTGGTATGGTCCAGGACAGTGATGGACCGAGTGCCCAAAGCACACACACATGTGCCAAATGCACATGCATGTGCCCAAACCCCCAAAATGCAATGTGCATGTGGGTCCTGTGCATGCCCCCCGCCCCCCACGCATGTGTGCATGCCCCCCCGTCCCTTGCGCATGCACTGCAGAGACCAACTGGCCTGCGGGAGGCATGTGCTCATGCACAACAGAGCTGAACTGGGGTGACAGCTTGCGTGCCTCCTCTGACACGTGTGCCATAGGTTCGCCATCACGGGTCTAGGATCTACTGCTTGGGGTTGGACTAGAAGACCTCCAAGGCCCCTTCGAACTCTGTTATTCCATTTTTCCTCACTTGATTGTGCTTGGCATCTTTGATCTTTGATTTCTTCTTTTGGTTGATTTCGTTGTAATTGGTTGGGTGGCTGGGAGTTGTCCAGTTGTCGAGAATTGGCTGGCATACAAGCTTAAATAGTATTAAATTTCATTTACTGGATATTATTTATTCTCCTTCCAGGATATATATATATATATATATATAAAGGCCACTGGAGTGTTCTCCTGGGAAAACCAGGAACCATATTCTTTCAGCCTTGTGCCCAGAGCAAACCCTGAGGACCAGAAACTTGATTGAGTGCACTTTTTGTACCCAATGTTAAACAAAACTTGGGATTCTGGGGAATTTTGATTCCTGGAGCTCGCAATGTGCTTTTCTTCTGCTTTTCTGAAAAGAAAAAAAAAAAAGGGCAGATGCTGAGCTGGGGTTCCCCCAGAAGGGGCGTCTGAGGAATCCAACTGGGGTGCTTTGAGAGGCTAGCCTATTGTGGTTGGGAAGGTTTGGCAAAGTCAGGGTGGCAGAGTCCCGGTGCTCAACCTCTCCATCTCTTAAGGCGGCAGCTGCCACTTTCTTTAAATCAGGAGGCGGTTGCTTAGCAACCTGGAAGAGGCACATTATTAAGAGCCAGATTGATTAACCCAAAAATAAGGAGAAGGGGAAGAAAAGGAGATCTGAAAGCAAAACAGACCCTTTATTGAATTACTTAATTGATGATCAACTTTTTAAAAAGGCTGCACTTAATTAAGAAAAGGAAGGGCAATGCCAGCCTTAGCAGCTGCCAAGCAAGAGCTGGCAGGATTTGGAACAAGTAAGGAAGAGTCAACCTCTGTCTCCACAGCTGTTTGGGGAGCAGTTTAATTCCAACTGCCCCCAATTCACCCAAACTAACATTCCCCACCGTCCAATTAATTCAGTTTAATTTTTTAAAGAATGTTCAATTATTTTCCTCTACTGGACTGGAGAATATGGGGGTTGTATCCGTTTCGGGGCTTAGAGAATATGGTGGGAAGCCAGAAGTTTGCAGTGCTAAACATGGTTTAAAGCAGGGCTGTCCATCCTTGGCCACTTTAAGACCTTCAACTCCCAGAATTCCCCAGCCAGCATCCTCACAAAGTCCACAAGTCTTAAAGTGGCCAAGATTGGACACCCCTGCTCAAAGCATTGGTCTGTCTACTTTGATGGCTGCAGAGCAATGGTGGTATCCAGTTGGTTCTATCCGGTTCGGGCGAAGTGGTAGCAGCGGTGAGAGGCTCCGCCCACCTGCCCGGACACTTCTGTGCATGCGTGCACGAGCGAACCGGTAGCAAACTGAATTGAAACCCACGACTGGCCTGGATGTAATCACGTCCCATTTTTGACACTCTGCACATGCACTCACATTTGCGAACCGGTAGCAAAGGTAAGTGACTGCCCCACTCCTGAGGTTCAATGTTTCTCAAAACCAACCCTTAAGGATGAGTGTGGGACACTGAGTTGGGTTTGCTATCTTTATTTACCAGAGCAAAGGTTAGAGCAGAAATAAGTATGTGTTTGCAGGGTATGTGTGCACAGGAAGCCCTCGATGTACGACCACAATTCAGTCCAAAATTTATGTTGCTAAGTGAGACATTAGTTACGTGAGTTTTCCCCAGTGGTGAAATCCAAATTCTTTTACTACCGGTTCTGTGGGCGTGGCTTGGTGGGCACAGTGTGGCTTGGTGGGCGTGGCAGGGGAAGGATACTGCAAAATCTCCATTCCCACCCTATTCCAGGGGAAGGATACTGCAAAATCACCCTTCCCTTCCCACTCTGGGGCCAGCCAGAGGTGATATTTTCCAGTTCGCTGAACTATTCAAAATTTCCGCTACCAGTTCTCTAGAACCTGCTGGATTTCAACCCCGGTTTTTCCCCATTTTAATGATCTTTCTTGACATGGTTGTTAAGTGAATCTGGCTTCCCCATTGACTCTGCTTATCAGAAGGTCACAAAATGGGATCACTGCACCCGTCATAAATATGAGTCAGTTGCCAAGCGCCTGAATTTTGATCACATGACCCTGGGGAGGCTGCAACGATCGTAAGTGTGAAAAATGGTCACAACTCACGATTTTCAGGGCCGTTGTAACTTCAGTCACTAAGCGAACTGTTGCAAGTGGAGGGCTACCTGTATGTGTGTTGTGTGTCTACACCAGGTGTCAGCAACCTGCGGCTCCAGAGCTGCATGCGGCTCTTTGGGCCCTCTGCTGTGGCTCCCTATTGGATGATCCCACCACTGGCTGGCTCTGCCCCTCGCTCTCCCCTCCCAGTCACTCCTCGCCTAGCCTGAGAAGGTAAAGGCGACGGCAGGTGATGGAGAAGTGGCCGGGGCAGAGACAGAGAGATACAGAGAGAAGGGGAGAGAGAGAGACCTAGAGAGATACAGAGAGAGTGGTGGGGAAAGAGGGAGAGAGAGAGAGAGATGTCAAAAGGGTTTTATGGTTCCCGGTGTTTTTTAACAACTGGTTCTCTGCCCTAATGGCTGGCTGGGTAGGCGTGGCTGGGCAGGGGTCATGTGACTGGTGGAAGTGAGTGACGTCGAGTTAGCCACGCCCATCCAGGTTTTGTGACTCCCGGAGTTTTCTTTTCTGTGGGAAACGGGTCCAAATGGCTCTTTGAGCATTTAAGGTTGCAGACCCCTGGTCTACACACAGAGAGACATACAGACAAGCTTTCCCCACACTTAGAGGTGGGGGAAACTATCCTGCGCTCCCAATTCTCCCAATTAAATTTTGCTTGCCCCCCACTTCCCTACTCTTCGGATTTCGTTCTCTCCAGAGGGATAAATTTAGTTTTTGCACCGCATAACTTTGAGTTCCCTTTCCCCTTCTTGCCTCTCGGAAACCTGATATCTAATCCCCCAACTTCTTTTAATTAAGCCGTCGGTAGCTTAATTTAGCCTAACTATCTCTGGAAGGATTATATATTTCAATCATCATTATGGTCCAGCTATTTGTGATCCGCCTAGATAGATCGATCTATTAGTTATATAATCAAGAGCACAATTATAATCCTCCCCAAAAGGATATTTAATAATCATTTAAAATGATGGAATATTTGACTTAGGCCTTTGGAGAATTAGAGGGGCGCCAGTGGTAGGGAAGGGTGAATCTGAAGGACTTTTAATAACGTCTTTCAAAGAAGTTCAGCCTGATTGTAATGACCCATTTTTCAAAGATTTGCCAAGAAATTACGCTCTGAATTTATAGGGAAAGGGGACTCACAGAAACACACAGCCTGCATCGAAAGCCAGCAACCACCACTGATTTTCAAATTGTTGAAAAACTCAACCTATTTCTCACTTAGCAACATATATTTTGGGCTCAATTGTGGTCATAAATTGAGGATTGCCTGCACAATGGTATTCATCAAGCATGAAAGCAGAGATCAATGATGGCAAGCATGATTTAAAAAAGCATCTCCTTTGTTTCACTCAAGATCTGGGTGCAATCCAAGTATTTTGTGGTTATTCGTCTTGATCTCCTGAACTAAAATTTATTTGCTCTTCTCTGCTGTTTAGAATAGAATAGAATAGAATAGAATAGAATAGAATAGAATAGAATAGAATAGAATATGGAACGGCATAGAGTAGAGTAGAGTAGAGTAGAGTAGAGTAGAGTAGAATAGAATAGAATAGAATAGAATAGAATAGAATTCTTTATTGGCCAAATGTGATTCGACACACAAGGAATTTGCTTGGTGCATACACTCTCAGTGTACATAAAAGAAAAGATACATTCATCAAGAATCATAAGGTACAACACTAAATGACAGTCATAGGGTACAAATAAGCAATCGAATTATACTAGGAAACAATCAATATAAATCATAAGGATACCAGCAACAAAGTTACAGTCATACAGTCATAAGTGGGAGGAGATGGGTGGTGGGAACGATGAGAAGATTAATAGTAGTGCAGACTTAGTAAATAGTTTGACAGTGTTGAGGAAATTATTTGTTTAGCAGAGCGATGGCATTCGGGAAAAACCTGTCCTTGTGTCTAGTTGTTCTGGTGTGCAGTGCTCTATAGCATCTTTTTGAGAGTAGGAGTTGAAACAGTTGATGTCCAGGATGCGAGGGGTCTGTAGATATTTTCCCAGCCTTCTTTTTGACTCTTGCACTATACAGGTCCTCCATGGAAGGCAGGTCGGTAGCCATTGTTTTTTTCTGCTTGATTTGTTTGATGCCATGGCACCTTCTCCTACAGGAGAAAACAGTGGAACAAATATCTCTATCTCTCTCTCTATCTCTCTGCTGTTGTTGTTGTTAGTTGCGAAGTCGTGTCCGACCCATTGCAACCCCCTGAACAATGTTCCTCCAGGCCTTCCTGCTCTCCACCATCCTCTGGAGTCCATTTAAACTCACGCCGACTGCTTCAGGGACTCCATCCAGCGACCTCATTCTCTGCTGTCCCCTTCTTCTTTTGCCCTCAATTGTTCCCAGCATGAGGCTCTTCTCCAGTGAGTCCTTCCTTCTCATTAGGTGGCCAGAGTATTTGAGTTTCCTTTTCAAGATGTGGCCTTCTAAAGAGCAGTCAGGGTTGATCTCCTCTAGGACTGACCGGTTGGATCGCCTTGCAGTCCAAGGGACTCACAGGAGTCTTCTCCAGCACCAGAGTTCAAAGGCCTCCGTTCTTTGGCGCTCAGCCTTTCTTATGGTCCAACTTTCACAGCCATCCATTGCAACTGGGAAAACCATGGCCTTGACTATACGCACTTTTGTTGGCATCTCTCTCTCACTCTCTCTCAATCTCTCTCTCACTCTCTCTCTCTCTCTCACTCTTTCTCTTTCTCTTTCACTCTCTCTCCCAATCTCTCTCTCAATCTCTCTCTCTCTCTCTCTCTCTCTCTCTCTCTCTCTCTCCCTCCCTCCCTACCTACCTACCCTATTAAAATTATGAATCCTCCTATTATTTTATAGAGCAGTAGAAGTTCTTGAAAGCTCTTTAGGGAGTCAAGCCGCAAGTGAAATTTAATTTTCTAATTTTTCCCGGCTGCTTTCTGAAGGCCAGTCAGTCTTGCCTGATTCATGATAGATGTGCATTTGGCTTGGGCAATAAATGTAAATTGTTTTCTTTCCCCTCACTCTCTCTCCAGCGGTCGCTTGTTATTTTATTTGAAAATTTCAAAATCTGGACACGTCACTCCTAAGGAACAGGCCTGCAAAGTGAGGGCATTTCTCCAGTAGTCGGTCTCCCATCCAATGGCATTAATTATTTAGTCTCTAATTAAAAGTAAGGTCAAACAATGAAAAATGATTAAGCTAAATACTTATACAGTGATGTATTAAACTGACTCTGCCTTTTTAAAAACAACAACAACAACACAAAACAGTAACAAAATTGTGGAGAGACAAAGCACACACACCAAGCCATAGAAACGTAGAAAAGGAGGTTGGTTAAATAAAGATATTTGTGATACAAAGGAAGGACGGGCGATAAAATTTAGAAAGAAAATAGATTTCATTTACCAAACAAAATAAACGAGATCATTTTTTTCAGGTTACGGAGCTCAGTTTCTGGAAGAGATTGTTTTCTGAACATCTATTACTTTCAAAATTGTTCCGTTAATGGGAGAACTCCTGCTTGTTGTGACAATGAGGAAAAGAGAATATGGCTCTCGGCCACTTGCAATTTTGCAAATGATATTTGCCCAAACTCAAGGATCATCGAGGTAAAAATAAGAGAGAAAGATGAAGAGAACTTTGACTTTTCATCTCGATAGGAAATGCTTATCTTAGACAGAAGGCTAAAAAAAAAATAGAATATGTTCTTTAGTCTTTTTGACCTAAACCTTTAAAGGAAAGTCCTAGTTTTCAAATTACTTTTCTCGTGGCCCTTCTGATATGCGGGAATCATAAAATTCTGCAAAATTCAAGGACGTCCTACTCAACAGCTGTAAGAGTTCACTTTATGAGGGACTTTTTGGTCCACGTTCAGCTTAATGATATAGAAACAAATAACCCAAAACAAGAGAAATGCCCATCTGCGGTTCACAACACATGGACACCCCACCAGTTGGGAAGTTCACGTGTCTTCCCAAGGTGAGACAAGTCTTGGGAAGTCTTCCCCAAAGTGAAGTCTTGGAATCTTCACAAGTCTTCTCCAAGATGGTGAGATGGGTGTTGGTCCCTTTGACATTTGAGTACAGATTCTAATATTCCCATTAGTAGCAGCCAAGCAACTCATTCAGTTCCATTCGAGGTGAAGAGTGAACTACATAGAAGGTTGACTGTGTTGGGCAGGTGAGATCAAGAGATTAAAAAGATGGAAGGTATGTTGAAAGAGAAGAAAACTTGACTGGCCCAGAAGTCAGTTCTGGTTCCCGAGTCCATTTTGTCCTCTTCTTCATCCAGATAGTCGATCTGTGAGAAGGTCTATTTTGGCTGGGGATGACTCCCTTGGACAGAAGATCCCTCCTAACTCATCTCTACAGACTTCATACTTCAAGGTTGGAAGGAAGAGAATTGAATCTTTCCATACCACAAGCTGTATTCACAAAACACCACTGACTAGATCAGTGAAGGCTAACCTTTTTGCCGTCGCGTGCCAAAAGCAGGAGTCGCGTGCACATGTGCCCACACCCATAAGGCAATGCCCCCCCATTCCCTGCCCCCCTGGGCATGCACGCGTGACCCTCCCACACTTCCCCTGTCCCCTGAATGCATGCATGATCCCCCGTGCTTCCCCTGCCCCCCCACACATGTGCACGCAACTCCCCACGGCCCGTTTTGGGCCTAGTAGGCCTCCCTGAAGCCTCCAGGGACCAAAAATGGGCCGGGGGGAGGGGGCGCACCAGAGACCTGAAAATCAGCTGGCCGGTGGGAGGCACACATGCATCCATGGTGGAGGTTGGCTGACGGCTCGTGTGCCCACAGAGAGGCCTCCATGTGCCATCTATGGCACGTGTCCCATAGGTTCGCCATCACGGGACGAAGTCATTACAAACTTAGGAACTGTACTACACTTGTACAAAGCTTTGCTAATGTGAACTTGGTTAGTGGTTTTCCTTGAGTGGATTAAACATCTGGAATGAATTTAGCCCGCTAATTCAGTTCAACAGAGTGTGTGAACTCAGAAAGTGGTTTACTTCATTAACTAAGCATACTGTGAGTGACCACCCCACATCGTTGTTGTTAGTCTCTTATTAGCCCACAACCAAATATTTTGTGGAAGGAAAAGTCAATGGATGCTTGTTGAAATGACTCTACTTTGAGAAGTCGCACCCTCTCTTTTGCAAATGTTAATATTCCCGTAAAGTCCAGAGGACAAACTTGAAAGTTATTTACATAGTTGGTTTGATTTTGTTTCTTTTTTTACCGAGGAAACTCTGTTCTCATTCTGTGTTTCCACCCAGCTGCAGAATGGCCAATCAACCTTAATTTGAAATACAATTATCAAGAATGTGAATATGACAAACACCAACAAAGGCAAACACCATCCTGGGGCTCGTTGCCTCCCCCCGCCAAATCGCTGCGAGTTTAGTTTAAGCGGATTGTACCGAAACCTTCCGTAGTTAATCTAGGCAGATATTTTGTTTGTTACAATCAAACCTACCATTTTGGTTTTATAAATTTTTAAAATATTAATTATCGTCGGCAAAGTACACGGAGGTGAATGCATTAATGAGTTTCCTGCTTAGATGGCAACTATTTGGTATTTGGTGTTAGATTATCAAAGGGCAGGTTGGGAATCTTAATCCAGCTTGTTAACTTATTAAATTTTCTTTATTTACAGACTGGGCTTACTTTCATTAACATTGTAACAGGTGCTCATTAAGAATTTATCATAGGCAAGAGAAAGAGAGAGAAAGAGAGAGAAGAAAATGGAAACAAAAATTGCTTTCTCTCGTTGTTGTTTTTTTTTTTATTTTCACAAATGGGGCATCCAGAAGGTTAAAAAGAAATAGGAGTCGGAAATGCAGGAAGAAATGGAAGAGAAAAAAAAGAGGATATCAATAGCCAAATTGCAGGCCATTATAAAATATTGTTCTTAATGGGCCAAAACACAAACTTTTGGGACTAGAGAATGGCTAGGAAAAGAGATTCCCCAATAATTCAAGATGGCGGCTGCAACCATCGAAGCTCCGCCCTTTAAGGCATGTGAAAAAGGGGCGGGGCTTTGATTACAAGGTCAAGGTTGCCATTGTGACTTTTTTTTTTTGATTTGGACACCCCCAGTTTTGGGGTGCCCAGAAAAGACTCTTTTGTTGGAGGTAATTGAGTGGGCTAGAAAAAAAGATTCTCTCTTCATCCCACTGTATTCTGGTTTTTTAAAACTTCTTTAACTTCTGTTTATTTCATATTAAACATTTTAATGTTTGCACCTCTTGCAGTCACTTGAAAATGAGATGGGCAGCATATAAATTTAATAAATCAATTATAAATTATGAATAAGCAATCTCTGGGGGATATGAATCTTATTGAAATGGGACTCTCCAATTTCATGAATTTCATCTTTTATTTTACAGGTGTGGTTCATTCATTCATTCATTCTATTCATTCATTCATTCACTCACTCACCCACTCACTTATTTATTTATTTATTTATTTATTTATTTATTTATTTATCCCTTTCCATCCTTCTTTTGCCCCTTCCTAATTCTCTTTCCTCCTTTCCCAAACTTCAGCCTTACCCAAGAAATCTGGAATTCCACCCCCCCACCCCACGAGCGAACGTTCCCCTTTTCTCTGCCTTTCTTGGCATTTCTAAACGGAGCCTAATAGAATTTTAATATCATCTGTAATCACACTGAAAACTCCAGTTCAAAATTCCTGAGCATCGCCGCGGTGCGAGGGAATCGCTCTAGATATAATTAGCATAATCATTTACCGAGCCCCTCAAGAGCCTCGTTCTGAAAGCGGTTTATTTATTTTTTTTGGTAAACAGTCTGAAATTTTCCTTTGTGTCGGAATACATGGAAACGAAGGGAAGAGGGGTGCATCTCAAAATATTCGAGATCCCTAGCCTTCTCTTCAACGGCCAAGTCTGTTGAGCCTTCAGAGTTGCAGAGAGACAGCTGTACCCCAATATAGGGTGTCCTTGGCTTACGATCACAACTGAGTCCCAAAGTTCTGTCGCTAAGTGAGACAGTCGTTAAGTGAATTTTCTTGCCACGGTGCAGTTGTTAGCTTAGTAAACACTGACTTTGCTTGTCCGAAGCATAATTAGGGCACAGCTCCCACTGTTTCACTTCCTTTGGGGTTTCCCATGACATAAAATGGAAAGAAATGATAAGAAAATTATTCTTATCCTTAAGTACTGGACTTTCCTAAACATAGGGATGCCTCGAGATCATGATCTGTTCAGAAACAAGGTGGGTACCTAACTAAGTTTGGGCCCCATATGTTACCTTAGATCAGTGATCAAGGCAAGAGCCTTGATAGTACAGTGGTCTACCCACCCTGTTATTAAGACCAGCTGCCTGCAATTACTGCAGGTTCGAATCTTACCAGGCTTAAGGCTGACTCAGCCTTCCATCCTTTCAAAGGTAGGTGAAATGAGGACCCAGATTGTGGGGGCAATAAGCTGACTTTGTATAAAATATACAAAAGAATGAAGGCTATTGCTTAACGCATTGTAAGCCGCCCTGAGTCTCCGGAGAAGAGCGGCATATAAATCAAATTAAAAAAAAAAAAGTGATGGTGAACCTTTTCAGCACTGAGTCCCAAAACCAGAATGCACATGTGCCGGAGTGCCAGACACCCGAAGACCAGCTGGCTGGCACACGTGTGCCTGTTTTTTGGTCATTTTCAGGCTGTTTTTCAGGCTGTTTTTTGGGCCATTTTTTGAAAATGGCCTGAAAATAGCCTGAAAAATGGCTGAAAAATGGCCCCAAAAATGGCTCAAAAACCAGACTATATTTTGACCATTTTTTTGCCATTTTTGAGCCATTTTCAGGCTGTTTTCCAGCGCTCTGGCACCTGCGAAGACCAGCTGGCTGGCGCGTGCCGGAAACCAGAAAAGAAGCTGGTGACGGCACCCGTGCCCACAGAGAGGGCTCTACATGCCACATCTGCCATGCATGTCATAGGTTCATCATCACAGCCCTACATGTTTAAGAAACTCCAACACGGGAATATTGTATCTTTGTGTGTGTGTGTGTGTATGTGTGTTGTGTATACTTTCCAACATCTGGTACAGTGTCAAGTCCTGCTTCAACATTTTAAGCCAGCAAGGGAAATATTTTTACGAGGGTTTCAGCTGGGAGCAAAAAAATATAAAAGGTTCTCACTTCAACAAAAGAGCAGGCTGTTGCATTCAACAACTGTTTTCGAAACCCGCTGCCTTGTTTAAAAGGAAGGAGAAGATCCATTATGTGTGAGAGATGCATAAGAGCTGTGGGGGCTGGAAGGCTGCAGGTGGAGTGACAGAATGGAGAAATTTGCTAGAGAGGGTTTTTTGGAGTGGGGGAGGGAGGAGACGAATGACGTAAGAGTCTGCCTGTCTGTCTGTCTGTTTGCTTATTTATTTATTTATTTGTCAAACACGTACAAGATAGCAGGTATGAATGTGAACATAGACAAGAATGAAGGAAATGAATACAGATAAATGGGGACAGTAGGACAGGGACGGTAGGCACGCTGGTGCGCTTATACACACCCCCTTTATGGACCTCTTAGGAATGGGGTGAGGTCAGTAGTGAAATACTACCAGTTCGGCGGGCATGGCTTGATGGGCGTGGCAGGGGAAGAATACTGCAAAATCTCCATTCTCACCCCTCTCTGGGGCCAGCCAGAGGTGGTATTTGCCAGTTCTCTGAACTGCTCAAAATTTCCTCTACCGGTTCTCCAGAATGTGTCAGAACCTGCTGGATTTCACCCCTGGATGAGGTCCACGGTAGACAGTTTAAGGCTGAAGCTGTGAGGGTTTGAGGATGTAACCACCGAGTCAGGTAGAGCATTCCAGGTGTGGACTGGTTTTTTTTGCTGAAGTCGTATTTTTTGCAATCGAGTTTGGAGCACTTTACCTTGAGTTTGTATCGATTGTTTGCTCGTGTGTTATTGAGGTTGAAGCTGAAGTAGTCATTGACAGGTATGACATTGTAGCAGATAATTTTGTGTACTATGCTTAGATCAGACCACAGGTGGCCCAGTTCCAGATTGTCCAAGCCCAAAATTTTAAGCCTGGTGGCATAAGGTATTCTGTTGTGAGCAGAGGAGTGGAGGACCCTTTTCGTGAAATACCTCTGGACCTGCTCAATCATATTAATGTCCGATATACAGTGTGGATTCCAGGCAGATGAGCTGTATTCAAGAATTGGTCTGGCAAAGGTTTTGTATGTCCTAATTAGCAATACAATGTTACCGGAGAATAATAACTCTTAATGCCTTTTTGGTAATGTTGTTACAGTGAGCTCTGGGGCTTAGATCATTTGAGATGAGTACTCCTAGGTCCTCGACGAGGTTGCTTCCGTCCAAGTTGTATTTTGTGTTCTGATTTTTATTGCCAATGTGTAGGACAGAGCATTTATTAGTCGAGCTTTGGAGTTGCCATTGTAGATGTTTTTGGGAAAAAGAAATAAATAAAGCAATACTCCTCATCCCCACCCTCACCCCATTCCCTGACAATTAAATCTCTTCTTCCATGGGCATTTGAAGGCATTTCTGAGGCTCCTGAGGTCCAACAAAATTAAAACGAAGACAAGCAAAGCAGAAGAAAACAGGACCTTGGAGAGCTCCTACTAAGTTCTGCTATCTAAAGACCTCTCTTTGGTCTTCCTTCACCAAGGTCCACTACGATAGGACCTTTCCCAACCTCAACCACTTGAAGAGGAGCTGAAGTCCACGCATCTTCAAGTGGTTGAGGTTTGAGAAACCCTGTGGAGTCCTTGGTGCTCTCTGAGCTCAATTGTTTTCCCCCAGATGTGTCATCATCTACGTCTGTAGATATCTGCACAGACTTCGCAAATAGACAAATGGCTGCAATGCCAGGATGGATTCCATCTCCCTCCACCAACGATTATCAAAGACAGCTTTGAATTCCCAACCACGTGCAGGAGGGGGACACACCAAATGGACTTGTGCAAAGTATTATTTATTAAATGCGCCTTAGGTCTGCAGGATTTATTTGGGAAATGCAAAACAGGAGATGTTTGGAGGCAAGATGGACCTGGATCAAGACTGAACCTGTATCAAACCAAGGATTGCAATGAACAGCTTCAGGTAATCATCAACTTACGACCACAACTGAGCACAAAATTTCTGTTTGCCAAGCGAGACCCCAGGACATTGCAACTGTAATAAATATGAGTCAGTTACCAAGTGTCTGACTTTTGATCACATGACCATGGGGATGCTGCAACGGTCATAAGTGTGAATAAGGATCCCAAATGACTTTTTCCGTGCCATTGTAACTTTGCATGGTCACTAAACAAACTGTTGTAAGTTGAGCCTTACAAATGCCCACCCCCCTCCTGATCCAGAGCTAGCAGAATTTTTCTGTGCCATCAAAAATTGCAGATTTTCCTCATTTGTAAAAATGATAAAAGGTTTGGAAGGATGAGCTGGCTTCAAAACTGAGCACAGATTCATTATCTCAGGCCCAATTAGGTGTAACTGAATTTTCCAAGCAGCCCTTGTTATCTTCAACCGTGATTTCCTAACTATCTGCGGGGGGCTGGGGGAGGGACCCTGACACATTAAAGTTCTTTGTGAGCCCTCAGCTCCCATTCACCAGCCAACATCAAAAGCTGCTTCCTACTGAATCTAACCATTAGGCAATCCTGCTTCCGCTCCTATTTTCCCCCACTTCTTATACCACATTGCATTTCAGAGCTGCAGTTTCTGGCTTTTGAACTTGTCAACATCTGTATAAGGCCCAGAATAACCATGAAACCAATGTAGGATTTGCGCAACTCACTCAACTCCAACAGAGCTTGCTTATTTGCAGCTTAGCGTGCCATTTGACCCTATCCATAGCTTGCAAACCAAGATTGAAAGAGTCATGGTTTATTATATGCAAACACTGAAATTGTGTTAGCTTAACCAATCTCAGCAAAAGTCATTTTAGTCTTTCTGTTGATTTCCTGGCTTGGTCTCCTTAGTTGGGCTGACAGTTATCCTGTTGTGTTGATAATATGGCATCTCATCTGCCTAGTAGCTGTTTACTTATGGCTAGTGGATAGTTTTCTAAGAGCATTGAAGTTAAGGCTTTTAAAAAAAGAAATACAGAAAGGAAAAATACAGATGTTTGATGGTAGATAAGGTTATTTATAGATATATGATCAGGTATAGATACAGATAAATACAGGTATTTAATACAGATACTTCCTTAACCTGAAGCGATGCCATCCATCTTACTATCTGTAAATTTTGCCTCTTCAGATTAATTCACACAAAGAAAGTCAGCTTGGGGAAAAAAATGAACGGACCAGGGAGAAACTTGTAGAGGGCGTGAAAAATCAGTTAATCAAATAAAAAGATCTATTCACTGTGTAGCAAAGTATCATCAAAGAACCATGATTTTGATTAACATATTCCAGGAACTTTAAACAACCTACAAAGTTGTTTCCTCCTCTTCTTCCTCCTCCTCCTCTTCCTCTTCCTCCTCCTTCTCGTCCTCCTCGTCCTCGTCCTCCTCCTCCTCCTCCTCCTCCTCCTCCTCCTCCTCCTCCTCCTCCTCCTCCTCTTCTTCTTCTTCTTCTTCTTCTTCTTCTTCTTCTTCTTCTTCTTCTTCTTCTCCTTCTCCTTCTCCTTCTCCTTCTCCTTCTCCTTCTCCTTCTCCTTCTCCTTCTCCTTCTCCTCCTTTCTCCTTTTTTCTTCCTTCTCCTTCTTTCCTCCTCCTCCTCCTACTTCCTCCTCCTCCTCCTCCTCTTCCTCTTCTAGATATTTAATTTACTGAAAGGTTCAAATGTGCTAAAGGCTGGAGCTTAGCATTTCCATATAGGATATGCTAAAGAGGAGGCATTTATAAACCAGCAGCTGCTGGGGAACCCAAAGGAGAGGTTATGATAGATTTGGTGTCGTGTTGAATGGATGAGGAAATGAAGACAGACAGATGAATAACAGAGCTGTTATGAAATTTATAAAATCTGATCTGAATTGTGCTGGGAAAAGTACAGCTTTCCTGTGTAGAAAAAAGGATATGCAGTTCGTCCGATAATATGAGCTGGCCAAGATAACATCTTAGTAAGCCGACATCTGTCTTGTTTCTCTCCCCAGTTCATTCCATGGCTCCAAAACCAGATCAGTGACAAACAAGCCTCACAGCTGTTATTTCTCCAAAGCAAGTGGAGGCTAGCCTTCAGTCAATTTTTCCCCCCAGACCTAACTGAGTCAGCTAGCTAAGACTGAAAGCTTGTAGAAGAAGGAAGAAGGAAGAAGGAAGGAAGGAGGAGGAGGAGGAGGAAGAGGAGGAGGAGGAGGAGGAGGAAAGGAGAAGGAAGAAGAAAGGAGAAAGGAGGAGAAGGAGAAGGAGAAGGAGAAGGAGAAAGAAGAAGGAGAAGGAGAAGGAGAAGGAGGAGAAGGAGAAGGAGAAGGAGAAGGAGAAGAAGAAGAAGAAGAAGAAGAAGAAGAAGAAGAAGAAGAAGAGAGAAGGAGAAAGGAGAAAGGAGGAGGAGGAGGAGGAGGAGGAGAAGGAGAAGGAGAGGAAGAAGAAAGAAAGAAAGAAAGAAAGAAAGAAAGAAAGAAAGAGGGAGGGAGGGAGGGAGGGAGAGAAAGAGAGATTTGGGGTAGTATTCATGAGCTACACATTATAGCAAGCAAGACCTCAGTAACTCAGGAGTTGCAAGTACAATATTAGTCCTCCTCCTCCTTTTCTCTGATGATCCCAGATATGGTGACTCTTAACTGGAAGCAACAGAGGGTTCAAGTTAGCCTAAATCAATTTAGACTCCTAGTCCTTGATCTCTGTTCCCTATCTCCTAGCTGATGTTTTCTCCTAATTTCCTACTCCTCCCAAACGCTTGGGCCTTACACACTATGACTCCAGTTTCTCAGCCTTGTCCTTCTTGGATCAATGGCCAGTGACCCACATCTACAAAACCATTGGAGCTCACAGGGCAAAACAGCCTCCCTACCTCTCCTTTTATGGCCTCTGGGCTATTTCCGAGTCATCTTCTGTTTCATTGCTTGCATTCCCTCCTTAAGCACTTTCTCATAAGGAGATCTTCGTTGCCAGAGGCTTCTTGTTTGATAGGATTCTCAGAATGAATTCAGAATAAGAGAGTTAGAAGGGACCTTGGAGGTCTTCTAGTCCAACTCCCTGCTCAAAGAGTAAACCTGCTTCAGAAGATGGTTGTCCAATCTTTTCTTGAAAGCCTCCAGTGATGGAGCACCCACAACTTCTAGAGGCAAATTGTTCCATTGATTAATTGTTCTCATTGTCAGGAAATTCCTTCTTAGTTCTAGGTTGGTTGTCTCCTTAGTTAGTTTCCATCTGTTGCTTCTTGTCCTGCCTTGAGGTGCTTTGCAAACTAGGTAGATCCCCTCTTCTTTGGGGCAGCCCCTTAGATATTCACAGAAGACACCCAGCCTTGTTTAATCATGTCTTAAGTAAGGTAAGCATGGCTTGGTTGAATACGGAGAACATAGTTTGAATCTCATGAAAGGTGGTCCCGTAAACCTTGGTGAGAAGTTCTCCTGTTAGGCAGGACTTCCAAGATCCCCCCAACTATTTTTAGTTTGTTGATATACCTGATGAGGAGGACAAAATCCCGCCAAAATTTTTCTGACTCTGAATGCTCCATGTGAAACCCCTCCCCCCATCCCAAGTGAATGGTGGTTCCGAAACCCAGATTTTCAAGGAAGAAAGAAGCAGGAGAAGAAGGACGAGAAAATCATTTAAGAGACTGGCAAAGAGACTGTTCTGTTCTCTGGGCCAGGAGCTGTATAAATAAGAAATGAATTTCCCTCTTAACGCATGGTTGAGACGTTTGTAAAAGAAAATAGGACTTGTAATGGCTGTAGGTCAAAGCCAAGCAGGCTGGCAGCTATTTTGGATAGCGATACGGCTCCCTCAGTGCCAAGACTCAGCTGGGGCAGGAGAAAAATGACCACGAAGGGGAGTGAGGTAGAACATATTAAGAGAATAAACAGCACTTGTGAAACTGACAAGACACGCTTGGGGTCCTAAACCCCTGGAAGGGAGCCTGCTTCTGTCTGAGGAATCCTTCGTTCATAAACTGGAGCTTTGCCTGTCCATCCGACCTAAGACCCAGAAGAGAAGAATGCTTCTCATCAGCTATCCTGGAGTTCTTGGTGCTCTTTTGGCTGAGACAGGTGAAAACAGCACCTGTGGGAAAGAGATTCCAGGTATGGCCGTGGAGTTACAGGCAGAGAGGGGGGGCTCTGCCCTAGGGAGAAGGAAAGGCAGGGTTTGAAGGAGCAGGTGTCCACTCCAAATTGGCCAGGGGAGCATTTGGAACTGTGCTCCTTAAATGGGAGATGATGCCCACGGAGGAAGGTGCGTTTGAGATTGACCAATGCTTGGTGGACTTAAGGGTGAAATTTATGCTCGGTGACAATGTCTGCAAGTTTGATCCAGTGAAAAGGACCTGGTTATAGAAGATAACGGATGTCTACCAAAAGTGGTGGAGAAAGGTCTACGTTCTAAGCAATGAAGGTGGGATTGACCGACAAAAATGTCCTTCCTTCCTTCCTTCCTTCCTTCCTTCCTTCCTTCCTTCCTTCCTTCCTTCCTTCCTTCCTCCTCCCCATTTTTCTCTTTCTTTCTTTCTTTCTTTCTTTCTTTCTTTCTTTCTTTCTTTCTCTCTCTCTCTCTCTCTCTCTCCCCCTCTAACTCCCTCCCTCCCTCTCTTTTTCTTTTTCTTTCCTTTTTTCCTTTCCTCCCAGACCCAATGGTTTCCTGAGACATCAAGGCCCAGCCAGTCTAAGAAGGACATCATCCAACTGCATTAAGATCTTAGTTCTTAGTGCCGTGACACTGATCCACCCTGCATTATTGCTAAGTCGAGCTCATCGCAAACCTCTGGACAGGTTTGCACACTTGCCTAGGCTCCTGATGCGGGTGTGCGCCTGTGCCTGCGTGGGCCTGTGACAGTTTGTATACAAAGCACTTATCACCTGCTTTCCAGTACAATAAGCAAATAGTCTGCGCTGAAGGAATGACCCTGCCAGTGGTATGAACTTGATGGGATCGATAGAAGAGGAAAAAATAAATGTCACAACTGCTCCCGGGCTGAGTCGCCTTCTTTGTCACAGCAGCTTAACCTGTCAACTCCTCCTTGGTGGCTATACAACCTACATCCCAACCACTGTCATTATAGGGAGGGGGGAAGGGGACGGCATGCCCCCCCTCTTAGATCTGGGAAACGGGCCAAGGCAATTCTGGAGGTCTCCCACAAGCTGGTGGGTAAGGACAAAATTTCGGTAAAAGAGGCTATTTTGCTGAATTTTGTACCCCTGTACATCCTAGGCAGAATCTTTAACGCCTTTCCCAAATGAGGAACAAACCTGAGTTTTAAGGAGTGGAGTACAGAGAGTCCAGCTATTCTCCAAAGCACCTGAAGGCAGGACAGGAAGCAATGGATGGAAACTAACCAAGGAGAGAAGGAAACCTGAAATTAAGGAGGAATTTCCTAACAGTGAGGACAATTAACCTGTGGAACAACTTGCTTCCAGGAATTGTGAATGCTGCAACACTGGAGGTTTTAGGAAGAGGCTGCTGGTCATCCACTTGTCTGAAATTGTTTAGGGTTTCCTGCCTGAGCAGGGGGTTGGACTAGAAGACCTCCAAGGTCCCTTCCAACTCTGTTATTCTATTCTGTTCCTTGACTTACAATCATATGTTTAGTTCAAAGTTACAACAGCACTGAAAAGAGGGATTTACGAATGTTTTTTCACGCGTATGACTGTTGCAGCATTCCCAGGATCAGGTGATCAAAATTCAGACGCTTGGCAACTGGCATGTACTTATGACAGTTGCAGGGTCCCAGGGTCACGTGATCCATCTTGGTGACCTTCTGACCAGCAAAGTCAATGGGGAAGCCAGATTCACTTAACAACCGTTTTACTAGCTTATAACGACTGCAGTCATTATATTCACTTAACCCCTGTGTCAAGAAAGGTCGTAAAATGGGGCAAAATTCCCTTAACAACTAACTGTCTCACTTAGCGACAGAAATTTTGAGCTCAGTTGTAGTTATAAGGCGAGGACTCCTTGCACATTTCTGCAAATTGCCTATCCCTTTGAATCTGAACCATTTCATTTCTGAGCCATTTCTGAACCATTTCATCTCTCTCTCTTCTATTGCCTTGATTTTCCCTCCCCCCTTCTTTCTTCTCCCATAGCTGCTTATTTCAGGAGGCAATTAGACTTCCTTATTTTTTCTTTGAAGACATTTCACTTCTCCTCCAAGAAGCTTCTTCAGCTTTGACTGGATGGTGGGGAATGGAAGGATTTCTATTCCTTGCAGACAGCTGGTCATTCACATCCTTTTAGAGCAGAGATCTTCAAACCTGGCAGCTTTAAGACTTGTGGACTTCAACTCCCAGAATTCTTCAGCCAGCTATGCTATTCTTCAGCCAGCTATGCATAGCTGGCTGAAGAATTCTGGGAGTTGAAGTCCACAAGTCTTAAAGCTGCCAAGTTTGAAGGCCTCTGTTTTAGAGGGTCGTTGAGGCCACTTAGAGATTTATCTGTATCCCCAGGGTCACCTGAGTGGTGCAAATGGTTCTTGTAGTCTGCAATTTTTTTCTCTGGAAACTCTTTCATACTCCTACACCATTTGAAGAGTCTTCATCCCAAATTGGATAGCTAAAAGTCTATAGAGATTCTCAGCCATCCAGGTCATGGTTGTCCCAAATGTGGTTTTTTTTGGGTTGTCCCAAAAGCACCTTTAGGACAACCATGAGCTGGATGACTGAGAATCTCTATAGACCTCATTTCTTCTCTTCTTTGCCAAGTCCACCCTTCGTTTCGCCAGAAATGGCCAAGAGAGATGTGGTCCTCTTCTCCCTACCCATCCCCACCCCTCCCCGTCTCTCCCCCTCTCTTTTCACATGCTGCAAAGCTGGCCAATTCATCCTTCTATGGGCTCGGTTTCAAAAGTGGCCTTTTGCGGCTTATCACTTGCCATTTACAAAACAGGAATGTCGCTTCTCCTTCAAAAGGCCCAGCTCCTTTCAATGCCCTCTCGTGGCAATGAGCCTGCCACACGATCTTCAGAGAGTTAAGGGCTGCCTTGTATTTATCTTCAAAGAAGGAGAAACTATTATACCACCCTGGGAGATCTCCTTCAGCTGGATAATCAACTGGCTCCTTGACTCCTGAGTCCAGCGGATCTGTTTCTCCCACACCTGTCAGTTTATGGGATAGCATGGATGGTTTATGGATGCATTATTAACACAGAGAAGCACCAAAGATTCAGCCTAGAATAGCTGGCGAACAGGGGTACAAAATTCAGCAAAAAAGCCTCTTTTACCGCAATTTGGTCCTTCCTCATCAGCTTGTTGGAGAATTGCCGTTTCCCGGTGATGTTCTTTTTAGAATTTAGAATAACAGAGGTGGAAGGGACCTTGGAGGTCTTCTAGTCCAACCCCCTGCTTAGGCAGGAAACCTTACACCAATTCAGACAAAGGGTTATCCAATCTCTACTTAAAAACTTCCAGTGTTGGAGCATTCACAACTTCTGGAGACAAGTTGTTCCACTGATTCTTGAAAACTTCAAAATTGCTGTTCTTTAAGTCAGCTGTGCCATATGCAGGGATTGGGGAGGTGGGACAGGAACGGACAGGTAGTCCTCAATTTACAACAGTTCATTTAGTGACCGTTCAAAGTTACAACATCACTGAGGTGGCTTATGACCATTGCAGCATCCCCACGATCAAAATTTAAACGCTTGGCAACTGGCATGTACTTATGACAGTTGGAGTGTCCCGGGGTCATGCGATCCCTTTTGTGACCTTCTGACAAGCAAAGCCAATGGGAATGCCAGATTCGTTTAACAACCGTGTTACCAGCTTGTCAACTGCAGTGATTCAGTTAACAACGGTGGGAGGAAGGCTCGTAAAATGAGGCAAAAGTCACTTAACTACTCTCACTTAGCAACAGAAATTTTGGGCTCGATTGTGATCATAAGGACTACCTGCACATAATTATGGTCATAAGTCAAGGAGCACATGTAGAAGTTTATGCATCTATCTTGGGGCTCCTTGTCTTAAATCACGAGGGTCAGGATATTTCCTACATCATCTGTTGCTGAGGTCAGAGCCGTTGGGGCTCACATGGCCGATGGTGAAAAAGGCTAGACTTTATTCTTTTGCAAATATCACGACACCTTCACTACAGATACAACACAAGAGGATGCATTAATCTTAAACTTTATTGGCAAACAGGTTCCATCTATTGATCTTTAAGCAGTGGCCCTTGAAATTTGCAGACGTTTTTCTAAAATAAAATTAAAAAAAAGTAAGGAGAGTTTCAGAGAAAAAGAAAAGGAGGGAAGGAAGGAAGGAAAAGGGAAAAAGAGAAGGAAAGAGTGAAGGAAGGAAGGAAGGAGGGAAGGAAGGAAAAGAGAAACAGAGAAGGAAAGAGTGAAGGCAGGAAGGCAGGAAAAGAAGGAAGGAAAGGAAGGAAGGAAGGAAGGAAGAAGAGAGAGAAGGATTAAAGGATTGCGGCCATAAGGCGAGGACTACCTATCATAGAGATGGACCTTCTCCCCAACTGATTTCTGCCTGTCTTCCTTGCCGACTTTTAAGTACTGTTTTATCGTTCCTTTCAGCCAAATCCATCAGCTCCCCTTTCCCCCCCCCATCCCGCCCCATCCCGCCCCATCTCCCCACAGCCTCAGGAGAAGAGATGCCGAGCGTTGCCCGCCTGATTGTCTGGACGGAAGATGATTTTCAAGGTGAAATTTCTACTTTGGCCCAGTCACTTTCATTCAAGGCAATGAGCAAAGTGTCACCCTCCCCAACGCCGCACCGCATTCAGCAGCCTCGGTTCTCCTACTGCATTTAAATTTACTCCACTTTTCCTTTCTGACACCTGTTTAAATCAATATCTTCCTCTTTAGGTCGTGGGTAGAATGTGCTTGGTCTCCCCGCACAGCGCTTCTCAAATCCACTAAAATCAACACAATAATTGAAATATTTTCAAGCTGATTACACCGCTGCCTGAGGCTAGGCTGGTTGCTAAGGGTAAGCTCCCCGGTTGCTAGGGGGAGTAAATCATCTTGCATTATTTGATTTTTGTTATAGATATGAAACCGCTACTCCCTCGATTAAATGTCTCTCACTCTAACACCTATGGGACCTGGGGAGAAAGAAGGAGAAAGCGGCAACCTTGACCCTGTCAAATAAATATCTCTAACTTTTCCTGTCCTCCGGCTTTCAAGAACCAGCCTGTCTCCTGATTCATCCCCCTCCATCCTCTTCTTTGGTTTCCTCCTCCTCTTTTTCGAAAACCTGACTTTAAATAACAATGCTGTGGGGACACACGGGCCGATTGGAGGAGAGAACAGCCTTTTTCATTAGAAGAATTCCTGGCTGGACTCCGAGGATCACAAAGGGACCTCCATGGATCTAACAGCTTTGGAGATGTCAAGCGGGAACTGAGACAAGGTCAGGTGCTTCGGAGATCTTGGCTCGGTTTGATTGGCAGCGAGATGCGTGTGGGCCCTAGCAGTGTGCGAGTCTGCTGAGTTGGGATAACCCAACAGGTAGGAAGCAACCTTCTTCGACAGGTGGCCTTCAGGTCTCCAAGACTGCAATCCCATCCTGATTTAGCTTGGTGAGAAGGAGGCGAACCTCAGCCTCACAAGCGGAGAGCTTCTGGGAGTTGAAGTCCAATACACCTTAAAGTTGTGAAGGTTCAGAAATTAACAGATTCACAGAGTTGGAAGGGACCTTATAGGTCTTCTAGTCCAACCTCCTGCTCAAGCAGGAGACCCTACACCATTTCTGACAAATGGCAGTCCAATCTTTTCTTGAAAGTCTCAAGTGATGAAGCTCCCACAACTTCTGTTCCATGGGTTGATGGTTCTCACTGTCAGAAAGTTCCTCCTCATTTCTAGGTTGAATCTCTCCTTGGTCAGTTTCCATCCATTTTTCCTTGTCTGACCTTCAGGTGCTTTGGAAAACAGCTTGACTCCCTGCCTTCTCTCTGTGGCAGGCCCTCAAGTATTGGAAGATTCTCTCCTGCCTCCCCTGGTCCTTCTCTTCACTAGACTAGCCAGGCCCAGTTCCTGCAACCGTTCATGTAACTGTGATAGAGGCACCTGATAGGTTTAAAAGTCAGGTTCTAAGTTCTTGAAAAAGATGGGTGCTGGATTGGGCGGAAATGATGCCGAGGAAGGAAGAGATTACCTGGAAGAATGCAAGGAACTGTTAAGGAGGAGAAGGAAGGAAGCACCAGATTTGCTTAACGAATGTGATTCAGTGAACAACCACAACAATAAAGATCATAACACAGTGGTGAAATCCAATTTTTTTTACTACCAGTTCTGTGGGCGTGGCTTGGTGGCATGGTGTGGCTTGGTGGGTGTGACAGGGGAAGGATATTGCAAAATCCCCATTTCCTTCCCACTCTGGGGCCAGCCAGAGGTGGTATTTGCTGGTTCTCCAAACTGCTCAAAATTTCCGCTACCGGTTCTCCAGAACCTGTCAGAACCTGTTGGATTTCACCCCTGTCATAACATCAGGTGTGATACATTTAACCACTGCATCCCTTAGTGGCAGAACGTCCCGTTCCAGTTGTGGTTATAAGTCAAGGTCTACCTGCATTTTTACCCTCTGGAGTTTGCTCAAAGGACCCAGGTTGGATCAGAGCCTTCATTTTGAAGATTGAAAAGTTCTCGGCCCTTATGGAGCTTGGTGGCCCTGAGTGATTATCTCACAATTGTTGTTAATTGTCCAATGGTGTCCAGAAGTTGAGATTCTTCTCTTGATCGTGAGGATCTCTCTGTAGTAAAACCTCCCAAGAGGGACCTGAGAAGTCTCGGAAGGTGCCTCCTGCAGATGAACTTGTTCCGATAAGTTAAAAAGTCCGCCTTGACCCATCCCTGGCCGAGCGTATCAGCTCGACTGAACTTTAAGCACAGCTGTACCCGTGGCCCGTCTGCCTGGCAGCAGGTGGACCTGTGCAACCTTCACTCCTGCTGGGAAAGAGCCAGCTGTTCTTGGAAATGAATCTCCAGTAAATTAGCAAACACCACAAAAGCTGTCACTTGAATCACCCTTGATTACTTTAAATGCTGGGCTGTCTCCTCAAAAAACTCTGTGCACCTCATCCCTCGTCTCCGTTTTCGTTTAAAGACACTTGTTCTTTCTGTTTGCACCGGCGACCATCGGGGTTAGCTCTGGGAAAACCTTGTCCGGGTCATGGTTCTGGGTTAAGGAGATGCGATGGGACTTCCATGTTGTGGAAGTGTGGCTGGACCTATATATCTCCTTGACTTTCTGGAGGGCCTGAAGATACTTTCTTTCTTTTTTAAAAAAAGTTTTATAGTTTTATTACTACACATTATGACAAACACATCACATACAACATATAAATATATCCTCTTTTTAACAAGTGTTTCTTCGTGGTTTGCTTACACTGTGACTCCCCCCCGTCTCTCATATTGTTTCATTTTTTTCATTGTCCCCTTTTTGATTGATTACAATGTATTTTCTAATCCTAATAGCCTTAGTTTTATACATTTCTATATATTTGTTTAAGATGCCTGAAAAACCTATTAATGCTTAACTTTTTTCCCCCTTAAAACAATTAGCTAAGATATGTATATTTTATATATATATATATATATATATATATATATATATATATATATATATGTGTGTGTGTGTGTGTGTGTGTGTGTGTGTGTGTGTGTGTGTGTGTGTATGTATGTATGTATGTATGTATGTATGTCTTTGGTTATTCGGGTCTTCTCCCACGTAAAATTGGAAGTGTCTTGGCGACGTTTCGACGAAGTCTCATTCGTCATCTTCAGGCTGGTGTTCTCGGCTTCGTGCTTCCAGGAGCAATTGCACGAAGCTGAGAACACCAGCCTGAAGATGACGAATGAGACTTCGTCGAAACGTCGCCAAGACACTTCCAATTTTACGTGGGAGAAGACCCGAATAACCAAAGACCTACATACAAACACCCGCGAAAACCTGAGAAAACATATATATATATATATATATATATATATATATATATATATATATATATATATATATATATATATATATATGTCTTTTTCTGTTTTTCGTAGGCTTTTATGTGCATATTCTTTCTAGCCAGGTTTTACCTAGCTTACGTAGGTAAAACCTGGCTAGAAAGAATATGCATATATATATATATATATATATATATATATATATATATATATATATATATATATATATATATATTACATACATATTTTACATTTTAGGCCTGGAGATTTAATTTTAATTTAATTTAATTTAATATTTAAATTTATATACCGCCCTTCTCCCGAAGGACTCAGGGCGGTGAACAGCCATAGATAAAAAACATAGAATACAAAATTTAAAAACAATTGAGATACTTTTATAGGGGAAATGGGATGCTGAAAATGTGGTGCTTTTTTCTCTTCCATCTTCTGTTCTTCTTAGGAGAAGCCAACTTCAGATATAAGAGGCATAACCTCACTTCCTGTCAAAATACTGCTATCATTTCGTAGTGCTTTCTTACCAATGCTATTTGGATTGTAGTATTTTCTTCCTCCTCTTAACCCACAACTCCAGTCTTTCTCAGCCTTAGCAACTCTTAAGATGCATGGACTTCAACTCCCAGAATTCCCCAGTCAGCCATGTGGGAGTTGAAGTCCACAGATGCTGGCTGGGGAATTCTGGGAGTGAAAAATGATCATAAGTCACTTTTCCCAGCGCTGTTGAACAGTTACTAAATGAGTAACTAAATGAACTGTTGTACGTCGAGGGCTACCTGCATTATGGATTGGCCTAACTTTGCTGGGAAATATATCAGCAATGGAGAGCAGGTAGTTAGCTGCAAGTTAACAAATATTCGGTAAATTCTTTGGATTGTACTTCATTTTAAAAAAAGAGAGAGGACCCATCAGGCCAACGAATTTAAGGAGATTCTCCATAATCTGATGAACCTCATCGCTGTGTCTCCCCAATTTAACCTGCCTTAAAGGTCCTATTTTGAATTGTTTTTACTTAGATTTCCAGGTGATTGATTGATAGATATAGAATAACAGAGGAGGAAGGGACCTTGGAGGACTTCTAGTCCAACCCCCTGCTCAGGCAGGAAACCTTAGACCAGTGATGGCTAACCTTTTTGCTGTCATGTGCCAAAAGCGGGGGGAGCACAGGGGGGGATCGTGCATGCTCGTGGCCACACCCATAATTCAATGCACCGCACACCCCACGCATGTGCGTGCAACCGACCCACCCCCCGCGGTCTCTCCACTTTTGGCACATGATGGCCCAGTGGGCCCAGTAGGCCTATTTTTCGCCCCCCAGGCTCCTGGGGTGTGTGAAAACGGCCTTCCTCACCCCTCCGGAGGCCCCCCAGAGGCCGGAAATGGACCGTTTCCTGACTTCCAGTGGGCCTGTTTTTTACTCTTCCCAGGCTCCAGAGGCTTTCTAGGAACCTGGGGAGGGCGAAAACAGCCTCCCCCACTTCCCCAGTCGTCCTCTGGAGGCCAGAAACAGCCTGTTTCCCGACTTCTGGTGGGCCCAGAAGGCCAAAAATCAGCTGGCCGGCACGTGCATGTGTGCTGGAGCTGAGCTAGGGCAACGCTCGTGTGCCCACAGATATGGCTTGGCGTGCCACCTGTGGCATGTGTGCCATAGGTTCGCCATCCCAGCCCTAGACCATTCTAGACAAACGGCTGTCTGATCTCTTCTTAAAAACTTCCAGTGTTGGAACATTCACAACTTCTGGTGGCAAGCTGTTCCACTGGTTAATTGTTCTCACTGTCAGGAAATTCCTCCTTAATTCTAGGTTGCTTCTCTTCTTGATTAGTTTCCTTCCGACACTTCTTATTCTGCCTTCAGGTCCTTTGAAAGGTAGCTAGCAAGCTTGATAACAGGTAGTCCTCAACTTATGACCACAATTGAGGCCAGAATTTCCATTGCTAACCAAGGCGGTTGTTAAGTGAGCTATGCCCGATTTTACAACCTTTTTGCTTTTTGCTACTCTTGTTAAGCCAATCACTGCAGTTATTAAGTGAATCATGCTGAAATAATGCTGAAATTGAATTCCAAACCAACACCTCTTGGAAAAAAATTGTTGTGTTTTTCAGCATGAGGTTGATTTCTGCATTTTGTCCAGAAGTTTAGGAGATGGTGATTTGGGAAGGGGCCATGCGTCCCTCACCATTCCCTCCTGCCTCTGCCCGTTGATTTCTTCTCAGGTCACTTGTCAAAAGACAGATCCTTCTTTCATTTTCGGGGTATAAAGACCATGCGTCACCTGAATGCATTTGGAAAAGAAATGTCAGGATGTCAAAATGCAGACGACATACGGGATGAATTGCCATATATTTTATAACAATATTTTATCATATTTGGGGTGGGGGGGCTGTTTGCTTCCACACAAGAGGTTTCACCACATTAGTGCCCGGAGGGCTGGAGATGACTTTATTCAGTGTAAACGTCTCATTTTCCCACCCCAGAATTTAGGTGTTGATCGAATTTTCACTGTCCATGGGATCGGATTTATTTTATTTTATTTATTTGTATCCTGCCTTTATTATTTTTCACAAATAACTCTAAATATGGACCCTGACTGAAGGCCTCATAGGTCCATTTTAAGGGCTGCCTATCTACTGCAGCTTTGTGATTTGATTATTTCTCCTCCTCCTCCTCCTCCTCCTCCTCCTCCTCCTCCTCCTCCTCCTCCTCCTCCTCCTCCTCCTCCTCCTCCTCCTCCTCCTCCTCTTCTTCTTCTTCTTCTTCTTCTTCTTCTTCTTCTTCTTCTTCTTCTTCTTCTTCTTCTTCTTCTTCTTCTTCTTCTTCTCATCCTCCTCCTCCTTCTTCCCTGTTTCACATTGTCCAAGACGGCCCACAACAAATGAAAATCCAGCAAAATTCACCTTGCATAAATCAATCAACAGAGCTGAGTTACCCAAGACCCCCAGTCAACCAAAGGAGAAGGCGGTCTCCGGTAAGACCCTCCTTCAGTGGGCAGTGGTTTTGACCCTCCGGCCTGAGCCTGGACATCCATTCCCTCCTTGTAAGGCCTCCTGACCTTTTAGCCAAAGCCACCCTTCTTCGCCTTCTCCTTCCATGCAGCCAGGCTCTGGGCAGGGAGGGCCATCCGTCCTCCGCCTGGGGCTCACTCTGTTTACCAACTAGCTGCCTCCAAAGCAGTCAGGCTGGTTAAGCACCTCATTCCCATTCCGAGCGGCCATCTGCCGTCCTTTTTCGCTGTAAGTCTCTCTGCAAACGGCCCAGCCTTGACAAGCCGGAGATCCGTCAGTGCCGTTATCAGCCGAACGCAACATCTGCCGTGCCTGACACCCCCTATTGTAGGCCACTTAATCTCTCCCGCTCCTCCCTTTAACTGCAGACAACAGCTCCCTATATTATATTTTGCCACTCAATTAGCACTATCATCCTGCTGAAATAGAGGCCAATTTACCTTTAATGACATCATTGTTAGGAGAGTGGCAAGCACCAGGTCCAGAGCTGTCACCGGATGGCGGGAGGCTTCGCATCTCGGCTAACCCCGGCGCAGGCAGGCCAGGCCAGGCAGCCTATCGGCGCCGGCTTCACCCCCAACCGCCGACATTGCTTCCGACAGTTCTCAGGAGCAGTGTGCCGGAAAATTGAGTCCAGATTCATTAGGTTTTGCAGTGTGCTGCTCAAGTCAGTTAAATTGATACATTTCCTAACAAAATTGAAGTGCTTTGTGCTGCCAGCGGAAAGCCTGGTGACCCTCTTCGGCCCACTGAGCAGCCAAAACGAGTTGATGGATCCATTAGACTGCTCCAAATGCTTCTCGCGCTCCCCCCCCACCCGTCGCCCTCCGTTCCTGAGTGACACAGTAAATCTGAGCCAATTTCAGTCTCTAATCATCATTACAAAAAAACCCCCCTTCCACTGTTCATTTATTACTTCTACAATTCTAATACGGCATGCGAATGGGTCAGCGCCCGGGGAGGGGAGGAGATGGCACTGGCTGCCTTAAAGAGCCCGGATGGTTTGGCACTGTAGAAGGTGGTGATGATGATGGAGATGGGGGCCAGAGGGATACGGCGGTCTTGTAGCCCCCTCCCCTCAAAAAACTGTGAAAGGTGGGGACAGACCGAAAAGAAATGTCCAGGGAGCAGCAGCAGAGATGGGCAAGGAGACGGGGTCTTTTGGTGGAAAAAATCAGGTGGGGAGAGGCCCTCTATTTATTTTTTAAAACAGATATAGGGCTGCCTTTCTTATCACCAACTCTGGGCAGCTCCCAATCTCCCAATGATCATGAGCCAAGATTGAATAAAGTAATAATAACCACAACAACGACAGCAACAACAGAAGAGAAGAGAAGGAACTACAGAAGATAACAAAATACAAAGACCTGCAAATAGAAATAGAACAACTGTCATGAAAGAAGGCAAAAGTAGTCTCAATGCTACTTTGGGTGCAAAGAGCCTTGATGGTACAGTGGTTTGGTGCACCCTGTCATTAACACAGCTGCGTGCAATTTCTGCTGGTTCGAATCTCGCCAAGGCTCAAGGTTGACTCAGCCTTCCATCCTTTCTAAGGTAGGTAAAATGAGGACCCAGTTTGTGGGGGCAATAAGCTGACTTTGTATAAATATACAAAAGTATGAAGGCTATTGCTTAACGCATTGTAAGCCGCCCTGAGTCTCCGGAGAAGGGCGGCATATAAATCAAATTTAAAAAAAAAAAATCCCAAAACACTGCTTGAATGCCAGCGGCATTGACAAATTCACCACTGGTCAATTGCAAATGGCAGCTTGACTCAGAGCAGCTGACATCCTGCAATGATTTCTGTAACACTGTCCAACAGACACATCTGCCAATCTCAGGTCTTTAGGAAGGGCTCGATAGGTGGAGGGGGTGGGGAATGCCAAATCCAATCTGAAGAACTGGCTGACGGTGTGTCAGACCATAATAATAATAATGACAATGCTTAGGGCAACCTCTCTTGGTGAGTTTGGCAAACAGAAATGGTCAAACTGCCTGTGGTTTTCAGAACAGGCATTCAGCGGGCAGGCGGGCTGGCCAGTGCCTTAGGATGGAGGTGCCAAGCTCCTTGGCATGTGAGTAGAGCTGACATCAGCCTTGGGGATGGCAGAATACCCTACATGGCCTGGCAAGGACTTGATGCATTCTCAGGAGGCCAAACTCCTGTTGGGAATCAGGGGAAGGAACCGATTTTTCAGTTTGGTATATGATGGGTTTGGATGTGTTAGGCTTAAGGTTAGAACTGGGGCAGGATGGGATTCCTGATCCCCATAAACACCCCGCCATCTAGATCAGGGGTCTCCAAACTTGGCAATTTTAAGACTTGTGGACTTTAAGACCTGTGGTTGGCTCAGGAACTCTGGAAGTTGAAATCCCCATGTCTTAAAGTTATCACTTTTGGAGACCCCTTGTCCTAGAACATGGGGTGCTTAGATCTTGCCCATGGGGCTAACCTGGAAACAACAAAGGAGTGGCCCATGATGCCTCTTCCAGTGAAAATGGAGCTCGGGAGGGCTGTGTGCGCCTCCCTGCCCCCCCCCCCAGCTCTGTTTTCGCTGGCAGAGGGTTGCAGGAGGCTGTCAGAGCCGAAAATGGAGCTTGGGAGGGCTGCAGGCGGCCTTCCTGAACTCCGTTTACGCTGGCAGAGCACTTGGGCTGCCACAGGCACCCTCGACATGAGTGACGTTGAGCTGGCCATACCCATCCTGGCCACACCCACTCTGCCCACTCCCCAAAGTCAAACACAACCCTTATGCGACCCTCAATGACATCGAGTTTGACACCCTCGTCTAGAAAATGGCATTGTACATGTGATTGATCTGAGCCTGTTGACTGAGACTCATCTTCAGTTCCAGGATAACATAAGGATTTGTGGAAATCAATGTTCCCAGGATCTTGGAAATGCAGAGCAGGCTCTTTCCTGCTCCTTTGGAGGAGTAACAACCTCTTAACGCCAAGCCAAAACCTGCGAGTTTGGGTCTTGTGCTCTTTTATTTCACCCTTCCATTGGTGATAGGACTACAAGCACCAGACCGGAGTGGTAGAAGAACTACCCACTGTGGTGCATGGACACAAGGACGGTGGGATAGATGTTTTAATTCAGTAACATGAAGGATGGCAGAGGCTTCCTTCAACCTCAAGTGACCAGTCCATGAAGAAAGAATCGCTCAAGAGGGACACTTAGTCAATCTCCAACTGTGCTACTCCTACTACAGTTGTGGGTTTCAAAATTTTTTACTACCGGTTCTGTGGGTGTGGCTTGGTGGGCGTGGCAGGGGAAGGATACTGTAAAATCTCCATTCCCACCCCACTCCAGGGGAAAGATATTGCAAAATCTCCATTCCCAACCCTCTATGTAAAATCTCCATTCTCACACCACTCCAGGGGAAAGATATTGCAAAATCTCCATTGCCACCCCTCTCCAGGGGAAGGATACTGTAAAATCTCCACACCACTCCAGGGGAAGGATATTGTAAAATCTCCATTTCTTCCTGATCAGCTGGGATTCAGGAGGCAGAGAATAGATGGGGGCAGGGCCAGTAAGAATTTTTACTACCAGTTCTCCGAAGTACTCAAAATTTCCGCTACCAGTTCTCCAGAACTGGTCAGAACCTGCTGAAATCCACCTCTGAATGAGACGCATTTAAAACATCCATATTCTGTCTGCAACAAACAGTCAAAGAAATTCCACCCAATTTCAAACATACCCCCCAAAAGAGTGAGACTCCATAAATTACGAAACGAAGGCCAAACTGGGTTTTTAACTTAAGCAGAAGTTCACTAAGTTTACTTAAGCCAAAGTTTTTAGCTTGCTTCCGATAGGCTAAGAATATTCCATAAAGAGATTTGCAGGATAAAAACAGGAGTCGTTTGGGTCACTGCCAGAAAGTTTTCCTCCAATGATTGTAATATTCAGTAAAGATGAAAAGTTGGACATGTTTCTTGCTGACTGCACAATCCAAAATGGACTGGGGTTATATAAATTGACTTTGCGCAGCTATGCTAACTTTCCTTTTATATATATATATATATATGGGTCTCAAATCAGCTAACTTTCTGGAAATTGCCTGCAGGTCTCTCTCTCTCTTTCTCTCTTGTTTAGTTTCGAGAATAAGAGGAAGAGGAACTACAGTCTGTGCAAGAAATAACTGCAGGCTGCTATCCCAAATCGATAATAAGGGGGAGTAAATCCTATTGAATTCGGTAATGTGGATCACATCTGGTCAAAGAAATCTCAGCCAATTGATTAGATGATATTTAGTTAATTGTTCTGTGACGGCCGAGAGACAGCTTTGCTCGACTCCCACGTCAGGGTGGAAACTCACTATATTTTGCACAATGGACTTGGTACATGAACTGGTAACTTGGCAATCCTTCAGAACTGGCGCTTCACCAGAGCTCTTTGTTCGGTTGGTTTTTAAGGCTTGCAAAAATGCAGAAGAGGCTTGCTTTAGGTCTGCGCGGGAATGTCATATTGTGGGGACCAGGAAGAGGGTCTTTTCTGATGTGGCTTTTGCCCTTAGGAACTCCACATAGCTTAACCCAACCCTGCTGGCTTTACACAAGACTCTGTCTTGTTACATGAGGATCCAGATATGTGGCAGAGCTCAAGCGGGGTTTGGGCTAAGTCAATGTTGGTGGGCTTAACTCCCAGAATTCCCCAGTGAGCCATGCCCACGTATCTTGAAGTTACTAAGGTTGAGAAATGCTGAGTTAAGTTGTTGGTGCCAGTTCTTTTCACCTTGCTTGCTGATTGTGTTTGTGTGTTTTGTACCAGTTTCTTAATTTTTGGATAGTCTTTCATGGCTGTTAGGTGTCCAGATGTCATGAATTGGAGATGTCAATAGAAGATAGATAGATAGATAGATAGATAGATAGATAGATAGATAGATATACAGAGATAGAAAGATAGAGAGATAAATAGAGATAGGGAGATATTGATAGATAGATAGATAGATAGATAGATAGATAGATAGATAGATGCAAGTCTTGGCATATTCAGGTCTTTTCCCATGTAAGATTGAGAGTATCTTGGCGACGTTTCGACGAGGTCTCACTCGTCATCTTCAGGCTGGTGTCTTCAGCTTTGTGCTTGTGTGAACAAAGCGTGATCAGAGATGCCGTCTCTCTATAAATACTGGTGGGGAGGTGGGGAGTGCTGGCTTTGTTGTTGTAAGCGGGTTGGTTGGCTGTGTTGTTACATCTTGATTAGTAGATGGAGTTGATGTTTGCAGATTAGTCGACTGTTTCGTAACATCCTGTATGGGCGAGGTCCTAGCTGTGTGCCCATTAGCCTTTTGTATTTTAACGACCTGGGTAATGGGTTGTGTGGTAGCCTCCTGAGCTCTAGTGTTGTGACATCCTGAGTCCTGTGCTGCAACATCCTGGGTAGTTGGCTGTGTTGTAACATCCTGAGCTTTAGTGTTGTAACATCCTGAGTTCTGTGATGTATTGTCTTGAGCAGATGGCTGTGATGCAACACAGATATATATATATAGCGATAGAGTGATAGATAGAGATAGAGATAGAGATAGATAGATAAATAGATAGATAGATATAGAGAGAAAAGAGAGTGTCATGAATTGGACATGATCATTGATATCAATGGAAATAATACGCACACACCAATGGTGGTATTCAGCTGGTTCTATCCGGTTCAGGCGAATCAGTAGCGGCGGTGGCGGGAGGCTCCACTCACCCACCCGGATGTCATCACGTCCCGTTTTTGACGGAAGGTTCTGCACATGTGCGGACGTGGCGCGTGTGAGGGAAGCAGTTTGCAAACTGGTAGCGAAGGTAAGTGAATACCACGCCTGTCACACACACACACAAACACACACACACACACAAATCTAGTAGAGAAAGAAGGGTGGATAAGAGAGGTGGCCTCAGAGAGGCTGATCAAGATGATTGCAGATGATCCAAGAGGAGAGAGAGAGAGAGAGAGAGAGAGAGAGAGAGAGAGAGAGAGAGAGAGAGCGCTTCATCCTTCCTCTATCAATGGCGTCTTCTATCATGTCATTTCCCCGGTCAGGAAAAGTGAGGAGTGGGGGGAGGAGGAAACAAAATACATGAATATAGTCGGATGGAAGAGTTAGGGGAGAACACCCTGCTGGTGTAACACCCTCCCCCTCCCACCTCTTAAGTTTCCGGAGAAAGGCTTAGCCTCCCTGTCCTAGCCCAGCCCGCCAAAGTTGGAAGCAGCCTCAACGCTTCAGCAGCGAGAAAGATTAAAAAGGACTGGCTTTGAATCTGGGCCCCCTCTCCCCTCCCCCAAATAAAGATTAAGGCCGTCTTCTTTCAGTGGTGGGTTAGTGCATTTCTCTCTCGGCGTAATCTTAAGGAAGCAGCACATTTATCCTGCGAAAGAGTCATAAGCCTTGAATTAGGGATATACATTTGAATGAGCTGGTGGGGTGGGAGGGGGGGAGGGAGGGAGGGAGGGAGGGGAAGGGGCTGGAGAAAGGGGTGGGCAGATAGCTTTTCAACCCCAAGAATCATGCTTATCCCCACATTGGGGATGGCTGAAGACAGGGCTATGACCATTCGCCACGGCCATCTCGCCACAGAACTAATATCGAAAAAATAGTCCAATAGAATAGCTATAGCATTTAGATTTATAGACTGCTTCACAGTGCCTTTCCAGCCCTCTCTAAGGGGTTTACAGAGTCAGCCTACGGCCCCCAACAATTTGACTCCTCATTTTATCCACCTCAGAAGGATGGAAGACTGAGTCAATCTTGAGCCGGTCAGGATCGAACTCCTAGCAGTGGGCAGAGTCATTGTGCACCCACATATGGATTGCTATCTGCAGCCTGAAGAAGGGTTGTATTTCAGGATCTGGGACCTGATTCACAGATCACAGAAATTCAACTGGTGTTTCCCCAAAAACTGTTCATTAGAAAATCTTCTCAAACTTCTCACAGATTGATTGGGAAGTCCCTTCCTTCAGCACCAATGGAACTTTGTTGAACTGACCATCATAATTCAAGGACTGCCTGTCTTGTAAAAATAATACCACAGAATGATCTTGTCAAACTTAGAGTTGTAAGTCCTTTCCTTCAGTGCCGTCGCAACTTCAAACAGTCGCTGAAGAAACGGTCATAACTCGAGGATGACCAATATTATAAAAATGATATCAGGGAATGATCTTATCAAACTTTGAGGACTGATCATAAATCCCTTCCTTCACCACAATCGTAACTTTGAATGGTGGCTGACTGAGCAGTTGTAACCGGAGGACAACCTGACAATATCTTTACATCATCATTTCAACAAATTACCATTGGCAATTTCATTGATTTTCATCTCCATAGGAATCCTTTGGGAGACTTTTGAATATATTGTAGTACACCTGGCACTCTTAAAGTCAATTAAATATCCTTGATGTTATTTGCCCTTGTCTTAACTCTGCCTGCAGCTCCTGAAAAGCCTAAACCCCATCCAACCATCCTTGTCTTCTTCTCACAATACCAAACCCAGATGCTCCATCTTCTGGGAAAGACCAGAGATCCAATCCCTGCAACAAGGGATTAAAACTCTTAACCTTGGTTCCGTCTCCAGAGCTTCTGGGCTCGTTTCCTGATGGTGAGAATAAGAGAAGACAAAAGGGACCTTGGAGGCCAACCCCATGCTCAAGCGGGAGATGGCTAAGCTTTCTGCCATTGCATGCCAAAAGCGGGAGGTCATGCGGGGGTCGCACGCATGCCCGCGTGCCCACACCCATAATTCAATGCGCCCCATACCCACGCATGCACATGTGACCCCTCCTGTGCTCCCCCCGCTTTTGGCATGTGATGGCACGGTGTGTCAGCACTTCAACCTGCATTTACTCTAGTGCTGACATAAGAAGAAGAGGGGGCAGCTGGCAAGAGGACGCTTGACTTCTCACCTACTTATTTTCCTTGAAGATAATATGCCCTAGGAGATGAGATGGGAGGGGGAACATTCCTGGGAGCTGAAGTAATAGATATGGGGAGAGTGATTTGGAAGAGGGCCAATGAGATGCGGAGAATTGGGGAACGGAAAGGGAAGGTTGGGGGTCAGGAAGTCAGAGTTGGCTACGCCACGATCGGGGACAGATTGTCATGCTTAATAAAATGAAAGATTTTACCAAAGACTATTCGTTTGGAAATGCAATTTATTTTATTTGAGATGACATCGAAACCTGACACAGTGGGCCTGGTAGGCCCATTTTTTCGCCCTCCCCAGGCTCCAGAGGCTTTCTTGGAGCCTGGGGAGGGTGAAAACAGCCTTCCCCCCCCGCCCCGGAGGCCCTCTGGAGGCCAGAAACAGCCCGTTTCCCGACTTCCGGTGGGACCGGAAGGCTCAAAAATCAGTTGGCCAGCTCGCGTGCCCATAGATATACTGTAGCTCTGTATGCTACCTGCCATAGATTCGCCATAGTATTCTGGAGAAATGTCTGTCCAATTTCTTCTTGAAGATCTCCAGCGATGGAGCACCCGCAACTTCTGGTTATCCAATCTCCTCTTAAAACCCTCCAGTGTTGGAGCACTCATAACTTCTGGAAGCAAGTTTTGTTCCACCGGTTAATTGTTCTCACTGTCAGGAAGTTTCTCCTTAGTTCTAGGTTGCTTCTCTCCTTGATTCGTTTCTACCCATCGCTTCTTGTCCTGCCTTCAGGTGCTTCGGAGAACAAAGTTGACCCTCTCCCTCTTCTCTGTGGGAAGCCTTTTGTGGTAGCAGAGTCTCCATTGCATTTCTTGCACACTTGGCCACCTCGTTTGCACGCTCCCCTCCCCCACACCCCCCACGCGTGCGCTCAGGCACATATCGAAGGCCGGGAACCAGGTCGGTCTGTTTGCCAGCAGTGAATTTTCTCTGTGTTTATCCCCTGGAGGGGCTGTTTTGTGGGTTTATTGACTAAATAACAGTATTGATTTGTTAAGAGCTTTTCCACTTCCTTGCCATGGGAGGTATTGTTATGCCTATCCTCTCTCCTGCACACCAGGGGAGACGTTCCGTTTTAGTGACACCATAAATTTCCATCCTGGCTTTGTAAACAAGTGTTGGCTTGTCCATTGGGGTTAATTTGGCCTTGAGAAACGTTCTGATGATCCCTCTTGAGCGGGATCTGGAAAGTCGGGCGGCCGCTCCCAAGGAAACCTCAAGCGAAGGCACCTTCTATCTCCGTGCCACTTTCTCTCCGGTGATGATCTCAGTCGGTTTTTGATCTGGTTCCTGCAAGCTTTGGAAAGAAATTAAGCAATTCCTTCCCACCCACCCACCCACCCCTTCCCCATTTCCATCCTTCCAGGAGTTTGGAGTGGGAACCCAAAGCCCCCTTCCTTGTCCTCTTTGTTTATAGGTTTCCCTGTTTTTTCACCCAGAAAATTTCTCCGATTAATCCAGGAATTGGGAGAACACAAAGATGGTGCTGGCTTTTATCACAGGTGGGGAGGGGGGAAAGAAGGGTTTCCTAGAGATCATCCGGACTGAACCCCAGCTCATTGGAGGTCGGAATACAGGTGCTTGCAAATAGAGGGTCAGGGTGATTTGGCAGTCTGCTCTTTGAACTCAATAGAAGGTAGTCCTCGTTTTTCAACGGTTCATTTAGTGATCGAAGTTACAACTGAACTGGAAAAAAGCGATTTATGAACTTTTTCACACTGATGGCTGTTGCAGCCTCCCCCAGGGTGACGTGATTTACATTTGGGTTCTTGACTTACATTTATGATGGTTTCAGTATCCCGAGGGTCACATGAACTCCTTTTGTGACCTTCGGAGAAGCAAAGCCCATGGAGAAACCACATTCATTTCACAGCCGTGTTACTAATTTAACAGCTGCAGTGGTCCAGTTAACCACTGTGGCAAGAACAGTCATTAAATGGGGCACAACTCTCTTAACAACCATCAACATAAATTTTGGGCTCAGTTGTGGTCATAAGTCAAGGACTACCTGTTTGCTTTTTTTTTTGTTTTCTCCTTCGCTCCCTCCCTCCCTCTTTCCTTCCTTCCTTCCTTCCTTCTTTCTTTCCTTCCTTCCTCTTATTTCCATCTCCTTCCTTCCTTCTCTCCCTCTCTTCTTCAACTCTATTAACTCCTTCTCTCCCTCCCTCCCTCCCTCCTTCCTTCCTTCCTTTCTTCCTTCCTCCCTCCCTTCCTTCCTCCCTCTTTCCTTCCTTCCTTCCTTCCTCTTATTTCCATCTCCTTCCTTCCCTCCCTCTTTTCTTCATCTCTATCAGTTCCTCCCCTCCCTCCCTCCCTCCCTCCTTCCTTCCTCCCTCCCTCCCTCCCTCCCTCCCTCCCTTCCCCATTGTTTTGTTTAACATGTTCCCCCTTTCTTTATGAAGAGGAGGGAAGGAAATCAACCCCCATGAGCGGCAGCAAATCTAACGTGGGAAAAAGTCAATGTGACTCAGCAGTTCCTGTGTTTATTTATATGCGGTTATTTATTTTTTAATAGCATGGCTAAGCCTCCGCTTTGTTGTGATTCTGCCCCTGGATCGCTGGGCTGCTTGCAAATGTTGATGAAGCTTCGGAAGGGAAGACAAAGGACAGAGACAAGTCACGGGGAAGACACGCACGACGAGGGAGAGCCTGAAACACTGCGATCCTTTATTTAAATCCCTTGGACCCTTTGCTTCAATCAAAACGATTCCCAGCGTGATGTCTTAAGATCAATAAAGACAAAAGAGCTTAAATCCCCCAAGTGGGGATGGAAAAAGAAGCAACTTACAAGGAAAGGGGGAACAGGAAGGAGGAGGAAAAATGAACGTTGGGTCAAGTTCTTCAAATTGTGCCATTCTTGTATAATATAGTATAATATAGTATAACTATAGTATATAGTTCCAGATAGTATAACCATCTGGAACAAGCTCCCCCCAGAGATACGGAAGATCCCGGACCTGCGCACGTTTCACCGTGCTCTCAAAACTTTTCTATTTCAGCAAGCTGGCCTGGCCTAACTCCCCTCTTTTAAATTTTTTAAAATTTTAAATTTTTTTTAATTCATGATTTTATAAATTGGGTGTTTTAATCTGTGTTTCGGCCAAAATATTTAATAATTTTAAGGGATTTTTAATATTTGTATTATCTGTATTTTATCTTGGCTGTTCACCGCCCTGAGTCCTTCGGGAGTAGGGCGGTATAGAAATTTGATTAAATAAATAAATAAATAAATAAATAAATAAATAAATAAATAAATAAATAAATCTATAAGAAGAAACATTTCTGACTGGGTCCCCAGAAGGAAATGATCCTGGCAGATCCAGCTGAATTCAGAATCCCTTATAGAGGTGGGGGCTCCTGGGGATCCCCTGTTGTGGAAACCATCAAAGTTCAGCTATAGAAATCTGTTTCAAAGAAGGAGTGAATTTCTATGAAGTCCTTGTATTCTCAGCCAAAAGAAAGAAGGAAGGAAAGAAAGAAAGAAGACAAAGAGAAGGAAGGAAGGAAGGAAGAGAAAGAGAAGGAAGGAGGGAAAGAAGGAAAGAGGAAGGGAGGGAGGAAAGAAGGAAAGAAGAGAAAAGAAGGAAGGAAGGAAAAAAAGAAAGAAAGAGGGAAGGAAAGGAAGAAAAGTAAACCAGAAATGAAGGAAAGAAGGAAGGAAGAGAAAGAGAAGGAAGGAGGGAAAGAAGGAGGGAGGGAGGAAAGAAGAGAAAGAGAAGGAAGGAAGAAAAGAAGAAAAGGGAGGGAGAAAAAATAAACCAGGAAGGAAGGACAGAAGGAAAGAAGAGAAAGAGAAGAAAGGAAAGAAAGAAAGAAAGAAAGAAAGAAAGAAAGAAAGAAAAGAGGAGGAAGGAGAAGAATGAAGGGATGGAGGGAGAGAGAGAGGAAGCAAGGAAGGAGGGAGGGAGGAAGGAAGGAAAGAAGGTTTTCTATGGCACTATCACTATCTGTTTTCCCAAGAGGGAAGTACCTGGAAGGTAGACAAGGAAATGACCCCCTGCAAGGGTATAAGACAACCTCCATCTGTCTTTAATGGTTTTAGAGCCCCCATCCTCACTTTCTGGACCAGAACTGGCAGTGTTAACTCCAGCAAAGCATAAATGCAAAACCACCAGTCCTGCTTTCACTCACAAGGCCATCAGAAGGCTCATAATTTCTTCCTTCCTTCCTTCCTTTTTTTTTTTTAACAGCCACGAGGGGCGAAGACCCAACTCAGGAAAGAGAAGAGAAGACGTTCAGCCTCTGGCCACCACCACGACTCTTGAAATGATTAGGAAGGGAGGGTGGGAAATCAAAACTTTGAGGTATATGAACTGTGAAATTAAATCGAAATACTCAAATAAGGAATCTTATAACAACATAAGCAAAGATGTTTACCAGGGCTTGAAGTTAAATACAGATTTTTTTCCCCCCCGTACAGCCCAAATACAAATCTGCAATAAAGAATGTTAAATATAATTTACAAGTGGGAGGGAACAGGTAAGAGGGGGAAAAAAAGGAGTTTCTAGCTGTTGTAAACCTCTAGTTCTGGGACAAAGAAATTAGGAAAGCTGTCTGGACCCACTCTGCACAAATTGGTTTTCCATGTTGCTTCTTTCTTTTCCTTTGAAACATCTTCAGGATTTCGTTCACTAGATTATAAAATTCCCTCCGTGTCTCGCCAAGGAGAGCTAATGAATGAAGTGGCAGCCAAACCAAGGATTCCAAGAGCCTCTTTCCTTGGTAGAAGAAGGGAGAATTGATGGGCGAGAAGAAGCTCCTTGATCTGATGGCCCATGTCCAGCAAGATGGTGTCTCTCTCAACACCAGGTGTTGAAGAAAAAGATGGAAGAGGACGAAGGAGGACTCCTTGCAAATACCTGAAACTGGAAATGGGTTCTCTAGCAAATTTCCTATTGCTTCGCCATTAAAATTGGCTTCAGTCCCACTGGGGACTGTGAAAAACAGCCTTGGGAGTCTCCTCGCAGCTTCTGTTCTCTACCGTTGCTTAATTATGACATGGTTTTATTGTACCTCGTTTCATATTAATTACCCACTCATGCTGTTGTTGTTGTCATCATTATAAAATTGCCTTTTGCTGTATTATTTGCTATTTTGGTTACCCGGTTTTTCCTCCAAAGAAGGTAGGAGGAGGCAAAACACTCTTAAATTCTCCTCCTCTTTTCATCCTGACAACTTCACGAGGCAGATCCAAGCAAGACACCATGAATGGTGCAAGAGTTGAGCTTTGTGGCCAAGGAAGGAATGCAAACCTTCTATTAGCAGGTCCAGGTGAACAATACGGAGAGGTATGAGTGGAGAGATACAAGTGGAGAAAACCAATAATGGAAACACTGTGTAGTCAACCAGTAGTTGCAAAGGTTGGTCTTATAATGCTGAATGAGAACACAAGTCAAGATAGACCCCTCTTTCCTGAGAAGGCCGGAGCTGATTCTTGACAATCCTAGGAAAAAGAAGATGGAAGACATCCTAGTCAACACACAAAGCCATCTGAGATGACCTTGCAATAGCAGACAGTCTTCCACACCTTTGGAATTCTGGGTGTTGTAGTCCCCACATGTTTAGAAGGCGCCTGATTTAAGACAGCCAACATCTACTGCATCCAAATTCACGCCCAGCTGATGGCAAGGAGAAAAGGGTTAGAGTTTGGGGAGTGCCCCCCCCTCCGAATTTGATCACAGTCTGGTTTCGAAAGCCCCCATCCCCAGGGACACAGCCGAGAATCCTTTGTGCTATCAAATCCCAGGTGCATTACGTGCCAGGCTGAATTTGAGTTTACAATTTGGGATTAAAATAAATCCGAGTCTTTTTCTGCATGCCTGCTCGACTCTCCGGCTCCCGGAGACTGCTGGGTAAACTGCCTATTATCCGGCGGTTCCGCTCCGGTGGGTTCCCCAATAAAACTTTTCATATCCTTATAAACGAACTCGATTGCCATGTTATAAACATTTACACTGTGCTAACAGATCATCTCCGCACATCAGAATTGGCTAAATTCCCTTTTCCAGATGAATATATTGGAAGAGATTAGAGATATGATAGCTTTTCAAATTGCTGAACCCAGAGAAATTAGTTTAGTGAGCATTTACAGAGGCTAAATTGGAACCATTAAATAGTGGATTAAATTGATGGTACTTTCCATTGTCTATCCTTCGGTACTGCTGTAAAATCAATTAGCCGTCACTATTCCATTCTCCATATAGTGAGATTGTCAGTCGGCAAGGAGCTGGAGAAATTCACAGCAGTGGCAACCAGTGTGAAAATACACCTATTAGGTGATGTGGCATGAAATAATATCACAGGGCAGAAGGCCCGGTGAGATTTATCCTCGCCTTATCTCGACTTCAACCGAGAGGGGACAGACAATAGTTTTGAGTTGACACTCATCTACTCGCTACATGGATAGACAACGATGCTTCTCCGGCTGACAATTGTAGTGACATCCCTTTCTGCCTCTCCCCCGCCCAGTTTGGTGGGGTTGTTTTCTTTTTTTTTCTTTTGACAGATAAATAAATAAAAACAAAGCAGAACCCTGTCTGTAGTGTTATTCACTGGGATTTGCCAGGTTTGCATGATTACCGAGGCACATACCCACACAAACACAGAGTTTGGTGGCTCAAGAAATGCAAAGGAAAACCGCATTTGCTGTTTCGGAGTCTGGCAATGGGCAATGGAAGCCTCCTCAGTAAATATTAATTATTTCCCCCTGGGCTGAAGGTGTTGCACAGATGGGTCATTCACCTGGAAACATCTCAAGGTGGACAGGGAAGGTGAAGTGGAAGAATAGCAATAGCACTTAGATTTATATACAGCTTCCCAGTGCTTCCCAGCTCTCTCTAAGCGGTTTACAGAGTCAGCCTCTTGCCCCCAACAATCCCGGTCCTCATTTTACAGATGTTGGAAGGATGGAAGGCTGAGTCAAGTTTGAATCGGTTGGGATCAAACTCCTGGCAGTGGGCAGAATCAGGCTGCAATACTGCATTCTAACCACTGTGGAAGGAAGGAAGGAAGGAATAGCAGTAGCACTTAGACTTATACACTGCTTCATAGTGCTTTACAGTCTCTCTAAGCAGTTGAGAGTCAGCCTCTTGCCCCCAACAATCTGGGTCCTCATTTTACCCATCTCAGAAGGATGGAAGGCTGAGTCAACCTTGAAGAATGTCCATTTTGCTCTCCAGATTCATGGAGATCTAACCCTAAGTAGGTTTGCCCCCCCCCCCATGGGATTTTCCCATGTATTTTACCAGGAAACCTAGATAAGGTGAGTTCAAAAAGTAAGAGCCCTCCTGAGCATACTGACGTGCTATGAATCCATTTGTGATGTCCATTTTGCTCTCAGGAAAAGAATATTTGTTGCTCAGGATTGAACTGTGGGGTCCTTGGTGCTCTCTGAGCTTGGTTGTTCTTTTGCAGATGTTTCATGACCCAACTAAGTGACATTATCAGTGCTAGAAGGGAGAGGGGCTTGTTCTCTGTTTATATACAAGTGGTTTGCATTGCCATTGTTGGTGGGAATGTTCTTCATGGTTCCTAGATTAGTCTTCTGTTTACTGGAACCACAAAGAACCACAACAAGGATGCTTCCACCAACACTGACAGGGAAAGTCACAGTAAATAAACAGAAGACAAACCCCCACTCCCTTCTAGCACTGATGGTGTTACCAAGTTGGGTCATGAAACGTCTGCAAGAAAACAACCAAGCTCAGACAGCATCAAGGACCCCACAGTCGTCCCCTCCCTCCTCCTCTTCCTCTTTGCAAACCCCACTCCCTTCCAGCACTGATGATGTTACCTATCTGGGTCATGAAACGTCTGAAAGAAAACAAGCAAGCTCAGAGAGCACCAAGGACCCCGTGGTCCTCCTCCAACTCTCCCTCCTCCTCCCCTCGTCCTCCTCGTCCTCGTCCTCCACCTCTTCCTCTCTGCAAACCCCACTCCCTTCCAGCACTGATGATGTTACCTATCTGGGTCATGAAATGTCTGAAAGAAAACCAGCAAGCTCAGAGAGCACCAAGGACCCCATGGTCCTCCTCCAACTCTCCCTCCTCCTCCCCTCGTCCTCCTCGTCCTCGTCTTCCACCTCTTCCTCTCTGCAAACCCCACTCCCTTCCAGCACTGATGATGTTACCTATCTGGGTCATGAAACGTCTGAAAGAAAACAAGCAAGCTCAGAGAGCACCAAGGACTCCACACTTCAATCCTGAGCAACAACTGTTCTCTTCTATCTTCTATCAGTTGCTTCCACATGGTCCTTCTATGATGGCCACCGAACTGGGAAATCCAAGGAACTGTAAATGTGGTGGTAGGTTGGTAGGCTTGTTCTGCTGTGCATCATCTCAAGTCTTACTATTGCTTTCTTATTGCTTTCCACCTTCACCGAGGAGGAAAAAAACTAGGTGTTTCTGAATTATGGCCACCGGGCACCCCGCAGACACCTCCTTCCTCCCTGGCGGGAGTTCTGCTCCCTCAATCAATGGAGAACTACAGCAAGATCTATCTTCTCACTTCCCGGTTCTCCTCCATCCATCATCATTATCGCTCTTCCTCCTGATATGCCACGAGAGCCCGCCATGATACTCGACTGGCATTCACATAATTGCCGGACTTCAACATCTCTGTCCCTTTGCAAACCTTTTGTGACATGCAGTGGCACCATTCTCATTGTGTGGTGTCACCCGGCAGATCCGGGCCACGAGACTTGAACTCTTTGACAATTCTGCAGTTGTGGGAGCGGAGGGGGGAAGGAGGCCCCTTTTCTTCTGGCCAAAAGGAAGGAGAAAAACCACACGTCATCCTAAAACAGGCCAAACTTTTACATTACCTTTCACTTCCCTTAGCTTAGAGATCTGCTAAAGAGCCCAAATGCAGCTTCAACTTTTCCAGTTTAAAACCTATTCCTTTGGGGGACGGGTTGCATTGAGAAGAACCGGTTAACGGTGTAATTTATCGTTGCTTCTTATTCAGGTTTTTTATTTTATTTTATTTGATTTGATTTATATGCCGCCCTTCTCCGGAGACTCAGGGCGGCTTACAGTGCGTTAAGCAATAGCCTTCATACTTTTGTATATTTTATACAAAGTCAGCTTATTGCCCCCACAAACTGGGTCCTCATTTCACCTACCTTAGAAAGGATGGAAGGCTGAGTCAACCTTGAGCCTTGGAGAGATTCGAACCAGCAGTAATTGCAGGCAACTGTGTTAATAACAGGGTGCTTAGACCACTGTACTATCAAGGTTTTCACTGAGTTGTGGGTCTTTAGGACTCCAAGACATCATTTCACTGGGATTTTCTTTCAGAAGCAACCTTTGACTTTTCTTGTGGGCCCCTGCTTCAATGTCTTTAGTGTCCTGTCCACTTGTCTTCTGCTTTTTGAAGTCAAAAACATGACCTTGTGTTTGTTGGCAAACTACCTCTTCCCCTTTTTATTAACTGTGTAAAGTTAAATAAAATGACCACTATTTTATAACCAGAAGTTTCTTAATATCAGGAAGTTTCTGAAAATGTTGGACTTTGAGATGTTATTTATATTTATTGAAGACCGATGCCTCTTTAAAATGAAAAAAAAAAAAGAATTTGTGATTTATGGTTTCGATGACTGGATAGGATATTTAGAGAAAGAAGAATAATTGTATGTCATGCAAGAGAAGCAGAAATTAAAATATATTTGTGTTTACCGCTGCGATGAAGAATATCGGAAGCCACTATCTCTTTCTTCTTTTCTATTTTTCTTCAACCTTTTTTTTCTTTTCTTGCCCTTGTGAGATTGTTTTAACATTAGCTTTTTTGCTTCCTCTAAAACATTCTTCCTCTATGTTCACACATAAGAGCTAAGTCTGTTAACTACACAACCTTGCAATTTATATCTCTCTCCCTTCTCCACTCCAATTTGCTAATTTCACCCAAGTCTCCACAATGACACGTTTTAATTTTTTTCTCCTCCTTCATTGGAAAAAAAGCGATATTTGATCTCCAGCATGTCCTTTTCTGGTTCAAAGCTGGGTTACTGAGCTATGGAAGGCTGTCCGGAGAAATTATTCACCAGTTGTCGAGTCACAATAGCGTTGGCCGGGGGTGGGGGGGAATTAGCTGGGGATCTCCAAGGCAATGGCTCTTTCTGCTTTTCTTTCTGGAGATACCAAGATTCGTGAACAATTAATTCTTGGTTACTAAACTCTGCCAATAAAACAGCTGTCAGCTGCTGTCCTGGTGAGGAGCTGTTTAATATCCCAAGAGAGGATAATTATTCTTATCTGATTTGGCTCGGGAATGAACTATGAAGAGAGGAACTAGACAAAGAATGCTGAAGGCAGATGTCAGTTGTGCTTCCCATCAGCAGCTAATGATATGCAGGTAGTCCTCGAATTACGACCACAATTGAGCCCCAAATCTACATCGCTAAGTGAATTTTTCCATTTGTTAAGTGAATTCGCCCCCACTTTATGACTTCCCTTGCCATAGTTGTTAAGTGAATTGTTGTATTTGTTAAGTTGTTAAATGAATCTGACTTCCTCACTATGGAAGTGTTTGATGTGTTTGATCAAACTATGACCGATCAAACCAGTCATAAAATTACAGACTTGCCTCACCAGACAAGGTGGTGGGCCATGGCTGCAGATGGCACTGCAAGTTCTGTATCTTTCAGGAAATAAGGCACATAGCAGTGCTCCAATATCTCAGGGCTTGCCATAAAGAAAAGGGGAGTCTACCTATTCACCAAAGCACCTAAAGGCAGGACAAGAAGCAACGGATGAAAGATAACCAAGGAGAGAAGCAACCTAGAACTAAGGAGGAATTTCCTGAAAGGGAGAACAATTAAAAAGTGGAATGACTTGCCTCCAGAAGTCGTGAATGCTCCAACACTGGAAGTTTTTAAGAAGAGATTGGACCACCGCTTGTCTGAAATGGTATAGGGTCTCCTGTTTGAGCAGGGGCTTGGACTAGAAGACCTCCAAGGTCCCTCCCAACTCTGTTTTTCTGTTACGTGCTTGATCCAGACTATTATGATGAGAAGGGGTTACCAATGGAAGCCATCAAGAGATGAGACAGCTGAATTTCTGAACTGAAGCTTAATAAAATAGATGGAAGGAGTTACTTCCTAGGGCCATGATGGTGAACCTATGGCATGCGTGCCCGAAGTGACATGTGGAGCCATGTCGCCTGGCACACACGGTGTCAGCCGTTCCTCTGCTGTGTTTTTGGTGTGTATGTGTGCATGCGTTGATCAGCTGGCCTTTGTGCGTGCAGCAGTGCTGGAAACCGGAAGGGCTGTTCTGTGAGGATGTGTGCTGGCCAGCTGACTGGCATGTGCTATGCGCGGCAGTAACTGGAAGACTTGCCGGCCAGCAAGCATGTGCACGCTGGAAACCAGAAGTATTTTTTTCAGTGCGTACATGCCCCCTAGTCAACTCCTCTTCTTGGTTGCAGCCCAGACTCCCTTTTCGGCATTTGGTGCCATGGGTGCAAGCTCCCTTTTTGGCACTTGGTGGATGTTCTCTTTCTCCCTAAACCCTACTCTTTCCCCCTTTTCATGCATATTTTCTCAGCCTTTTCAAAAATGGCCAGAGGTATGATGATAATAATTGCCAGGCTTCCTGGTTTCCCTCTCTCCCAACTCAAGAGGCTCCTCGGACTAATGACCATGGAACTCAATTTAACATCCTCCAACCTCTATTTACTGAAGCCTTACCATGGAGATGGTGTGCCGGATTAATGGATCTGCCCAGCATCTGAAGGGTGGCTTAAGAGGATCTGCAGAGGAAGTGATGGTGGCCTGAAGAGACCTTTGGAGATGGGAGGGAACTTCTTGAATTTGAGAAGCTGTTGAAAGCTCCGGGCTGGGAGGCTTGTCTGGTAAGATTGATGATGGAGCTCGGATATCACAACTCTCTAAGTAATGGGAAGGATATTTAAGACTTTATATGGGGAGCGGGGGGTCACACCTTCAGCTTTGGATAATCAAATTAATTAGAAGAAATTCCTTTGGTGTTTTTATGGTTCCCCAACACGGGAAAAGTTTAGCATTATTATATTAAATTTATGGAAAGTTATATTTTCTACATATCTTGTTTAATCTTGTTTACACATGGTAGGATTGTAATCTAATTAGAGCTGGTCAACAATTGGATCAACATATACATTTCATTCATTCATTCATTCATTCATTCATTGAACTGTTATTGAATGAGTGACAGAATAACAGTTGGAAAGGACCTTGGAGGTCTTCTAATCAAGCCAGAAACTTCCTTCCTTCCTTCCTTCCTTCCTTCCTTCCTTCCTTCCTTCCTTCTTCCCTCCCTCCTTCCTTCCTTCCTTCCTTCCTTTATTCTTCCCTCCCTCCTTCCTTCCTTCCCTCCTCCCTCCCTCCCTCCTCCTTCCTTCCTTCCTTCCTTCCTTCCTTCCTTCCTTCATTCTTCCTTCCTTCATTCTTCCTTCCTTCCTTCCTTCCTTCCTTCCCCCCTCCCTCCCTCCCTCCTCCTCCTTCCCTCCCTCCCTCCTTCCATCCTTCCTTCCTTCATTCTTCCCTCCCTCCCTCCCTCCCTCCTTCCTTCCCCCCCTCCCTCCCTCCCTCCTCCTTCCTTCCTTCCTTCCTTCCTTCTTCCCTCCCTCCCTCCTTCCTTCCTTCCTTCATTCTTCCTTCCTTCCTTCTTCCCTCCCTCCCTCCCTCCTTCCTTCCTTCCTTCCTTCATTCATTCTTCCCTCCCTCCCTCCTTCCTTCCTTCCTTCCTTCCTTCATCCTTCCTTCCTTCCTTCCTTCCTTCCTTCCTTCCTTCCTTCCTTCCTTCCTTCCTTCCTTGTGTTTCGGGGACTTTGAAGTACTGTATGATGTAGTTGCATTTGAAACAAATCATACAACTTATTTCACAGCATACAATTTTCCTGTTGATTCAGCAGTTGTGGGTTTAGGGTTAGGCTCTTGCATTCTATTTTTTTTTTCAAACTGCTGTATGGACTGAACAGCCAAAGCAAGGATGCCAATCCTTGATGGTGATTATAATATTTAATGAACTGCTCACTATGTATGCAGCTTCACCTTGAGGTTCCTCTAAACTTTACACTAATGAGAAGCAGGATATAAATATAATTTTAACAATAATAAAGTCAGCACCCTGGTGATTACTACAGGCTCACATGGCTCCGGTGGTGAATAATTTATCTGGAATGAGCATGGAGAATAGAAAAAGATACTGTTGATACAACACAAAGACAATTAAGCACCTGTAGTAGCTCAATGCTCAGGGTAGAGGCTGACATTGTTTGTTATGACCCTCTTCACCAGGAATGGTCTGATCTGAAGGACCATTTTAGGAGCTTCGGTAGACCTCCAACTTCGTTCCAGATTCCAATCCAAGAATATCTGAACTCCACATTTTGCATCCTGTCTTCTGGTTTTTCTTACTACCTGGTCGTTATTTGTCTCTCTCCTTAACAACCTTCCTGGGTTTGGGAGGAGATGCAATTTCACGCCCTTTGTGGTGAGACAGAAACATGGCTAGGGGTACATTAAGGCTACGAGAGAGAAGAGAGTTGCTTGGAAAGGTCACCCAGAACTCAGAAGGTGAGAAGTGCTGTAACAAGGGATTCTCATGAACTTGGGTGACCTGAGCCAAATTCTGATTGTGATGGTCAATTTTGGTGAGGATCAACGTCATGGCATCCCTGGAGCCCAGGAGCTCCGAGTGACAGTTGGGATTATTTAAAGCTTTGTTGGACAAGGAGCACAGGTGTTTCCCAGATGTTTCCAAAACAGGACATTTTTTCATGGAGGGGTAATACCTTCTCTCTGGAAACTAGCATGATGCCACAAGGAGGATCAGAAGTTTATGGAAAGAACAATATCAACAACATCACCTACTAACTCACTCTAATTTTTTTAGGAGCAACCAAACTGATGGGTGGGAAAGGAAAGGGAAGAATTCTAGAGAACAATCAACAAAACCAGGTTCGATCAAAGCTGCACAGAAGCCATGGAAGGTCAAAACAGTAGCAGGAAAAGAAGATGATGAATTCCAAGGAGGATGAATAAAAAGGGGCCAACTGATGTTTTCTGATGTTACGGTTGACTGCAGTTGGAAGCCATAACTTGTATCCTGATGCAACCAACAGGATTCAGGTATGAAGTTAAGGAGCATAGAAATTCTCCTTCCCTCACTTCTGGGTCCCCACGAGGTTTTGATGATGAATTCATCAATGAATTCTCCAATTCAGATATGTTGAAGTAATAAATAAATCCATTCGTCTCTCCCCTATCCTCCAGGAATTCAAGATGGCAGACATGGCATTCCTTTCTCTCATAGGGACTCTACCATAACAGCCCTGTGTAGTAAATTGGGCTGAGGGATAGAACAATAGATGTGTGTGTGTGTATGTGTGTGTGTGTGTGTGTGTGAGAGAGAGAGAGAGAGAGAGAGAGAGAGAGGGAGAGGGAGAGGGAGAGGGAGAGGGAGAGGGAGAGGGAGAGAGAGAGAGAGAGAGAGAGAGAGAGAGAGAGAGAGAGAGAGAGAACTGCCTTTCTCCAACTAGTTGCTTTTCAGATGAGTCAGACTACAAATCCCATCCACTCATGCCTGGTTTTCCTTAAGGACAGGGCCGGTCCTGGGATCTACCTTACCTCACATCTGATTCAAATAGTCTTTATCTAGCGGGGCGTGTTCTTTTTAAATTTTAGCTCATTTATTTCCAATCTCCAAAGGTTGCAAGGTTGAATATTGTTGAGTTGATGCCATTAAAGTGGGCAAGACTGGAGATATTTGGAAGAGTTTATTAATTTATTTATTTTTGTACATTAAAGTAACACCATAAAACTATCCCATCCAACTGAGATAAAAACTGAGAAAAGAGCATGCAATATTCTACTGGGGATTGACACCACAAAACCAAGGATATTGTGTGGGTCAGTTTTGGTCTGCTTTAAGCTCAGAAGAAGAAACGTTGAAGATGACTTCAGTGGCCAGCTGGAAGAGATCTTTGGTGCTTTGAATGTGATGGATAAACACTATCATTCATACGAGTTTTGGAAATAGACGTGATGATGATGATGATGATGATGATGATGATATGATGTCATTCAGATACATCCTTTAGGAGAACTTCAAATTGATGAGAGGCTTATCCTTCAGGACCTCTCTAATAGCTTATAAGTAGCCAGTGATTTCAAATAAGGATGATATTATTCTACGTTCCTATACTCTGTGATGTTTACACTAATGAGAAACAGGATATAAATATATTTTTAAACAATAATAAAGTCAGCATCCTGGCGATTACTGCTTGCTTGCTGGGGAAAAGCAAGGTTTGAAAGCGCCAAAGAAATGTTCCATTTTAAAAAAAATGGTAAAAAAATAAATAAATTTAATTTACGTTGAAAAAATGTTAAAAATAATAATAATAATACACTTTCCCTCTCTCTCTTTTACAGGAACCAATTTGAGCAGCCCCATTAATAAATTTGGGGACTGTTTCCCTATGATTGAGGGACCTGCACGACCGTCTAAAGAGGGAAGGCGGGGAACAAAGAGACTTCAGAATCACTCAAACATTTTCAACATCCCCTCTTCTAATTGGTAATTTTGTAATATTTATTCACAACAGATCTGATTGCCAGATTCCCACTGGCTCCCCTCAGGAGGTTTTGCGTGAAATCCATTCGAAATGGTGTGTCAGGGTCTCCCTGCCTCCCCCTCCCTTTTTGAAGTCACCATCTGGCTGATAGACTTGAGTCTGTTCTAATACACTGACCCAGTGAATGTCTGTTAAACAATTCCCTTGAGTTTATAGTCCTCTTACAGGCAAGACAACCAGGGAAATAGGAACGAAGAAACACACTGAGATATCCTTAGAACAACCCCAGTCTTTCTTCTTCTTTTTTTTTTAACATATTACGCCGATGGCTTGTAAAAGGATTTGATTTACAGGGAATATTATTCGGGACAATCAGGGGGTATTTTTTCTTCTACTTCGTCTGATCTAGTTGGGGAGAGAAAAATCTAGCTTTTAATTAACAAGGCAGGCGCTTTTCCTGCCATCGTGCCAGATTCGGCCCCAAATTTCTGCAAGTCCTAAAAATAATCAAATTATATCCACTGAGAAGGAGAGGATAATCAGCTCAGGTTTTCTGGAATGACCGTTAAAACTGGAGGAACAACTTAGTCAGGTATCCTGGTTTGATGTTTACAATCCTGGATAATATTTAAGCAGCTCCACTATTTTTCTTCTCCAAAGAGCAAACCTTAAGTTAAAGTTAAACCTTTGGCTCCATCAGCTGCAGACCCCGATCTGGCAGGAATTTCACGCTTCCTGCAATCATAACCCCCATCCAAGGCATTTCGGCACAAAGGAATCAAATTAAAAATTATGAATGAACATTAAAACAAAATCAACTCCAGCTTCCTTTATATATATATAAAAGACTTTTAAATGACGTAGGAAAACACCCAAGATTTTAATTTTTTACATACATACACCCGCGAAAACTTGAGAAGACATATATATACAACAACACGGATGGGAAATTTTGGCATAGGGTAACTCTGACATTTCTCTTACCCGAGAAAAGAAAAGGAATAAAAGATGTCGATACTTCAGACCCAGAGAAAGAAAGGGGATTGGCTTTCTAATCTGCCATGATTGCTTAAAACGGGCACGGCCTAGTTTTGTAATTTAAGGGGCTTGACTCCCTCCTTCTTCATCAGTTGCTCTTTTGGCCTCTTTATTAAACCTGCCTGCATTTTGCCAACATTTATCTTGTAGCCCTCGATAGCTGCCACGTGAATATTAAGCAACCTTATTCAGCTTGGGCAAGAATGGCCAAAGAAACAGATGGGACCAGTCCTAAGCTTTCCGCCGTGGGTACAAGGCTCACCAGCTGTTTCCCATCCTTTATGCTAGGAGAGGGGGGGCAGTGGCTTGGCATCTGCAAAAGGTGGATGCCACCCCCTCCCAGCTTTTGTTTGTAAATACAGCTGAAGTTCCAGCCGACGAATGGGAAGCCCACCTCCTCAGTGGTGGGAAAAAAATCAAAAGGTAAACAATGAAGACTGGTTCCCACCGGCCACTGGACTCCGCCGGCTTTTTAATCTTTTACTTCTAGAACAAATTGATTTCTTGCCAGTCAACAACTCTTTTACTGATGTTGTCGGCTGGTCTTGTTGAAGACGACCAGGTGCAGGGGGCTGGGACCGTTCTGCCCGACCCTCTTTCTGTAGGAGTTCCCAAGCCCATAAAGTTAATGGGGAGGAGGAGGAGGAAGAGGAGAACGAAGGGGAGGAGGAGGAGGAAGAGGAAGAGGAGGAGGAGAAGAAGAAGGGGAGGAGGAAGAGGAAGAGGAGAAGGAGGAGGAGGAAGAGGAGGAGGAAGAGACAACAAGGGAAAGAAGCTTCTGGGGCTCTATGCCTAAATGGATTGGAACCATCTCAGTGGTGGGATTCAGCCAGTTCGCACGTATTCGAGAGAACCGGTTGTTACCTTTCTAATGTCAGATTACGATGTTGTCTCAATTTATTTGACAGCAGTTTGGAGAACCAGTTGTTGGAAGAAACCTTATTTTGTTTTTTTTCCCCACTTTACAGGACTAATCCTGTAAGGAAGGCAGGAAGCAAACATTCTGGTGGTGTTTCTAGCCTAATCTTTATTGCCCTGCTTACAGAAACTGCCTCTCTGGTTAATCCTTATTACATTGTAACAGCTAAGGCGAAGCACCCATAGGCATGACTGATGTTGAGGTGGCCATGTCCACAGTCACATGACTACCGAGCCATGCCTACCCAGCTGGTCATTACGGCAGAGAACCGGTTGTTAAATTATTTGAATCCCACCACTGCACCATCTTCTCATCTGAGTTTAGAAAATGGCTTCAATCTGAACATCAGGACATCAAATCTAAATACTGGAGGATGCCAAGCTTCCAATTAAATGAGGGAGGGAAAAGAAGGGAAGGGAAGGAAGGAAGGAAGGAAGAAAGGAAGGAAGGAGGGGAGGGAAGGGAAGGGAAGGGAAGGGAAGGGAAGGAAGGAAGGAGGGAGGGAGGGAGGGAGGGAGGGAATCTCAGGTGTGCACTGCTCTACAGTTGCAACAACATCTTCGTTCTGCTGCAACTCCCTTCACAGACCTGCTTCCAATAACAACTCCGACAATCCACTTTGCCTGACCTCTCCTCAAAGGGTCACAATCAGAAAGCGAGGCAAACGGAGGGGGAGAAGAGAAGGCTGAGAAGAGAGGGATATTTTTGGAGCAACGTGGGGTACAGGTTTAGTCCAGGCATTTCTCCTTCCCCGGAGCATCCCGTCTCCTTCAGCCTGGCTGCCTCTTGGCCTCCCCCTGCAAACCAGGGCCAGGGGCGGCCGAGGTGGAGGGCCAGGCCCACGCTCTGCTCTGATTGCTCACATCCGTCTGCCTCTGCTGACAACCGGGGCTGTTAGCAGAGTGAGGCTGCAGTTTAATTTACCTGACTTGTTAACAGCTCCCTGCTTTTGTTTTGCTTTATTTTCCCCCCTCCGCTCCCACCCCCCCTGCCCGCTCAGCCTTTGCTTCCCCCCTCCCTGAAGTTCTGGATTGTCAACATTTTCACATCTCCAGGTTAAGTGGTGCGTTCCCGCCAGGCCGTTAATATTCCCAATAATCCGATCATTTGTTCCCAGGTCTTGGAAGCTTTGGAAGGCAACAATGGGTTACCAAAAGAGTTGGGTGGGAGAGATGGATGGACAGCAAGAAACATCCAGTAGTTTGACAGCTGTCCATCATGAGAGCTGAAATGTTTCCCGCCTAAGAGGACTCTGAACCTGGCTGTAACGTATGGCTGCCAGAAACCAGGTGGGTTAGAAAGCTGCTGTGGCTTAAGACCCTAAAAAGGCAGGGTTAAAAATAGTGGCATCAGATAGACTGCTCCGGTTTGCAAGCTCTTGAGTAGTTACTGTATGTACAGAAATAAATCTGTCAGCAAAACCTCTTCCAGCTGCTGCTATCTGGAATCGCTAGCTTCTGATTTTCTCTGTATCTCCCACCAATGCCCTAACAGTCCTCCTTCTCCTCTTCTTCCTTCTTCCCCCTCTCTCACTCCCTTCCTTCCCCCTCCTCCTCCCCTTCCTTCCTTCCTTTCTCCTCCCTCCTCTCTCCCTCCTCTTCCTTCCCTTCCTTCCTTCCTTCCTTCCTTCCTTCCTTCCTTCCTTCCTTCCTTCCTTCCTTCCTTCTTCCCTCTTCCTTCTCTTTTTTTTGGCGGTGGGGGGGGGGAATTAGTCTATTTAACCAGCTGCCCACAATAAGCCTCAGAAAAGCTTTTTTCCCTCTGCTTTCCACCCCACTTCTTCTCGGTCAACCCAATAAAACAACTGGAAAAACAGAGGATGTCAACACTTGAAATCCAGAGGCTAACTCTGCAAACCAATTTCAATTTTATCTGCATGAACAAATCCAGGCTCGGAAGGATAAGCTGTTTTTAAATGAAAATAAATGGGGAGCCAATAGATCTCAAATGAGAAGTTTTGGCTGGAGTGTATGTATGAAAGAAGAGCTACAGATTTTGTAAAGGGTGAAGGGGTGGGGGGGAATCAGACGGCTGAGACCAACCCCGACAATGACAGAAATGCATTTGGCCCCATAGAAAAATCAGGCACAATTGAAAAGATGACAAATTAAATTTAAGCTCAGAGATGTTCATACACTCCCAAACCAAGCTAACAACTCCGTCACAGTTGAGCTGAGGAATAAGGTGGTTGGCATGTGTGAGATTGGAGCAGAATTTTATTTTTGTTTCTTGCTATCCTCCAGAACTTTGTTTTGTATATAATCAATCAATCAATCAATCAATCAATCAGAATAGAGCTGGAAGGGACCTTGGAGGTCTTCTAGTCCAACCTCCTGCTCAAGCAGAGACCCTACACTATTTCAAAGAAGTGTCTGTCCAATCTCTTCTTAAAAATGTCCAGTGTTGGAGCATTCACAACTTCTGGAGGCAACTTCTGTTCCACTGATGAATTGTTCTCACTGTCAGGAAATTTCTCCTTAGTTCCAGGTTGCTTCTCTCCTTGGTTAGTTTCCATCCATTGCTTCTTGTCCTGCTTTCGGGTACTTTGGAAAATAAGTTGATCTAGGACAATCTAGGACATTCTTTTATTCCTGTGCACCTTTCTATGCCCCAGACTGAAAGGAGTTTCAGAAGAGAGGACTTTCTTTCTGAGAATATAGTGATGGAAGGCATCTTTTTAGAAGAAACTTCAGTATCTACATTGAATCACCATTCTTCAGATTATTGAGGTCCACTCAGCCCATGGTGCTAGCAAATCTATTCTAGAAACCATTAAGAACCAATTTGAGACCTTTCTGATTTGTCTCCCCCTTTTCACTGTGGGAAGTCCCACCAGCCAGTAGCAGGAACCATTAATTCTTCTGACAACAGTCATTGGAGGGCTCCAGTTTCTGATACTGGACCAGACACCACTGTTAGTAAGCACAGACACATAGTTCTAAGATAAGATCTGACATGTTGGGCTCAAGATGTTGGGTGAATCCACTGTGTAGCTTCTAGTTGATGGTTTAGGACTCATAATACTAGGCCGGGGTTTCCCAACCTTGGTAACTTGAGGATGTGTGGACTTCAGCTCCAAGAATTCCCTACCAGCATGGAGAATTAAATCATCTAGAGATGACCAGAAAGGGTGCTTCCTTGAGTCCCCCCCCAAAAAAAAAACAGATGGACCAAGTCTCCTAATTTTTCTAAACACCTCTGAAGACCAGGACTTAACATCGGTGATAATAGGATCACTGCATCTCCTTTAAATGAAATATTGAAAGAAACTTCTTTTCCATCAAACCAAAATGCAAAAGAGATGAGTAATTTTTTTAAAAAAATATTCAAAATAGTTCTTTGTGTATCCCATTAGTCCCTGAAGGGCACCTGGTTGGAGGAGGCTTCTCTATCTGACCAGAACTAATTCAATTGGGGGCCGGCTCACCCAGCCGGCTGATTGGACCAACACTTCTTAATGAGACAAGCCACACAGTCGGTCTGGCCCCATTAGAAATTCCTCACATAATCTCCAAATTTAATGCCTTTATCATTACTCAATGGATCAGTGAACAAGGGAGCTACAGAAGGACAATTAGAAACATTTCTTTTTTTTTTTATTCAAAATTTTTTTTCTCCCCTATCACTCTGGCTTTTATCGAAAGACTTATTTGTTCGCTAATTGCAAATACATAATTTTGCTGGAGACTTAGGTTACATGGCTAATAGAGTCCCAAGCAGCACCACGATGGCTTTCTGGGATAAATTCCTATCCAGCCATGTTGAGATTAAAATGGGATTTATTTATCAGTTACCGTTCGGAAAATAATGCGTTTTTCCTTCTTTCGGTAAGTTTTTTGCCTATTTTGCATGAGGTCACCCCAATGCTTTGGGGGCGGGAGGGAATTAAAATCTGTACCTAGAAATTCTGAATCCTGCCCCACTTTCTGCCAGAATTCAATACTAGTTCCATGTCTGATTTCTCCAAAAGAGTGGGTCAAACAACTCCACATTAAGGATTCATTTGTATGCATTTTCATGCACACGTCTCTTAATAAATGCACTTTTCCATAACAAGCATTGCGGGTGTCTGACTTACACTAGGCTCCTAAGATCTGTCCTTCTTTTCACTTTTATGGATAAATACTTCCCTCAATATAATGCCATCTTGTACATTACTTTCATGGACATGCATATTTTTATCCACCCATTCCCAATGAAAATGTGCAATTTAAAATTTTAAAAGGTTGGATTCAAACCCGAATTGCTTTTTTAGTTCATGGTTTGTCTCCAAAGAGATGAATTAGGTTAAATTCGCAGAAAGATGAAACTCGGCTGAATATTCGTTCCAGGCTGAGTCTAAAGATCCTCATTTAGTTGATTCCTTTATGAATATGCCTGTTGTGATCCATATTCTCCCAATGAAAAAGTGCATTTCAAATTTTAAAAGGACTGATTCAAATCGTCATCGCATTTCACTTCGTTATTTGGTTCTGAAGAGATAAATTAGGGAAATTCGCAGTAAAATGACAATTGAACAAATATTTGTCCGGAATGGATTGTTAATATTTATTTGTTACAGTTATAATCCATTTTTCCTTCAAGGAAGAAAAACACCCCATCCTCCAATTTTCCCTCACAGTCCAGGGCTCGACACTAGCCCTTTGAGATGTTAGGAGAAAGTGACTTTTCCTACTTTAAGTCACCCACAAACAATTGCCACTAACATTTATAATTAAGTAATAAATCAGCATTTGCCTTTTCTCATGAATATCATGTTACCTACATCTTTGGATTGAAAAGCTATACCTTATAAGTGCAAATTTCTTTTTGATGAATTAGCCAAGTTTGCATCACAATGAAAATTGAAGTAACATTCATTCAGGGCTTATCTCTGGCCATTTCTCCAAATTTGATTCGGTTTGGAGCATCCAACTGAGTAAAGAGTAATATTGACAAATTGGATATTTACTTTTTTCCTTCTTCTTGTATCGTCCCCACCCCCCCCCCCCACCCCAGCAATGAAACAGCCAGAATTCCAAGGTAGGAACAGGTTTGCTGATTCGGTTACTTCAAAGAGACCTTCTTCGTTCATTATAGAGACCATCGTAGGGGGCAAAATTGATCTGAAGGAGGCTTAGGGTAGGCAGAGTGAGGAACACCACATCAGCAGTTGATTTAAATCAATCTTCCCCCCTTTTCGCTCTGGATTTTACATGGATCCTAGAACAAAGAAGATCTGCCTTCTAAGGGAACGTGCTAAGAGGGCAAATTATTCACTCCTTCTATGCCATCTGAGCTCAGCGGGGGAGATGGGAACAGCAGGCGGACTCTTAGTTAAACACTCCAAGTGGGAAAAACAACTTTCAGGTGTGGTTTACGATGTCTCCAGAACTGTTCCCACAAGCCAACATGATGGGGAGAGTCTCTCAGGAAGTGTGAATTGCAAACATCCAGAGAGACATAACATCCAGTTGGATTCATCTGCACATTCTTTCAATATATATATTTTTAAATAGGTTGGTTGGTTGGTTGGTTGATTGGTTGATGGATTGGCTCTATGTTCGATCCCAAGAAGTCTTGATAGCCCAAGAAATGAAGAAGCAAGTCCAAAAGCAGCAGTTGTGGGCATTGGTTTAATAAGGAGTGAACCCAACTCATGTCAATCTCCAAGGTGGACGATCAGAATGGGATTTTCCTACCTGTTCAGTTATGGAGTCAAATGGAAGAAGAGCCTTGATAGTACAATGGTCTAAGCACCCTGTTATTAACACAGCTGCCTGCAATTACTGCTGGTTCGAATCTCTCCAAGGCTCAAGGTTGACTCAGCCTTCCATCCTTTCTAAGGTAGGTGAAATGAGGACCCAGTTTGTGGGGGCAATAAGCTGACTTTGTATAAAATATACAAAAGTATGAAGGCTATTGCTTAGCGCATTGTAAGCCGCCCTGAGTCTCCGGAGAAGGGTGGCATATAAATCAATTTTTTTTTAAAAAAAAAGAAAAGAAATCTGCTAAATTGGATGCAGACCTGGAAAGAGATGTATCTCTGCCATTTTTCATCCCGAAGCAGTTGGAAAGGAGCGCTGCCCCTGAGATGCAAACACGATATATAGTAATAGTCATTAATAGGGATATCTGGATATCATGGATTAACAGGTTTACTAGGTTAGTGGCCATCATCACTTCTAATGGCCCATATTTGTCAGACTTAAAGGCTGATTCACACCAGCCACGCCCTTTGGTAGCTGTGCTGTCATTCGGCGAGTGGGTGAAAGAGAAGTCCCTCAGTTATGGACATGAACTTTTCCAGCAGGATCCAATTTATGTGGTGGTTATGGTGAACATGGGAAAACCAGTGGAGAAGCTATGCCTGTCTTCCATGCAGGGGTCTCTGCTGAAGCCACAAACCTGAACTCTTAAGAAGCTGGAGCTGGCATGAAAATAAAGTGGTCCAGACTACCCTTTCTTGGATAATGTAGACATCTGGTGTGATTCAGAGTGGAATTTTGAGCCAGACTTTGAAAGAATCCAAAACCACCAGCTTGGTGGCAACGAGTGAGAAGATCAACGAATTTGCTGTGGAGTTTTTACCTTGACCACTAGACCATATTGGCTGTTCCTGGAAAACCAATTCAGGTTGGACTTGTCTAGAAGACCTTCGGGTGCAGTTTAGAGCAGGATGTTTTCAAGAAGAAGTTCTCCAAGAACTTCTCCAAGAAAGAAGTCAACGCCATGAACCAATTACCTGTAGTCTGGCTTGCCTTGGAAGAAACTTTATTGCCTCTCATTTTCCTAGAAGGCAGTTCTCCCAGCAGGGGCAACTGAATCTTAGACCTAACGGCATCTGCACAGGTGTGTGCAGGTAATAGAATTTCACAATTTCGGCTTTTTAAAGAGGGAGAAGAGAAGTAACTCAAGGAGGATCTTCTGGCAGACAAGGAACACCAACCCTAACCTAGGCTAGGAACAGGTGTGTAGAAATTCATACCCAGACACCAGATAAAACAACATTCCCCTCCCGTCCCCACCTCTCCTCGACTTCCATAAATCAAATCTCTAATTCTTCACTGTCCAGCCAGATTGCTCGCTGGGATGGTGATGTATCGCCCTCCCGCCCTTGACAGCTGCAGGAAAATCACTCATGGCCAAAGACAGACCTCTAAATCTGCCATTATAGAGTGCTGAAAGGAAGAATCTCTGTTTTTATAACCTACCTCAGCTATAATAAATATTTAAAATCCACATTAACATCCTCTTATAGTTACAATCTAGCCTCTGTGGAGAAGCGTCCAACTTAGATTTAATTAGCAACTGAACTCTACCGGTGCAAAGTCCAGGTTAGGCCCGGGTTCCAGGCCTCTGGCGGAATGCTTCTGTTTTCTTAAACTACCTACACTGTAATAAATATCGGCCACGTCACCGGCTCTCCCGGTTAGAGACAGAGGTCTTTTTGTGTTCTCCAATGCTTACATTTAATTTAAACGATTGGATCTTTCCAGACGCCTAGGGGGAAAATGATTTTCTTCCTCAGCAGAAGTTCTGCCGTGCTTTTACGTCGAAAAGTTGGCACAGCCTCTTTGGCACCGAAGTTGGGGGTGATGGTGGAGCTTTTGGGGGCAGGTAAGGCAAGACGGAGGCAAGGTCAGTCAAGAAGAGGTCTACTCCAATGACAAGAAGCATGGATTGAATTCCCAAGTCCCCCTCTATAGATTCTCCCAGAACCTGGAAGATTCCTCCAGAGAATCATCCCATTCAGAACTGAACCTATCTTTCTTTGACCAATCTCAAACCGGCAGCCAGACTAAATCCCAAAATCCAGCAGCCTAACCATGGTTGACATCACATTCCTAGGGTAGGTCCAGTTCTCATCCAGAAAGTCCTTTTTTTTTTTTTTTTTTTGAGAAGCTGTGAATCCAACTGTATTGAAGAAAAAGTCTTCCCATTCCTTGAAAAATATTAAGAATATGGATGATACGCTACACTCAGTGGGTTAAACAAGGTAAACACCACGTAATGCGATATATAAATATAAAGAAATTTGATTCTGGGGATTCCTTTCATTTTGATTTTTTTAAAAAAACTGTTCTGAATAGTTTGACTTTTCCTCTTTTGTTTCATCACCCTAAGGTCTTCGCAGAACCCATAATGTATCTGCTCGTTGCTTAGGATAAAGGACATCACCTTCACGCTGTGGGTTACTCAGGACCATATATCTTTAAATGTACGGACCCCTCCTTCTCGGAGGGACTTTAGAAGTAATTTAGTCTTGGGGAGTTAACGTCTTGAGTGTTTCAAGAATACTGTTGATTCTGGAAGGAAGCAAATTGTAGCCCGGAGGAAGATACACATTGATAGGGAACACCGTCCCTGGAGTCTGACAGTAACATGAGCTATGGTTAGTTTTCTTTCTTTCTTTTTTTCTTCTTCTTTTAACTATTGCTTTTCCAGATGGTTTCTCATTTCTACAGGACCGCATGCTTGTAAACTTGGGAAGTCTGTGGCTTTGAGAGATCAGTTGAATTCCACCAACCTGTGGTTGGGAGAACTAAGAATAAGAAAGTTAGAAGGAACCTTGGAGGTCTTCTAGTCCAACCCTCGGCTTGAGAAGGAGACCCTACACCCGTGATGGTGAACCTACGGCACACATGCCACAGGTGGCACGTGTAGCCATATCAGTGGGCACGCCAGCTCAGCTCTGGCGTTCATGTGTATGTCAGCTGGCTGATTTTTGGGACTTCTGAGCCCAAGTAGTGAAACAGGATGTTTCCTGCCTCCGGAGGGCCTGGGAGTGGGTGGAGAAGGCCCGTTTTTCTTTCTCACCTGGCTCCAGATCCCCTCTATGTGTCTGGGGAGGGTGAAAACAGTCTTCCCCACCCCCTTGGAGGCCTCTGAGGGGTGGGGAAGGCTGTTTTCACCCTCCCCAGACACATAGAGAGGATCTGGAGCCAGGTGAGAGAGAAAAATGGGTCTACTGGGCCATTGCATGCCAGGAGCGGGGGGGGCATGCATGCATGTGTGGGGTGGGGTGCATAGAATTATGGGTGTGGGCACACGCATGCGTGAACCCCTTCCGCCGCCCCCTCCGGCACGCGATGGTAAAAAGGTTAGTCATCATTACCCTACATCATTTCAGACAAATGGTTGTCCAACATCTTCTGTTATTCTCTTTACAGGCTATTTTACAGCCTTCTTTATCCAGCATCTTGAATTTGAAAGGTTGACCAGTCCACCTCCGCCTTCACAATCAAGAGCCCCTGGGAAGAAGACTTAAAGTTGACCACTGATGATGAACGTGCAATTGCTAAAATGTAGAAACGGTTGTTGAAATTTGAAACAGAGGAAGAACAGGTTAAATATTGTACAATAAACTGAGCAAAGAATTCTGGTTATAATATACAGATGTATATCTATAATGTACAGATCTAAAGAAATTCCACCAGAATATCACAGGATAGAAGTTTTCTACAACAGCAGGAATCTTCTGGCGTCACCTTCTGTTGCAGGGTTTCCAGACTTTGGACTAGAAGACTCTACAAGGATTTTTTTTTTTTTGGGTAGTTGGGGGCTGGGGAAATCCTGTTGCAGTGGAATTCCCATCTGCAGCGTAAAATGGTGCAGACAGCTCTAAATAGATTGCTGGTTTCATCCATGACCTCAGAAACAAGCTGAGAAGGTGTGGTGGGGTCTCTTTAAAATATGTATATTTTTTGCATTGCATTGTGGCATGCCATCATTCTCCCCCCCTCCCCCCATGGATAAATCAAGCTGTCTGGTCCAACTGAAAGCCAGAATTCCTCTTCATGTGACTTCTGGTTATTCTCCACCCTTGAAACCCAAAGTTGCTTCTTTGGCGAGGGCTGGTGATCACCTGGAACTATTTTCCCAGTTCTCCAGCTCAGCAGGGGTGTCCATTAGCTGCCACGGTTCGCTGAGGATGGCATGTAAATTCCGGATATCTGTGGTGGGGGGCCTGGCAGCTTATTGGCTGACGTCTTCCGCTCTCAGAAATGGGTCATTTAAAGAGAAAACTGCCAAGTGTTCAATGCCTCCAAAGACTGAGAACATATCAAAACATGTCTCCTGTCTCTATCACGGCACATACAGAGTTGGCATTCAGAAAGGAAGCAGGGTTGGGGGTGGGGGGTGGTCATTTCATGGAATGAACTCAAGGACCCCCAACAGATTCCTACCTCCACAGACACAACAAACCTTTCCCTTCCTTGACATTATCAACCTACGTCGGCCCGTCCTCAATGGGTTCCCCCTGGGGTTAGGAGACCAATATGTAAAGCCTTCATCTACGGTAGAGAAGTCCTTGAAAATTCAGCCATGGACTTTGGGGGTGGGGAGGGGGAAATTAAGCCCTCCCACTCTAGACGAGGAGCTGTAGTCGTATTTATTATGCAAGACTCCACCAGAAGTGGTGAATTTTTCCCCTCCCAAGAAAGTCAAATTGGTTTGATCCAGTTCTTCAGAGCCATTCTTACAGGCAGGAATATTTGAATCAATAAACATGGATTGGGAGTGATTAACATGGATGGGGTGACCAGCGTGGAATGGGGGATGACCAGCAGGAGTTCTATGTAGCACAATTCTTCTTGGACCATCCAACTTCAGATGATGTGCCTGAAATAGATTGGTGCATGCTGAAAGAGAAACAAAACTTGAACAGCTGGTGGAAAGTTAGAATGTGCGAGACGATTATCACGTCGACCATTATCGCAGAAGTAGCTCCTCCATTTGTGGAGATATTTGAGGAGCCCCCAATAATTTATTTATGGTTAAGGAATCTATGTCCCTAGAGTTCCATTTTTAGATCCCCCCCAATAAACACATTTGTGGATTGTTTGTTTATCAAAGGTGGACCTCACCAATCCAAGCAAAAGTATATCTAGAAATCCAAAATTACGACTCTGTTTCATGCCTATGGCGCACTGTTTCCTTATTTTTCAAACAGCAGCCTAGCTGTAGCTAAAACAAAATTCTAGAACAAAACCTATACAAACTTCAAAAAGATGGGTGGCTATGGCCTACAGTTTTGTAGGCAGAACCCTTTGGCCTGCTGGGCTGCCACCATGACATTTACAAGGCCTTTGAAGGTTCTCCAGCTCTGACCATCATCTCACTTTGGATCACATGGTCCATATCTCATAATTTGTCCCAACTGATTGGAGTACCCCATGTTTTGGTGGGATGTAGTCTGGACTCGCAGGAGGGAGGGGCTCCTTCTCAGAGGCCAAAGTGGCAGCAGAGCTTGGAATGTCTGGTGGACAGGAAGAGAGCAAGGCTGGACCTTCCCTAGCAGTTCACAGAATCTATCTATAGTTATGCAGATAGTTGCTTTAGTCTGGCAAGATTCTGTCTATAGGTGAATAATAAAGGAACTGCTCAGAAGTAACTCCACATGTCATTCTTGGTCTTTGGGTTTGATACATATAGACATTCTCCAAGCTTCATCCCATGACATCAGAATCTGGAGGAGTCCTCCATGTGCTCCAAGATCTTTCACTGAACAAATTATGGCCTTGCTCACGGTGGAGAATGGGGAAAGACAACCGGTAGCCTATATGATACTAAGCTGAGTTATAACTCCAGGGAGCAACTTGGTAGCATATAAGGGAAGGGTACAATTAGCAGCTATGCATACACTCCTACGTGTAGGCCATTAATTGATCCTTTACATCAGGAGACAAGGGGGTGAGGATTGATCTGGTGCTTCTGAACGCTTCTCCCAGAGTGAGTAGCCTCCGAGCAGGTTGCAAGTCAAGCCAGCATTACCCACCGCAAACTTTAATTAGCTGCGTTGGACCAAGCGGGAGCATTTGGCGTGATGGAATTGGGCGGTCGTTGCTTTTGGCTCTGGTGCAGCGAAGAAATATGTCTCCTCGCTCTGAACACCCAGAGTGAGAGCTAATAACTTGGCCGAACCTGAAATTCAGTGCCTGGCCCAGACTGAGACTTTTGAAGCCTTCCTGGTTTTCATTCTTTGTCCGTGAAAATGATCCGATCAGAATAAGGAAAGTGAGTGGTACGACATCAGTCTGTCTGCGCTTTTCATTTGCTGCCTGGATAGCAATTCCTGACAGCTAATATTTCATTGGAAAGAGAGCCAGTTTCCTCCCCCCTCATCTCTTTCTCTTTCTGTCTCTTTCTCTCTCTCTCTCTCTCCTGTTTATGAAGCTGAGGGTAAGTGTTTAATTAGTTGCCTAATTGCCTGGGTAATTGGTAGACATACTCAGCTCTCCAAGTAATCAGTCTGAACAGGCCTTGAAAATATCTGGCCCAGTATTCATTAGTGCAGTTAAATCGTTAAACAGTTACTGTGTTTGGTTTCTGACAAAGCCCGGCTGACAGCTGTGTTGGGCGCATCTCGCTGGCACTTGCAGGCAGCGTTCAACGTCCTCCTCCTCCTCCCTGGGATGGGGCAAAGAGGACCTCCCGACCAACTCTCTCGCAATCATGGCTGGGGGGCTAGGAAGGAGGGAGGAGAGGACAGATGGAGAAGCCCTGCTGGGCAGAAGAAGCAAGCGGCGATCTCCACACTGATCTGCAGAAGATGCAGAGATGGTTCTACCCATGGCAGTTGGTCTGGACTGAGCTGTTCTCTTGGGTACATTTGCCCATTTCAGGAGAGACACGTTCGAGACCCTGAGATGCAGGGCTGGTGGTTGAAACCACCTCCAGCTAAAGGAGAGGGGGAACCTATCTTTTTAGGTAGCTCTCCTAAGGGTCATCAGGTGAGTTGCAAGTTATGAAATAAATAGAGAAGAATCTCCGTGCAAATTGAGTGATTTTAAAACTAGTGAATTCCCAGTTGTCATTCAATTCAAACAGACCCATGGAGAGGAGGTCATAAATTGACTTGTTAATCTTATTTTCCACCTTTCTTCTAGCAGTTCTCAGTCTGCTTCTTCTACATGTTTTTCCCCACAGTAACCCAAGAGGTAGGTTGGCCCAAGGGAGAAGGATTGGCTCAGGATGGCCAGTAGTTGAGGATGGACTTGAACTTGGTGGTCCTATCCTCATCCAATCCTTTAACCACTAGATTATATTTGTTCTCGTTTCTTCTCCATTGTTTTTACGGAAGAATGGAAACGTCTTTGTCTAAGCCAAGGGGTTGGGGAACAATGGCCCTTTTATGACTTGTGGACTTCAACTCCCAGAATTCCTGAGCCAGCTATGCTGGGCTCAGAAATTCTGGGAGTTGAAGTCCATAAATCCTAATGGGACCATGGTTTCCACCTCTGGTATAAGTCAATAACTCAAGATGGCTGATCTTGAATTTTTCTTTTATATTTAAAGACTGCTTTCAGTCTTGAAGGGGTTGCTGAAAATTGATGTGGAGCAGAAGACCAAAAAAAAAGGAAAACTGGTGTCAGAACAAGGCTGAACAACATTGAAGTTAGAATACTGTTTAATGTGTTTAAGAAGTACTAGGAGTTTCATATAAATATTCTCCCTTTGCAAAGAAGCCGGCCGACATTTGCATGCCTTACCCCTTTTTTTCTCCTTCAAACTGAAAACACGCTGCTTAAAACTAACAAATCCAGCTAGCTAAAAACACACAGTCAACCCATGTTTTCACAGCGGGGTATTTGAAAAGAAGAAAAAGCTGCAGTTTCGAAGGTAAACAAATCCTACCCAGGCAAAGGAACAGCAGCAATGTGAGTCCTACAATTAAGGACCGAAAAGCAGGTTTTCCCAGGCTGACTGGCCCCCTCTCCAGTGGTGCTGTGAAGAAGTTTTCCATTGGTCTTCATCTTCTCAGCCTACCAGCCATGTCAAGATGATCACCAGCTTGGCTCCAAAGGGTGTAGAAGCAACTTGTGTGGCCCCTCAACATCACCATCCACATTCAACATCATCTAAAGAACATTCTCCTAGTGTTGCCCCAGGCAGATTCTCTTGGCTGGCCTTCATGGATTCCTCCAATGGACTGATTTGAATTTGGGGCTTTCCATTCCTTGGGAGATGAAAAGCTATACCATCTCTTGTAGGAAGAAGTTAAGGTCCATTATGCCACCACAGTCTAACCCAATCAAATGTTGTCTTCCCTGCAACCCATTTCGATTAGCTGTTTTCTACCGTTGGTCTTCGGACCTCTTGGTTTCTTTCTCTTGGCCTGCTCACTTCTTTGGGAAGTCCAACTAGATGTTGGCTGAGCTAATACACTTAAGGTTGTGTTGAAGGATTCAGCAGTTTGCCTTGGGCTCAAAGCGCTCCTTCAAAAGGAACATGGTCTCCATCAAGCTGCCTGCTCAAATTCCAGAAGCTGGAATCCCACAGATGGCCAGCGTGGGGTGTAAGTGTAGGATTCGCAAATGAGCCTCAGGAGATCTGGGCCAAAATATTGCCAGCGACCCTCCAGAATTGCGGTCAGTTGTGCTCCCAGGATACACATAAATCAGTTGTTTCCAACCCTAAGACAAAGCGACAAGCTAACTTCTAAGGGGTTTTCTCCACACATGTCTAGGGTTAAAGGTGAAAAGTCTTCCCCAAATCACAACATTGTTGCTGGGGCAGGGGGTAGAGGTTGACACAGCAGGACTGGGAAATAAGAAAGACAAAGCGGGATGGGTTCCACCACCTTGAAACCGTCTGCCAGATTCCTTGCAATTCCACCCACCAGAGAAGTACCGTGTATGATAAGGTTCAGCATGCAGAAGACCCAATTTAGACAAACAAGGGACAATAATTGATCTGACTCACCAATGGATCTGCAAGTCTCCATACCCTGATAAAGAGGCTGGTTAGAGGAGTTCTGCAAAGGTCTAGGGATTCAGAGAGTTATGGATGGAGCACATCTGGAGCACATCAGTTTGGGAAAAGCTGGAGAGTGCATCCCTGGTCAGATGGAGAGATTCTTCCTGAACTTCTGAGATCAGGTTAAAAAACAAAAGACCAAAAAAATAAGGAGGTTAGCTGTGGGAACTTTCAGAAGAGACTTCGGTTCCCATTATTCCTCAGCATTAACTTTGCTAGTGAAGGTTTATAAGAGTTGAGTTAACAGAGTCCTGACAAAAGCGATTCTGAATATACCACATGGTGCATTCCAGTGTTGAGTGTGGACTGACTGTCCATCTATAGATCAGGGTTGTCCCACCTTGGCAACTTTAAGACTTGTGGACCTTAACTCCCAGAATTTCCCACCCCATAAGGGTTGGACACCCTGATATAGACAATAGAGATGTTAGGTATAGAGTTTCCTGCCTGAGCAGGAGGTTGGACAAGAAGACCTCCTTAAGAGGACGTCTTGTCCTTAAGATTTATCCTTAAGATTTATATTGACTGTTTCCCTATGACTATCATTAAGTGTTGTACCTTATGGTTGTTGATGAATGTAACTTTTCTTTTATGTGCACTGAAAGCGTATGCACCAAGACAAAGTCCTTGTGTGTCCAATCACACTTGGCCAATAAAGAATTCAATCTATTCTATTCTATTCTATTCTATTCTATTCTATTCTATTCTATTCTATTCTATTCTATTCTATTCTATTCTATTCCAACTCTGTTATTCTATTATACAATACCACAACTAGATGGATCATCCCTGTTGTAGTCGATGGTGTGTTTAGATCAGTGCTGAAATCCAATATTTTTTACTATCGGTTCTGTGGGCGTGGTGTGGTGGGCGTGGTGTGGTGTGGCTTGGTGGATGTGGCTTGATAGGCGTGGCAGGGGAAGGATACTGCAAAATCTCCATTCCCACCCCACTCTGGGACCAGCCAGAAGTTGTATTTGCCAGTTCTCCGAACTACTCAAAATTTCTGCTACCAGTTCTTCAGAACCTGTCAGAACCCGCTGGTTTAGATGGACAAACCCTTGTGAGACAATATTAAGCATAGGTGGACCATCCATTACTGACTCTATTGGCCCATCCATCGTAGAAGAAATATTGAGCTGCATGGATCAAAACTCTCATTTAATCTACACTTTTCATAAGGACTGAACCAACATTGTGACTGACCCAGATTGGATCCTGTAACATTATCCTGGGACACATATATTCGCCTTCATTCGCGAAGCAACATTGTTCAAGCTTCGCTTTATTCCACTAAGATAAAAAAAACACCTCCAGCAAGCAAATGACTTGAAACAGTTCCCCAAAGAGTCCCTTTAACTTGACTGAGGGGACCACTTGTTCAGAAGAAGCAGGGATCAATCGTAGGTGACGATCCACGACTTGCAGCCTGCCTCTCCTCTGCAGCTTGACAGCGTGAGGCTTTGTTCCATCTCACATCTGTAAGACATTACACCTGGTGCCTGGCAGAGGCCAACGCTTTACAAGGGAGTCCCACAGGCCAAGGCTGGGAGGGAGAAAGTTCCACCTGGGTGGCCCAAGCATTGACAGCCTCTCTTCCTTGTCTTCGCCTTCTTCTGATCACGAGGCGGTTGACAAATTGGCTCACTTTTCAGGGAGACGATGAAAAAAAGCAAGCGGGATCCTTAAGAGGAAGCAGAGGAGCATTTTGACTAGCTCACTTTCAGATCTTGAGGGACCCCAACAAGGGTGCTCATGTAATCTTGCTTCACAGAGGACAGACTTTTATTTGGAGAGCCCGCCAGGGGTAGGGACCAGAGGTGAAATCCAGCAGGTTCTGACAGGTTCTGGAGAACTGGTAGCGGAAATTTTGAGCAGTTCGGAGAACCAGCAAATGCCACTCTGGCTGGCCCCAGAGTGGGGTGGGAATGGAGATTTTGCGGTATCCTTCCCCTGCCCACCAAGCCACGCCCACCAAGCCACACTTCGCCCACCAAGCCACGGCCACAGAACCGGTAGTAAAAAAATTTGGATTTCACCACTGGTAGGGACCTTGACTGAAGGCCTCATAGATCCACTTCAAGGGATGCCTGTCTACTGTAGCTTCATGATTTGACCTATGTCCATTGATTATTTATTCCTCCTCCTCCTCCTCCTCCTCCTTCTCCTTCCCCCCTCTCTCTCCCCACTTCAAGTATCCAAGGAGATACCAAGTACTGCTTCTTGCTCTTCTAGTGACCTCAACCATTGTTAATTTGATATTGTGGCAGCGACATATTTATTTATTTACATCTCACATTTCTTAAACCGCCCATCTCCCTCAGAGAGGGGCTCTGGGTGGTGGAGTATTACTACTCTAGAGCATTACAACTCTAAGCAATTTATAGAGTATAGGAAGTGAGGAAGATAATCTAGAGAGGGATATTGTCTGGGCAAAAGGAGTTGAAACATTTTTTTTAGCCCATAATTTAATCTGGCAAGATTCTGTCCATTAGTGTAAGAAAATAGAGTATCGAGCTTGGACCTGGGCTTGTTCATTATGAATGGAGCCTTTCAATTATGAACTCTGACTTAGCTGTTGAGTAGCAACAGCTACAGTCCATTCTGCTCTTGATTCACTGGGAAACCAGTTTCACGATGGTTCGTCTAGATTAAGAGGCCTTCACAGAGGCCTTCTTCTGGCCTGGGTTGCCTCTCTTGGCCCATCACAACCTAGTTTTTTTCTTTCCAGCTGCCTTTCTGTCTTTTCTGGCCCATGTGTCTCTGACCCCCACAGTCAGCGTGGGTGTTAATCATGGGCTCAATTTTTCCAGACAGCCCATGTCCACCACACCACCAGTGCCCAGAAGACTTGTTGTCTCAGCTTGCATTTGTTGGTTCAGTGCTTGCTGGGTTTTAGGAAGCTGTTAGAAGCCTAAAGATCCAGCTCTGTGTTAACATGTTCGCAGCAATTATCCTTCCCCTGGTGCAAACCTTTTTTTTTTTTTTTTGATTGCAGCTTTGCATATTCATCTAAGGAAGACTTACTGCCTGCCTGCTGCTGGGGGCTGCTTTCTCAAGGTCAGAGATTCACTGGTCATTGTGGACAAAGAGAGGAAGGAAGGAAGGAAGGAAGGAAGGAAGGAAGGAAGGAAGGAAGGAAGAAAGGAAGGAGGCAGGGCTAAGGGAAGGAAGGAAGAAAAGTTAAGGGAAGGAAGGAAAGAAAGAAAGAAGGAAGGAAGGAAGGAAGGAAGGAAGGAAGGAAGGAAGGAAGGAAGGAAGGAAGGAAGGAGGCAGGGCTAAGGGAAGGAAGGAAGAAAAGTTAAGGGAAGAAAAGAAAGAAGGAAGGAAGGAAGGGAAGGAAGGGAAGGAAGGAAGGAGGGGGAGGGAGGGAGGATGGAGGTAGATTTCAGAAAGGAACAAAATGCCCAAGATCTCCTACCAGGGGCATAATTAGCAGAGGAAGAGCATGGCATCTTTTCTATTCTAATCCTTATCCTGGATTAGAATAGAATAGGATTCTTCTTTGCAAGAACTCCTTGATTGTTAACTTGCTCTTGTATATTCCTTTCTGGATCTGAATCTCGGTGACTCTCTGAGCTCGGTTGTTTGCTTGCAGTCATTTTATTACGCAACTAGGCAACATTAGCGATAGAGAATGTGGGGGTTTTGATCCCTGTTTCTATACAGTAACTTGCCTTACCAGTTTTGGTTTGTTTGTGGGTGGTAGTGGTAGTTTTCTCCTTGATAATTCCTTGATTAGGATATTGGTTTTTCTAGATTGTTTGTCTGGTGTCAATCCCTGCTTCTCTAGCCATAGGCCACTGCAAAGGATCTGTTCTTTCTCACCGTCTCTTTTGAAGGGTGCGCAGAGAACTTTTCTGAACACACACTGACTTCCTTCCCCTCTTTCGTTCTTGGCCGGCCCTCTTTTCCCTCAGGAAAAAAGGATGTTAGGTGCACGAGCATGTACAACTCAGTGAGAAGAAGTTAAACCAGGGGAGAATTTCCAGCGAAGGCACTTTAGCTACTCTCTCCCCTGCTGATTCCTTCACTTTAAAAAAAAAATGAAAAAGAAAAAGGGAAAATAATTACTTCTAAGGCTCTAACCTTTCCAGCAAGTGACTTTGTAATAAATAATCCACATGTCCCTTCTGTGCAATCCATCAGCGGGAACGCCTAATTACTTTAGACTCACTTTGAAAACCCTTCCAGTGCCAGTTTCAAATAAATAAAAAATTAACATGGAAACTCTCCAACGCTGCGCCAGAAGAAAGGAAGGCGTGGGGGAGTTTCATCCAATCTCTCCTTCTAGACTGGAGGGTCTGATATCTGAGATTACTCACAATCTAATAATGACCCGGCTGAAGGTGTCCATGGAAAGTTGCAACGCAAAGGTTGGGAGGGAGTAGAAGAAAGTGATGGATCTTTAAACCCTTGGGCTTTGGGGAATTGACTTTCTCGGCCCTTCTTGGCTCTCAAAAGGGACTTAGACTCTGCCGATGGAGAGAAGGGTGTCCTATCAACTATCAACTCCTTTCCTTCTCAGGATGACTACTGTCCTACCTTCTGGATTCGCACCATTTTGCTAAGTTTGGGAGGGCCCCAAGTCCATGGTGCTTCTTCTACTTGGGCCATCTGACTTAGCCCATCTTCTGCTCCTCCTGTCTCTGCACTGCAGGATGTTCCAAGACAAAGATTAAACTAGATTTTTTAAAAAAGTATAAAAAGGAACGGGAGGGGTGGGCTGGGGGGGGGGGGAACAGCTCTCTGAAGTCCCAGTAACAATAAGATTTGATTTCACTGTGCGCCAGGGGACAATAAATACCTTCCAAACCTCCACAGGAGAATTAATTAAACGAATTTTGCTCTGCCAATTGTTTGTTATTTTTGCTGACCTCACCATGTGGATTAATATTTAATTAGCCTTTAGGAGAAGTGGAAAGCACTTATTAACCTGCTCTGTCAACCTGTCAGAGGTAAAGGTGGGGTGCTGGGAACATCTCTGGACAAAAGGCATTATGAAGAGAGCTGGCAGGGGAATTCTTTGCCTGCTCGGGAATCAGGCTGGTTTGGGAAGTGGACAATACCGGACGTGAAATTCCTGGTTTCTCTCTTTCCCTACTTCTGTTGGCTTTGCATTTCTCTGACCTCCTTCTTTGGAGGCCACATTCAAGGACAGAAAAGCAGAAAAGTCCAAGGAGAGATTCTTCTCTTTTTCTTCTTCAAGAACCGTCCAGAACGATGCTCCCAAACTGTTTTCCTAGGAGAAGGAAGATCTTCTTCATTTTTCTTTTCAGCAGTTCGGCGAAACTTCCTTAACTCAAACTGGCTGCTGGTAGCTAAAGCATACTTCCAGAGCCACCCCACTTATGCCCCAATGCACAGTTCCTCAACCCAATCCATCAGTTGAATCCAGGGGTGAAATCTAAAATTTGTTACTACCTGTTCTGTGGGCGTGGCTTGGGGGGTATAATGTGACTGGGTGGGCATGGCCAAGTTTTTTTTTAAAGCTTAAGAGGTTGCAGAACAAAAAATGCTTTTAGAAGCCTCTGACGGTCAGGCAAGTCAGCTGGGATCGCCAGAGGCTTTTAAAGGCATTTTTTCCCCCTACAACCTCTTTGGCTGAAGGGGTTGCAGAAAAAAAATGCTTTGAAAAGCCTCTGACGATCCCAGCTGAGCCACGCGATCATCAGAGGCTTTTTTTTTTTTTTTACTTTTAAAAGCATTTTTTGGTGGGTTTCAAAAATTTTTACTACCGATTCTGTGGGTGTGGCTTGGTGGGCGTGGTGTGGCGTGGTGGTGGGCGTGGCTTGGTGGGCATGGCAGGGGAAGGATACTGCAAAATCCCCATTTCCACCCGATCAGCTGGGACTCGGGAGGCAGTGAATAGATGGGGGCAGGGCCAGTCAGAATTTTTACTACCCGTTCTCTGAACTACTCAAAATTTCCTCTACCGCTTCTCCAGAACGGGTCAGAACCTGCTGAAACACACCTCTGGAACCCACCACTGCCTCTGACTTTTGTTTTTATTGAGCAATTTAGACTCTGGGTTTTGTAGAAATGCTCAAATGGTCTTGGAAGACCTCAAATCAATCCTCCTCCTTCTTAAAATAGGGAAAGGGGGATTAACGAAGCCAACAAATCTTCTCCATTTTATTTTTAAATTCCCAAGCCAATGGAACCGGAAGCGGCCATTTCTAGCTGCTGCTTCTGTCACCGTTCCTGGTGGTTGTTCTTCTTTGGCATTGCTGAGAGGAGCAGGAGAAAACTTTCATCCTGAAGAGAAGAAATGGAAAGTCTTTTTTAAAAAAAAGATAATAGCAAACACTGCAGTGCATCAAACTTTTATAGCTACCCCTAAAGATTGCTGTATCTTTTGTTTGCTGATTCAGTGCAGCATCGTCAATAAACAGCATGTGCTCAAGATATCTATCTTTGATCTCTCGTGACAAAGTTGGAGTTTCACGATCTTTGGGAAGGCTTCATCCATTTTGCACCCAATCTGGGAAGTTGCAGTGGTTGCAAAGATGCTTAAAAGTGATGCCTGAATGCAAAAATATTGGCTGTCACTGTATGCGAATTTTGGCTAGAGTGGGCCGAAATTTGGGGTAGTGTTTCTTGATTTTGACAGCTTGGAGATGGGTGGACTTCAACTCCCAGAATTCTCCAGCCAGCATGCTTATTGGGGAATTCTGGGAGATGAAGTCCAGATTTCTTCAAGCATGGTAGCTGGGGAATTCTGGGAATGGAAGTCCACACCTGTTAAAGTTGCCACGGTTGAGAAACACGGTTCTAAAGACTTGGGATATATACATCAGTCTTCATCCACTTAGAATAATTGATTCAATTTGGAGATCACTCCAGTTGAATAATTGATTTAATTTGCCGGCTGGAATCAAATCAGGCCCTCCGATGCAGATTTCCGAAACCGTTTGGGTTGGTGGGCGAGACACTTCTGCACATGTACAGACTCTTTCAAATCTTCCCAATCAAGTCCAAGGCATTGGATTGGAGTTGACAGGTTGATTCAACTTTCCCGTTTGATTTGGAAAGTGGTTTTGATCCGGAGGGTCGATCAGACAGCTTTCAAATCAGAGCTTTGTGCACAACCCTAATAAGGGCTCTGGAAGGGTGGAAATCAATCATCAGCTTTGCAAGCCTTGGTGGCCACAGAAGGTTTCTCATCCCACACCTTTTGTTATTGTGTTATGTTTTTTTTTTTATTTTCCTATCATTTAACCGCTGTGATTCTTTTACAGTGTTCACCTGGGGCTCCCTTACATGCCTCCTAGGATGCAATCATGCCACCACATCAATTAGGGAGATGACAAGAGTAGTAAACAGTTCATTAAAAGAAGGTGTATTTTCAGGTGACGTCTTGGGAAACATGAGCCTGAGCAGAGAGAGAGAAGGAGAAAGAGAGAAAGGAAGAGAGAAAGGGAGAGGGGAGAGGAGGAGAATGAGAGAGAGAGAATGGGAGAAGAAAGGAGAGAGGAAATGAGAGTAAGAAAGGGGAGACAGAGAATAAGACAGAGAATGAGAGAAAGGGAGAGAAAGAAAGAGAAAGAGAAAAAGGAGAGAGAGAGAATGAGAACAAGAAAGGGAGAGAAAGAGAGCAAGAATGAAAGAGAAAGAATGAAAGGGAGAAAGAGAAAAGGAGAGAAAGAGAGAGAGAGAAAGAGAGAAAGAGAGAATGAGAGAGAAAAGGAGAACAAATAGAGTGAGAAAGGGAGCGAGAGAGAATGAGGGGCAAGGAGACAGAATGAATAGAGTGAGAGTGAGAGAGAGAGAATGAGAGAAAGAGAAAGAGAGAAAGAGAGAGAGAATGAGAAAGAGAAAGAGAGAGAGAGAGAGAGAGGGAAGGAAGGAGAAAGAAAAGGGGAAGGGAGAATTTGAGAATGGAGGAGGATGCAAGCAACATTTACCCCACAATGTGCTCCTATGAAAGCAGACCTTGGAGTAGGCTGAGGTAGGAGATACTCCTGCTCCCACGGCACTCTTTTCTTTGGACTTTGGTTCCACCCCTAGTTTGGATGGAAAAGCGGAATCTCTCCAAGCAACCCACAAAGGCCGGGCACAGGAGAGCACGGTGGTCTACATTCCCAAAGCTTCCCCCTGCCCCATCGGCAGCCTTAATGGCGGGCGAGGGAAGTCAACCACAGCTCCTTGCCTTGTCAAGTTGGGTTGCACGTCATTATTCCCATCATTGGGAGGCATCTCTCATTATTTCTTTTTTTCTTTTTTAACCGGGTGGGGGTTGGGGGCGGGGCGGAGAAAGAAAAGGAAAGAAATTAAAATCCTCCCGAGTTTTATTAAACATGGATGCTGGTAGGTAATTAAATTGCAATTTAATTAAATCCGCCCGCTAAATCCACGTAAGCTTACCGCTTTCTCTCTCGCTGTCCCTCAACAAAACACCCAGCTTTGGAGATGGTGACCATCACCTTCTCCTTTGTGCCTCCTTTTTTGAGGGGGGGGAGACATGGTGGGGACCCTCAAAGAGATCCACTTATAATTGCATTCAAGCATTCGCAAAACCCAATCTTGGTTAGCAAAACTAGAAAGAGGTTCTGAGTCCAAGAACTATGCATGGCTGTGTTTGAGGGACTGTCAGGGCCACAAAGAAGGGAAGGGAAGGGAAGGGGGGAGAAATGAACCTTGTCCCCTTTATAGAGGTGGGGGCAATCTGCCTCCTGCTGACCCCCCATTGTGGAAGCCATCGAAGTTCAGCTTTTGAAACCAGCCAAAGGAAGAAGGGAGGGAGGGAGGGAGGGAGGGAGGAAGGGAAGGAAAGGGAAGGGAAGAATGGAGGGAGGGAGGGAGGAAGGAAGGGAGGGAGGAAGGAAGGGAGGGAGGAAGGGAAGGAAAGGGAAGGGAAGAATGGAGGGAGGGAGGAAGGAAGGAAGGAAGGAAGGGAAGGGAAGGGAAGGGAAGGGAAGGGAAGGGAAGGGAAGGGAAGGGAAGGGAAGGGAAGGGAGGGAAGAATGGAGGGAGAGAGGGTGGAAGGGAGGACTTTATTGCAAGGCTAATGGCTAAATGAAATAAAATTTGAGTTTAATAAAACCCAGTTTCCTTTGTGTGTGTGTTTTTTACCTTTTCCAAACAGCAGCTGGATGAGAAGACGTTTCGCTTCTCATCCAAGAAACTTTTTCAGTTCTGACTGACTGGTGGAGGATGGAAGGGTCTGGAGATTTCCACAGGGTGCCGATAAGCCTCCAAAGATTGAGGCCAAAGTGGCCACAACAACTCTCAGAGAGAGCGCCAACGACCAGATGACTGCAAGGCATATCAATCTTTCCATCCTCCACCATTCAGCCAGAACTGAAGAAACTCCTTGGATGAGAAGTGAAACGTCTTCAAGGAAATACAAAGCCCAGTTGCCCTTTGAAAAAGCACGTTTGAGACAAGGACTGGATTGCTGATCTTCTGCAACCGAAGCACCCCAAAAGTACAGCCTCTTCTTGATGGGCAGGGAAGGAGGCACCCTTTTTTCCACCGGATCAGCCCCCCAAGAACGGAGAAAGAGAAGGAGACCGAGAGGGATGAGGTGAAAGGCATTCTTCTCTTTCAAATGGGCTTTGGAGTCTCTCAGGCCACAGGAGTTAAACGACCCAATCTGTCGTTATTTGAGTTACCTTTCCTTCCCGCCTCGTTCCCTTAAAACCAAGGATCAATCTTGGGTTTTATAAGCACAGAATGATGGAACAGCCACGGCGGCCCCACAGACATGGCTGGAAGCAGGGAAATCCCCCTCCCCCTCCCCAAATGATTTCGTCTTATATATTTGGCTAAGGCGCAGGTAGGGGAAGAAAAATGAACCAATCATATAATGAATTCTTTTCCAGGGTCCCAGAACATCACAATGATTGATATTTATGGATTTTTTTTTCTTTTTTCTTTCTTTCCTTCTTTCTTTCTTTCTTTCTTTTTTCCTTTTAAAGAAAGAAAGAAAGAAAGAAACCCTCATATACTTTGCTGGGAGCTAAGAATATGTGTGATATTGCCCAATTCCTGAATCCCACTCAGGTTTAAGTGGTGAGGTGTTCCAGGGGTTTGGCAGCCCCCCTCCCTCCAAGGAGACACAAATAGTTGTTCGCCCTGCAAATAGCAAATGCAGGGAGCTCACAGGACCCCCCACCCAAAATCAGCTCATTCAGAAAGAGCAAATGGGTTTCCCTTTTAGATCAGATCAAATTTTATTTCCTTTACTCATTGGTTCTTTTAGTCATTGGCATGGCAATAAAGTCCTCCCTCCCTCTTTCTTTCTTTCTTTCTTTCTTTCTTTCTTTCTTTCTTTCTTTCTTTCTTTCTCTTTCTTTCTCTCTCTCTCTCTCTCTCCTTCCTTTTCACCCTGCCTCTCTTACTCTTTCTCTCTCTCTTTCTTCCTTCTCCTTCCCCCTTCCCTTCCCTTCCTCTTTCTTTCTTTCCTCCCACCTTCTCTTCCTCCTTATGTCTCTTTCTTTCTTTTCTTTCTCTCTCTCCTTCCTTCCTTCCTTCCTTTCCACCCTGCCTCGCTCTCTTTCTCTCTCTCTTTCTTTCTTCCTTCTCCTTCCCTCCTTCCCTTCCCTTTCTCTTTCTTTCTTTCCTCCTACTTTCTCTTCCTCCTTATGTGTCTTTCTTTCTTTCTTTCTTTCTTTTCTTTCTCTCTCCCTCCTTCTTTCCTTTTCACCCTGCCTCTCTCTCTTTCTCTCTCTCTCCTTCTTTCTTCCTTCTCCTTCTCTCCTTCCCTTCCCTTCCTCTTTTTTTCCTCCCGCCTTCTCTTCCTCCTTATGTCTCTCTTTCTTTCTCTTTCTTTCTTTCTCTTTCTCTCTCTGTGTGTTTCTTTCTTCCTTCCATCCTTCCCTCCCTCCTTCTCTCTCTCTCTCTCCTTCCTTCCTTCCTTCCTTCCTTCCTTCCTTCCTTCCTTCCTTTTTTCCCAACAAAATTATCTACATCCATTACATGGGAGGCCACGAAGGAGCTTTTTCAGTTCCGAAGGAAAAAAAACAAACAAAAGTAAAGCTCTCAAATTTTGATCATATGCCATCTAATTAGAACAACTTACTAGCGGTTGGAAGGTTTTTTTTTTAAAAAAAATATTATTTTAAGTGTGATTTTGCACTTAATTTGTGATGGATTTCAAAGACTCATTATATATCTGTGAATCTTGGGTCTCTCGCCTTGGGCACTTTCTCAACTGTGTGTGTCTAGCTATATATATATATATATATATATATCGCACAACCCCCTAACCCCAATAAATTAAATAATTAGCTTGCAGGTGAAAAGCGGAAGTTATCCCAACACGGACAAGTGAACGCAGAGGCCAAAGTGGCTCAGACCCGGCTTGATTCACACGCTTTTAACAGCTTTGAAAGTCAACAATTTCCCCCTTCACTGGGCGCCCCTCCCAAGGACTCATCTGGTAATCCTATCACAGACACACCAAACACAGTAGGGGCTCTTCCCCATGGCTGCCTTTTCCCAGAACCTTTGGGAGAAGTTTTGGCTTTCTCCCTGGTGGGGGTTGGGGTGGTTGGACGGAGATTCCCCCCCCCACTTGTTTTGAAAGCTACCTTAAACATCCACAGGACTTGCATGCGTTTAATAATTTGAATTAAATGAAGGAGAAGGAAGAAAGGATGAAGATCCTAAGCCTAGGTAGTCCTCCATCTTACTAGAGAACGCATGTGGAAACTCATATATGTGTGTGTGTGTTTGTGTGTGTGTGAAGGAAATGGGATTGCTTCTAAAACATCTGTCTTCCTTGGATTAGGATAATTTAAGCATCTTCCCCTCCCATGGATGAAGAAGGGGGTCAGTTGGGGGGGGGAGAGAAATGTGTTAAAACAAAAATAGAATGAAAGAATGTTGAATTAAATGCCCAGCAGAATTGCAGCGGGGCCTGAAGAGAAGAGGAAGAGGAGGAGGAGGAGGAGGAGAGGAGGAGGAGTGGGGAAGGGAAGGGAAGGGAAGGGAAAATGGGAATCTTAATTGCATCCTTAATCAACAAGACTCTCCAGAGGTTCAAAGTTAAAACTTTTATCAGCTAGCACTGGATAGGGAAATCTGAACCTTCAACTTTTTTTTACCCATTTCACTGCTTTTGATTTCAAGTTCCTTCCATTCCTATTGAAAAGGAACATGTGAAGTTGGAAACAATGGATTAAAACGGAAGGAGAAAGAGGAGAGAACTCATGGCTTTCCATGCATGGGGAAGGCAACTATTGTGGCAGTAGAATTTTTTAAAACACCTATTCATTCTGGGGAGATGGTGACAATATGGAATTAGTTTGTCATTCTCCCATTCATTCCCTCATTTATTCTCTCCCTCCCTCCCTCCCTCTCTCTCTCTCTCTCTCTCTCTCTCTCTCTCTCTCTCTCCCTCCCTCCCTCCCTCCCTCCTTCTCTCTTTTCCCAGGGCAACCTACAACCCAAGGAATTTCTAGTTGCCCCCCATCTAAATACTAACCAGGACCAACCCAGCTTAACCTTTTCAGCTCAGCCAAAGTTGGCTAGATGCTGCCCTCTGCTGTAAACTGACTGTGGAGCAGAGGGGAGGCAAACTCCCTCCCTCCCAACACACACACACACACACACACACACACACACACACATACAAACACAAACACACGTCTTTTTAGAAGCATTAATTACATATCTATTTTTAACATGGCTGAAAATACCCTCAACCCTAACAAAGACTGTAGTTAGAACTCCTGACGCTTTCATCTGCTCTACATGTGGTCCATCCTGGACCTTCTAAAGGTCCAACTTGTGGTCAAGAATGAAATTGATAGAAAAAGCAAGAGAAACAAAAAGGGACAAATTTTCATGATTTGTCCACGGAACTGATCATGAGAAGGTCTGATGAAGATGTCACACTTGGATATCTGGTGGTGAACATAGCACTCCTCTCCTCCTTGTGGATATCTCAGGAGCTTTTGGTGAACCACATAAGTAATTTCTTCCACCTCGTTCATCTCTTTCCTGAATCTCATCCTTCCGAAAGGAGCCCTGGAATTGTACACTTGGGGAGGTGGGACCCTCCTGCCCCCCCTCCCATTAACGACCAGGGAATGAAAGGAGAGATGTACAGCCAGGAAGTGCAATTAAGCACAGAGTGAAAAAGAGGATGGAGGAAAGCTGACACCCTCTGCACCCCTAGAACGAATCTCCATGGCCCCGTTAATGGGACGGTGTCCCAACACCTCATAAATTGTCCAACTTAGGCTGAGCGGAGACAGGTTGCTTTGATCTGGACACGCTGCCCTGCTTGAACAGGAAGAGGGAAAGGTGGTTTTTTATGGATTACTTGGCTCTCACCAGCCTCCAAGTTTTCCACTCCGCTGAAACTTTGACAGCACCTAATGATCAATCAGAGAGAGGTTTTTTTTGTTTAACCTCTCTCTCTCTCTTTCTCTCTCCTTTTGCTTTCTCCTTGCTGACTCCAGACAGAACCTTCCATCCTCAATTGCCCTTAATGGACTAACCTAGCTCCTTTCACACGGACCTCAGAGAAGTTCCCACCGTTGACTTCCTTCCCCTGGGTGAGCTTTTCCAGGGCAAGCCACCTCAGGAGACCAAAGGTTAGGGCAAGAGGAAGGAAATCTCAAGGAACAGAGCAGGACCATTGATGTTGGGCTGAGCAGGACAAAGATTGAAAAGAACAAGGCTTGGTCTCTTCAACCGGTTGCTAAGAAAGCATGGCTCTAGCAAGACGAAGGGTTCAGCAGTTCCTGGGTGCAGGCTTGTGGTCTTCAGATTTCTTCTAGGTCAGGTGTAAGAGAATAATAGACTTGGAAGGGACCTTGGAGGTCTTCTAGTCCAACCTCATACTCAAGCAGGAAACCCTACACCACTTCAGATAAATGGTTATCCAACCTCTTCTTAAAAACTTCCAGTGTTGGAGCATTCACAACTTCTGGTGGCAAGTTGTTCTACTGGTTAATTGTTCTCACTGTCAGGAAGTTTCTCCTTAGTTCTAGGTTGCTACTCTCCTTGATTAGCTTCCATCCATTGCTTCTTGTCCTGCCTTCAGATGCTTTGGAGAATAGATTGACCCCCTCTTCTTTGGGGCAGCCCCTCAAATATTGGAACACTGCTATCGTGTCACCCAGTAAGTGGTTTTTCACTTACCTTCGCTACCAGTTCGGAACTATGAGCGTGCGTGTGTGCGTAGAACCTTCTGCACATGCTCAGAGCATCTGTGATGACGTCCAGGCGGGTGGGCAGAGCCTCCCACCACCGCCCAAACAGGAGTTTGCCCGAACTGGAGTGAACCGGTAGAAACCCACCACTGATGTCACCCCAGTCCTCCTTTTCAATAGAAGAGGTTTTTTAAAATGTCTTGTTTACATCTTGAACAGTAGACTGAAAAAAGGTAGATATAAAAGGAATGTGTTTGCTACAATTATCTTCAAATGTTCTCCTGCTAAGAGTAGAACCAGACACGAGTTCTGCCTTCCTCTTGTGTAAATGGCTCTTCCGGAGCCTTGCTCAGAAATCCTGCCTAAGGCAGGGGGTCTCTCTTCAGCTCCCCCTATTCCTCCTCTGTTCCTCTCTGGCTCCCGAATGGAATTAGCCCTCACCTAATACGGAATACAAGCAAACAAGAGTTCTTGTTTGGGTCAAATCTATTCTATTGACGGTCTCCATTTGTGCAATTCCGGCTGCGGATTTGAGTTCCCAAACTGTGTTTGAAAGGAGCTGCCAACCCCCATTAGCTCCTTAATTGTGGTTAAAGCGCTGAGCAATTCAGATACCGGCGCTGCCTGGGCCACCGAGGGGCCTGGTCACGTGGCTGAGAGATCGATACGAATTGAGGTCCCCTGAGCAGGTGGGGGGTTTTGGAGTCGCTCCTTCCATTCCTCCTGCAAGCTGTGCAAGGGGAGAGGCCTGGTTCGCAGATCGGCGTCTTCCTTCTTTCTTCTCGTTTTCATTATCTGGGTTTTAAACAACATCGAACCGCCGAGGAAAGTGTTTAGCCAGGGACAAAGTTGGCGAAGGAACCACGCTCAGCAAACAAAACGAGGAAAAGGAAGGGAACAAAGCAGAAATGGAAATGCACCGTTTGTTTCTTTTCCTCTGCAACTTCACCTTGGAAAGTAACACTTAATAAACTGGGCTCCAAGACCGCCTAGGTTTGAACACCCAATGCTGTGACCACTCACCCTTCCTACCATCATCAAACTGTGACTCTGATGAGAGGGTGCAGCTATAGACACTACTAAAGTTCTTGTAACCTGTAACTGAGAGAAATGTTTTCAACCAAGTGGTCTCAAATGGAATAAGTTACAGAATGGCAGGATAAAAGATAAGAGCCAGCTTAGCCCCCAGCTAGCTACTGGGTGGGGTAAGAGGGTTAAAAGGGGATCCTCTCTAGTTTTTTGGGCTGTAATGAAGATGGGGGGGAGGAGAGCGGTACTTTCACCCCTTGTAAAGGTATGTGGGAAAGACCTTGAGAAGGGGTGAAGAGATGCTGCCTAGAGAACTGTCAGATAAGAGACAGCTTAGCCCTCAGCTGCATAGTGGAAGGGTCAAGAAATTCAGAAGAGACCTTCTCTAGGCTGTAAAGAAGACAGCAAGAGACCTGTGCTTTCAAGCTTTCAATATTCTGCTACAGTGGTAGGAGTCAAAATTTTTTACTACCAGTTCTGTGGGCGTGGCTTGGTGGGCGTGGCAAGGGAAGGATACTGTAAAATCTCCATTCCAGGGGTGTTCTTCTTACCTTTACTACGGGTTCGCGTCATGCTCTCGCGCACATGCTCTTCTGTGTATGCAGAGAAGCTTTTGCGCATGAGCACATCTACTTCGATGATGTCTGGGTCAGTGGGCAGAGCCTCCCACCAGTTTTACTATTGGTTCACTCCAGGGGAAGGTTACTGCAAAATCCTCATTTCCTCCCGATCAGCTGGGACTTGGGAGGCAGAGAATAGATGGGGGCGGGGCCAGTCAGAGGTGGTATTTACCGGTTCTCCGAACTACTCAAATTTTCCGCTACCGGTTCTCCAGAACTGGTCAGAACCTGCTGAAACCCACCTCTGTTCTGTTAGTTTACCATAAAGCAGAATTAGGGGTGCGATGGCTCAGCGGATAAGATGCTGGAAAGTCAACAGCCCAGGTTTGAGACCCGAGCACCACGCGGCAGGCCAAGCTCCCCTTCCTTGCTCCAGCTCCTGCTCACCTAGCAGTTCGAAAGAATGCAAATGCGAGTAGATAAATAGGTACCACTTTGGTGGGAAAGTAACAAGCTTCCCGTGAGTCTTTAGCGTATAGCCGTGTTGGCTACATGACCACGGAAATTGCCTTCGGACAACGCTGACTTCCTTGGCTAAGAAATGGAGATGAGTAGCGCCCCCTAGAGTCGGACACAACTGGACAGGGGAAACCTTCACCTTTCAAGCAGAATTAGCTTATCTGGCCATGTTTTCCCCCCACACAGGGGGAACCTACCCACTCACCCAAGGATGGAGAATTGACCTTTGCTTTTTTAAAAAAAAACCCGGACAAGGGGACCAGCCGGCTCTGTCCTTCCCACATTCCCAAGGTGCAAACTAATTTTTTATGCCTGGCTTCCACGCCACCATCTAATTGGCCCTCCATTTTTCATTTGGTGGAACTTCAGCTGCCCCCCACCCTCCCGCTGGGAATTCACACCTTTATTATCACTCTTTATTACCAAGCAGTTCCTGGTTTTCAAAAAGCTGCACCAATAAAAAAAAAGAAAGAAAGAAAGAAAGAAAAGAGAAAGGAGCAGGGTGTGTTTTCCCCTTTCCATTTTTTTTTCCCACCCCGTAGTTTCAATTTTAATTACCAGCGCCAAGACAACTCACATTCTTACCAGGTTGTTACACACTAATTAAAGCGAGAAGGAGTTTATGGAAGGGACAGAGACTTCCATTCTAGCTCTCATCTATTATTTACAATCAGTAATGCAAATAATTTCCAATTTAAACAGGCTGAGCTGGTCAGCCGGACCGGAGGGGAGAGGAAAGGAAGGGGGGTGGCTACAGGAAAGTCGAAGAAGCTTAGGGCCTCAGTGTCCAGTGGACGCAACAAAAGAAAATGGGCAGCCAGATGTTTTGTTGGCTTCCAAATGAGAGTTTCCTTGTGAAAATTCAGGAACGGGCTAAGAGAAGGTTCACGTTATTTTATCTAACCTGATCCGGCCAGAGAAAAGAGGCTTTTATTATGCACTAACAATAGAAGAGAATAGTTGTGGCTCAGGGTTGAATGGTCCTTGGTGCTCTCTGAGCTTGCTTGCTTGTTCGATTGCAGACATTTCATGACCCAACTAGGTTACCTTATCAGTGTTAGAAGGGAGTGAGGTTGGAGGAGGAAGAAGAGGAGGAGGAGGAGGAGAACTGTGGAGTCTTTGTTGCTCTCTTAGTTGTTTGCTTGCAGACATTTTGTGACCCAACTAGGTAACCTCTTCAGTGTTAGAAGAGAGTGGGGTTTGAGAAGGAGGAGGAGGAGGAGGAGGACTGTGGGGTCCTAGATGCTCTTTGAGCTGAGTTGTTTGCTTGCAGACATTTTGTGACCCAACTAGGTAACCTCTTCAGTGTTAGAAGAGAGTGGGGTTTGAGAAGGAGGAGGAGGAGGAGGAGGAGGACTGTGGGGTCCTAGATGCTCTTTGAGCTGAGTTGTTTTCTTGCAGACATTTCATGACCCAATTAGGTTACCTCATCAGTGTTAGAAGAGAGTGGGGTTGGAGGAGGAGGAGGAGGAGGAGGAGGAGGAGGACTGTGGGGTCCTAGATGCTCTTTGAGCTGAGTTGTTTTCTTGCAGACATTTCATGACCCAATTAGGTTACCTCATCAATGTTAGAAGAGAGTGGGGTTGGAGGAGGAGGAGGAGGAGGAGGAGGAAGAGGAGGAGGAGGAGGAGGAGGAGGAGGAGGAGGAGGAGGAGGAGGACTGTGGGGTCCTAGATGCTCTTTGAGCTGAGTTGTTTTCTTGCAGACATTTTATGACCCAACTAGGTAACATCCTCAGTCTAGAGGGAGTGGAGTTTTCTCTGTTTATATATTAGTGTCTTGCCCTGTCAGTGTTGGTGGGGCTGGTCTGAGCTTTTGAGCCAAACCCACAGAATGGCAAGGATATTTTCTCTTACCGCCGAAAGACCAGACAGGATTGTAGAGGGGCTCATCTACGCAGGAGGGACCCCAGTCTAAACGCAACCTCAGGTTGTGCCCTTTGCAGAGAAAGACCAGTGAAATCTTTACGTCCTCATCCTTTTTTCGCAAGCCTCTTATTTTTTTTTTCTAGATAAAAGTTTTGCATTCCTTTAATTTCAGCCCGGAGTAAAGATTTGAAAGCGGAAACCGTTGAAGTAAGATCAGATTCTTAAGACAGGTAGGAAGTAATTGTGGGAATTTCTCTCAGCCTAAACAGAGGAGTCCCCTCCCCTCCTGGGCTATCGGAATCACCCAGAGTAAATCCATATTCTGATAACAAGAAGTGTTTTACTTTCACAGCAGTCCTGGGGCCCTTCCGAGTCGCAAACAAATTTACGGTTTCAAATTAAAGCCACCAACAACACAGCAGGAGTTTAAAACTTTCTCTCCCTGCTTTCACTGGCCACCAAGGGCCTTTCTCATTGTGCGTTGCGCCAGCTGCTGTACCCCTCTCATCTGGGCTGAACGCTCTTCGTTTTCCACGGCCTCTTGAAGTTCCCTCTTTAACAGCTAACAGATGCACCGTCCTCACATTCAGAAGCCACTGGAGGAACAAGCCCCAGATTGCAATGGCTTTGCTACAGGTTCCACCAGCTTCTCAAAACAGCACTCCCCCCCCACCCCCCCCACCCCTTCCATTAATACGATAAATTATTCACCTCTCCTGAATGCCACCGCGCAGGAGGATTTTTTTGCTTACCCTTGCATGGCATCGTCGTTTTTATATTCTTTTTTTTAAAAAAAAAAAATGCACAGTTGAGGCACCTGGTGACATCAGGTTGACCTTCTCTGAGCTTGGAGGCATTGGGGGTTTGGTTTATTGGTTCAATTTATTTATTTATTGGTTCAATTTATATGCCACCCTTTTCCGGAGACTCAGGGCGGCTTACAATGCGTTAAGCAATAGCCTTCATACTTTTGTATATACCTGCTTAGTAGGGCTTTCGCCCCCACCCCCCAAGCGGTGTTCTTTTTTATACAAAGTCAGTTTATTGCCCCCACAATCCGGGTCCTCATTTTACCTACCTCGAAAGGATGGAAGGCTGAGTCAACCTTGAGCCTGGTGAGATTCGAACTTGCAATAATTGCAGGCAGCTAAGTGCTACTTAACAGCACTTTAGTCTGCTGCGCCACCAAGGCTCTGGTGGGTAGGAAGACGGGTCTGGGAGGGTGATCGAAGGCTTGCTGGCTTGATCGATATCGATCGATCGATCGGATGACGGATCGCGTGCTATCAAGTCCACCTGGGATTAAGGAGAAACTTCCTAACAGCGAGAACAATGAACCAGTGGCACAGAAGTGGCCTTCAGATGGGGCGGGAGCTCCATCACTGGAGGGGAGCGTGCAGACGAGGTGGTCAAGGGTGCAAGAAGTGCAATGGTGATTCTGCTGCCCCAAAGAAGAGGGGGGTCAACCTATTCTGCAAAACACCAGAAAGCAGGACAAGGAACAATGGATGGGAACTGAGCAAGGAGTGAAGCAACCTAGAACTAAGGAGGAATTTTCTGACAGCGAGAACAATTAACCAGTGGAACAGCTTGCCACCAGAAGTTGTAGGTGCTCCATCGCTGGAGGTTTTTAAGAAGAGATAGGACAGCCACTTGTCTCATATTATATAGGACCGTGATGGCGAACCTATTGCAGGTGTGCCACAGGTGGTACATGGAGCTATATTGGTGGGCACGGGAGCTCAGCTCCGGGGCGCATGGAAATGCTGGCCAGCTGATTTTCAGGCCTTCTGGGCCCACCAGAAGTCAGGAAACAGACTGTTTCCATCCTTCAGAGGGCCTCTGGGAGGGATGGGGAAGGCCATTTTCGCCCTCCCCAGGCTCCTAGAAAGCCTCTGGCGCCTGGGGAGGGCGAAAAAATGGGCCTACTGGGCCCACTGTGCCATTGTGTGCCAAAAGTGGGGAGGAGCACGGGGGGGGTCACGCACTCATGCATGGGAGTCAGGGCACATAGAATTATGGGTGTGGGCACACACGCATGACCCCCTGTGCTCCCCCCACTTTGGGCACGCGATGGCAAAAAGGTTAGCCATCCCTGATATAGGGCCTCCTGTTTTAGCAGGGGGTTGGACTAGATGACCTCCAAGGGCCCTTCCAGCTCTATTCTGATGGATGGATGGATGGATGGATGGATGGATGGATGGATGGATGGACTGCTTCTTCCAAATGCCATGTTTCTTTTCTTCCAGTGTCACAGGAAATATCATGGCTTGCATAGGAAACATAGCTTGCAAACAAAACAAGGTTGTAGTGGTTACAAGGGGAGGTTGAAAAATATGTAGAAGACGGAAATGATAACATCTTCATCATATTGTCCCACGGCTGACATGGATGGGTCTGTTATGTCTCAAGGAGCTGACCTTGACTCAAAGAGGATTCTATTTTCCACAAAGCCCAAGAACGTTTCCATCTCTATTAGAAGTTGAGAGCCCATCTGCACAGATGCCACCCGGTGTCCAATGGCCACAGCTTGGAATTCTGAAAAACTTGTCACCATAACCTCCAATCCATAACCCAAGGAGAAGACACGGTAAGGAGGAAGATGGTCATTGCAAGATGTAGACACAATAATGTGTGCCGGGCTAACATGACGGAGTGGTCATAATCTGAGAAAATGTGCTGGAAATTCAATTTAAGGCTTCAGTTGCATTTCCCCAGATTATCAATATGATGGTCAAAAGTTCTTGAGAACTTCAGATTACAGTCTTGTGTAGCCATGCCTGGAAATGCTAGGATCTCGATCATGGTCATTGAGAACTTATCTATCTCCCATAGATAAGAAACATCATTTGAGGGGTCATTGATGCTCTCTGAGCTTGTTTTCTTGCAGATGTTTCATTACCCAAATAGGTAACATCATCAGTGCTAGAAGAGGGGGATTGCAGGGAGGAGGAGGACTGTGGGGTCCTTGATGCTCTCTGGTTGGTTGATTGATTTCTGGCAGACATTTCATGACCCAAACTAGATAACATCATCAGTGCTAGAAGGAAGTTGGGTTTGTGGGCTGGACTGGAGGAGAAAGAGAACGGAGGGGCAAGGAGGAGGACTATTGGGTCCTTGGGACTCTCTGAGCTTGGTGGTTTTCTGGAAGACATTTCATGACCCAGGTAGGTAACATCATCAGTGCTAGAAGGGAGGGGGGGTTGAGGAGTGAAGGAGAAAGAGAAGTGGGGAGGAGGAACAACTGTGGGGTCCTTGGTGCTCTTTGATTTCTTGCAGAAGTTTCATGACCCAAACTAGATAACATCATCAGTGCTAGGAACATGATTTGCTAGCAACATCACCTCAACTCAAAGCAATTGCCTCTTATTGGGAAAAGCAGCCCCACATGCGCCTTTAATTTAAAACCAATCAATAAATTGGCTGAAAGTCTCGATCTGTTATTTTATTTATTCATGCCCTTTGCCTCCCTGCTTCTCTTTGTAGTGTGGCTACCATCAAGATAAGCCCGCGTCTCTTTATACAGATCTGAGCTCAACAACCTTCACAACATTTCGCCAGCCTGGAAAAAAAAAAAAAATCTCACGCACAAATAGACCCAGGTTCCTTTTTGCAAAAGCATCACAGCCATTGGGATGTCTAGGAAGGGGCGGGGTTACAGCTGAAGGGGGCGGGGAAGTCCTACATCCCTTGCCTTTGGCTGTCTCCCTCAAAAGGAAGCCTGTCTCCGATACAGTCCAGAAAAGAGGGGAAAAAACCTATTTTGAGGACATAGAAAGCCAGCTTTCCTGAAGAAATGATGACTCCAGTTCCCCATCTCTTTCTCTCCACCCCCGACTTCTTCTCCTCTTCCCCAGCCCCTCCCTGGTCCAATTCTCCGTCTCTCTCTCTCTCTCTCTCTCTCTCTCTCTCTAATGAGAAAAAGGGTTTTCTAATTTATTGCTTTTACAGAATTGTTCCTCCGCAGAGGCACAAATAGCAGCATATCAATAAAGTCATTTGAAGTTGGATATTTCCACCTCTGTCACAGCAAAAAAATAATTAAAAACGGATTCGCCGGATCATAAATTGCATGCCACTGAGGGAGGACCCCTCCTTAACCCTGTCAGTGCCAAGACTGCTGGGGGAAAGGGGCTAGGAACCCACAGGAGATGGTGGGGGGCAGCTTCCTGGAGCTCCAAGTAATTTCGCACCATTAAAAGGGTCGGAAACCCAAATCCATTGGCCCCGACCATTCTGAACCTCGTGACCTATAGATTATAAGGGGGGCAGCAAGGTCTAGGTAAATAATCCCCCTCTTTGTCTATCTATCCCTCACTTTACTGAGAAGACAGTATTTCTCAGCCTTGGCCACTCAAAGATATGAGGACTTCAATTCCCAGAACCCCATGCATTCAGGTTCCATCTGTGGGATTTAGCTGGTGACAAGAAGCAAAATCTCGTGGGAACATATGAAGAAGGGTTGCAAGAATTGGGTATATCTAGTCTAGTGAAATGGGACGCGGTGGCTCAATGGCTAAGACGCTGAGCTTGTCGAACGGAAGGTCGGCAGCTCAACGGTTCGAATCCCTCGTGCCGCGTGACGGGGTGAGCTCCCGTGACTTGTCCCAGCTTCTGCCAACCTAGCAGTTCGAAAGCAGGTAAAAAACGCAAGTAGAAAAATAGGCACCACCTTTGGTGGGAAGGGAACAGCGTTCCGTGCGCCTTTGGTGTTTGGTCATGCTGGACACACGACCACGGAGACGTCTCTGGACAGCGCTGGCTCTTCGGCTTTGAAACAGAGATGAGCACCGTCCCCTAGAGTCGGGAACGACTAGCACATATGTGCGAGGGGAACCTTTACTTTTACCTTTAGTCTAGTGAAAAGAAGGAGTAGGGGAGACATGATAGCAATCTTCCAAAATTTGAGGGGCTGCCACATAGAAGAGGGGCTCAACCTATCCTCCAAAGCACCTGAAAGCAGGACAAGAAGCAATGGATGGAAACTAATCAAGGAGAGAAACAACCTAGAACTAAAGAGGGAGAACAATTAATTAGCAGAACCACTTGTTTCCAAAACTTATGGGAATAAGTCCGGAATAGTATGGGGTTTCTGCTTGAGCTGGGAGTTGGACTAGAAGACCTCCAAGGTCCCTTCCACTCAGTTATTGTGCTATTCTGTCTTCTATTGGTTTGTCCTTATGAGACATTTGGCATTTTCAATACTTCCCATTGTAGTAGGCCTGTTTCTGAAGTCCCAGTGGTTTTTTTTAGATCGGGGTCGGCAACCTTAAACACTCAAAGAGCCACAAAGTCAATTCTGGAGCTGACCGGAAGTCCGGTTTCCCCACCATAGAGTCTCCTGCTAGCGCAGCGTCCTTTTTCCTCTACCTGTCCTAACCGAAAGTCTTATCAATTGTGGAGCCAACCGGTGACAGGGAGCCGCAGCAGAGGGATGAAAGAGCCACATGCGGCTCCAGAGCCGCAGGTTGCTGACCCCTTAGATCTTCCGTGGTTGGCTCGCCCAACTGCAGTTGAATGAGTTGCTAAGTGAATTAATCAGTTCTTATTTGTCTTGACCAGCCCTCTTGTAAGGCTTGAGATACCCCTTCCTGTTATATCCAGGGATGGTTTGCATGTTATTTATTTATTAAACTTATACGCCACTCATCTTGCTGTCCAAGGTGGCTCATATTAATGGACTCCTGGCCAATTTCAGCCCATTTTTTGTTTTCAAATGTTGCCACCTGGCTATCTTTCTCTTCCACTACCTCCTTGTAAGAAAATAAAGAATCAATTTTTGGTCTTTGTTTGCCCAACCTAAGGCCGTCTTGAAATTTCCCCAGAGAACAATGATAAGTATACCTTTGGACCGAGTCTCCGGAGACTGTCATGAAATAATATTGAACAGAAAATGACACTTTATATTGGAAAATCCCAAAGCCAGTGGCCAAACTGAGAAGAGAGAAGAAGAGGTTGGATGGCTTTAAATCACTCAACTGAGAAGACACTTCTGTTCTTCGAAGGCCTTCAGGTCTTCTAAATGCACTCTTAATTTCCTTCATCTACTTACGGTAATTCTGGCCATGTTATTAACCAACTCTTTCCCCTAGATTTAGTGACTGATTTTTCAGGATTTATAACCCAATTCCAGCTCCTCAAAACACCAATGAGAATTATCGTAATAAGGACAAATCTCCATAATGTGCTAATCTCATTTTGGTGTCTTACTACAGGAAATTGTCACAGAATTTGGAGAAATGCTAACTGGGGGATTCTGGGAGTTGAAGTCTACCCTTTTAGAGCAGGCTGTCTGGGGAATTCTGGGAGTTGTAGTCCACCCATCTTAAAGTGGCCTAATTTGAAAAACACTGGCCTCACTTTTTATGTGACATCATGTTCAAATATGCACAAGCTAGGAATGAAAAGGGAGAATCAAGATTGTGCGTTTTTGGCACCTAAGACTCACAATTTGGAGCAGCCACACATGGTAATAACTTTTTAATAATAACTTAATTGATAATTTGCCCCCCTTTGCCAAGGCACTTACACAAACAATTAAAATATGATTACAATAAATAAACAGCAATAATTAAAACATCATAAAGCAGGCAGCCGCCAAATCAAGGCAAATATTAAGCAAACAAACACAACAAAACACAACGCACAAATGGCAATTGTCAAAGTAGGCAATGGAGGAGTGGGGGAAAATTCATCCTGCAAATCTCCAGTCAGCTTCACATCTAAAGTCTCCTGTGAAAACTGCAAAGATTTTTGGCAGGCTGGCCGTCTTCGGGGAGGAGGAGGAGGAGGAGGAGGAGAAGGAAGAAAAAGAAAAGACATATTTTGAAAGAGCTATAAATTAATCAGTTTTCCCCGATCATGCGATACTCCTTTTTAACTGGAATTCATCCCAGTCTTGGAAAAGCAGAACGCCAAGCCCACCATACGGTATTGTAATTCCCACCACAAAGTCAAAGCGGCGTATCGAATATTCTCCCAACCTCAATCTATTGTGACAGAATAATAGAGAAAGGAAAGGTGGCAAGAATATGTTGGAGGTCTCCTGCTCAAACAGGAGAACCTGTACTGCTCCAGACAAATGGCTGCCCAGTCTCTTCTTGAAAAACTCCGGGGATGGGGTACCCACAACTTCTGAAGGCAAGTTGCTCCACTGATTCTTGCTTTTAATTTTTTGCACTGATAAAATCTCACAGCTTCCATCCAAAACAATGTTTCTCGAGTTCAGCAATTTTAAGAAGAGTGGACTTCAACTCCCAGAATTGTCTGGGAGTTACAGTCTGGAGCAGTACAGAGAAACCGGCTCTCCAGTCTCTTCTTCAAAGCCTCCAGTGATGGAGATGGAGCTTCTGGAGATAAGCCCTCCCACTGGTTAATTGTCCTCACTGTCAAGAAAATTTCTCCTTAGTTCCAGGTTGGGTCTCTCTTTTGCTTAGTTTCCATCCATTGCTTCTCCTCCCGCCTTCAGGTGCATTGCCAGATGTTTAACAAAAGATGTGGTGGCTGAAATGATGTAGCAGAAGGTATTTTTGGTGCCCTGTAGCAGAGTATTGTAGACCTCAACCAAGGAAAACAGCCCTAAAAGTCCTTGCAAGCTGAACATGTACCAAAAGGTTCAGGTCAGGGGTGAGTTCTAAAATTTTTTTCTGTGGGCGTGCTTATTTTGTGGGCGTGGCTTGGTGGTGGTGGGTAATGTGACTGGGTGGGCGTGGCCAACTTTTTTTTTTTTTTACTTTTTAAAGCATTTTTTCTACAATCTCTTTGGCCAAAGAGGTTGCAGAAAAAAAATGCTTTTAAAAGCCTCTGACGATCAGGCAACTCAGCTGGGATCACCAGAGGCTTTTAAAGGCATTTTTTTTTCCTACAACCTCTTTGGCCGAAGAGGTTGTAGGAAAAAATGCTTTGAAAAGCCTCTGACGATCCCAGCTGAGCCGCGTGATCATCAGAGGCTTTTTTTTTTTAACTTTTAAAAGCATTTTTTCATCGGAAGAGGTTGTAGAAAAAATGCTTTTAAAAGTAAAAAAAAGAAAAAGCCTCTGATGATTGTATGGCTCAGCTGGGCATGATGGTGGGGGGGGGGGGGCAGGGATTTTTGCTACTGGTTCTCCAAACCACCTGCTGCCATCGTTACCGGATTGGGCGATCCAGTCCGAACCGGGAGCATTTCACCCCTGATCAGAGACGGTCCTGTGTGAGACCTCTGCCACGTGTGCCATAGGTTCACCATCATCTTGTCCTGAGCTATACAAGTCCTTCAACCGATCGGACAACTTCGATATCCTGGTTGATGATCCAATTGTTCTTCTTATTGATCAGATCTTAGTAGAAGTGATTGGGTGGCTGTACTTTCGCCCTCCCTCTTCCCTCTCCATTTTTTTGAGATTCATCTCGCCAGGGGAAGACAAAGTAGCCTCTGGAGATGGATTGGAAAACACAGAAACTTCAGCCAACCTTTATGGAATCCCAAACAACAATTTGCAGCTTTGAAAGCCATCTCCTTCGTTTTCCAAAGGGATTCATTGAGTTGCACGGAGCAGGATCTTTTTTATTTATTTTTATTAATTTAATTTATATGCCGCCTTTCTCCGGAGACTCAGGGTGGCTTTATGAGTGACCACAAACCCATAGGATCGTTCGTTTTGCACAGCAATGAGAAAGGAGAGCTGGACTGATCATCCACCATCCCAGAAATGAAGGAAGAGATGCAACAACCTCTGATGGGACACAAAGCAAACAAGAAGAATCAGCCTTGTTTCTAGACCTCATGAAAAGAAACCTCGCAAGAGCTGGAAAGAGTTTAAGCGAGGTCTTTCTGAGCCAGAAATTTTCATTTTTTTGGCCAGGAGACAGCAACGGGGGTGGGGGGGGTGGGTTTTTTTTTTGTGTATTCAAACACACACAAATTTTTGCAAGGCCCCAGAGCCAACTTTGCTTAGCAAAACATTTTGAGAGCCGTGATTTATTGAAACGTACAGAGTGCACACACAGACACACGGAGGAGACCCGTTCTTGGTCCTATTCCATTTTTGGGGGGATTTTTATAAATAGGAAGAGAAAGGTGTCGGAGTTTATTTTTACGACAGCTCCTAAAGGGAAATTATGCAGAGTAATAAAATAAAAGCAAATTATAAATGAGGAAAAGGAAGGGATGAAAGATGGAATAAATTATGAGAGGGGAGGAAGACACCCATATGTGAAAAACAAAGACCTGTGTTAGCAAAACTGTAGACTAACTGCAGCTGCTTCTGCTTAAATATTGGAAAAGCGGAGCATTTAAAACAGAACTTTTGACAGAAAACAGTTTAGCTGGAAATGTAAAGCTGGAAAGCAAAACGTTTTGTTTTTTCTTGATTATTTCGGACAGACCTACCCCCAAGAGGTACACAAGTTGCGGTTCTATTTTGTGAAGAAGCAAAAAAAGAAGGCAAGCATCCTTAGATATCGAATTATAACATCTATCCCATTGCAGATAGAATAGAATAGAATAGAATAGAATAGAATAGAATAGAATAGAATAGAATAGAATAGAATAGAATAGAATAGAATAGAATAGAATAGAATAGAATAACAGAGCTGAAAAGGGACCCTGGAGGTCTTCTAGTCCAACCCCTTGCTTAGGCAGGAAACCCTACACCACTTCAGACAAATGGTTATCCAACCTCTTCTTAAAAACTTCCAGTGTTGGAGCATTTACAACTTCTGCAGCTGTTCTACGGCTCCATATTAGGGTGATTTTATTATGGTTTTATTGTAATTTAATATATGGTCTCCTATGTTGTATTGTCCGCGCGTATTTGCTGACACTTTATTTAAACTAAATTTGTATATCAGGGATTGCATAACCTCTGTAAGTGTCATATGCTAAATAAAGAAGCAAGAAGCAAAACAAAAAGGGGAAATGCCAAGCCCTCATCAAATAAGCCACGACAGGCTGGGTTCCTGTATCTTACCAAGCCAAAAATCATGGCTTATATACCCCAATATTCACCCTCCTAGACAGCCAAAACCAAACCAATCATGGCTTAGCATGATACAAGCAAAACACATTACATAATGCCTCTGACCCACCACAAGCATATAAATTGAATAATTAAATTGCTACATAATGAAGTATCTAAATGGCTCAATAACTAGTAAAGAATATTTGTAGCTCAGGGTTAAAATGAGGGATCCTTGGCGCTCTCTGAGCTCGATTCTTTTCTTGCAAACGTTTCATTACCCAACCAGGTAACATCATCAGTGCTAGAAGGGAGAAAGGGGGTTTGCTCTCAATTTACTACTCCTTGCTAGCACCGATGATGTTGCTTAGTTTGAGTAATGAAACTTCTGCAAAAAAACAACCAAGCTCTGAGACCACAAGGACCCCTCAACAAAATAACTAAATAACTAAATAACAACTAAATAACTAAATAACTAAACCTTGAGCTACAAATATTCTCCTTTATTGGAACTAAATAACTAAAGAACTAAGTAAATAACTAAATAACCAAATAACAACTTAAATGCGCAAAATTCATGTATCCTCTTGCTGCGTCCCAAAATACACCAGCTTTGCCATTTTTCTCCTCTAAGGGTGTGCCTCTTGCAAAAACATTCATCTGTTCCACGGCAGCCGAAAATAGTTGGGGATTTCCCCTTTTCTGGGAGGAGGGGGTGCTCCAAAAAAAATGCATTGGTACGTATCAATGAATCAACCCAAGTTTTTTCAGCTTTTTTCCCCCTCAGCTTTGGAGAAACAGAAGCTCATCTCGAGGGATGAAGCCGGTTCAGAGAGGAGGCCCAAAGGCTGGGCCGTTTTGTTTCTGGCGCATCTCCGGAGGGGTGTGGGGTCTTTTCTCGGCCACAGGTGCAAAGATGGGCTGGGTGGCTTGGAAAGAGGGCAGCGGGCGAGAGGTTAACCCTTGATTTAGGCTGGTCACCCTCTGGGGGTGTCGCCGGTGGCAGGAGGACCGGGATGCCAAGCCACCGGCCCCAGCTGTCACTCGGAGCGATGAATTGCCTGCTATGCGAAGGTGTTGACAGGAGCAGCTGGACTTCCCCGAGTGATGAAAAGGAGACCAAATTCATTTTGAGTTCAGACAGACCGGCTTGTTAGGCGCCGCTGGGAGCGGGGAGGGGGGAGTGGGAAGCCCACGAGGAGGAGGAGGCTACAACAGCAGACGTGCTCCCCCTCCTGGCTGAGAAAGACCCCCACATCCTGAACTCCATTGCATGTGTCTTTGTGTGTCCAGAAGATATAATCTTGTCCTGTTTCTCAAGTTTGGGCACTTTAGGATGGGTGGACTTCAACACCCATAGGGCTGTGGCATTCTGGGCGTTGAAGTCCAACCATCCTAAAGTGCCCAGAGTTAAGAAACGCAGGCCTATAGGGTAGTCCTCGACTTACAATGGTCCATTTAGTGACCGTTCAAAGTTACAACAGCACTAAAAAAAAGGACTTAGAATTTAGCATCCCCAACGTCACTTGATCGAAATTCAGATGCTGGACCACTGGTTCATATTTATGACGGTCGCAGTGTCCCTGGGGTCACATGATCCACCTTTTGGTGACTTTCTGACGAGCCAAGTCCACAGGGAAGCTGGATTCAGTTAACAACCGGGTTACTAACTTATCGACCGTGGTGATTCACTTAACAACTGCATCAAGTAAGGTCATAAAATGGGGGCAAAACTCACTTCACCAATGTCTCACTTTACAACAGAAGTTTTGGGGTTCAAATTGCGGTCGTAGGTCAAGGACTACCTGTCTTAGATTCCGCAAGAACATTTAGGTGGGAAGCAAGTTTAAAAACCTAGTTCTGTGGTAGAACTCTTGGCCAATTTCTTTAAAGAAAGTTGTAGTTGCATTTGGGGGTACCAACTGTATCTTCTCTCCTCTTCTTTCTTTAACTTTTATTTTTTGTTGAAGGGAGTTTTTCCAATTTTATTTTATTTTTTTAAATAAAACCCTCAATTTCTCAGGTTTTCCCCCCAGCTTCCAGGGTTATTTCAGTCCCCTGGCAGGATTGGGGTGCCATGTTTTTGCAAGGAAATTCACAAAGCTTTTCTGGACATGTTTAACCCAGGGGTGAAATCCAGCAGGTTTTGACAGGTTCTGGAGAACCGGTAGCGGAAATTTTGAGTAATTTTGGAGAACCGGCAAATACCACCTCTGGCTGGTCCCAGAAATGGGGTGGGAATGGAGATTTTGCAATATCCTTCCCCCAAGAGTGGGGAGGGAATGGGGATTTTGCAGTATCCTTCCCCAGTCACGCCCACCAAGCCACACCCACCATGCTACCCCCACGCCCACCAAGCCACACCCACAGAACTTGTAATAAAAAAATTTGAATTTCACCACTGGTTTAACCCTTAATGTATTTTTTCTAATGTTTAGGAATAATATAGTTTCCAAACTATATTATTTTGCAATTGTAATTTCTTTCCCTACCTCTCTTTCTCCCAGAGAGCTGTTCTTGTGTGCGCTTTCCTGCAAACGGATCACAACATATGGAAAAGAATATGCATTTTGACCCATTACATCCTTGTCTTCCTTTTGCACCATGTGAAAATCGGGGACACCATTGTAACTTTCGATACTCGCTACACAACGGTCGTAAATCGAGGATAATCTATAGCCAGTTTGTCCCTTCAGGATGAAGGATATTTACGAATTTAGTTCTGGAAAGTGCAGTTTATTTATTTATTTCATTCTATCTGTATAGCTGCCCATGTCACCAAGGCAAAGAGCATCCTTTTAAAACGCCCGTATAAATAACAAATGATGAGAATAATCGTAACCACAGAATTCTGTGCATGCTGTCTGGTGCCCAATGAAGCATCAGGTCATCGGGAATGGTGAGCCTTTCTTGGTAATCTTAAGGACTTGAAACGTGTAGTTTTTAACAGCAACAACGCTGCAAATCTTCTGTTTCTGCTAATTGCATGGTTAATTATAGAACCCATAAAGAACATGACCCTGCTTAGATGCATCTTCTCCCACTGGTTGCTGACATAGATGAGGGCATTGTTTCATGGGTTGACCATGAATTCAGTTGCTGGACCAGGATGCTGCAAAGATCATAAGTGTGAAAAATCATCCTAAGTCCCGTTTTTTAGTGCCATTGTAACTTTGAACGATCACTAAACAAACTGTTGTAAGCCAAGGACTACCCTATAGGCCTGTGTTTCTTATGTCTGGGCACTTTAGGATGGTTGGACTTCAATTCCCAGAATTCCCCAGACAGCATCTGTGGACTTCAACTCCCAAATTCCCCATCCAGCATCTGGGGACTTCAACTCTTAGAATTCCCCAGCAATATGTGTGGACTTCAACTCCCAGAATTCCCCAACAATATGTGTGGACTTCAACTCCCAGAATTCTCCAGCCAGCATCTGTGGACTTCAACTCCCAGAATTCCCCAACAATATGTGTGGACTTCAACTCCCAGAATTCTCCAGCCAGCATCTGTGGACTTCAACTCCCAGAATTCCCCAGCAATATGTGTGGACTTCAACTCCCAGAATTCCCCAGCAACATCTGGGGACTTCAACTCCCAGAATTCCCCAGCAATATGTGTGGACTTCAACTCCCAGAATTCTCCAGCCAGCATCTGGGGACTTCAACTCCCAGAATTCCCCACACAGCATCTGGGGACTTCAACACCCAGAATTCCCCAGCCATGCAGACAAATCCTATTCCAGTCCCTTTTCCATAGAGATAGGACATAATATATGCAGTATAATGCTGAATATGTCTGTCTATGCGTGCCTGTATATGTGTTTTACAAAATGCCAGGGATGTTTCGCTTTTATTAAATACTAAATTGACGAGGCCCGGCACTTTATTAAAGTGTCAAAATGAGGGTTCCTTTGTTCTAATTACGGATGCTAACAAGGCAGAGAGTGGTGTGGTTGGAGACGCCTGGCTGTGGGCAGCTGTGCATCCAGCAACGGATGGGGTTTGCTATTGTTAAGTCACACCTTTTACGCTACGATTTGCACCTCGAGGAATCTCATTAATATCCTGTCTGACCAGACAGTAGAGCAAAACCTCGCTGGACCGGGGGGGGGGGGGGGGGGGGCTTTTAAAAAATGGGCTCCCCCAACCAACTTTTATGACAGGGTTTTCTTCCATGCAAAGACTGTCACATCAATAAGGAATATTCGACTTAATTGAATTCCTAATGAAAGGAGGTTTCTCCAAGGAGGATCGGCTTTGGCAGCTGGGCGTAACCAGGAGGAGAACAATGCAATGTACGTTTACTTATTTATTATTTACCGGTATTAGATTTTTTTTTAAATCCCATCTCTATTACTTTAGAAGTAACTGAAGGTGGTGAACATAACTAATCGTCCTATTTTGCCTGCCACAACAACCCTGTGAAGTGGATTGGATTGAGAGAGGGGGCAGGACTAGAACTCACCATCTCCTAGTGATTGGCCCAAAGTCATCCAGCCACCGTTCATGCCTAAGGCAGAACTAGAACTCACCATCTCCTGGTGATTGGCCCAAAGTCGCCCAGCTGGTTTTCATGCCTAAAGCAGAACTAGAATTCACCATCTCCTGGTGATTGGCCCAAAGTCGCCCAGCTGGTTTTCATGCCTAAAGCAGAACTAGAATTCACCATCTCCTAGTGATTGGCCCAAAGTCGCCCAGCCACCGTTCATGCCTAAGGAAGAACTAGAACTCACCATCTCCTAGTGATTGGCCCAAAGTCATCCAGCTGGTTTTCATGCCTAAAGCAGAACTAGAATTCACCATCTCCTAGTGATTGGCCCAAAGTCGCCCAGCCACCGTTCATGCCTAAGGAAGAACTAGAACTCACCATCTCCTAGTGATTGGCCCAAAGTCATCCAGCTGGTTTTCATGCCTAAAGCAGAACTAGAATTCACCATCTCCTAGTGATTGGCCCAAAGTCGCCCAGCTGGTTTTCATGCCTAAAGCAGAACTAGAATTCACCATCTCCTAGTGATTGGCCCAAAGTCGCCCAGCCACCGTTCATGCCTAAGGAAGAACTAGAACTCACCATCTCCTAGTGATTGGCCCAAAGTCATCCAGCTGGTTTTCATGCCTAAAGCAGAACTAGAATTCACCATCTCCTAGTGATTGGCCCAAAGTCGCCCAGCCACCGTTCATGCCTAAGGAAGAACTAGAACTCACCATCTCCTAGTGATTGGCCCAAAGTCATCCAGCTGGTTTTCATGCCTAAAGCAGAACTAGAATTCACCATCTCCTAGTGATTGGCCCAAAGTCGCCCAGCTGGTTTTCATGCCTAAAGCAGAACTAGAATTCACCATCTCCTAGTGATTAGCCCAAAGTCGCCCAGCCACCGTTCATGCCTAAGGAAGAACTAGAACTCACCATCTCCTAGTGATTGGCCCAAAGTCGCCCAGCTGGTTTTCATGCCTAAAGCAGAACTAGAATTCACCATCTCCTACTGATTGGCCCAAAGTCGCCCAGCTGGCTTTCATGTGCCTCTCAAACACAGGGTGTGAGGAGCTTTATGCCGACTTCATCTTTGCATGTTCTGGAAAGCAAAGGCTCAGAATGAACAAAGACTTGCAACCAAAGTCAAAGACAATTAAAGAAAAGTTTCTTTCAACACATGAATGACAAGAAAAAAGTCAAGGAAGCAGTTGGTCCACCAAAGCGAGAAGATGGCAAGGAAGTAACAGACAGGAGAGAGAAAGCAGAATTGCAAAAAAAAAAAAACAAAAAAAAAAAAAAACAAAAACCCAAAACTATAGTCCAACCTATCCAAAACTCTACTGTAAAAGAAAAACTAGAAATAAAAATTAAAATAAGCAAGAAAATGGTAAGAAAACACCTCTCTGACCTTGAAGAATATTCAGCTTTTCCAATTAGGGGACCTGAAGTCTTCTGAGGGAGACCAACTAAAACCTACCAAGGTTATTAACTCAAAAGCAAAATCCCTCCAGAACCCGTTTCCACGGCACTGAGCAACCATGGTGATGCGGGTTTTAATGACGCAACACGCTCTGGCCACATTTCCAAGCAAGGAACACCAAACAAATCACAATTCTGTACAGCGTGAAACAGTGGACACATCCGAGTTGTTAATGGCAGTCCATGTGCACTTACACATAAGCAGAAATAAGCACACACACAGAGCCAACCACGGGGAGGGAAAGTCCTCATCCGAACACCACCCCGGCGAAGGCTGCTAAATTTTGGCCCTAAAATTATATGATTGATCAGTTTTGCTTACTAACACGTACCGCCGGAATCGGAGATATTTAAGGGTTTTGAGGTGTGTCGTCAGGTTGATGAATTGTTGGTGTTGCAGTTGATTAAATCCACAACCAAATTTGCATCAATGGCTGGGCAGGTAAAAGGCAATTCTTCTCCAGCTCGGTTACATTTCCTGGTAGGTGCATAACAGAGTAAGGTCCCTACGTGGAAAGAATGTCAAAGAAGCATAAAGACCATATGTAGACCATAAACGAGCCATGGTTAAGAAGAGAAAAACAGCCAAAATGAGATGATGAAGGAAGTGCCACTGTGGTATCAAGTAGTTGTTAAGTTGTTGGATCTAGGGAGATCCATTTGGATTTTCATCCTAGCCATGGAAGCTCATCCTGCATCCTGGCCGTGTCTTCTTCTGGAGAAGACCTCTTAGGAGGTTCCTTGGGCAGCATAGAAACCTAACCGCCAGTCCTCAATCATGGTTTAGAAACCTCAGAAGCTGGCTTGACGGAAACGCTTAGCCAAAATCGAAGGAAGGGATAAGAAAATGGGCATTTGGGCTTCCTGCACCCTCAAAAAGAGGTGCCAACTCTTGAATTGTTTTCACAATGCCTCTTCTACAATTTTTTTTTAACACCCTGGAAAAGGAAAGAAGCAGCAGCAGAAGAAGAAAATAAGGGAAGAAATTGCAATCTAATAACGCGAAGCTGCAATAACCGTTATAATTAATTTATACAAAAGGCTTTATGAAATTAGACCCAATGCCTCCCAAACCCATTTAGAGGGAGGCTCGTTTGCTTGTTAAGCTATGGGTTGTGCGACAGCGAGAGGAAGGCGGGGGAAAGGGGGGTGGGAAGGGGGAGCCGAAACCCAACGAGAAGTATTTTTCAATATTTCGTATAATTTTATATTCCTTCTAATATCTCTCCTGCTAATTTCATTATGAAACAGAGACGGCGCAAGTGATGTAATTATCGAAAAGTAATTTTGCAATAAATGGATTTAAATGTGTTGGAGCCCACTCTAAATTTGGTCTCTTGGCAAAAGGTGGATGGGAAATCAAGAGCAGCTGGGTGGGTTCTGGGTGAAAGCTGAGGCGTCTTCAGGCTCCCAAGTTGGGGATCTCATTACATCAACTAATAACATCCACTTTAACTAGATTGGCGGATCTCCTTCCTTCCCTCAACTCTTCCTACGATGAGCTTCCTCCTCCATAATACGTTATCTTCCAACCTCTTGTATTAATACTCATTTTTTAACCAGCTTCCACAATCATTGTTAGGTTGCCATCCTTTTAATGGGCAACCATGATATTTTAAGCTGGGTATTCTCTTAAAACATAGAGATGAATTTTAACGCTCCTTCGTGTTGAGCTCACCCGGTGGTGACTTCTAAATTAGGTTCCTGTGGTTTTCTTGGTAACTAATCCAGGCCTTCTTCTGAGATGTTTGATCAGTTGCTGGCTCCATGGAAGTCTTCCATTCAAGGACTAACTATGGCCAACCTTGCTTAGCATCTAAACCCAGGAAGGCCTCCATCTATATATATATAGGTGTATGGACCAAGAGATGCCTTCAGGGTTTGTTGCTGAACTCAGTTGGATTTTAGACCAGGAACATGGGCAAGCTGTGTCCTACCCAAAAGTTGCTGAAGAACAGATCCAAACAGTATGATCAATGGTCAAGAAAGTTGGGTCTCTAATCTAACAGCTTTGATCTCTGGAACTGTTTGATCTCTGGGATTGTTCAGCACCAAGTAGATCTTGATGTCTTTCTGTCTGTTGGACAGTTTGATGAATCAGAAACAGAGAAGCTCACGAGAAACCTCAGACTGAAGGTCTTTCCTGGGTCAAGTTCTGAAATAATCTCAAGAGAAAGAATCTGAGCACACAAGGCAAAATTGTTGCAATTGTTGCTTTCCATGTTGGAAAGCTGGAGAACAATAGACGTCCTATCAGAAGCCACCTTCTCAGGATACGAGAAACACCCATGAAGAGGTCCTACTTTGGAGAAGGGCTTCTTCTTGGCTCATAACAGCTCTTTTTAGGCCATTCTGAGGAGCTATATCCAGTAGCTGGCTGTAATAAAATCCAATGGAAGACCAGGGAAATTCTAGATGGTTCACCAGACAAATGTGTCATATTTTTCCTCAGTCACAAAACTGACTTATCGTGACCTTGATGTTCCTTCATGTTGGGCTCCAGTTCAATTAGAAAGAAAACCCACCAAGCCTGAATTAGACTCCTTCATTAAAAAGAGAGAAGTTCTCATTACGCCGCTAATTGCTAAATATGGACGCATTCTCTCTTTTTACTGCTCTGTTCCACCTCTTAGATGCTGATTTTTCTTCTGGTTTTTTTTTTTTTCCAGTCCTACATCAGGGCCACCCAAACATTCTTCCTTTTTTTCTTTTTTCAACTGCCAAGACTGTGCAAACAGCACTCAGAACATTTGCATAAAAATTGGTTGCAACAAGCAATTAGCACTTCATTAATAATCAATGAAGTGCCAATTTACACATTGCCCAAAAGCAAATTGTAAATTCAATTTGAGTCTAGAATCGAGAATTCCAGGCTTGGCAAAGGAAGAAGAGAGGGTTAGGATGGGGGAGGACTTCTTAGCTCAGCCTCTGGTGGGAATGCACCCCCTCCCCATTCCCCAAAATCCACTCCTGCTCCCAGGATCTGAAGCAATTGAAAACAGGAATGCTTTTTTCCTCTCATAGATCTATCTTGTGTTGCATTCTGGGATATCTATCTAGCATGAGTGGGGATATTGCAAAACCATAAGAGATCTTCCCTTATTCATTGGTTCATTGCTTCCATGTCACAAGGGATCTTGTCAATCTCTTTCCATGCTCTCTTTCCATTCAGGGGATGCGGGTAGGGAAGACGTGCAATCTAATTGTATCCTAAATTCACCCCAACTTTGGATTTAGAGTAGAATTAGACACCCAGTGGCCCATTGTGTCAGGGCCAGAGGTGAAAGCCAGGAGGTTCTGACAGGTTCTGGAGAACCGGTAGCAGAAATTTTGAGTAGTTCAGAGAACTGGCAAATACTACCTCTGGCTGCCCCCAGAGTGGGGTGGGAATGAAGTTTTTGCAGTATCCTTCCCCTGCCACGCCCATTAAGCCATGCCTGCCAAGCCACACCACGCCCACCAAGCCAAGTTTAGATGCAGTCTTTAAGCTAACCCCTTTGAGATAGCTGGGTTCAAAAAGGATTGCCCTATGATGCACCTTTTCACCAGTGGTGAAATTCATTTTTTTTACTACCGGTTCTATGGGCACGGCTTGGTGGGCATGGCAGGGGAAGGATACTGCAAAATCTCCATTCCCAGCCCACTCCAGGGGAAGGATACTGCAAAATCTCCATTCCCACCCCACTCTGGGGCCAGCCAGAGATGGTATTTGCCGGTTCTCCAAACTCCTCAAAATTTCCACTACCTGGTTCTCCAGAACCTGTCAGAACCTGCTGGATTTTGCCCTTGCTTTTTGCCCATCTGAAGGTTTCAAACAGACAAACAGAAGAGTCTGGGTAATATACAGTTTGTTTGTTTGATTGATTTACTTTATTTATTTATTTGTTTGTTTGTTTGTTTCCATTTCTATACCGCCCTTCTCCAAATAGGACTCAGGGCGATGAACAGCCAAAGTAAAAAACAGAACATACAAAATTTAAAAACAGTTTAAAATAATTAAATATTTTGGCCGTAAATTAAAACAATCCAATTTAAAATCAATTTAAAATTTAACTCAAGCCAGCCCAGCTAGTTGAAATAAATAGGTTTTCAGGGCCCGACGAAAAATCCGGAGGTCTGTTATTGTACGTAACTCTGGGGGGAGGTTGTTCCAAAGGGTGGGCGCCGCCACAGAGAAGGCTCTCCCCCTGGGGGTCGCCAGCCGACATTGTCTGGCGGACGGCACCCTGAGGAGGCCCTCTCTGTGCGAGCGTACTGGCCGGTGGCAGAAGGCGGTCTCGTAAATACCCCGGCCCTAAGCCATGGAGCGCTTTAAAGGTGGTCACCAACATCTTGAAGCGCATCTGGAAGACCACCGGGAGCCAGTGCAGCTCACGCAGGAGAGGTGTCACATGGAAGCGCCTCGTCGCCCCCATAATCCCCCTTTGCAGATAAAGGCCCCCCAGCCTTTATCTGCAAAGGCTGTTGGGGCAGGTTTTTAAAAAGCCAAATCTCTCTTCTTCGAGATACGATACGATTGAAAAGACTCCAAACAAAATGAAAAGACAATGAGCGACAGATGGGAACGGAGTGGAGAGGTGGTTCGCAACATCTAGCTAGATTGGAACCTGGGGCTCCCCAAACAACTAATGTTACAGCAACGCTGATTCCCCCTCCCCTCTGCTTTTTAAAGTCTTATATTTATTTAAGAGAAGCTTATCCCAGTTTTCCACTTAAAAAGCACTCCGTGCTGCTAGCAAGATAATTAAAAACAGCGTTAAAAATATAACTGCAGAAAACCACCCTTAAAAATATACGCTGTTTATTTTTGGCTGAATTCACCCATCTCTACCATTTTCTTGGCCGTGGTTTATTGAATAAGCTGCCATTGGCTGCACTCACACAACATAGGAAGCCTCGATCAAGATTTACAGCCAAGTCTGGGAAGACACAGGCAAACATCTTTGATTTGCCACATTGTATGACTTCAAGCCTTGGATCTCCAGGGTTTTTTGAGCAACATTTTTTCCCCAAATCTGGTTAGACATGGAAACGGATATCTTCTGGGATCAGAAATGGATATTCTCCTACTGAATTATGCGATGTTCTGTTTCCAACCTTGGACACTTACAGTAGTGGCCAAAATTGTGGAAACCTTTTGGGAAAAGTGTATTTTTGAGGTTTGATGGCTAATAACACCACTTTTTTTTGTGGGGGGGGAGTTTCAAGAGAATCCTATTCTACTGCTGGAATAGCCCAGGCCTTCACCCAGTTGAAAATCTATGGAGCCGACTAAAGAAACTTGTTAGTCAGAAGCGACCCAGCAATAAAACCCAGTTAATAGAAGCAATCCTTCAATCTTGGTTTCACATTAGAACAGCTGCAGAATTAAAAGACTTGATTCACTCCATGGGAAGACGTTGTAAGGCCCTCATTCATGCTAAAGGTTACCCAGCTAAGTATTAACTGACATGGTGATAATTTCTGTATATCTCATTTTTTCTATGATGATCATTTTTGTATATCTCGTTTTTTTCTACGTGTTTCATTTTTCTTCTTTATACTGTAACTGCTCTTCTAATAAAATCCCTCATAAAAGTTATTGCATTACATTCTTGATTAAATTGTCTTCCCATTGATATATAATTTTATGGTACTACTAAAAAAAAATGGTGTTATTACTGGTGTATTAGAAAATACACTTTTCTCAAAAGGTTTCCACAATTTTGGCCACTACTGTACAGCTGTGTGGACTTCTATTCCCAGAATTCCTGAGGTAGCATGGCCATTGATGAGAATTCTGGGAGTTGAAGTCCACACTCATCCACGAATCACTGTGGTTGAGAAATTATGAGCTACAGGGAAGCAGGTTGCAAAAACTGAAAAGGATGGATGGAATAAGCAAGATGGATGAAAACTCAGGTCTGCCTTCCTTAATATCTCTGGCAAGAGGCGGTTGCTGGTTTTATAAGGTTTTAAATTTCGGGAGACTGAACAAAAATGATACCAGGAGTGGTTGGGTGAGCAACAGTTGGAGTTTTTACCCAGCATGATAAGGAAAAAAAAAAAGTTAATAAATTTAAACATTTAAGTTATTGATGAAGTAAGAAGAGTTGTTTAATGTGCAAAACATAAGTTAGATCGATCCGGGAGCACACAAATAACTGAAAACTATTGGCACACAAGTATTTTAAGGCTAATTGCAACCATATGCACTTTCTGAGGACATCTCACTTCTAATAGTGCCCGAGAGATTCTGAGGTTAATTGATGCATCTGTTTACCAAGGATTCACGTGGTCTTGGATTTGAGCCCCGAGGGAGCCTGTTATTAAACTAAAGGGTTTAATGAAACACTAAAGAGCAGAGTGGCTAATATCGGAGGAGATTAAATAAAGAGGACAAAACTTTATTTTGTCTTTATTATGGGCATTTGGAGAATGACCTAAAGCTTCTAAAGCAAAAGGAGTCCTTGAAGGTCATTGTGGTGGTAGGACTTTTTGGAGGAATTTCTGGGTAGGATAGGTGGATGATGCCCTCAACAAACCACATTGTCTCTTCTTCAGCTAATGAAAAGGTTCAAATCCCACTTTTCATCCCAGCTGTGGACAGAGATTCAGAATTCTCCTTTGGTGGCATCTGGAAGGCTTGGTTGGTTGTACAACTTGCTTCCTTTGGCTTGGTGCTTGAGTCAGGCAACAGAAGGGAAGGAGGACCAGAAAGATCTGCAAATCTGCTTCATACGTTACACAGGGTTGGGTCAATAAACCACGTCAGAATGGATTCATTCAGGAACGGAACAAAACCATTGAGGGTTAGTTCAATGGGACATATCTGGCAGGGATACCTAATTGGTCAAACAAGAATATGAAGAAAGCTGTTTCGTCATCCATGTCACCTCATCTCTCCATGAACCACCCCAAAATATTTTTAAAAATTATAATTCATAGAATTGAGTCCAATAAAAGAGAATACCTAGAGTTCAAATTTCAACTATGGAGGCAAGCTTTGAGCTTAGTTTTCTTGCAGACGTTTCATTACCCAATGAGGTAACATCATCAGTGCTGATGAGGGTGGGGTTCTCTCCCTGTTTCTATACAACAGCTTGCTTTCCAGGGTTGGTGATGGTTGTAGTGCCTTGATCGTTTTCTCCTAGATTGTTTATCTGGGGTTAATCCCTGCTTATCTAGGTGTAGGCTGCTGCAGAGCACGCTTTCTGGTCTGCTGGTTTCCTTCTTAGCTTATGTGTTGTCTCTTCTGAAAGGTTTATCAATGTGATAGATCTCCCTGTCATCTATTGATAGTTGATTTTGGATGATGTTACCTTGTTGGGTAATGAAGCAAATCAGCAAGCTGAGAGAGCACCGAATTCGTGACAGGTAAAATCTGGGGAAGGAGAGACACGTATGGGACCTTGGAATTATACAGAATGTTGTTTTCTTTCCTAGATGAAAATATTGTCTCTATCACCAAGGGTCCCCTTTGTGGGTCTCTGCCCCACACGCTCCTTAAATGCCTCGGCAAAGCCTTCCAAAAGTGCCAGGTTGAAGAAACCATGCCGTTCCAATGGAAAACTCATTAGCTGGCCTCGGACATCCCTTTTTGCTTTTTTTAAAAAAATATTATTATTATTATTTCTGTTTCTCCCCCCCCTCCTTTTCCCAGCCAGCATCGCGCCTGATCTGTCAGCCTCTTCCATCCTGATTATCTGGAGACGCCAATTTCAAAGAGACATCTTAATAGTGATGTCAACGAATTAATTAGATGTGTTAATGAGCTAAAAGCAACCCAAATTAAATTAATGCAGTAATAAGCACAGACAGCAAAATTAGCTCCAATTTCTGTAAATGATTCTGAACTGTACACATCTCATCCTGCTAGCACATCACCATCCCCCAAAGCTAATCAAGAACTCCAGTGCAATTAACTGCTTAATTACAAAACACACACTCAGCCTGTAAGAGCCAACAGCGGGGAGGGAAGTCTGAACGCATTGAACAAAAAAAGAGATGCCTGCTCTTTGGAAGGAAAGAGAAAGGTCTCTTTCTCTTTTCATGCTCAGAAGGTGGCCAGAAACTGGAAGGCCAGAAAGAAACCAGGGAAAGAGAAAAAGAGAGCTGTGGAGATCTCAAAGGGAATTCCAGTCTTTGGTTCTTCTCACCCATTGGGGGCATCAGGATGTGCCAAGATGGCTGATGGCACAGGGGAAAAAGGGAAACGCTGGAGAAATGGACGCCAATAGACTTGTTGGGTGTCTTCACCAAAGGTTCCATAGATACTCTGGTTGAGTGGATTAGCAAGAACATAGAGCAAGAACATTAAACGTAGAGTTGGGTGGGACCGTTTGACTCCCCGAGATGAGTTGGTGCCAATGAAGAAGATGGGGGAGCTTTCAGATAGGATAGATCTTCAGCCATTCTTTTCACTAGTAATTGTGGAGGACTTCGTTTGGTCAAATAATGATGTGAATTTGGCCAAAATGAAATGTCCTTCTGCTCTACCGCCCCCAGGGTTAAAGGTACATTTAAGTGTGCACTTCAGAACATTGAAGAGAGGGCATCTTAACGCATGGACCAAAAGCTAAAGAAGAACTCTGAGCCTTTTGCTTGTCATCCTTCTCCAGGAATTCAAGTAAAATCCACGGTTTGTCAAATAGCTACAAAAAAAATTGACAGGAAGACAACCTTTGGGGTCAAATGGAGCTCACCAGAACTTGGATCGGTGTGTTTCCACCAGAGACCCTTCACCCTCCGAGACGGGGACCTTCTCTTAATTTAGGAACAACCTGTTTAAGACCTCAATGCCCTATTGGGTCAATCATCCCAACATGAGTAGACCAGCTTCAATTGGAGAGACCAATCTGAAAGTCTTCACGTCAAGAGCATTAGCGTCAAAGGATACTCTCATGATGTGATGCTCAGAGTTATTAGTTCGTTCAGCGAGAGAGGAACCTCTGCGATAACGATGCGGGTGGGGGAGAGAGAGAGAGAGAGGGAGAGAGAGATTGATGGTGATAAATCGGAGGATCTGTCCCTCCCCCTTCCTCCCCCTCCCCCTCCCCCTTTTATAGCAATTAGTTCAGTCTGTTAATAAGCAAAGGATATTTTTAGTTAATTTCAGTTCCAGCTAATTGATTCAGAAGTGAAACCCAGCAACTGAGTTAATTGATCCATGCATCTTACACTGTAACGGCCACGCAGTCCCTTGGCAACTGTCACTGCTGGGACCCATAAAGAAGAGATGAAAACAGAGAGAAGAACCCATAAAAGTGTGAGAGGATTGCCAGGTGGGGGGGAGGAGGAGGAGGGAGGAGGGAGGAGGAGGACGAGGACGAGGACGAGGACGAGGAGGAGAGGGGTGAGGAGGTGGAGAAGGAGAAGGAGAAGAAGAGGAAGAAGAAGAGATGATGATGATGGAGGATTGCTAGGAAGACATAGGGGTGGAAATGTTCACTGATCTGGACAAATGGACCAGTTCTAGCATATGCATGGGACATCTTGATATTTTTGACCTTTCTCTGTCTGAGGTCTTCTTCTCCAGAAGGTGGAGGAAACAACACCGCTGAAGGTAGAAGGAAGGAAGGAAGGAAGGAAGGAAGGAAGGAAGGAAGGAAGGAAGGAAGGAAGGAAGGAAGGAAAAAGATCTTCGCCAACACTGTGATCTACTACTATAGCATGGTTGAAATAAAAAATTTCACTTGGCATCCCTGAACCTTATCTAAGGATCCAGGGAGCTCTTAAGCACAAAAGTAATCTTTTCTCTCTTTTTTTGAACAGGACATGCAACAGAGATACGGAAGGGAAAAAATGAGCTGTCATTCATTGCCTGGAAAGTGAGGAATTTCTTTGCAAAACCCGGATAGTCTGGCTGACTTTTGCTGTTTGACTATGAGCAAAATGCACCTTCCTGGTTACTGTTCTTTCATCTGTTCAACTGGGATTAATGACTGGTTAATGCCGGGTGAAGGGGAGGCTAAGCCTTCGCTTGTGTTTGCAAAGTGATTTTTTAGATCCCTCTCACAGAAGAGACTATAGAACAAACTGATATACGATTTGGCAGGAAAGTGGGGCCGGGTCGAGGGAGGAAGAGGGGAGAGAGAAATGGTTCCACGTTCTAAAAATAATTTTTCGGTCATTGTTTCAGAGAGCGAAAGCAGATGGCCAGCTTCGTTCCAAGCACCAAAATAATATTTCTCCTTTGACTTTGGAAAGATTGAGCGTTAGATGCTCAAGGATTCAAATGTTCTATTTCTTTTTGAAGCTGTGTAATACAGAAATGGAAGAAAATGATATGTATAGGACGAGGAAGGAGGGGAAGGAGGGAGGGAGGGCGGGGGAGAGGTGGAGAGGGGAGGGGAGAGGAGAGGAAAGGAAAGGAAAGGAAAGAAAGAGAAGAAAGGAAGGAAAGAAGGAGGGAGGGGGGAGGAAAGAAGGAAAGGGAGGGAAGAAAAATTAACCAGGAAGGAAGTACTGAAGGAAAGAAGAGAAAGAGAAGGAAAGAAGGAAGGAAGGAAGGAAGGAAGGAAGGAAGGAAGGAAGGGAGGAAAGAAGGAAGGAAGAGAAAGAGAAGGAAGGAAGGAAGGTAGGAAGGAAGGAAGGAAAGAAGAGAAAGAGAAGGAAAGAAGGAAGGAAGGAAGTACCGAAGGAAAGAAGAGAAAGGGAAGGAAGGAAGGAAGGAAGGAAGGAAGGAAGGAAGGAAGGAAGGAAGGAAGGAAGGAAGGAAGGACTGAGCAGGGCAGGAAGCAAAACCATGTTTAAATAATGTCCCAGATTAGCCATGTTTCCAAATGCTGCCCTTCCATTTGTCTGCATATTGGTGAATTATTTACGGTGCTTTGGCATCCCTCTATGATATACGGCGTAATATAGACAAAGCGCTTGCTGAAACAGGGGCTAATACATCCCCATAATACCAGGATAATTGTGCTGAAGGAAGCTGAGCTTGGCACAATAGGCCGACGTCCCAGAAATGTGGGGCGTCACAAACCCGCCCCCCCTCCCCACTAACTAGCAGTGCGCGCCCAGATATCAATCTTTCCGCATTGAAACGACAACCAACCACATGCCCGCCCTCCTATTAACGGATGCTGAACGATCAACACGTTATTTATTTATTATTCTGCCGATTATTACGGCGCTGACATCCGAGAGAGGAGGAGAGGGACGGGGGGGAAGGGGGGGCCTCACTCCTGAAAATATATATTTTTGGAACGTTCAAACTTGCTGACTAAAATGGCGCCTTCTGCTCTTGGAAAGCGATGTAATAAGGATGGGGAAGGACTTAACCCAATGTTTCTCAACGTTGGCAACTTTAAGAGGGGTGGACTTCAACTCCCAGAATCCCCCTGGGGAATTAAAGTTATATATTAAAGTTGCTGAGGTTGAGAAACACTCATGCTTCTACAAATGATAGAGTTGACTAACAAGACTAAGCTGAAACGTTTGCTTCCCTTTACTAACATTAGCGCAACCTAGTGGCTGAATTAAATTATGACGTTATCCATCCAGAAATCGTTCTAGTCAAAAGTTGCCTCTGAACCAACACGGAGCCCATGTTATAGGCAGAATCAGCATGGAATGAGTGGGTATTTAAGTCAGTTTTTCTACAAACTGGTTACTTCAATTGATATTACCAAGCAGGAGAAGGAGAACTTTCTCCAAAGCTCTTTGTTTCGAGCTGAATTTTGCCAAGTTCAAAATGTCCTATTCATTTAATCATCAGGCCATCCCCAATCTGTACGTTTACTCCAGTATCAACTTAAAAAGTAGAGGATGCACCAACTGTTCTCCCTTCTGTGAAAAACTCAGAATCTTTCTTTCATCATTAGATTGTGTCTCAATGTCCCCTCTGCCTTTTGGATCCCGGTGGAGTGAGATGCTAGAAAGCACACCGTGTTCCAAAATTGGACTAGTTGGACAATATTATTTTGGACTTCTAATTATCTCGTTGACTATTTAATGGAAACTACAACCTCAAGCAGCTTAAAGGAATTCCACCAACTGCTTCTTGGCAAATAACACGGCTAATTGGACAGGTGATGCTCAAGAAATTATGGTGCAAGCAAACCATGGGGGACCCTCAAATAGCATTGGAGCAACCATTGGAGGAAGCTCAAAATTCTAATGGTGGTACTGGTCACGAATCTTCTATTATTTCAGTTTTTGGGTTGTTGTAGAAGAGGGTTTTTTGGTCTTACATTCTTCGGTTGATCGAAAACAAAGTCTTGTTCAACCATCTTACAACTTTCTTGTTCAACGTTCTCCCTTCCTTCCCATGCCCATTTTCTCTCCTGCGTTCTTTTCTTGGGTCCCTTGAATCGCATCTTCAACTTGCAGATTCCTACTCCAGCTGGTCATCCCTTCTATCCAAAACTTCACCACCGTCCTTCCCCACCTTCTCTCCTCTCTGCAAACCATGGAAGATCTCGGATTCCTTTGCATTAACCTCTCTCCCGTCCTCTTTGTTTGTGCGTTGACGTTCTTCGGAATTTAATTAAGCAATGTTTTGAGAGCATATTATATATGTTTGAACAATTTCACCGAGCTGACAATATGAGCTATCTGACCTGCGGGAGAGACGTTAACAGTAGTAAAGGCCACCCAATGCAGGTGTTCCACCAGACCCATTTTCGCTGGGGAGAACCGAGACAGGATTGTCACCCCTTGATGGGCTTTAATTGGGTCGGTTCACTTCATTTTGTCACTGTGCTTTTCAGATTCCACAGCGCCCGACAGACAAAAGACAAGTAATCAAGCACATGGAAAGAGGAGGAAACTAGCTCAGAAATGGCACGGTGGATCTCCTTAGTGCTCATGGCAGCATCATGTCACTTGTTGGGTGTTCCTGGTAGGTGAGGAGACTGAACTGCTTCTCATGTGGTGAGTGGGTGAGTGGGTGAAAGGCTTCATAGCAGTGACTGTGAGAGGGATCTTGGAGTCTTAGTGGACAACCAGCTAAATATGAGCCAGCAATGTGCAGCAGCAGCCAAAAAAGCCAATGCAATCCTAAATTGCATTAACAGAGGGAAACAATCAAGATCAAGGGATGTACTAATACCACTCTATAAAGCCTTAGTAAGGCCACACCTAGAGTACTGCATCCAGTTTTGGTCACCACACTATAAAAAAGATGTTGAGACTCTAGAAAGAGTGCAGAGAAGAGCAACGAAGACGATGAGGGGACTGGAGGCTAAAACATAGGAAGAACGGTTGTAGGAACTGGGTATGTCTAGTTTAATGAAGAGAAGGACTAGGGGAGACAGGATAGCAGTCTTCTAATATCTCAGGGGCTGCCCCAAAGAAGAGGGAGTCAAGCTATTCTCCAAAGCACCCGAAGGCCAGACAAGGAACAATGGATGGAAACTGAAGAAGGAGAGAAAGGGATGGAAAGGAAGGAAGGAAGGAAGGAAGGAAGGAAGGAAGGAAGGAAGGAAGGACGGACTAGCAATAGGACTTAGACTTTTATACTGCTTCATAGTGCTTTTACAGCCCTCTCTAAGCAGTTTACAGCAAAGGTTTCCAACCTTGGCAACTTTATGACTTGTGGACTTCAACTCCCAGAATTCCTCAGCCAGCTAGCTAGCTGAGGAATTCTGGGAGTTGAAGTCCACAAGTTGTAAATTTGTCAAGGTTGGAGACCCCTGGTTTACAGAGTCAGCCTATTGCTCCCAACAATCTGGGTCCTCATTTTACCCACCTCAGAAGGCTGAGTCAACCTTGAGCTGGTCAGGATCGCTGGCAGTGGGCAAAGTTAGCCTGCAATACTGCATCTTAACCACTACGCCACCACAGCTCTGCATTGCACCACAGAATCTCTGCACCACAGAATCCCTGCATTGTTCTTCTGCCATTTGCATTTAGTCTAATGCTCCTGTACTTGTGGCTCAAGATTTATGTAGCTGCAATTCCCCAGAGTCCAAGATATGCCAGACCAAGACTTCATTGGATTGTTTTTCAGAAAGGACGGGCAAGTGATTTCTGCCAAATGGAATCAATGATGGATTGACGGATGGTTGCCAGCTCCTTGATCTTTTCTGGAAGATGGAATTGCAAACGTTGGGTTGAAAACTTTCTTTCCATTTAAAGTAAGCGGAGGGCAGTTTCCCTGCTATTGCTTCCTCTTTGTCTACATACATCATCTGAAATGCAAAGTTTAGGTTTCACAAGACCGAAAGGCATTCCTCATCAAAACAGGCTAAATGTTTGGTAAATATTCCACTTAACATTCCAGGTGGATAATGCCATTATGTGAGTTTGTCACTAGATGGTGCTAGTTGCAACAGAGGCACTCACAGTGTTCTTTTGCCATTTGATTACGCTGGAAAGAAAAAGGAGCGGATGTAATCTTCCTGCTCTGACTCTTGCAAGCTTTCCATGGGCCCAACACCCTCTCTCAAGCAAGAACTTTACTCTCAAAATTTACAACATAAATCAGAGTCCTGGGATAGCCGGCCGATTAAAAATGCAGTTCTATCTTCCCTTAGCAAGATTTCAATGGAACTTGATTATGAACAGACCTAATCAGAATTCTGCCGTACAGAATAACAGAATTGGAAGGGACCTTGGAGGTCTTCTAGTCCAAGCAAGAGACCCTAGACCATTTCAGACAAACGGTGGTCCAACCTCTTCTTAAAAACCTCCAGTGTTGGAGCATATACAAATTCTGGTGGCAAGCTGCTCCACTGGTTAATTCTTCTCACTGTCGGGAAATTTCTCCTTAGTTCCAGGTTGCTTCTCTCCTTGATTAGTTTCCACCCATTGCTTCTTGTCCTGCCCTCAGGTGCTTTGGAGAATAGCTTGACTCCCTTTTCTCTGGGGCAGCCCCTGAGATATTGGAATATGCTAGTCTTTCTCTTCATTAGACTAGACATGGCCAATTCCTGCAACTGTTCTTCACATGTTTTCACCTCCAGTCCCCTCATCATCTTTGTTGCTCTTCGTGACACTTTTTTTTAAGGAGGGGAAAGTGGAAGTTATCTTCAAAAGGGAAATTATGGTCTACAGGGAAACCTGATCCAAATTGTGGTCAACAGACAGGCAGACATGAGTGATACCATTAAAACAGGGGTGAAATCCAGCAGGTTCTGACAGGTTCTGGAGAACCGATAGCGGAAATTGTGAGTAGTTCAGAGAACCACCTCTGGCTGGTCCCAGAGTGAGGTGGGAATGGAGATTTTGCAATATCCTTCCCTTGGAGTGGGGTGGGAATGGAGATTTTACAGTATCCTTCCCCTGGAGTGAGATGGGAACGGAGATTTTGCAATATCCTTTCCCTGCCACGCCCACCAAGCCATACCACACCCACCAAGCCACACCCACAAAGCTGGTAGTGAAAAAAATTTGGATTTCACCACTGCATTACAACCTTTAGGAGCCTGAGAGCAAAAATCTTACGACAGTATTAAGGGTATACGTCCATTGCTCTTTAATGTAACTCCATCTTTACTGCTGCAGGGGAGAGAATTTGGGGGAGGCTGGGATTTTGGCAGCACATCCAGAGACCAAACTGAAAACTCGCGTGGAAACTTCTCAAATGTCACCGTTAGTTGCCACCAAACCATTTTTCCCAGTGGGAAAAACTAAGTTGTTCTGGAGTTGGTCTACCAGCTGTGGGCTGAAAACTCCTGCCTTAAGGTGGCTTTATGGTGGTCTAACCCACCAAGACAGGATAATCTGGCCTTTCAGGTCGCCCCGCAACTGCTATGGTTGAAAATGCCCAGCCTCTGCTAACTAGCATCCTGTTTTGAAAGCTTATTCCAGGAAGATGGCTACAAACGTCGGTGTTAAGAAACAGCAGGGCGCCATCTATTGGTCATTTTGCTTACTGGCTGAAAGAGAAAATTGAAATAGGCCAACAGGGACTGAGCTTGGTTGGAAGCTAAGCAGGGTCAGGCTGGGTTTTTTGATGGGTGGGAGACCTCCAGGGATTCCTCGTGCTGTAGACGTGACCGAGCAGCTGAAAACATGTCCTAGAACTGTGATGGCGAACCTATAGCACACATGCCACAGGTGGCACACAGCACCCTCTCTGTCCCAGTTCAACTCCGCCGCACATGTGCACATGCCTCCCAGCTGGTCATTGGGTCTCTGCTGTCCATGCATAGGGGGTGGGCGCATGTATGGGGAGGCACACATTACATTTTGATTGTTTGTGCACAGTTTGGGCATTCAGGCCGGAAAAGGTTAGCCATCACTGTCCTAGAACAAGGGTCTCCAACCTTGGCAACTTTAAGCCTTGGCGGACTTCAAGTAGAGCCTTGGTGGTGCAGCGGACTAAAGTGCTGTTATGTAGCATTTAGCTGTCAGCTGCCTGCAATTAGTGCGAGTTCAAATCTCACCAGGCTCAAGGTTGACTCAGCCTTCCATCCTTCCAAGGTAGGTAAAATGAGGACCCGGATTGTGGGGGCAATAAGCTGACTTTGTAGAAACACCGCTTATGGGGGGGGGCAAAAGCCCTAATAAGCAGGTATATACAAAAGAATGAAGGCTATTGCTATAAGTGCATTGTAAGCCGCCCTGAGTCTTCGGAGGAGGGTGGTATATAAATCGAACCCATAAATAAATAAATAAACTCCCAAAATTCCCCAAAGCTGGCTGGGAAATTCTGGGAGTTGAAGTCCGCCAAGGCATAAAGTTGCCAAGGTTAGAGACCCCTGTCCTAGAACGCAAGGGGAAGGATTCCTCCCACAAATCATAGGGAATTGGCTCTAGTTGAAGTCCGCCAAGGCTTAAAGTTGCCAAGATTGGAGACCCATGATCGAAAAAAAGCATGGCCGCAGATGCCTTATAGACGGTGCTTACAAGCAAAGCAGAATTCCATACTCTGCATTTTAAAAAATCCCGACGTCCTGTTTACTTTTTTCCTCTTCGGGGTCCTGAAGATCAGAGCTTCCAAATTTTTAACCTTGCACGGATGGCTTGTTTCATGAGTCCTTGCAAAGATCCGTCAAGAAGGGCCTAGAATGTAAAGCTATCCTGATAGAAGACAATATTTGTCACTTTGGGTTGAAGGAAGTGAAGTTCCTGGTGCTCTCTAAACTTGGTGGTTTCATGACCCAACTAGGCAACATCATCAGTGCTAGAAGGGAATGAGGTTTGCACTGATGAAATTACCTAACTGGGTCATGAAACGTCTGCAATACAGATAAAGCTGTAATTTATTCTGTCTCACAAGCACACACATGCACAAACATACGTGTGCCCGGGTGCTGTGTAATGGCTGCCGCATTGACTCAGACCTTCTTTTGGAAATCCAAGAGAATTCCACTTCCTCCCAAGTGTTTCACAGCCTTCAAGCTTCTTCTGTTGTAGTGATCCTCAGTTGTTGATGCACCAACAACACAGTTTGGGGCACAAGATTCTGGCAAATCAAATAGGATCAGTCCAGGATTACGACCAGGATGAGAGACCACCAAGAGATTTCCATTTTAAAATAAAAATAAGTCTACTTCTATACTGCCGCCGAGAGGACTGTGAGGGCATCTCCATAAAGTTATGACAACCCTTGAGGAAATAATGCTCTTAACTCTAATGAAATGAAGGCACTGGGAGTCAACCCAACTCGTTCTTTCAAAAAAATAGATCTAACTTTATCACTGTTATTAAAAGCAGGGGAACCCCCCACCCCCAGTTTAAAAACATCCTAGTCCCCAATTTTTCTGCTTGCACCAAGGCCCAAATAATCAATAATTTTTGCTGGGTTCCTCAAGAACCCTACAAGCCACAAAGTCAATCCTACACCTGACAAGAACGTGGCATGAATCTGTTGTGGAATTTTCCGTGTCTCTCAACTCCGGCGCTTCATTTCTCCCCTCCAAAGGAGCCCGCCTAAACGCCTCTCCTCGCGGCACAAAAAAAGGGTCAGCTCATTTCATTATTTAATACCTAGACAATGCACTTTTGAAGACGTAAAGTGCTCCTTTAGATGCTAAATATTATTATTAACAACAAAGGGAAGAATTAAATGAGGCAGGCCAGCGGAGTTCAAACAAGGCTTTCTCTCTTTAAAGCCTGTTAAAAGGAGAAACGGTGTCTGCCTCTGAAGTTTGCACAATTTCCAAGGATGAAGCAATTACCCCCTAGAGTAGCTGCACGTGGCGAATTAAAATTAATTGAATGCCGTGCAAGTGGGGGGGAGAAAGAAAGGAAGGAAGGAAGGAAGAAAGGAAGGAAGGAAGGAAGGGGGGAGAGAAAGGAAGGAAGGAAGAGAGAGAAAGGAAGGAAGGAAGGAACAAAGAGGGAGGGAAGGTGGAAGGAAGGAAGGGGGAGAGAGAAAGAAAGAAAGAAAAAAGAAAGGAAGGAAGGAAGGAAGGAACAAAGAGAGAGGGAAGGAAGAAGGAAGGAAGGGGGAGAGAGATAGGGAGGAAGAAAGAAAGAAAGAAAAAAGAAAGGAAGGAAGGAAGGAAGGGGGAGAGGAAGGAAGGAAGAGAGAGAGAGGAAGGAAGGAAGGAAGAGGGAGGGAGGGAGAGAGAGAGGAAGGAAGGGGGAGAGAGGAAGGAAGGAAGGAAGAAAGAAAGAAAGAAAGAAAGAAAGAAAGAAAGAAAGAAAAAAGAAAGAAAGGATGGAAGGAAGGAAGGAAGGAAGGAAGGAGGGAAGGAAGGAAGGAGGGAAGGAAGGAAGGAAGGAAGAGGGAGGGAGAGAGGAAGGAAGGAAGGAAGGGGAGAGAGAAAGGAAGGGAGGGAGGGAGGAAGGGGGAGAGAGAGAGAAAAAGGAAGAAAGGAAGAAAAAGAAAGAAAGAAAGGAAAGAAGGAAGGAAGGAAGGAAGGAAGGAAGGAAGGAAGGAAAGGAAAGGAATAAATGGAAGAGGGGATGGAATTAAAGCAGGGGTGGGTTGCTCCCGGTTCAGTCCGGTTCTTGTGAACCGGTAGTAATGGTGGCCCACCCACCCAGACGTCATCATGGGTGTTCTGCGCATGTGCAGAAGCGCTCGCTCGCTCCCATTGCGAACCGGTAGTAAAGACAAGAGGAACCTACCCCTGAATTAAAAGTTGTTTTTTTGGCGTCCAGAAGCTGCCAAGTGAGTTGAAAGCCAGCGCAGGGGTTGAGATGGCCTCATCCTGCTTCTGCTTTGTCCATCAAATAGTAACCTTGCACCCAAATAAAGAGCGTTGCAGAAGCTACTTATTTCTTTATTATTTTACACATTTGTGAACCGTCCATCTCCCTCAAAGAGGGACTCACGGGAAACTATCCAGAGTTGGCCAAACTGATCTTGAACTTCATGTGAGGGTTGACTGCAGGACTTCGTCCCTTGTTTGAGCTTTGCATGGAGTTCCACCACCAGGTTCCACCGTGGGGTCTCAAGTGGTGGGCCACCAACATACAGGATGTCAGATTTCCCCCGAGGCAGAATTCTCAAGCTTTGCTTAGCTCAGGGGTATCCAACCTTGGCAACTTTTAAGACCTGTGGACTTCAACTCCCAGCATGGCTTGCTGGGGGGATTCTGGGAGTTGAAGTCCACAGGCCTTAAAGTTGCCAAGGTTGGATACCCCTGGCTTAGCTACTCCTGGGAGCAGAGTTATCTTAGAGACGGGCAGGAAAACAGTCCCAGCTGATGAAAAGGGGTTCCTTTTACTGTTCCTTTTCCTATCACACCATTGGAAAAGAGACAAGGAGGAAAATTAGAACTGCCGCGTTGCTAAATGGGATGCAGAATCATTTGTCAGAAAAATGAATCCCCTGTCTCTGTCTGGCAGATTACAGGGTGATAGGAAGAAATCAGTCTTAAGACAGATCTGTTTCCCAGGCCATTTCTTTTCCATAAATTAAACCTTCAAATGCTTCCCTTTGACTTAAAGGCAACTGAAAGCGAGATTGAGTTGATGATCGTTATAGCCGACCCATTTGATTTTTTTTTTAAAAAAATCATTTTATTTGGGCTCTTTTCCAGTTGATCTGCTCTTTTAAAAATTTTAGTTCATCATATTTTATATTCGCTTATAGATCTGGTTGTTTGGGACACTTTTGGGAAACGGAGCGCAATTCCTTGCTGAAGAATAAAGAAAAATATATTCTTGAATATATAATATAATTGCTTGTGAACCTGTTATGTAAGGGGAGGAGAATTCATCAGATATTTTTCAGATATTTTTCAGTATTCAAATTTTATATTTAATATCAGTGTGAATGATATATCTGTTATTTGTTTTTTTTTCTTTTTGTACACAGGGTTTATTTTTATTTTTATTACTGCTGTCTGGTGGTTGTTGGTGTGTTTCTCCTTTTTTTTCTCCTTTATTTTGCATTTTAACTTTGGAAATTAAAAAAAAAACTCAAAACAAAACAAAACAAAAACCTTCTCTGCCCTTCTATTCCATTGAGCATCAAGAGGAAAAATAAGAAAGTTTTAAGAACCTGGTGAGGATTTCTCCTTTGCAGGAAAACCACCAATTCTTTTTCTGCTCCTCTCAAAAGGATGCTAATTCCCAGCTCAAGAGAAAGAGGAAAAATCACTTTAAAAAAAAAACAAAAAAACCTGCTGGTGAGAATTTACAGAACTGCACCAGGCCAAAGTGTCTAGGTTTTTGAAGATACTAATAAAACTTGGGATGTGGTGGCTCAGTGGCTAAGACGCTGAGCTTGTCGATCGAAAGGTCGGCAGTTCAGCGGTTCGAATCCCTAGCACTACGTAATGGAGTGAGCTCCCGTGACTTGTCCCAGCTTCTGCCAACCTAGCAGTTCGAAAGCAGGTAAAAAATGCAAGTAGAAAAATAGGGACCACCTTTGGTGGGAAGGGAACAGCGTTCCGTGCGCCTTTGGCGTTGAGTCATGCCCGCCACATGACCACGCAGAAGTCTTCGGACAGCGCTGGCTCTTCGGCTTTGAAACGGAGATGAGCACCGCCCCCTAGAGTTGGGAACGACTGGCACATATGTTGCTCTTCTCTGCACTCTTTCTAGAGTCTCCACATCTTTTTTTATATTGTGGGACCAAAGCTGGATGAAATATTCCAAGCGTGCTTTACCAAGGCACTATAAAGTGATATTAACACTACACGTGATCTTGATTCTATCCCTCTGATGATTCAGCTTTTCTCCCTTCTCCAGAGGGGCCTGTTTGACTGCCCTTCCCCTTCCCCATGGCTGCCAGAATCCCCATGCGAATCCTGCCCACCAACAGGTGTAGGGGCGAAATTCAGCATATGCCATTGCAATTGGCAAGGCCGGCGGCAGACGCGAGCTCTCGGAGGGTCTCCGAGGGTCCCGTTCAGCTGGGAACTGGCAGCCTTCACAGACACCATCTGGCATTGGCGAGGCTGGCATGGTTTTACTATTACCCGGATCGATTGGGCAGGAAGACAGATGCCCGTCCTTGGGATTGCATTCAGGCGGCCCCACCTGGTATTCCAAGATGTCTGCGGGCTTCCAATCCCTGGGACACACCACAGAATCGAAGGAGAAGGTTGGGGCCGAAGGGGACAGGAGGCGGATCCACCTACAGTGGTCACCTCTGTGAAGATCTACCTTCTCTGCAAAAGGGTCTCTCGTTTCTCCATTTTGCTTTAATTTCTGACTGCCAGAAATCAGGAAGCGGCCCTGTGGTGTCCTAGGGGCTCTCTGAACCTGGAGGCTTCTGTGCAGATGTTTCATGACCCAACATCAGTGCTAGAAGGGAGTGGGTTTGCAAGGAGGAGAAGAGGGGGAGGAGGAGTGTGGGGTCCTTGGTGCTCTCTGAGCTTGGTGGTTTTCTTGCAGATGTTTCATAACTCAGCTATCAGTGCTAGAAGGAAGTAGGAAGTGCAGAAAGGAGAGGAGGAGGAGAAGGAGAAGAAGGAGGAGGAGGAGAAGGAGGACTGGGAGGTCCTTGGTGCTCCCAGAACTCAGTTTTTTTCTGGCAGACATTTCATTACTTAACTAGGTAATATCATCAAAGTTGCCCTGCACCCTACTTGATGGGACAATTGGCACCACCCAAGTCACTACTCTTTGCCTGCTTTTAATATCCCAGAATATCCCACCTCCCCAAATGACCCCCTCTCTGCCCAGGGACCCCGAATTCTGACTTGGCACTGCCCAGGCCACCCCTCCAGCTTCGGAAACGAGCTTCTCTCTTCATCCATCATCTCTGGATGCCTCCCAACGCCACGTAAATAATTGAGGGGCACCAGGCATCGTCAGCGTTGCCTCTTGTTTGCAGCACGGATCTGGTGCCAGGAAACTTGGGAAAAAGGCCCAATAATAATGTACAAGTCCAAAGTAATTAAAGTGCATCATTACATATAAATTTGTAATTAAACACTTTATCGTAATCATCCCACCCAGCGTGAGTCCTGATGAATTAATTAAAAGAACTCCAGAAATTAATGTTTTCCATGTCGGTATTGTTGTACCAGCTTTAGCCATCTCCCTAACTATTTCTACAGCATGTTGCGAAGTAATTATATCATTACTGGGGGAAACAGGATTGCCTGAAGTCCCAGCAGAAGAAAAGGGAGAGCGAGAGAAAGAGAGAAAAGGAAGAAAAACCGCCAGAAAGTGACAAGCGAGGCCCAGGACAACCCATTTCAAACTTTCTCCTCTTATGAAAAGCTTTATAGGCTGGGCTAGAGATCCAAGGGGACCCCTGAATATTTGTGGTATCGCTCCCATCTGTTGCAGGGAACGCGGAACACATTCTGAACAAGATTGGCTGGAAATCAGGCCTGCCGTTCCTCCAAAGTTTGCAGAAATGGGCTTCTGGTTCTTTATTTTTTAATTTGTTCTCGGGGTGTGTTGGTTTACAGGCAAAGAAGCCATGAGGAGAGGTGGATATTTATTAGAAACTGGTCCTTAGCATCCTAGCAGAGAAGGCTGGGTGGGGTTCAGCAGCTTGTAGCAGGTCTGCTGGCCAGGATGTTCTCCAGATGTTGGAGACGGTTGGGTCCTTCTAAGCCTCGACCCTCTCTTCTCCTGATTCCCGGTGCTTAAATGGGAGTTTGGATAGGGGTCCTTCAAGGCAGGAAACTGCATTTCCCCAGCATTCTTTGTTGTTGCCCTTGCTGAACCAAGGCTCCTGGGAAGCATAGTTCATCTAAGGAAGACCTTGGCAATTCTTGAAGCAAGGAATGTCATAAATACAAAGCTTGTCCCTTTCACAGTCTCCTGTCCCTGTCTTCTGTAGGATAAGAAATCTTAAACAAGACGGGCAGCATATAAATTTAATAAACAAACAAATATATTCACCAGGGACATCGGTAAAAACTTCTGACATCCAGCCCTCAAAAAGGACTTCCTATTCTGCCCAAATCTTTCTTTCTTTGAGGTGAACTTGGGGTGAGGGCCAGTTTGCCTCTTGAAACTCAGCTTCTGAAGGATTATGATGGATACTGCTTAACTCTGCCAGGAAGGACCGTAGGGTTGAGACCACTAAAGAACATAAACCTTAAGTCACCCACTTGATTCTGGAAAGGAATGTAGTTGCAGTACCCTGGAGAGCTCCAAAGCAGATACCTGGACGTCACCTCCCTTCCTAGATGGAGAACCTTAAGGTTGTAGCTTCATGACTAATTGGTGGGCCAATTGCAAGGGTTGGATATTCCACCTGCTACAGCTGACTCTGAGACTCCTTAGAAGACCTTGGCATCTCCAACTCTACATGAACCCTTAGGCCTCCTCCAGGACCATCATAAGATCTTCAGGCTTTTTCTTGATGCTAAGGTCTTGGGTCAGAAGAACTTGAATGCTCAAAAACACGTTGAGTCTGGAATCCCATGGAATTGTTTAACGGTGGTTTGAGATCACTCCACACTCCAGAACCATGAACAATGACCTTCAAACCATACCGGTCAATGCATGCCAATAGGTTCTTTGGCTTAGCCGGTGACATCAAATCAGCATCCAAGGATGCTACGACTTCCGTGGTATCTTTTCAAATGGACAGAACCTAGATACAAATCTAGAACCTAGATCCTCATTCTGTGTCATGAGGGCCAAAATCCCGGCGGGATGAGTAAGTAGGCCTCCTGCAACTTCCCCTTTCCATGATCTCTGCTTTTGTCTCCTGGCCCCCTCGCCGTGTGTGGAACGGCAAACCGCCTCCTCGCGCAATGTGCTGTCACAGGTCACCCTGGAAGTTCATGAACTCAGACAAGCTCTGACAAGGCCCAGCTGGGGGAAGCTGGTGGAACGGAGCGGTTTAATTATTCCTCAGTGGGGTTCCCCTCGTTTCAACATTACGTTCTCCACCGCCCAGACATGTCGCTTCCCGGCCTTCCATTTCACCACCTGATCTTCGCCGCGCCACCAAGGGTGTGTGCCGACTGTGAAGCAAGGCTGCAGCGCGGGGCAGCCAGGCCTTTGGGCCGGCTTCCAAATGAGGAACGCAGCCCAGGGGAGCCACAGTCACATCTCCGCAATTGCCAAGTTCTCCTGCTCAGCTGCTCCCGTCCTTTCCCTCCCCCAGAGCCAAATTGTCCCTGCACCAAAGACGGATGAAGGGATCGGGCGGCTGTCGAGCTTCAGCAAGTTAACCGGTGTCCAGCTTAGAACAGTCTTGGGTTACGGATTTGCCAGGAGTGTTGGAAATTGAAAACCAACATTCCTGGTAGGTTGAGAATCTGGGGGATTATATGATAGTTGCATTTTCAAAAGTAAAGACATTGCTCGAATTCTCACTCAGGGGAAGAAATCTGATTAAACCGATTGCCAGTTTAATCTTCGGGAAATGGCTCCATTTTTGAGGGGAGCTGGAGGTCAAGCACGTGCGTGTTCTCGCACGATGCCTTTAGCTTGTTTGTCTGACTCCCGTTCTAAATCTAAAACAGTTCAAGACCTGGAATGCTTTGCAAGGCCATTCTAAGATCCGGAATGAATCAATTCACCAAATCAATCAGTCAAGTTGTTGTCAGCTCTTGGCAACCATAGTTTTTCCTCCATGAAAAGTTGCACAAATTATTTTAAACCCCAAACATCGCATGGGATTATTATTATTTTTTAATCCAGACAGATGCATGAGTTGTTTTTAAATCTACAGCATCACATCTTTTCAGGAACTTTGTTCCTTTTAAATCCAGAAAATTGCATGAATTGTTTTAAACTCCAAATGTTGCATGATTTGTTTTTAAAAAAAAAAAAAAAAAAATCCTGAAAGTCGCCTGAATTGTTTTCAATCCAAAATGTTGCATGGATGATTGTAAATGCCCCAAATGTTGCATGAACTGTATTCAACCCCAAAAGTTGTATAGATTATTTTAAACTGCCAAAAATTGCATGAATTCTTTTAAATCCGGAAAGTTGCATGAATTATTTTAAATCTATAGCATCGCAGCTTTTCAGGAGCATTTTAGGGCCTAAGGCTCCCTGTCAGGACGATCGCTGTTGAATACATTCTCCTTGTTTCAAGAAATTGCATCCTTGAAAACTTATATTAGTTGTGAGAAAATGGTGGGTTTTCCCTCCCGTAATACAATCAAACAGATGAATGGATAAGAATCGCATGACCAATATTTGATTTCAAGCAGTGGTGAAATGTAAAATTTGTTACTACCGGTTCTGTGGGTGTGGCTTGGTGAGAGGGGTTAATGTGACTGGGTGGGCGTGGCCAACTTTTTTTTTTTTTAATTTTTAAAAGCCTCTGACGATCCCAGCTGAGTTGCCTGATCATCAGAGGCTTTGTTTTCTTTTAAAAGTATTTTTTCTACAACCTCTTCGGCCGAAGAAGTTGTAGAAAAAATGCTTTTAAAAGCCTCTGACGAGGCCAGCTGAGCCACGCAATCATCAGAGGCTTTTTTTTTTTTAACTTTTAAAAGCATTTTTTCGGTCGAAGAGGTTGTAGAAAAAATGCTTTTAAATTTTTTTTAAAAGCCTCTGATGATTGCGCGGCTCAGCTGGGCATGGGGGGTGGCACGGGGATTTTTGCTACCGGTTCTCCGAACCACCCGCCACCATCGCTACCAGATCAGGCGATCCAGTCTGAACCGGGAGCATTTCACCCGTGATTTCAAGGAAACTTAAATGTACATGAAATGGAATGAAATTTAGGGTTCAAGACCTACATTTTCCTCTGCAATGGTTAAAATTGTAAAGGTGGAGCTCAGCTAATGCCGGGGCCAATTCCTTGGAATCTTTTATTGAATTGTCACAAAATAAATGATCCGTAAATGCCTAGAAAAATCATGAAATCATTTTTTGCAGATGGATTTGTCTTGAAGAGAAGCAACTAGGCTTTTCTGCATTGTTGTTGTTTTTCCTACTAAAATGTATGGTTTTTTTCCCTCCTTTCTAGAACTCTGGGCACACCTGCCTTTGCACACCAGGTGCTCGCTGGGGATAAATAGCAGAAAATGTCTCTTGGCTTAAGGTTTGCTTCCAGAAGCATTTGGCGGGTAGATTTGAGGGGAACTACAAGAGTGGAGAAGATGATGTTGCAAAGGACCTAATATTTAATTTCTTATTATTGTGCCAGAGAGTTTGGCAGGTTCGGTAGGTCTTCAAAGAGCATAGCGATGAAATGACGTTTCTACGAAAGACAAGCCCAACCTCCCATGACAAACTCTTGCACAAAATAATGCTCAAATGCACAACACAGCATAAAGTAAGATCCCCAAAGTTAGCTATTTCCCATGATGTCCCAAGGACCTTCTCCCTTGGACCTTCTCACCAACATAAAGCAAAATCCCGAATGCTAATTATATTCCATGATGTCCTATGGACTTCTCCCTTGGACCTTCTCCCTTGGACCTTCTCACCAACATAAAGCAAAATCCCTAAAGGTAATTATATTCCATGGACCTTTTCTCTTGAACCTTCTCCCTTGGACCTTCTCACCTTCTCCCATGGGAAAGTCATTCTCCCATGATCTTCCAGATCAATACCCAAGGATTCAGAGGGAGCTTTGGAATAAGACTAGGATGATCTTCCACCCTGCAACATCTCATCCAACCCTCCATCATTTGCAGAAAACAAATCACCATGCATTATGCGATAGAGTTAAGGCCAATGGCTACCCCATGTGGCCTCAGTTTTTCCAGACAACATCTGCGAATTGGGTCCATCTTGTTCCTTGATGTCCTCCACAGAACTTGGATAGAAGCCAACAGGGGAAGCTTCCCATCTTGACTCTCTAAAGCCAAAGGAGACTCTTGCTCCTTGTCTCTTCTTAATCCCCTGCAGAACAATTTACCTTTCGGAACAAATCCAAGATGTTAATTAAGATAAATCTACCTCAATTTTTAGATTCTCTTATCCGGCAATTTATCAAAATTATGTTAATTATTTCTGTAGGGCAGCAAAATTATTACCTCTTCCGTGTCTGATTTGTATTAATATTCATAATTTAATAATTCGGCAGCCAAGCCATCTGGTTGGGGAGCCGCGTTGTCGGCTTCCCTCCACTCTGCCAAAACTGCTCCGCTCTTAACTCACTCTTGCTCTCCACACACACACACCCTGCCTGAGACCAGCATGTCCCCCGTGGCTGCAAAATTATATTTGTGCAGAAATTTATCTCTCTCTCTCTGTTGTCTGTCTGTCTGTTTGTCTGTTTGTCTATCATCTATCTGTCTCCTCCCCACGTCTATAGCAGGTTGGGACACCCCCCCTGCTCCTGGCTCCCCTCCCCTTCTGGGGGGGGGATGGACCCCAGCAGGATCCTGCCCTTCTCCGGAGGCCAGGCCAGGCCAGGCGAAGGAAGGGTCCCATCCCTTTTCGAGACTCTCCCTGCGCCAACCTCCTCACATCCGCTCATCTTAGCTGGCAGGTGATCGTAGCTGAATTGACATTTTCCACACTTAGTGATTTTTACACTGTAATTTGACATAATTAATGCCTACATTACTGCTGATAATTTAGCTAGTTAATTAAACTCGGAGGAGATAATTAAGGAGAGGCTACCACTCGGACTGCTAATTGTTTTTGTCATTATTCGAGGCGGGCCCCGGCAGCTGCCGGCTGAGTCATCCTCTTTTGTCAGCTGACGGGCCCCGTCATATGACAGGGACCCCCTCCCCAAATGGCAGGGGTGGGGAGGTGGAGAGACCCAAGGCGAAGCTCGGCTGCCCGCCTGGAGCCCCTTGATGGGGGAAGCAAGCGGAAGAGCTCCCTGCTCTTGGGGTCTGGAGCCGAGCCAGCCTGAAGGGTGATGGTCCCACGTCAACAGCTGAGCCGGCCCCTGGGCGTTTGGGTGTGCAGATGGTCCATGAATATTCACGCAGGCAGCCTCAGGATTCCCTCTCGTGAGGTGGTGGAGGGAGGGTGCCTTTTCAAGCAGGGGACACAAATGAATCCTCTCAGAGGGTACATTGGCCCCTGCACACTCTCTGCAGTCCCCAAGGAAGATGGGCCCCCAGACAGGAAAGGCCGAAAGCTGCCCAATGGCAAAAATTCAGCATCTTCTAGAGATGCCAGCGAGGTTAAACTTTGGAGTCAACTTCCCTTCCTTGAATCAATCACCAGGAGACGGCGAGTTCTATTCCCGCTTTAGCCATGAAAGCCAGCTGGGTGACTTTGGGCCAATCACCAGAAGACGGTGAGTTCTAATCCTGCCTTAGGCATGAAAGCTAACTGGGTGACTTTGGGCCAATCCCTCTCTCTCTCAACCCAACCCACCTCACAAGGTTGTTGTTATGGGGAAAATAGAAGGAGGAAGGATTATTAGGCATATTTGCCACCTTGAGTTATTTATAAAAATAATAAAGGTGGGATGAAAATAAATTCAAATGGACCAATGATGAGAATAAGGCCAGGTCAATGCGAGTCTGTTGGATCTCCAAGAAACCAACGAGGGAAGCTGCAGCAGGAGAAAGCATCAGGTTCAAGATCAGGAGAGGTCCAGGAGCCCCTTTTCTAAATCTGCTTGGGTGGGGTTGGACTAGATGACCCGCAAGGTCCCTCCCAACTCTGTTAATCTGTAAAGATCTGTAAAGTCAAAATCAATCTGACTTTTTGCCATCCTAAACTGGCATCACCTTCCCCTCTCTACGTCTTCATCAAGCCAAGGGAGATATAAAATCATGGAAATCATGGAACAAAGGCTCCAAAAAAAGAGCACCTTTCTTGCACCTTAACCCGTTCTGTTATTATTGTCTTCTGCATAATTTATGCTGGTTTGTTTTCTCCTTGGTGCAGAAAAGGATCCCCACAAGATCTCCCACCGCCCACATCTCCTGGCTACCAACCTCTCCGGCTTCTGAACGCCCCAGACCGTTTTCAATCCACCTTTCCAACCATGAGGTCTAGAAACTTGCAGGCTCTTGCAGGGAAAAGCAAAGGCACCCCTCCAAACTGCACTGCTGGGACGGGGGCGGGGGCTTCCTCTTTCCCTTCCTCCTGCTCCTTTCCTCTGCATAAAAAAGGGGGTCCTAACCTTGGAGAGGCGTGGGGGGGGGAGGAGACGCAGCTCACCCACCTCCTCCTCTGCTCCTGTTTTGTTGGGGTCCATTCAAGGCACCGTCTGTTCCTCGACAGGAAAAGGGTCTCCTCCCCCACCTCCCTCCCTACACCTCCCCCCCAGGTTCTGTGCCAAATCCTCTCCTCTCCAGCACCGAGCTGGCTTCCCGAATGCCGCTAACCTCCCGAGCATCTCCGCAACTAAGTGTGAGCGGAGCCGTCACAATATTGCCTGCCGACAAAATCAACACACCAACTGGCGTACCTTCCCAAGCCCCTCGGCCCCCCTCCCCACTTTTAAGCTGATAAAAGCGCTTCTACTTATTCAGCCCAGCCCAGCCCATGCACCACCCACCGCCCCTCCCTTGCTAGCCGGTTTGTGGTACGTTGCCTTGGGCCGGCACATGCTTTGCAAGGAGCCCCTTCCCCTCCTCTTCCTGCAAACCCTCACAAGGAGAAAAGACCAACTCTTGGGTGCCCTCTGAGCTGAGTTGCTTTCTTGCAGACGCTTCCTTACTCAAAGTAGGTAACATCATCGGTGCTAGGAAAGGAGGAGGAGGAGGAGGAGGGAGAGAGGAAGGAAGAAGAGGAGGACGACTGTGGGGTCCTTGGTGCCCTCTGACTAACTAAGCAACATCATCAGTGCTAGAAGGGAGTGGGTATTTGTAGAGAGGAGAGAGGAAAAGGAGAGAGGAGAGAGGAAGAAGAGGAGGAGGAGGAGGAGAGAGGAAGAAGAAGAGGAGGAGAGAGGAAAAGGAGAGAGGAGAGAGGAAGAAGAGGAGGAGGAGGAGAGAGGAAGAAGAGGAGGAGAGAGGAGAGAGGAAGAAGAGGAGAAGGAGAGAGGAAGAAGAGGAAGAGGAGGAGAGAGGAGAAAGGAAGAAGAAGAAGAGGAACAGAAGGAATGTGGGGTCCTTGGTGCTCTCTGAGCCTGGTTGTTTTCTTACAGACTTTTCATCACCAAACTAGATAACATCATCAGTGTTAGAAGGGAGGAGGAGGAGGAAGGAAGGAAGGACGGACTGTGGGGTGCTTTCTGTGCTTGCTTGTTTTCTTGCAGATGTTTCATGACCCAACTAGGTAACATCATCAGTGCAGCTCAAGAACAAGCCCTAGCCACAAACTGTATGAAGGCAAAAATTCAACATGTTACCACCAACAGCAAATGCCGCCTCTGCAATGAGAAAGAGGAGACAGACGACCACCTGATCAGTGGGTGCAGCAAAATTTCACAAACTGACTACCTACAACGCCATGACCGGGTTGCTAAAATCATTCACTGGAAATTGTGCCAGAAGTTTGGATTTGAGTACAGCAAAAACCACTGGGAACCTCAGGTTGAGAAAGTTTTAGAGAATGAGAAACTCAAGATCTTGTGGGACTTTAGGATTCAGACTGACAGGCACTTGGTCCACAACACACCTGACATAACAATAGTTGAAAAGAAAAGAAAAAAGGATGGTTCATTGACATTGCAATACCTGGTGATGCACGGATTGAAGATAAGCAGCAAGAAAAAATCACAAAGTACTGGGATTTGCAAATTGAAGTTGAGCGACTGTGGAAAAAGAAATTGTGTGTTGTCCCGATTGTAATTGGAGCCCTCGGAGCAATACCCAAAGGGCTACCCCGCTATTTAGAAATTCTAAAATTGCCGGACTTGAACATTTTGACTCTCCAAAAAACCACCTTACTCGGAACAGCTTACATCCTCCGACGATACCTTAACAGTTCCTAGGTCCTTGGTTAGGACTCGAGCTGCTGAGCTATTAACCAGCCTCAAAGGCTGTGAATCTCACTAAAGATTAAATAATAATAATAATAATAATAATAATAATAATAATAATAATAATACTTGGCTCCTTCCAAACTGGGACGAGCGAGGCACAGCTCTGCTTGGGCTTTGCCAAGGCCTGTGCCCCCTGGCTTATTTTGGGCAAACTCCATCCTTGAAACCCTGATGCCAGTAGGACCAGGCGAAAACAAATGTTTCAAAGCGATGCATGAAACTAATTAAGATCTGTCCCATGCAGAACTTCTAAGCATGCCCTGTGTTCAGGCAGATGCAGCCCCTTCAAAAGCTAGCAAAAACTCAGTTTCCCCGGAGCAGAAGGGGATCTGAACCTGCTTCTCGGCAGGGGTGAAGCTAGGTGGCCTCTGGGGGACCCTCCAACCCATCCTCTGGGCCTTTTTGGCAGCTGACGGTCGACTTCTTCCAAAGGCGCCAATGGGGGATGCTCGGGTTGAACTTTGCAAGGTGGTGGGGGGTGGGGGGGGCAAGGCCGTGAAGCACCCCTTTGGAACGCTCCAAATTCCCTCGTCCAGATGCTCGTTTTACGATTTCTCCTATGAACAATGCCAGGACATCTGGCAATCTGAAACGGCCCTCCCTTCGCCAGCACTCTGATTCAGCCCCTCTTGACACTCAGAGGCGTCCGCAGGCTGGGTCAAAAAAACAAAAAATCTAGATGGTAGTTGGCATCGGAGGAATAGAGCCCTTCCCCCCCCTCTTTTGGGGGTGTCAATCATAACTTTCGGACCTTTTTTTGGACACCCCATCAGCTCTTGATAGATGGGCACTGCTGGACATGGGTATGGATGTGCCACGCGTGGCACGCGTGGCATCGGGGTGCCCATCTTGAAATGCCCTCTTCTCATTGCCCTGTCAATCTCTCCTGGCCATCTCAGTGGGATTTCATTCGTTTTGAGACTGGCAGGCCCTGGGTTCTAATTCTGTCCTTTTTGGGTCTTTTTAAAAGAAAGCCAAAGCAACCACCGTTTTTGCCCGCCAACTGCCAACTGGGCCTGTTTCATTGCAAGTTGACACGCAGAACGGACTTCGGTGGCAATTACAGCCTTGCAATATATGAATATTTATGCCCGTATGAAATATTGATATCAAAGGTGGCACCGAGCCTTTCCCGATGTTGATCAGGGGTGCCAAGGATATTAATCGTATTTTTCCTGCACCACCGCACTATGCAGTTTTACCTGGTTACGTTAGCCTGGGGACAGAAAATAATTTTCCCTATGGGCAGAGAAATCACAGCGGTGCAAAGGAGGACATCTAGACTGACCCCCCCCCCCAGGGCGACTAGAGTGAGCCAGGATGGTGTCAAAAAAATGAGGAAGTGTGTATCAGGATGTCACCTTCTTTCTGCACATATGACGTATGACAATGTGCATTTTATTATTCTGCCCTCCCCCAGGTGTGGATGTCCACACCTGACACACCCACACTTTTTTTCCAGCTGTGGAATGACCTTAGGGAACAGGAAGGACAGTTACAGAGTGGACAACTGGTATGTAAAAGATTTTTCATCCCACAGAAGGAAGGAGGGCGTAGAAAGCATTTCAGAAGGGACTTTGCTTCCCTCAGTTTTCCAGACAGTAAAAGGAAACCAATAGAAGATAATATTTCCTCCTCTCTGCAAACCCTTCTTGCACTGATGATGGTACCTAGTTGGGTCAGAAAAGGTCTGCAAGAAAACCAAGCTCAGAGCCCACCGCCAAAGAGCCCAGAGTCCTTCTCCTCCTCCCCTCCTCTTTCTCCGTGCAAACCACACTCCCTCGTAGCACTGATGATGTTCCCTAGTTGGGTAATAAAACATCTGCCAGGAAACCGGCCAAGCTCAGAGACCACCAAGCACCCCACCGTCAAAATAAAGGAAGTATTGCTTTCAAAATTCGGTTAGTGTAACTTAACACTAAAGATACAGCTGTGCCTCCTGGTTGTGCATCTTGTCCGGCCTACCTCACAGGGCTGACATTCTGGAGAAAGACTTCTTTGCATTCCTTCTTTCTTCCCAGAGCAAAAGACCCCCACCCACCACCCACTTCCCAAAAGCATCCGGCCAACGCATCATCCCAACCCTCCAACGGAGAGCTCACCTCCGCCGCCAAATTTTCCGTTTTTTTTTGCAGCTCGCAACCAGGTTTCCCTCCTTACACACGTGCGCGCACACGCACCTCTGGCTTCCCTCCGCCTGTCACACACATCCACCCCGAGCCTTGCAGCTCTTGGCAGGAAGAAAGACACTAAAAAAGAGGGGGGTTTTGCGGGAGACACGAGGCAGCGCGAGAGATAGCAGGAGCAACTGCCATATCAGCCGTCTTCAGGCAAGATAACACGATAAATAATCAATCCATCCCCGTGCAAAATCCTTAAGTGCTTGATGTATCTGTTTGCAAATTGAATCACTTCGCCTGCCAGGAAGTTCTGCCTTGTAAATAAATGAGCGCAGAAAGGCAGCACAAGGCGACGATGGAGATGTAGACACACATACACACCAGAAGCCCACACGCCACAACAACACTTGGTTAAAAGCTGCTGGTTAATTTTTAGCCAAGGAAGAAGCTTTCCTTGTTATTATTTTTTTAAAAAAAAAAAAATTAAGAAATGGAGAATACGATTCCCCCCCCCCCCCCCGTTTCCGTTTGGTCTGGGGGAAGGAGAGGTCCTGCATCTGGGCTATTGAATTGGATTAGTTCTTAATGGACTTTTATAAGGTGTCACTGCAGCTCCCCGATGAAGGGGAGGGGGCAGTAATATCCTTTATTAACAATTTAATGGACTGGCTGCAACTCCATCTGTCTTCATCAGCGCTCCCCACTATGTCTGGGAAAGCTAGTTTGCGCCCGGACCTGAAACACTGACCTGATGAAAGAGCGAGGTTGGCCATCCATCAGTGTCCACATCCAACTGATGAAGTTTAGAAGAAGGGAACAGGTGAGGAAAGTTTGCAGCGGGTGACTCCAAACTTACTTTTCCAGCAGACGTCAAGAATCCCCTAGTAGATATTTTGGGGTCATTACTTAGAGGTTGCCCATTCTTGGAGACTTCCAAAGCCACTCTGTCCTTCAAATTCCTTGGCTCGGCGTCATATCTATGACTTGAAGCTCTTCACGATGTACTTGGCTATCCAGAATCGGGCCTTCTTCTATCCATTTCCTGGCCTTCTGAGAGCTTCACCGTCATAACGTAGCAACAATTATTCCAGAAGTTTCTCTTGCCTGAGATTGAGAAGAATGTAAGTCAGGGAAACAGGCATTGGTGGCACCTCAGATATTGTTGATGGACCTCAACTTGCATCATCCAAAGGAAGCCAAGGGCCCCAAAAGTCAAGGATGGCCCAATTGTAGTCCAATGACTACATCCTGTGGAATGTTCTGACGTAACTTTTAAGAACTCTTGGACGTTGGCTCCTCTTTAGAGAGGAACAAATTAGGCTGTGGAAGACAGGTGCATCGGTGGCTATCTTGTACTCGTGTTTTCCCATGGAGATGTTCCTCCTTCGACTCTTCACAAAAGCTCCTTTTGGGATTCAGAGCAAACCCAAAGAGGTTCTCCTCCTCTCGTGCTGGTCTTGTAGCTTCCTCAGTGGGTCTCTACACCTGGTTGGCTGTAGGAGTCCACGCAAGAAGGGGAAGAATAAGCAGGTAGCTCTGCCAGGGACGTGAGATTCAGAGGGAAGAGGGACAGGCAAAATAATACTTGGAGGACGGGCCTTCTAGGGGAGAGGCTTGCTTCTACTAAACCTCTACCTTCAGGAAAGGTGGTGTCCTTCGGTGTCCTGCTGCAAACGCTCCTGAGAAGGAGAAGAGGTCTCAAAATGAAGCTGTTTTCAGCTTTTGGTTCCATCCCTGGAATTATTTACAGCTGCAGGCAATACAGGAACTATGTAGAGCAAGTGTGCTCATTTACATGCTAATTCATTTATACCCTCTGGATTGACTCCACCAATTCATTTTCAGCCCACTAACTCTTCTGATGTGAATTATATTATCACTTCCAGAATGGCAGCCGGGAAATACAGCAGCAGGGTGAGGGGGGGGGAGGAAAGTGGGAGGGGGGAAGGGAAGTGGGGAGAGGGGCTGCCCTTTGACCCTTCAGATGGCCCTGGGGGCGGGAACCTGAGCTGGACCGGCCTCCGTATCTGCTCCTGATATCACCTGCTAAGGTTGGGGACTTCTCTGTGGGATGGAGACAGAGGTTGCATTCAGAGGAAGGGGGTGGGAAATTAAAAGACGGAAGGGACACCGAAAGTGGGAAGGAAAGGCTGTGATTTTTGTCTGGCTGGTCTCCCCAGAAAGATTCAACCAGGAAACCCTTCCTTCCTTTTCTTTCTTTCCTTCCTTCCTTCCTTCCTGCCTTCCTTTTCTTTCTTTCTTTCTTTCTTTCTTTCTTTCTTTCTTTTCCTTCCTTCCTTCCTTTTCTTTCTTTCCTTCCTGCCTTCCTTTTCTTTCTTTCTTTCTTTCTTTCTTTTCCTTCCTTCCTGCCTTCCTTTTCTTTCTCTTTCTTTTCTTTCTTTCTTTTCTTCCTTCCTTCCTTCCTTTTCTTTCTTTCCTTCCTTCCTTTCCTTCCTTTCTTTCCTCCTTTTCTTCCTTTCTGTTCCTCTCTTTTCCTGTCTTCCAGACCATTCCCTGCCCCAACTTCATTTGACTTCAAAGTCCTTGCTCAGGGAAACGGACGAAAGGCAGCTGAACGCACTTTCTTTAACTGCCTTCGTTTCACTCTCAAACGTGGGCTATTAATTCATACTGTTTGATCAAGACCAGTTAATTAAGTGACTCCCTTGATACGGGCTTTAGCCCTATTTCACGTCTGCATTTTGCTCTTGACAGCCATCAAACTTCCACAGGGGGCATTCAAAAAGAGTCCCCTCTATTTGTCCCACCCCAAACCTGGAGATCTTCCCCGGGGCCTCCAGAAAGCTTGGTCAGGCCAGGTGAGTGAAGATGTTCCTTCAAGTCACCCCTAAGATGAGGAAAATGGCTCTGGTTTCTTTCCTTTCAACCCACTGGCCGGCTTGGCTAAAAAAACCAGGTTTGTGCAGTTGCTGACTTAAAGGTGTGTTTGGGTGGGTATCCCTGAATAAGCAAATAACCATGGACCACGACCTGAAAAATATCCTGCTTCTCCTTCCTTATAGGGCCAAACTTTATGCAATCTTTTTTTTTTTTTTAATATACAGTTTACTCCAAACATACTTGATTTAAAGGGCAGAATGACTTGAAGGATGCGTGCCAGAAGACACAACGAAATGCTGGTTCCTTTTTATGTATACCCCTGCTCCGCTAGGAAGCTATGTGATGGGGCTTGATAAATCGATACTTAGAGTTTGAAAATTAATGAGTAGTTATGACCGGCCTCTCCTCTCCCCTTCTCTCCCTCAGGCTGGCCCCACAAAAGCCTCTCCTCTCCCTTTCTCTCCCTCAGGCTTGCCCCACAGAAACATCTCCTCTCCCCTTCTCTCCCTCAGTCTTTCTAGTCCCTTCTCCCCATGAGGCTTTCCCCACAGAAGCTGCCCTATGCTATCCCATTCTCTCCAGAGTTATTTTCAAGTTGGGAGGGGGAGTAGGACGTCTAACTAATTAGGATCAGAGCGTGTCATAATAATATAGGAAATACTAATGCTCTGATGGTCATTTTGAAAAATCTTTTCTTAGTGAGCCCCTAGAAGCCAAGAGGAAGTTGCCAAGGTTGAGAAATGCAGTTCTCCACTTCTCTTTGCTACCGTCTTCCCAAACAGCTCTATAAAAAGAAGCCAGGAGGGCCAAAGGAAGGCCCAGAAGCCAAATGCAGGCCTCCATTGTCTGTTCTCCAGACGCCAGAATTAGCAGTGTGAGCTGGCAGCTGGATCCTGAGACACAGAGGTGGACGTCTCAGTCTGCTGGTTTGGGCAGAGAGCCAGATTCTTCATATTTATACGGAGTCTGGCCAGCCTCGAGGTTTAATTCTGCCTGCCAGCTGCTTGCCAACCACGGGGAAAAAAAGTCTCGGTGTTCTCAGAAGGTCGACATTGAGGCTTTTGCCTTGGTCGAATACCTAAGACAGGGCTGGACTTTGGAAGTGTTCCTACTCCATCTATGGTCACGTTATCGGTTCTTCTGGTAGAAATATCTGAGCTGGGAAGACACACAACACAGTTCTCCAATTTATCCACAGATAAGCTACCAAGATTCTTTGGGCTGTTTTTGAGCCAGATCTGGAAGATCCTGGGTTATCTAACCCAACATCATCTGTGTGTCACTTCCGTTTAGGGATCCTAATCAATAGGGAGGATGATTTCTTGAAGACCATCAAGTCAATTTCAGTGAGGAGATGGGGATAACCGTGAATGAAGAAGCTTCACCAGACTTGATCCCAGGAGGGGAGGTAAATGATTGGTTTAGGTGTAGATCCAGATGACTTTGTGGCCATCATTTGCCATCTGGATGACGTGGTAGCTCAAGATAAGTGGAGACTTGCTCAATCCATCAACACAAGGAGGAGAAGTTTAGTGTTTGGGGCAACCATAGGTGTGGAGCAACTAGGAGATGCAAGCTACCTTCTGAACCAGATTGCTCCTTCTTAAGCACCACGGAAGACCCATCTCGCTTGATCTACTCCAAGCTGGGAACAACTGGACTTCTTAAATTTGGACCAGTTAAAGCAGCTAAATTCATGCAAAGACCCAGATTTCTACATGCACAAACACACCACGTGCAACTGCAAACCTTCCAAAATTCTTCCACCAACAGAATGGAAAGGGTTTTTTTCTTTTTTAAAAATAAAATAAAATAAATGATGGTTGTGAATTTATAATTTCATCCATCCAGTTTGATCTGGAAGCCTCATCTGATGTCTATCTAAAGTCCTAAAAGCTTTGCGTCCGGAATATTCCCACTTCAACAGAAAACTGCACTGCCGGGAACAACGTTTCACAAGATAGAAACCCAAGATTTTGGCGCTGTTGTGACGGGTGCCTGGAAACCGACATTTTCCCTCCGCCGTCTGTCATCCCTGCTTCCTCTGCTCACTTGCTGCTCGTTCTCACTGCCGGCAATCAAACAGAATCGTAATCAATTCATTGCTAAATGTTTTATGCTGCGGAGGAAAAAGAGCATTGCCTAAATTGAAACGACACACTCGCACGCATAAAACGAACACAAACAAAAGAAGGGCAAGAACGAAAGGCAGGGAGGAAGCATCTGCTGCTTCTCGACTGCCAAGCATTACTTCTCCGTTTATTTATTTATTTTTATTTTTGGCTAAAAACGGTCCTTAGCAGGCTCCAGATACTGGGAAAGCCCACCGGCCTCTCTCACCAACTCCAACATCTTCAGAAAATTGGGGAAGGGGCTTTGATCATACTTTGGGTCAAGGTTTTGAGGTTTACTGGACTTTGTTGGGCTTGGTCTTCTGTTGGCCAACTTACTTGAAGCAACTGTCCCTCAAGAAAGTCTCCTAAACTCTTGCATTTGGTGTTCCACTCGTGGTTTAAGTCCATTCCAAGAAGCTGGAGCCATATTTTCCATCCTTTTGACCAACCCAAACCCTGTCAGTTGACACAAATGGGGCAATCCTTGAAGGCCAGGTTGTATCAAAGCCCTAATCTTCATGCTTGGTCCCCACCATGATCTTTCTCTAGCTCTTCTTCCCCAAATGTCTACTTTTTCTATCAGCATTGGGTTTGCTCATAACCCTTGTCCGTTTCAGGTCATGCACCAACTTCTGGATAAATATCAGCTTCTAGTCTGATGTCTCCATGGTTTCCTGGTCAAGTCCACCACTCAGCTGGTCCATCTCCATCTCCTTAGACTTCCGTGACACATATAGGGGTCAAGGGTCCTAAAAGGAGATGCTTTTTTCTCCTACCCAAAGCAGAATTTCACTCTAGTTATTGAAGAACCAAATCCAACTGAATCCCATCCAATGTTTTCTCCCAGCTAAGTCCAACAAGACTGCTTTAGTGGCTAGATGGTCTCAAAAGTGCTTCTGGTCTACCTGGACCTCAACTGCACCTTTCTCAGTCAATTATCTGGCAAGTTATTTCAAGTATTTCTCTACCTTTAGCAACAAGGGTACCAACCCCTCCAAACATCTGAATAGGTTACCATTTTAATAAAAAGATGCTCCTGGTTGAAAGAGGTGATCATCATCATCTCCTCCTCCTCCTCCTCTTCCTCCTCCCTCCCTCTTGATCTACAAATGCTCTCCTCCTCCTCCTCCTCCTCTTGATCTACAAATGCTCTTCTTCTTCTCCTCCTCCTCCTCTTCCTCCTCCCTCCCTCTTGATCTACAAATGCTCTCCTTCTTCTTCTTCTTCTTCTTCTTCTTCTTCTTCTTCTTCTTCTTCTTCTTCTTCTTCTTCTTCTTCTTCTTCTTCTTCTTCCTCTTCTTCTTCTTCCTCTTCTTCTTCTTCTTCTTCTTCCCCTCCTCCTCCTCCTCCTCCTCCTCCTCCTCCTCCTCCTCCTCCTCCTCCTCCTCTGCCAAATGGCTTTTACCCTTAACCTTCTGGGCCAGCCAGGAGATGACATCTACATTTTACAAAAAGTTTGGACATCTACCGTTCCTTTCCTCCAAATTCACAAACTGTCAATCATAAAACATCTTAGTTTTATTACAATGTACAAAAGTTAAAAAAAGCCCATTTGGATCATCCCACAGGCCAGTTCTGGAGTGAATCTGGTTCTTCAAATCATGAAAATAGAAGCACATGGGGTGAAAGTTGTGATGATTTTTGAATGAAAATTCCTGAGAATTTTTTTTTATTTCCTGAAGTTGCTTGCAAACAGGCCTGCTGAGAGCTACAGCGCCACCTGGTGTCCAGAAAGCAATTTCTCCCTGGGATCGCACCAAAATCCTTGCAGGGAGAGGAACTGAAAGAAATCTTATTTATTGCTGCTTGATCCAAAGTAGGAAGGGAAGTTTTTCTCTTCTTGGAAAAATGAAATGGTACAGTCCTGTCAGAAAAAAAAAATGGGGGGGCAGCCATGTGCCCCAAATTCTCCTGCAGATAGAGAAAAAGGCATCCCTGGAAAATCTTTGCTTCTCAGCTGTTGAAAAGCTTTGTTTGAAGATGCTCAAACTTCACTTGAATTTTTGGCCAATGTTTCAAAAAGCAAAGGGATTGTTGCATTCATATTTCCCTCCCAAGGCTTTGCTTCTCACTATCCAAGCATTTCCTGGGAGATCTCCTTCTGCTTCCATTTTTTTCCCCTCTGTGGGGCAGCCCAAAACCTTATCCCTTCTTAGGAACAAAGTTATCTGAACAGCAAATAAATCCATAGATGATGAAGCTCCTTTGTTTGCATTCCCCCCCATGGATTCAGTTCTTGGGTTTTGATATTCGGAAAAAGCCAAACTTGTTTTTCTTTTTTTCGTTTTCCTGGGGGCTTCGAGACACACCTGTGGGGAAGAAATAGCTTCTTAAACCATTTATCGGTCATTACGTAAGAGCTGCAGCTAAAGGTGATTAGGGGACTGGAGGCTAAAACATACGATGAACGGTTGCAGAATTGGGCATGGCTAGTCTAGGGAAGAGAAGGACCAGGGGAGACAGGATAACAGTCTTCCAATATTTGAGGGGCTGCCACAGAGAGGAGGGGGTCAAGCTATTTTCCAAAGCACCTGAAGGCCAGGCAAGGAATAATGGATGGAAACTCAACAAGGAGAGATTTAACCTAGAAATGAGGAATTTCCTGACAGTGAGAGCAATCAACCAATGGAACAGAAGTTGCCTTCGGAAGTTGTGGGAGCTTCATCCCTGGAAGCTTTCAAGAAGAGACTGGACCGCCCTCTTGGTGTAGGGTCTCCTGCTTGGGCGGGGGGGTTGGACTAGATGACCTACAGGGTCCCTTCCAACTCTGTTATTCTATATTCTATTCAGATAGTTCTCGACTTACAATTAGCAACCGTTTGAACTTACAGCAGCCGTGAAAAAAAGGTATGATAAAAGTCGTCTTGACCCAAATGGCTTTGTAGGGTTGAGACTTACCAAACTTTTTGATCATGTCAACGAAAATCTCATCTTCTTCCAGTTCCCTAGAGAAGGAAACAGAGTAGATAGTCCAACCCCTGGAGCAGTGCTAGCACTCCAGATGTTGAACTAGACATCCCCAAAATCCCTCACTGTGGCCAAGAGTGGCCAGCGCTGGAGTTCCTTTTAAGGTCCACCGGATCTATATTGAGCTCCATACCCAAAATGTCCACTCAAGGGAAGTCACTTCCGAGCAACGACAGGAGAACACTATCTTTCTCAAGCCCACCCCCTTGGTTCAAGGTTTCAAGACATCAATTCCCCAAAATTCTGCCTTGGAAAAAACAAAAATAAAGCCATTTATGGATTTGGGGGCCTGCCCTGAACCTCGGTGGGCTATGTTCAATCGAAGGCTTCTGAGGAGAGTAATTCTGGATTACGTTCATGGACCATTCAGAGATGTGGAAAGTCTTGTCTCTAAAGGAGGCTGTTGGTTGCCATCCTGTATTAAATGCTCCTCCTCATTTAAAAGCATCCTACAATCACCAAAAGGATGCTCAATCTTACTTCCTCTGTCAGGCCCCCAAAACCAAGATAGGTGCGCTGAGATTCATCTAAAGAGCTTCCTTTAAGGTCCCTTACCTACAGACAGAATTTTTGCCAAATTAAAAGAGATTATTTGCATAAAACATGGAATCTAAAACATGGGAGCTATTAAGGAGGAACTGTCTTCACCTTCTTTCTCTCACACAAACTCTCTGAACCAAATTCCTTATTGATTTTTTTTTTTACTGTTCCTCACCCATAGACAAACTACAGCAGATGACTTACACACACACACACACACACACACACACACACACACACACACACTCTCTGGGAACTATTGAGGAGGAACCGTCTTCATCCCCGTTCTCTCACACAAACGCTCTAAACTTTGCTGTCTCTTGGTCCTCTGGCACGCGGCCTCTCCCTGCTGGGAATCCAGACTACATTCTGCTACACTTCCTTCTTCACCCGTTCAAAAAGCAGACCTGAAGACGCTGCTCACTTTAACACACACACACAAATAAATGTAAACAAAGCTAGTTAAGAGTTTTAGGAGAAGGAAGAGCCCCGCCCCTGCTGGATGAGCAAACAGCTTCCTTGTACAGTATTCACAGCTTCATCTGCCCAGTGGAACTCATCCTCACAATTAGCAACGCAACCGCAGCCAGGAACTACCGACAATCATCCCTAATTACTCCAAGGCTCTTGCCAAAAAGTCAGACCTGTGACTCCTGTTTGGCAGAAGGAGCTTCTAAAGCTTCTCAGGAGGGCTGTTGACCTTCCCTACGAAAGGCATCAGGCCAGGAAGTTCCTTTTTCAAAGTAGCCACTTCTGAAGAAATGGGGAAATGGCGAAACCGCAGGGCAAGCGATGGCTTCTTTCCGCCCAATTCCTCAACTTTGGTAACTTTAGGACGTGCGGACTTCCAACTCCCGGAATTTCCCAGCCAACCTTGCTGGGAGACCAAGGGCCCTTGTCTCTCTAGTCCTCCTGCCCTCCTCCACCCCTTCGTACCTGAGTCTGTCCTCATCCAGGTTTTCTACAATTTTGTTCCGATTGTTGACCGTGTCCAAGTAGGAGTCAAGGAGTTCCTTCTCTCGAGCTTTCTCCTTCGAGGTCTTCAAGTAATCTGGACGGAGTGGGGGGTGGGGAAGAACCAGAATGATATGTTTTAAAAAAATAGTAATCCCGACATAAAACGTCGAAAGGCTCTCCCCCAAGAGTTGTGAAGGGAACCATGGTTGTCCTTGGGAAGAAGATCCAGGAATTGTTAGGGAAAGGAGGACAGAAGAAGTTCTGAAGTTCTGGACATCATAGTTGGTGGAAGGCAAGCTTGCTTTCTCCATGGGGCCTCTATTTTTCCTTCAGGATAATGGGCTTAGAACTGGGATGGGACCTGTATCTCTCTTTCTCCTTCCTCGTTCTCCACCGAGTTTTCTGACATTTTTGCTGTGTTACAAAATAGGTTGAATCTTGGTTCAACCAAGAAGAGAATGGATGGGATACTCACCCGCTTTGCCAATGAGAGTCCGTAGTTCGGTCTCAATATCCCACTGTTTTACTTCCAGTTTCTGCTGGTTTATCCTGCAGGAGAGAAATGGTATTTTAAGGCAGGGGTCTCCAATCTTGGCAACTTTAAGACTTGTGGACTTCAACTCCCAGAATTCCTCAGCCAGCAAAGATTGGAGACCCCTGCTTTAAGGGATCCAGATTCGCACATGAGGCCGGTCCAAAGTTTTGCAGCCTCCTGAACTGATTGCTGGAAGGATTCTACTACATATTTTTCTTCTTCTCCTCCTCCTCCTCCTTTTTTAAAAAAAATATTTTTAGTAGAATTTTATCATACAATAAAAGTAATTTCAAAAAAGGAAAGAAAAAAAAAACAGGGCAGAAGAAAAGAGAACAAATAAGAAAAGAGTTTTAAAAAGTGGGGGAAAAAAGGAAAGAAAATATTCCCATTTCAAAAAACAACTTTCTCTCAAAGAGGGAGGGAGGGGCTAAGAAAGGAAAAGAAAGAACGAATGTGCTCGTTTAGCGGCAACTAAACGACTGGCAACTTGGTCGTTAAGCGAAATGGTTGCTAAGCAAAACTTTTGACTTTAGCTTTCCTTTTGCTTTGCAGCAATGACCTGCAAAGGTCATAAAAGAGAGGCCTGGTTGCAAAGCTACTTTTTTTCACTGCAAATGGTCGCTAAATAAGGCAATCGCTAAATGAGGATTACCTGTAATGAGTACTGATCCCTAGTCCTGCTCCGTTGGGTTTAAAAAGGGAGCTCTTTTTAAAAAGAGAGAATTGGTTGTAAAACTACTTTTTTTCACTGTCATCACTGCAAATGGTCGCTAAATAAGGCAGTCGCTAAATGAGGAGTGCAAATAGTCGCTAAACAAGGCAGTCACTAAACGAGGACTACCTGTAATGAGTAATGATCCCTAGTCCTGCTCCGTTGGGTTTAAAAAGTGAGCCCAAATCCTATATAGTCGGCGACTGGCTGCCCAGAACCGGCCATGAACCGGCCAGTTTCACTCACTTGTGCATCAGCTCAGATTCCCGTCTCAGCAAGATCTGCTTCTCGTGGATCAGTTTGAACCACTCCACCATCAGGGCATCTTCAGAATCATCTGTACACAAGACCCAAGGAAAAAGTCAAACGAGGCCTTCTCCATCCCAAAGAACCTCAGACAGACCCTGTGAGGTAGGCCAGGTGGGAAAAGAACCCAGCACCTGCTCCTCTGCAGATGGAAAAATTGCCCAATTTGGAAAACTTCTCTTAATCTTGTTCGTTATTAAAGAAGGAAAAAGCAGACGCCACGTTTTTCCGCTTTCCAGGCCTCCATGAGGACTAGAAACCTGGATGTTTTCAAACCTCTTTTCAAAAGAAGACTGGAAAGCAACAGTTTGGGCAGGACCCCCTCACCTCCCTCGCAAGCCCGCAGCTGTTTCTCCAAGGAAATCCCCTTCTGCTCCAGCTTGTCCAGATCTCTTCCAATCTGCCGGATTTCCTTCTGGATCTCTTCCTCGGGGACGTAATCCGGGTGGAGCTGAAAGGCGTCAAAGACACAGGATTCACTACCCTGAGGCTGACGGCAGAAAGCGAAAGTTTGGCCTCCTGACAATATTGCAAGGTAGGCCGGCAGCTCGGCTGTAATCCAGAGCCTACCTTGGTGGGAGACATCACTTGATCGCTCGGAGGCTTCCAGAAGGTTCCAGGAGAGGATGGCTGGGCTGAAAACAAAGAAGGAAAGATTCACTTGCTGTCCGAGGGCCTCCCAGATGTTGCCGAACTACAATTCCCAGCATCCCTCAGCAATGGCTCTCCTAGCTGGGGCTGATGAGAACTGTAGTTCAGCAATGTCAGATACTCAGTTTCTAATGGAAGCGATGAGAGAAACTGACCGGGCGCAATCACTGTTTTTGACGAGCTCCATTTCTCTGCTTTGGCAGTGGCTGGCTGAGATTCCCATGACACCTTCCCTTTCTGCCAACCACTGGAGATATCCAGATGTGCCACCAACAGCTTCTTCTTCTGGGGTTGAACAGCCAGCGGTGCTATCATGGGAAGAAGGGGGGAAAAAGAGAGAAAACCCAACGTATGAGCGTGGACTTGAGTTCAAATTCAGCTTTCAGCTATCCCGATGGGCGAGATCCTTCTCATGGAGGGCGTGGCCAGGACTGGACAAAGTTACCCCAGATAGGGACCAAACAGGCAGGCCAAAATAGAAGAAACTGAGCTATCAAGAGTTCTCTCCCCTTCTTGAGGACTAGCGCCTTGCTTGAAAGGTTTTGGAAGCCCAAAGGGGAAATAAATCGCCAGAATCCCCCAGATCCTGTCAAAGCAGGTCTAGTCGTACCAGAATTGGGAACTGCTGGGGAGATGACAGAAAGAGACGGCTTGTGGTCGTTTTGTCCCGGTTTCACCTGTACATTGATCTCCACCTTGTGAACATCCGTAGTTTTTGGGGAAAGCTTGGCTTCGTCCTGGCGGGGGGGTCTGCAGGAAAGGAGAGAAGCTGTTGGCACCAACCCCCCCCCCCCCCCAAACCAACCAACATTTTGTGCCCAGGAAGGCAGAATTGGGCAGATCCATATCGGACTTTGCAAATCAAATAGAATCAAAACCGTGTGAAGCCTCCAGAAGTTGTGAATGCTCCAACACTGGAAGTTTTTAAGAAGATGTTGGATAATATCTTCTTAAAAACTTCTTTTGCCTTCCCTCTTTTTTAGCACTCACTTGACTGGTTTCAGCCTCAATCTCCAGTCTTCTGGGCTCTCCAACTTCTCTTCTGCCTCCCGGACACCTTTCACTGAATGAGAAACACGCAAAGGAGGGTGAAGCGTAAACCAGCATTCAAGGTTTGCACTACTCCTCTTCCTCCCAAGTCCCAACCACCATGCGGAGTGATGTGAAATTACGGGGCCGATGTGCAAACATGCTGATACTGCAAAAAAAAAGTATGCAGCTTACAGAACCGAGGTCTTCTTGGTCAATAAACCGAGATTTATTGCTTTCAAAATGGGTAGAATTGGGTTTGAGCGCTGCTTCCATCCATCCCGTCTCACAGCTGGCGAGTTGAAGTCCACCCATTTTAAAGTCGCCCAGGTTGAGAATCATCGGTTGAAACATTAACTAGGATTTATGGAGAGTCTCAGTTATCCAAGTCATGGTTGTCCCAATGGTGCTGTTTTTTTCAAGAGGGAAACTGGACTTATCTGGTTTTTCTTTGAAGACGTTTCGCTTCTCATCCAAAAAGTTTCTTCAACTCCACCATCCAGTCAGAGCTGAAGAAGCTTCTTGGATGAGAAGCGAAATGTCTTCAAAGAAAACCCAGATAAGTCCAGTTTCCCTCTTGAGAAAAACAGCACCATTGGGACAACAATGACTTGGAGGATTGAGAATCTCCATAGACTTCCGTTTCTTCCTTCCTTCCTTCCTTCCTTCCTTCCTTCCTTCCTTCCTTCCCTCCCTCCTCTTTCTCACTTCCTTTGTTCCTTCCCCACCATCCAGTCAGAGCTGAAGAAGCTTCTTGGATGAGAAGCGAAATGTCTTCAAAGAAAACCCAGATAAGTCCAGTTTCCCTCTTGAGAAAAACAGCACCATTGGGACAACAATGACTTGGAGGATTGAGAATCTCCATAGACTTCTGTTTCTTCCTTCCTTCCTTCCTTCCTTCCTTCCTTCCTTCCTTCCTTCCTTCCTTCCTTCCCTCCTTCCCTCCCTCCCTCCCTCCCTCCTCTTTCTCACTTCCTTTGTTCCTTCCCCACCATCCAGTCAGAGCTGAAGAAGCTTCTTGGATGAGAAGCGAAATGTCTTCAAAGAAAACCCAGATAAGTCCAGTTTCCCTCTTGAGAAAAACAGCACCATTGGGACAACAATGACTTGGAGGATTGAGAATCTCCATAGACTTCTGTTTCTTCCTTCCTTCCTTCCTTCCTTCCTTCCTTCCTTCCTTCCTTCCTTCCTTCCTTCCCTCCTTCCCTCCCTCCCTCCCTCCCTCCTCTTTCTCACTTCCTTTGTTCCTTCCCCACCATCCAGTCAGAGCTGAAGAAGCTTCTTGGATGAGAAGCGAAATGTCTTCAAAGAAAACCCAGATAAGTCCAGTTTCCCTCTTGAGAAAAACAGCACCATTGGGACAACAATGACTTGGAGGATTGAGAATCTCCATAGACTTCCGTTTCTTCCTTCCTTCCTTCCTTCCTTCCTTCCTTCCTTCCTTCCTTCCTTCCTTCCTTCCTTCCCTCCCTCCTCTTTCTCACTTCCTTTGTTCCTTCCCCACCATCCAGTCAGAGCTGAAGAAGCTTCTTGGATGAGAAGCGAAATGTCTTCAAAGAAAACCCAGATAAGTCCAGTTTCCCTCTTGAGAAAAACAGCACCATTGGGACAACAATGACTTGGAGGATTGAGAATCTCCATAGACTTCTGTTTCTTCCTTCCTTCCTTCCTTCCTTCCTTCCTTCCTTCCTTCCTTCCTTCCTTCCTTCCTTCCTTCCCTCCTTCCCTCCCTCCCTCCCTCCCTCCTCTTTCTCACTTCCTTTGTTCCTTCCCCACCATCCAGTCAGAGCTGAAGAAGCTTCTTGGATGAGAAGCGAAATGTCTTCAAAGAAAACCCAGATAAGTCCAGTTTCCCTCTTGAGAAAAACAGCACCATTGGGACAACAATGACTTGGAGGATTGAGAATCTCCATAGACTTCTGTTTCTTCCTTCCTTCCTTCCTTCCTTCCTTCCTTCCTTCCTTCCTTCCCTCCTTCCCTCCCTCCCTCCCTCCCTCCTCTTTCTCACTTCCTTTGTTCCTTCCCCACCATCCAGTCAGAGCTGAAGAAGCTTCTTGGATGAGAAGCGAAATGTCTTCAAAGAAAACCCAGATAAGTCCAGTTTCCCTCTTGAGAAAAACAGCACCATTGGGACAACAATGACTTGGAGGATTGAGAATCTCCATAGACTTCCGTTTCTTCCTTCCTTCCTTCCTTCCTTCCTTCCTTCCTTCCTTCCTTCCTTCCCTCCCTCCTCTTTCTCACTTCCTTTGTTCCTTCCCCACCATCCAGTCAGAGCTGAAGAAGCTTCTTGGATGAGCTGGAGGACTGAGAAGACATTTTCCTTCCCTTCTCTTCTCTTCCCTTCCCCTTCCTTCCTTTCCTTCTTTTCTCCTTTTCTTCTTTTCCCCAAAGTGTTTTTCCCAAGAGGCAAGTTGGACTTTCTGCTTTTTCTCTGAAGACGTTTCGCTTCTCATCCAAGAAGCTTCTTCGGCTCTGACTGGATGGTGGAGGGAGGGACCCAGTCAGAGTTGAAGAAGCTTCTTGGATGAGAAGCGAAACGTCTTCAAAGAAAAACCAGAAAGTCCAATTTGCCTTTTGGAAAGAAAAAAAAAAAAGAAAGCACGTTTCAGTTATTAACTAAGATTGAAACCATTCAATGGACTCTTTTTGATCGGGGATTTAAATCGTGAGTTGAACCCAACCCATTGCAGGCACAGGGACGGCTGCTTCCTACCTTTAACCACCTTGGTGTCCGATTTACGTCCAGTGTCGGCCGATGTGCCGATGGATCCATCCTTGATTTGGTTCTGGGGTTCAGCTCCGACCCCCCGCTTGTGGCTAGGATCCTTGGGGAGATTCACAACCAGATGTGATATTTCTGCTCCTCTTGGTGTGTCTGCAAAAGCTGGCTTGTTAAAGGGTTTGCTGGTTGGGGGATTCTGGAGTTGAAGACCCCGTGAACCGGAGAGGGCAGGAGAAGATGGGCTGCTGGAAGCAAAGGATGATTATTAGCTTCTTGGCTGAGCGAGGAATAGACAGAACCCTTGCAAAGCATGGGAAGCGAGTTCAAAAACTGCCTTCTTCCAGCATATCAATATAATAAAGAAATAAAATTATAACCAACAGATCCCATTACCAAATCAATCAATCCATAAGAGGTAAAGTTGCATTCTTGTCCATTCCAGGGTAGGTTGCCCCCACCCCACCGCACCCCACCAACACCCCTCTTTGCAAATTTAAACCTGCAATTTAAGGAAACCCAGTTTGGTCTAATGGTGAAGGCATCAGTTTTAAAAGCAGGAGATGGTGAATTGTAGTCCGGCCTTAACTGTGAAAGCCGGCTGGGTCACTTTGAGCCAATCACCAGGAGATGGTGAGTTCTCGTCTAATCTAGTTCTAGCCATAGCCAGGAAAGCTGACTGGGTGACTTTAAGCCAGTCACTAGGAGAAGGTGAGTTCTAGTATCGCCTTAGCCATGAAAGCCAGCTGGGTGCCTTGAGCCAATTACCAGGAGACAGTGAGTTCTAGTCCCACCTTATCCGTGAAAGCTGCCTGGGTGATATTGGGCCAATCATTCTCTCTCTCAGCCCAATCCACCTCACAAGGTTGTTGTTATGGGAAAAATAGGAGGAGGAAGGTGTGTTGAATATGTTCGCTGCCTTGAGTTAGTTGTAAAAAATAATCTTATTTGCTGGTGGAATAGCAAAGGCTCACCTGTTGTATGCCAAAGATCGGGGCACTGCAGCGCCAACCCCTCCTGGCTGGCTGGTCGAGGGCTGCGGTCCTGGTAAGACACGCTGAAGGATGCTCCGGGCTTCGTCTTTCTTGCTGTCGCTGCTGCTGATGGGGACCTGAGTTCGAGAGAAGGGGGTTTTCTCAGGGACTTGGGCAGGCTGGATAAGAGAGCTGGGATTTCTCGCCGGTTCCAGTTTTCTCGCAGGGAAGCCAGAAGAGCCTGGATCAGCCTGGAAAAACTTCTCCCGAGCCTGCTGGATTCTGGAGCGCACCTCCGTCGAAGAGGAAGCCACGGGTGGATCCGGCTTTGGGGCAGGAGGGTGCAACCGAGGGAAATTTGGACTTGTGGAGACCCTGCTGGTTTTAGGACTCTGGGAACCGGACAGTTCCTGAGCGGCTGGCGGTTGGGGAGTCACATTGTTTTGGAAGGTCCTACGCGGTTTGGGCACCGGCGAGGCTGCCTGCGTTGGTTCCAGCCCCTTCCCACAATTCCCTGCAGGGGTCTTGGAAGTGACGGTCTTCTTCTCTGTCTGGCTCTCCTGGGCAGGAGGACCCTGAGGGAGGTCAGCTCCCGCGTGGTGGTTGCAAAGGAAGGTTCCCGGCCTAAGCCCGGCTTTGTAGTTTCCACTCTGTAAAGTGCTGGAGCATTTTTGGCACCTGGAAGCGAAATTTGGGACAAATCGTGACCAACGAAGAGGGGATCAGATCAGTGGTGAAATGCTACCGGTTCGCAGCCCCTGATCAAGTCCTCCGGAGACCCATACCTAAAGCAATTCCTGTGATACAGCTTCCCGTCCATCAGGAGGCGTTGCACCAAGTGGACATGAGTTCCGCAGATGGCACAGTTGCTTGGTTGGGCATTGTTCTTCTCGGCTAAGACCCGTCTCTGGGAGGCAGGAGAAAACAGGGATTCAAAAGGAGCCCTCCCCCCACTCCATCAAGCCAAAGACCCTCCTCTGTTTTATTAAGAGATTTCTAAGCAGCTCCCCAAGCATTCTCTGTTCTGATTAGTTTAGCATCAAATTTATGACCGGCAATATCATCCTGCAATCATATCATCACAATTTGCAAGGTGGTTTTTTTTTGCCAATTTCCGATTTAAAAAAAAAGACCTAAGATACACTCTGTTGATCCATGGAGGTTCTACTCTGAAATATCCAGCTGTCATAAATATACACACACAGAGAGAATCAGCCTCCAGGACAAAAGGACGGTGTTACGTACTTCGGCTGTCGGACAGGTATCCATCCCCAGCCTACGCCCCACCACAGCTGGCTCTGCTTTGGGTTCAAGATGAAGAGGTCGCCTGGCTGGTTGTGTTGAACTCGGGGCCGTGGGCTCAGGAACCACTTTTTTCTCGGTCGGCTGCTCACTGGGTTGGGAAGCCGGGCGTTTGACTCCAGCCATTCCTCCAACTGCGGGTAAAGAAACAGAATTGAGATGCCAAGGACACCAAAGCTCAGAGCGGGCATATAAAAGACACATCCAGGGCACAATTGGGTATCTTAGTCCACGAAACTGGTACCAAATGCAGTCTGATTGACCTGCCTTTTATCATCAAGGCTGATGGTTGCTTACTTGAGATAATCATCTGGTGTTTTTTTTAATCAATATTTCTTTTCCCAATTTAAAGAGGCCTTCCTTCCACTCATCCCTCCTTCCATCCCTATTTTTCTTCCTTCCCTCTTTTTTCCTTCCTTCCTTCTCTCTTTTTTCTTCTCTCTCTCTCTCTCCCTCCCTCCCTCTTTCCTTCCTTCCCTCTTTTTCCTCCCTCCCTCCCTCCCTTCCTTTTCTCCCCTTCCTTTCCTCTCCAACGTTCTCAGCCATTACCACTCCAGTTTTACTTGGATGTAACACTGCCTCTACCCATGGAAGCTCCATCTCTAGCTATCCTGGTTGAGAAGGACCATTCCATGGCTTATGTCAAACTAGCTGCATCTTGGGTGTTTTCCTTTGTTGTCGTTGTTCTTGTTTAATCCTTCCTATTCTCTAAAAATTTTTCAGAGGCTTCTTAAGAGCCATCCCAGCACGGACAGGACTTCCCATCAGTCCAAAACCTGGAAGGAGGGAGCGAGAAAGAGAGAGAGAGAGAGAGAGAGAGAGAGAGAGATACTCACTGGGTGACTTGCCGTGGAAGTAATTGTAATATTGGGAGACGTAAGTGAGGATGCTCAGCCGGTCAGGCACTCTGAGGGCCACCATATCTTCAGCGTCCAACAAAGCCGGGATGCCCAGCTCCTTCTCCGCAACTTGGAAAGCCTGTGAGATGCGAACAGAGAAGTTGAGATGATGTCCCTTCTCTATAACCGAGCGGAGATCCGTGGCCAAATTATTTTGTAGGACAGCCAAATCCACGCACGACTTGAGGTCCCCAGTCCTGTAATACACCCATACAAAGCAGAACTCCAAGGCAGATGAATCCCTCAAAGAACAGCTTTGTTGGATAAATAAATAAAATAAATAACTTTATTGTCATTGTGCATGTATACACAGTATACCCATACAACAAAATTCACTTAACACCCAAAGACCAGGTCCAACATACATAACAATCCCCAAACACTCACCCACCCACCACAATTCCCCACCCCTAAACCACCCAAACATCCACACAACAGACCAAGTAATGCTGTCCAACAGCTCACGGATGGAGGCCCTTTAGTTCGTTGTTGAGTGCAATTATAGCTCTGGGATAAAACCTATTCAGAAGACGTGTGGTCTGAGTTTTAATTGTTCTGTATCTTCTGCCAGAAGGCAACAGTCCAAAAAGATTGTGAGCAGGATGGGAAGAGTCTCTGAGAAGGTTATGCAACTTTCTCAAACAGTGAGATTCAAAAATGTCATCCAGGGCTGGTAGCTGGAGTCCGATGATATTCTGGGCAGTTTTTTTTATTGAAAAAGTTTTCAAATACAAATTTCCCCCCCTTTTTTTTCTCCCCCCCCCTCCTCCCTACCCCCCCTCACCACCCATCCCCCCTGTGACTTCTTCTAAATAAAAACCTAATACATAACAGATTATATAATATTTTACCATCCCCTTACTCCCTCCTCCAAATACTGACCCTTACTTTCTAATGATATTATTAATATTATTACTTCCCCCTTTTACCATACACTTCAAAATAACATTCTACTATAACATTGTATAATAACTTCTGATTTAGCTCAATAATATTATTGTGACTCCCAATTTAGCAATAATCTGCCCTTTTTTCTCCTCCCCCATACTTATGTCTGTATATTAATATAACATTTCAAAACAACCTTCCACTTTAAGACTATATAATAAATCCTACTTTAACATTTAATCTTTTGTGTATATTAATATAACATTTCAAAGCAGCCTTCCCCATAAATTCTAATTTTACATTTGTTCAACTCTATCCATTTCCTCCACTCCCATAAATATATCTCTTAAGCATCCCTTTTCTTAAACTAAACAATCAATAAACTAGCCTGTCTCCACCCACTTTCCTACAAAATTACCATTCACAACAATTCTTAATATCTTTATTCTTCTGCCCACCCTACTAAAAAAATATTCCCTTATATAGATAAAATCAATGACTTTAAATTTATAATCCATATAATGTCTTCTTTGATGTCTTTCCACTGGATTGCTGAGTCCATTACCCATATTAGGGTAACATAACATCCCGGTTGCAACAGAGTGTTCAAAATCCTCAGTTTTGGGCAGTTTTAATGATTCTCTGTAGAGCTTTTTTTGTCTGCTGCAGAGCTGCTCCCATACCATGCAAGAATGCCGTATGTCAGGACACTCTCAATGGTGCTGCGATAGTAGGACAGGAGGAGATGCTGAGATAGATAGATAGCATTCTCAGGAAGTACAGCCTCTTCTGTGCCTTCTTCACAAGCATGTCAGCATTCATAGTCCATGAGAAGTCCTCCAAGATATAAATGATATATCATATTGGCACAGATCTGGTGAAAACCGACTCTGAAGATTCCCACAGTTTTTACCTAATTAAAAGTAAAAGTTTTTTCCTCAACCCCAATCAATCAATCAGTCACATGGACCAATCAAGGCTCTGTCTGGTGGCCTGGTGACCTCACTCCTCCTTCCTTGGGTCAGGTGTGAAGAACGACCTTGGTTCCCAAGAGAAAGTATTTTATTTTGGCTACACAACCCCAGCTGTCTCTAATCCCCCCTCCCTATCCCTCAGCTGCGGTGTGGCAACACTGAAGCTCCAAGATGGCTTCGGCCAGGCCAGCTTCAAGGTTGTTGACACCTGGTCTCCTGAGGGAAAACCATCACCTGGGAACAGTCTCCTTCCACCGGAACCCGTTCATGTCCTCTTGGCAGGCTGAAGAAACCAAGAAAGCGGTTTGCAAACTGTTCTCCATCAACTTCACACTTTCTGTCAAGTCCCCACACTTTTGCCAAGAACAGTGGACCGACACGGCCTGGGAGGGACACCCCAGAAGTCAACCCTGATGTGAAGGAAAGTTTTCACCACAGAGCTAAACACCACGCTCCACCAAACGGGAGGAAGCCTCCATCTACCAGGAGCGAAAGAGAAGCCGGCATGTGCAAATTGAATCCAGTGACCGAGATGACAGTCTGTGAAGTCTTCTAGTCCTCATTAAAAAGGCTCTTTGGTGCGGTCAGAAAAGAATCTCATTTCCAAGCTTGGCTCCAAGGAGTTGAAGGCTGGCCAGGCCATGGAAACTCAACGTGGACGCCCGGCTCCTTCCCCAGGACATTCCATTCCTCTGGCCCTCGACCCACGCTTGGAGGGTTGGACCCGGCACAGACACTATGGGTGGTCCAAGCCTCCTTCCTTCTCACAAACACATCTGGGAGCCTTTTCTTCCTCACAACAATTGGCTTTCCCAGGCACTCCACATCCGAGGATCTCAGGTTTCCAAAGACAGAGTAAGGAAGGGGAACGGAGGGGGATCTGGTTTCCAGACGGAAGGGGGAATGTATTTCAGGAGGCAGCCAGATCGGGACAAGGGAGTCCAACGGACTGGCAAGAGGCCAGGGGTGAAAGGATACATAAATCTGATGTTTGGTTTTCAAGGAGGTTCCTCGGATGATTGGAAATCTGATCTGCTTTACAGGGTTGTGAGGGGCAAAACAAAGGGAGGGGAAATGACTAAGGTTTTTTTTTGTTTTTTTTTTTAATTTGATTTATATGCCGCCCTTCTCCGAAGACTGAGGGCGGCTTACAATGTGCTCAGCAATAGCCTTCATCCTTTTGTATGTTTATACAAAGTCAGCTTATTGCCCCCACAACTGGGTCCTCATTTCACCTACCTTAGAAAGGATGGAAGGCTGAGTCAACCTTGAGCCTTGAGATTCGAACCCTGTAGTAATTGCAGGCAGCTGGTCTTAATAAACAGCTTAATAACAGGGTGCCTTAAACCCCTGTACTACCAAGGCTCTTAGGTTGACAACAGGTTGACCTGTTGTCCTTGGGACAAGAGCAGAAGGGGATGGAGATGGAGAGACTGGGACAGAGAGAGAGAGAGAGAGGGAGAAGGAGAGAGAGACGGAGAGGGAAATAGGTGATGGAGATGGGAGAAGAATGGAAGATGGTGAGGTGGAGACGGGGGATGGAGAAACTGAAGCATAGACTGAGAAAGAAAAATGGAGGGAGGTGGATAGATGGAAATAGAGAGATTAAAAATGGATAGAGAAATAGATTAAGAGATAGATAGATAGATAGATAGATAGATAGATAGATAGATAGATAGACAGATAGACGGACAGACAGACAGACAGACAGACAGAGTGGTGCAGTGGCCTAGAGGTGGAGCTCTCGCCTCACAATCAGGAGGCTATGAGTTCGGTCCTTGGTAGAGGCAGATATTTCTCTCTCTGGGCACAATGAGAATATATCTGCAGAACAAAATTCCTCATTGGCGACAGGAAGGCATCCGGCCAGTAAACACTCTGCTAGCTCCATTCAGTTGCCCAGACTCCACCCCCCACCGCAAGGGATTATGGGGTTGCTAAATGGTGATGATAGGTAGGTAAGTAGGTAGGTAGGTAGATAGATAGACAGGCAGATAGATGCATCAAGACTCTCTCCCCTTGTAAAACTTGCATTCAAGAATTTAAACTTCCATAAATATGTACCTACATTCATACCACCATATTTCGCAATCTTCCCGTCCACTTCAAATTGCATTTTTTTATTTATTTGTCTATCACGGGGCCAACCTGGCTGGAGCAAAGCTACGCCGCAGAACCACAAAACGCCAGGCACACAAGTCAAGACGAAGCTAGCATAAGGTAAATCATCAGCCATCATTCCACGTCAACGAGCTCCCCCCGGAGATACGGAGGATCCAAGACTTACGCATCTTCCGCCGTGCCCCAAAAACATTTTTATTCAAACAGGCTGGTCTGGCCTAACTCTCCCTTTTAAATTGGCTTTTAAATTGGGTTTTAAATCTCTTTTAGATAAATTGGATGTTTTAATCTTTGAGCCTAAATTATTTAATCTGTTTTTAATAGTTTTTAACTTTTGTATGTCTTTGTATTTTATTTTTGGCTGTTCACCGCCCTGAGTCCTTCGGGAGTAGGGCGGTATACAAATATGAAAAATAAATAAATAAATAAATAAATAAATAAATAAATAAATAAATAAATAAATAAACTTGGTCCGACCCCGATCAATAACCAACCCTAGCAGCCACGCTGTTGCCAAAATGGGGTTCAGGATGGCAGCGGCTGTTGGTGCTTCGGGCGGTGCAGACATTGATAAAAAGTCCTCACCCTAGGACAACTTTCCCTCCATGCAAATTGACGGTGCTGGAAATCCTGCCAAACTGGTTTTTCCAGACTCTGCCTTGAACTGAAGGAGAATGTGAGTTCACTTTCAAGATTAATCCACCTGATCTCCCCCTTATTTTTAAGGTTTGACCTCTTCCAGATAAGACTTTGGGGTTCCCTCCAGACCTCCAACCTGGAGCCCGTCCATATTCAGGGTATCTCAAGTGCCCTGAATCAGATATTTAACCTCTTCCACCAACGCAGCTCACGAATGCTGCAAACAAACAGAAAAAGGCCCAGGGAAAAATTGAGTAAATCCTACGCAGGGCAAGCAAACTGCTATTTCTTTCTTTCTTTTTTTTTTTTTTAAAGGAAAGTTAATGGTGTTAAGTATTTGTTTTATGATCTGCTTGTTCTGATCAAATCTACTTGAGGTCAAGGCGCGCAGGAAAAAGAGACGGGAGGAAAAGCAGCCTCGAGGGAAATGAAGAGGAAGCAAAAGAGAAGGGAAAAAACCACCTTACCAGTGCATTATTCTCAAAGACGTTTTCCTTGTTCAGGGAAGTGAAATCTCTGAAACAGAAAGAAAAACAAAAGTTATAGAGAAGCAAGTAACAACTGGCCAGGATCCCTTGCTCCACCATGGTGCCGGCCAGGCCAAACTTTCTCCCTACACCTCACAAGCCAGCTTTTCCACCATCAAAGCATGCAGCATATTCTTAATTTTAGGATGTTTTTCCCTAACATTCTCCTTGAAATCTTCCTTTCCTGGAATTTACATTCCTTATGATAATGGAAGACAGACTCAGTCAACAAAGACGGTTAGGGGACTGGAGGATAAAACATACGATGAATGGTTGCAGGAACTGGGTATGTCTAGTCTAAGGAAGAGAAGGACTAGGAGGGAAATGATAGCAGCCTTCCAATATTTGAGGGGCTGCCCCAAAGAAGAGGCGGTCAACCGGGGGGGGAAATCTAGCAGGTTCTGACAGGTTCTGGAGAACCGGTAGCGGAAATTTTGAGTAGTTCGGAGAGCCGGCAAATACCACCTCTGGCTGGCCCCAGAGTGGGGTAGGAATGGAGATTTTGCAGTATCCTTCCCATGAAGTGGGGAGGGAATGGAGATTTTGCAGTATCCTTCCCCTGGCGTGGGGTGGGAATGGAGATCTTGAAGTATCCTTCCCCTGGAGTGGGGTGGGAATGGGGATGAGCAGTATCCTTCCCCCAGAAGTGGGGAGGGAATGGGGATTTTGCAGTATCCTTCCCCTGGAGTGGGGTGGGAATGGAGATCTTGCAGTATCCTTCCCCTGGAGTGGGGAGGGAATGGAGATTTTGCAGTATCCTTCCCCTGGAGTGGGGTGGGAATGGAGATTTTGCAGTATCCTTCCCCTGGAGGGGGTGGGAATGGAGATTTTGCAATATCCTTCCCCTGGAGTGGGGAGGGAATGGAGATTTTGCAGTATCCTTCCCCTGCCACGCCCATCAAGCCACACCACACCCAACAAGCCACGTCCACAGAATCAGTAGTAAAAAAATTTGGATTTCGCCACTGGGGTCAACCTATTCTCCAAAGCACCTGAAGGCAGGACAAGAAGTAACGGATGGAAGAAAAAACCCCAACCTAGAATTAAGGAGAAATTTCCTAACTATGAGAACAATGAACCAATGGAACGGTCAGTTGTCTAAACAGTCTTTGTAACCACGTGAAAAAATTTCCCGTAACAGTCGTGATTCAGTTCAGCTATTTCATCCTGCAGGAATCTACCTGCCCTTACACGACTATTTCAAGAAAAAAGATCCAGTGTGAACTTCTAATTAACAATTCCACATGCCTGCTGCAAGTTTCTAAGATCCAGATCTACCTTCTGGAAAATCTCATCCATCCACAAAGAAATCTCATATTCACAGCTGTCTAAAAGGGGTGCTTTTGCAAGCATCCTAAATCTCATCATGCAGGCAGAAACTGAACTGGCTGGCATTCTCCATAGTGTGAATCGAGTTATTTAAACCACCTGGAACCAAGAAAACCCGCCTCCTGTGGCATTAAACTCTCCTTGTGTTAATATATAGTTTTTGTTGGACAATACAGGGTGGTTTTTTTGTTTGCTTGTTTTTTACTGCAACAGCATTCGTGTAAATAAAAATTAAACACAGGCTGTTAAGAGGGCAGAAAACAATTCAACAGAATTTAGACTAAACGCCTGCAGGAGGTTTGAACAGTCACATCTCTTGGGTAACAACCAGGAAGGTACACCCGGAAGACGAGCGAGAAGGAATTGGAGAGAGATGGAATTTCCAGTTTGGGTTTTGGCGATGTAAACGATAAATCTAAGGAAACAGGGAACAAACGTACATATCAATGAAAGAACGTCTTACTGAATTCTTGGGGCTCAGGATTTTACAAGGAGACCCAGTCCAAATGTGAATAATATTCTGAGTTTCAAGCGTAGCCATTCAGCCCAGATTCAGGGCAGTTCTGCCAATACAGAAGGAGTAAGCCAGCTACTCTGTTGAAAGGAGTTGGCCCATCACTACGACCTGGCAATGAGCCAAGTTGGGCCATGAAGCCCTGATTTAAATCTCACATCTGTCAGAAATTCACCAGAAAGAATTTGGAAGATTGAAACCGTCACCCTTTTGGTCTTCTATCAACCTCAGGTTGCTCCAGGAAAGGAAAATCAGGAAAACAAACCCAACAATCTTGAGTTACTTATGCCTGTAACTTCCCAACACACAGGAGCTAAATATCAAAAGGTGACACCCCAACATCCAAGAGGTAGAATGGAATGGAATGGAATGGAATGGAATGGAATGGAATGGAATGGAATAGAATAGAATAGAATAGAATAGAATAGAATAGAATAGAATAGAATAGAATAGAATAGAATAGAATAGAATAGAATAGAATAACAGAGTTGGAAGGGACCTTGGAGGTCTTCTAGTCCAACCCCCTGCTTAAACAGGAAACCCTATATCACTTCAGACAAATGGTTATCCAACATCTTCTTAAAAATTCCCAGTGTTGGAGCATTCACAACTTCTGCAGGCAAGTTGTTCCACTTATTAATTGTTCTCACTGTCAGGAAATTTCTCCTTGGTTCTAGGTTGCTTCTCTCCTTGATTATATTGTTGAGATATATTATATCTCTCCTTGTATTTTATTGTTGGCTGTGTACCGCCCTGAGTCCTTCGGGAGTAGGGCGGTATAGAAATCAAATAAAAGTGAAAGTGAAGTGAAAGTGATTAGTTTCCACCCACAAAAGGTGTTGGCACCACAACATTATCTTCACAACCAAGCCTTCTGTCCACAGGAGCTTTAGCCCAGGACATGGTCTGACCTTCAAGCCCATTGATGCATGGGGCAGACCAGTTGTGGGTTTCAAAAATTTTTACTACCGGTTCTGTGGGTGTGGCTTGGTGGGCGTGGCAGGGGAAAGTTACTGCAAAATCCCCATTTCCTCCCCATCAGCTGGGACTCGGGAGGCAGAGAACAGATGGGGACGGGGCCAGTCAGAATTTTTACTACTGGTTCTCTGAACTACTCAACATTTCTGCTACCGGTTCTCCAGAACTGGTCAGAACCTGCTGAAACCCACCTCTGGGGCAGACCCATCGTGTTGAGACCTTAACCGGTTGCTGAAAGTATTGCTCCGGTTTGACCCACAAAACTCTTGGGAAGAGTGGGCTCCCTCCAGTCTCACTCGCCCCAGACATGACAGCGATGAAATCTTAAGGAGAGGAAGAAGCCCTCCCCACTGATCATCTCCATTCCTGCCCCCCGCCCCCCTCTGCCTCGCCTGCTTCGCTCACAAACGTTGTCACATCTAAATGTAAACAGCCAACAGTTGTCAGGCCTGTTAGCGGAAGACGTCTAAACATCAGCTGGAAGACGCAGAGCGTTCCCATCCCCGACAAACCCTTGTTTGTTTTAAACCCGCCATTCCAAGTGTCATTGCAAACATCTGTTCTGAAATTAATGTTTTTATTTCAAGACAAACAAGAACGAGGGGCTTTCCGGGTATTTTTCATTGAGCTGAGACAGGCAGTGATGGTCTGAAGCATTAAGGACTGGGTGGCCTCCCAAGGCATGGCCGAGAAGTCAAAAACATCAAGATGGCGTCTGTGATGCCCATAAAAAGTGGGCGGGGCTTGGATCAGACCGTCGTAGCAGCCATGTTGAATTTTTGGATCTCCTTGGAACAACCACAAAATAACCTTGAAGATGTGAAAATTCATCTTTATTTATTTATTCAATTTCTGTAGCAAGCCACCAAGTGACTCTGGGCATCTTATAATTTTAAAGTTATAAAACAAGTCAAAACCTTTTTTTAAAAGAAATGCTGGCTGCCATGCTTGGCTTCCTCTAATTTTCTCCCTTTTCTCCTCTCCACCTTCCCATCTCTGGAAGTTACTTTGCTTTTATTTGGGCTGAAGACGAGCTAGAAAAATTCACCATAACTGAACCCAAAATTATTTAGAAGGTGCCACATTTGATCAACAGGGCAATGGACTTTCTCCAGATCACATCTCGACCCAAATATTACGAATTGCATTTTGAAAAGTACCAGCAAGTTGTCCTGGTTTAGTTTTTTGCCAATTTTCTAACCTTCCAGAAGCTTCATGGGAGATACATTTTATTTATGTATATATTAAATTTCTTTGCTGCCTATCTTCCCACCAGATGACTCTAATCCATCCCTGCATGCAGAAACGTAGCACATCAAGGGAAAACACTCCGTCAGAATTCTGCTGGGGATTTAATTTAATTTTAATTGATTCAGGCCCTGCCCAAGCCAGAACCAGAAGTTGGCAGCTGACTTTCTATCTGCCAAAGGTTGTTCTAGATAAGACGCGTTCAACCACATCAACTGTGATTAAATGTTATTTTATGGCGTCCGAGTTTAATGATTTCCCCATTGGGATAAATATTATGTTCTTTCCCCGTAGTTAATGTGTGTTTTCGTCTGTTAGGTCTGTTGTTTCTTTTCACTCTCTCTCTTTTTTTTCTTACTCCTTTTTTGTATGAAACAGAAAGAGAAAGAAAGAAAAAGAGAGAAAGAAAAAGGAAGGAAGGAAGGAAAGAAAGAGAAAATAAGGAAGGAAAGAAAGAAAAACAGAAAAAGAGAAAGAAAGAAAAAGAAAGAGAGAGAGAAAGGAAGGAAAGGAAGGAAGGAAAGGAAAGGAAGGAAGGAAGAAAGAGAGAAAGAAAGAAAGAAAGAAAGAAAGAGAAAAGAAGGAAGGAAAGAAAGAAAAAGAGAAAAAGAGAAAGAAAGAAAAAGAAAGAGAGAAAGAAAGGAAGGAAAGGAAAGGAAGGAAGATAGGAAAGAAAAAAGAGAGAGAAAGAGAAAGAAAGAAAAAGAAAGAGAGAGAAAGGAAGAAAAGGGAAGGAAGGAAGGAAGGAAGGAAGGAAGAAAGGAAGAAAGAAGGAAAGAAAGAAAGAAAGAAAGTAAGTAAGTAAGTCTATGGCTCTCTTAAGGAGATACAAACCAGAGATAAGAATGATTGCTTTGTTCCCAGCGGTTTTAGCATTCCATGGGGGATGGTCCTTTCTTCACTGGGGTCAGTCACATGGAAGGAAATGACAAATATGTGTCCAGCCACAGCGAGTTTCCCTGTTGCTCACAAACTCTTGATTCTGTGGTTGCACTGAGAATGACGTCAGACGGGTGAAATTTGGTGGGGAAAATTGGGAAATAAATGACTTTTTTGTCTGGTTCTTACTGCGAAGGGGACACACGTAGAATGTGTAAAGAAATGACAAATACTTGCTAGCCCTTAAATTTATTTTTAAAAATTATTATTTAGGGGGGGAAAATACTATTCCATATAATGGGTGTTATTATACTGGACTTTTCCCAGTTTTCTAACTGGGAAAACTCAAAGTTCACCCTGGATTCAAAGGGGATATTTGGATCAAGTAATAATCTGATTGGTCTGTTTTACAAGAGTGGTGTCAGAACAGTTCAGAATCCCCCCCCCCTCATCTCTCTCTCTCTCTCTCTCTCTCTCATCTATATGTCTGTCTGTCTCTCTCTCTCTCTCATCTCTCCCTCATCTCTCTCTTTCCCTCATCTCTCTCTCTCTTTCTCATCTCTCTTTCTCTTTCTCTCATCTCTCTCTCTCATCTATATCTCTGTCTGTCTATCTATCCATCCATCCATCCATCCATCCATCTAATACAATCTTATTTTATATATGTATAAAATTCACACATATATGGAGTTCACTACAGGTCAGGCCCGATAGGCCAATCCCAGTCTGCTTTATTAATTAATTTATTAATTATGTTTTCCCCAGAGAAAATGCTGCTGCTGCACATATCAATGTTCAAAGGTCAGGGATCACATGCGTAAGGAAGCTTTTTTTTTTTTTAATCAGAAAAGAGAAACCCATTTGAACATTTAATGGAATTTATATGCTATAATAAACTGTTTATGGGACCTGGCTTTTGGTACGTCCTGTAATATTGGAGCAACTCCTTTCATCCTTGGCCATTTCAGAAAGCAAAATAAAGCCAACGCAAACATCGAAGCCACACATAGAAATGCCACCACCAAAAGTTCTCTGTCAACCCTTTGAGGAAAATGTCCGGGCAAATCTTTTCAATGCATCCTTTTCAAAAATAATAAAGGTGAGATCCAAATAAAATGGAAGAAATGCATACATCCAATGCAAACTCCTTCCTAAATACACCCTCCACCCCCAAGACGGTTCTTTGGTGCAGCTTTGGGGCATCAAACCACACCTAAACAAACACACACATACACACCCTTTTCTGCAAAGGTTTATCCCAAACTGGGAGCTCCCCCCACATACACACACTTAAATCCGAAGGGCGTGGGATGGGGCGGTGGTTGTACCCTCTGGGAGATGCCCTACAGCCTGGGCATCGGTCCTGCCAAGACAGAGCACGACGGACCAAGGATCTCCAGCTTTTGAGGTTCTAGGGGTAGACTGCCTCGGGAGCTGGAAGCTCCCCTTAACTTCCGCGTGGGAAAAATGAGCGGTCCTCCTCCTCCCCTCCTTCCACGCTTCCCCCCCACCCAGGGAGGGGACCACCACCACCCCGGCGTCACTCACATGAGGTCCGGCCTGTGGCGGTGCAGAATGGCGCAAAAGGCCAGCCCGTCCCGGAACGAAGTGGTCATGTTGGTGACGGAGACGTCCTTGTAGCCTTCGCACTGTTGTTTGCACCAGAGTTGCAGGGCTTGGGTGGGCGACATCCTGAATTGCGGAGGGGGGGAGGGCGGGGGTGTTGGAGAGCGGGGGAAGGGGGGGGTGAAATCGAGCAGGAAAGAGGGATGGGGAAAATAGCAGGAAGGGGGAGTGGGGAGGGTCGAGCAAGAAAGAGGGATGGAAAGAAAAGCAGGAAGAAGAAATGGGGAGGGTCGACCAGGAAAGAGGGATGGAAAGAAAAGCAGGAAGGAGGAGTGGGGAGGGTCGACCAGGAAAGAGGGATGGAAAGAAAAGCAGGAAGAAGAAATGGGGAGGGTCGAGCAGGAAAGAGGGATGGAAAGAAAAGCAGGAAGAAGAAATGGGGAGGGTCGAGCAAGAAAGAGGGATGGAAAGAAAAGCAGGAAGGAGGAGTGGGGAGGGTCGAGCAAGAAAGAGGGATGGAAAGAAAAGCAGGAAGAAGAAATGGGGAGGGTCGACCAGGAAAGAGGGATGGAAAGAAAAGCAGGAAGAAGAAATGGGGAGGGTCGAGCAGGAAAGAGGGATGGAAAGAAAAGCAGGAAGGAGGAGTGGGGAGGGTCGAGCAAGAAAGAGTGATGGAAAGAAAAGCAGGAAGGAGAAATGGGGAGGGTCGACCAGGAAAGAGGGATGGAAAGAAAAGCAGGAAGGAGGAGTGGGGACGGTAGAGCAGGAAAAAGGGAAGGGGAGAAAAGCAGGAAGGAGGAGTGGGGAACAAGGCAGCGAGAGGCGCCGGGCTGTTCTTTCTGGAGAGGAAAAGGCAGAGTTGGGAAAGAGAGGAGGGGGCTGCGGCCTTTTCCCCGGGTCTCTCTCTCCCTCTTTCCAAAAAAGAAAGAAAGAAAGAAGGGGAAGAAAAAAAAAGAACAAGAAGAACAAGAACTGAACTTTACTTTCCGCCGGGATCTTCACGCCTCCTGCAAGTCGCCGCCCCCGCCTCGCCTCGCCTCCCGGCCAGAGGGGCCGCCGCACAGCTGGGAGGCTCCCCCGGCCCAGCCCCGGCCGCCATCCAGCCGGCCAGCGCGCATCTCCCTCGGCAGGAGGATCCCCCGCAGTCCCGAGCAGGAGCAACGAAGCCAGCGGCGTTCAACGGGCGGCCGGAGCGGTGCGGAGCTCTCCAAACGCCCAGCCCGGCGCTGCTGTCCAAGCGGACCCCCGCAGGCTCCGGATCTGCGGGCCGGCCGAGCCGGGAAGGGAGAGCCGCCAATGGCCGCGGCGGGGCGGGAGCGCCCGGGCCCGGCCGAGAAGCGCCGGCTCCGCCTTCCGACGCGGGGAAGGGCGCAGCGGGCAGGCGAGCCGCCTTCGCACGAGCCAGACCCGGCCTGGGTCTCCTGGAGGGGATCCAGACGAGCCCCGAACTCTGAAGCTGGAGGGGGGGCCCGGGGGTGGGGGAAGGGCGGGTCAGACCAGTTTGGCCCAGTTTGCTGGAGCGCAGCTGTAAAAATGGCTTTGCAAGGTCCGGGGGCCAAAAGAGGCCAAGAGGCAGATTGGGGAGGCCCCCCACCGTCCGCAAAGGGGGAGCCCCAAAGCAACTTGGCGAGCCCCCCTCCCCGAACGGAACACTTCGCAAAAAGGATCCCGGAGCGACTCCAGCATAGTGGGGAGCTGCTGGTGCTGCTAGTCACTTCTCAGTTGAAAAGATGCATTTAAAAACCCGCCGTTGGGATTCTGCATGAAGTCCTGCTCTGACCCAGGCCCTTTGGAGGGGGGAGAAGGAGGAGGAGGAGGAGGAGGAGAAGGAGGAGGAGAAGAAGATGAAGATGATTGTGGTGTCTTTGATGCTCTCTCTGAGTTTGGTAGTTTTCTTCCAAACATTTCATGACCCAACTAGGTAACATTATCTGTGCTAGAAGGGAAAGGGGATTGTGGAGAGGAGGAGGAGTTAATTTGATGCATCCCAATTCTCCTGAGGCTGAGCCCCAAGTGGACACGGGACTCCAGAGGAGGAGGAACAGGGAATTTCTGGAAAGAAAAGATTTGGGAAAGTTCATGCAAATATTTAGTCCCAGTTTCTCTTCTCTTAGTTGCTTGGGGGTAGCTAGCCCTTAATGGAATGGGTTATTTATTTTACATCCTGCTTTTATTGTTTTTCTAAACTATGCGAAGAAGCGAAGGTATCTAATACCCTTTCTGCCTCCTCTTCTTTTCTCCAGAACAACCCTGTGAAGTGGCTTGGGATGAGCGAGAGAGGCTGGCCCAAAGTCAGGCAGCTGTCTTTCATGTCTAGAGCGGGATTAAGAATTCACCATCTGCAAATTAATTGGCCCAAAGTCACCCAGCCAGCTTTCATGTCTAGGGCAGGATTAGAACTCACGGCCTCCTGGTTCCTAGCCTAACCCGAACCACTAGACGGAAATGGCTAATATAGACACATGTGTGAAGCACTCGGAAAATGTTTCCTAAAGCAGGGATCTCCAATCTTGGCAACTTTTAAGCCTGGCGGACTTCAACTCCCAGAATTCCTGCAAAGCTGGCTGGGGAATTCTGGGAGTTGAAGTCCGCCAGGCTTAAAGTTGCCAAGATTGGAGACCCCTGTCCTAGAAGGTCATGTCAGTTGTTGTGTCCCAATCACACAAGGAAGCCGTGATCGCACAATGAGTGACCTGGTGTGAACAGGCCTCCGCTGTAAATGGCTCCCATCAAGAACTTTGGGGTGAAAAGTTTTAGCAGAAAATTCGTTTGCTCAAGCTGAAAATGAATGGCCATAAACTGATGGTTCCTTGCATTCGATGGTCATAAGTGTGAGGACCGTTCTCAAGTCGCTCTTTTTTCAATGCCATTGTAACTTCAAACAGTCACTGAATTAATGGTCGTTAAGTTGAGCACTATCTGTACTTATTCTCTGGGAATGCAAAATTTCCCTTTTTTTCCATTGAGAGGATTCATGAATTGCCATGAATTTCATGGCAAAAAAAAATGGGCTTCTAGAATGTTAGTTCCCTTCGCCTGCCTGGATACTGATCTTTGCAATCAGCTGTTTTTTATGTAGGATATATTCCTGGCACAGTCCATGTCTTACTATGGGGAGAGAGGGAGGGAGTGGGAGGGGAGAAACAGAAGGAGAGAGAGAGAGAGGGAGGTATGGAGAGAGTGAGAAAGGGAAAGGGAAGAAAGGGAGAGGGAGATAGAGAAAGGGAGGGAGAGAAAGGGAGGAAGGGAGAGGGAGGGAGGGAGTGGGAGGGAGTGGGGGAGAGAAAGAGGAGAGGGAGAGAGAGGGAGAAAGGGAGAGGGAGAGAAAGAAAGAGAAAGGGAGGGAAAGGGAGGGAGAGGGAGGGAGTGGGGGAGAGAAAGAGGAGAGAGGGAGAGAGGGAAGGAGAGGGGGAGAAAGAGGGAGAGAGAAGGGAGAGCGAGATAGAGAAAGGGAGGGAGAGAAAGGAAGAGAGGGAAAGGGAGGGACGGAGAGGGAGGGAGGGAGAGGGGGAGAGAGGGAAGGAGAGGGAGAAAGAGGGAGAAAGGGAGGGAGAGGGGGAGAGAAAGAGGAGATGGGGGAGAGAGGGAGAAAGGGAAAGAAGGAGAGAAAGGGAGAGGGAGAGAAAGAAAGAGAGAGAAAGGAAGAGAGGGAGAGAGATAGATATGCCCAATATATAAATCAGCCAGCCTGAGTCTCTTGACAGGCGTCATATAAATTTAATAAATAAAAAATAATTGATGGAGAATAACAAAAAGGGGCTCCTCTCCTCGTTTCTCTCTTAGGTCCATTTCTCTGCTCCCAGCCAAGGAGCCAAGAGCCACACAACGAAGGGGGAAAAAACTCGATTTTTGCAATTCAGAGAAAGTGTCAGAAAAAGCCCAGAAATAGATGGTTGAAGCCCAGCCTCGGCTTCTGCCTGGGCTGTGGCAGGCAAAATGACACGAGGGCCCTGTCCCCTCTCCCTTCTGAAAAGCGGCTGACTATAAATTGGGTGGAAAGGATTAATAATACATGCCATATAATATATTCATGATTGTTCTATGGGCATGCTATGGATAATATGCATTAATATATAACCAGCCTTACAAATAATTCACCGCGTTCTCTTCCTTCTAATTACTGGACACCGGGCAGCCTATTTACTTTATGGTAAGGTTTAGGAAAGGCATTTAATGGCTGTTGGGCCCCATCCCAAACTTCCTTCCTTCCTTTCCTTCCTCTCTTCCCTTCATTTCTTTTCTTTCCTTCCTTCTTTTCCTCCCTTTCCTTCCTTTCATACATTTCTTTCTCTATCCTTCTTTCTCTACCTTCCTCTTCCCTCCCTCCATTTTTCCTTCTTTTCCTTCCTTTCCTTTTTCTTTTTTCCCTTCCTTCCTTCCTTTTTTGTAAAGCAGCCCCATTCATTGGATTATTAATGGATTCCCAAACAGTCCCGGCACAAACAATGCGGCATGAATATTTGATGGGCCATCCAGAGCCGGCCCATTCATCATTTATAACAGGCTGCAAAAACACGATAAAACATTTATTATGTGTTTATAGATCACTTCATACCAAAGCAAAGTTGTGTTATAAATGCATTATTAATCCTCCACGCCGTTTATAGGAATCTCTTGTAATAAGGATTTACCATATGTTGCTCTACACCAGGGATAATAAATAGGATGTCGGCAGCTGACGGAAAAGAGATGGACGCCCAAGACTTTCTCCTTCTGGCCGAGGAAAGGAAGCCATGGTCACATCTGCCGGCGTTTAGATAAAACCTCAGAAATCCAGAGAGCTGGGCAGAAGACCTGGGAGGAAAGCTCACCAGAGGGTTTAGCTCAGGACTGGCCTTAACCAATAAAACTTTGTAAGTTTTGGGTTGCTTTAAAAGGCCTGCTCCAGCCTAGCATTTGGCCCTGGGTTCAAGGCATCTATCCATTCGTGGGAGTCTTCCTCCTTCCCGGCGTTGACTCTACTGCTGTTTGCTGTTGTCTCTTCTCTTCATCTAAACCTTATAGGTAAAGGTAAAGGTTCTCCTTGCACATATGTACTAGTTGTTTCCGACTCAAGGGGACGGTGTTCATCTCTGTTTCAAAGCCGAAGAGCCAGTGCTGTCTGAAGACGTCTCCGTGGTCATGTGGCTGGCATGACTCAACGCCAAAGGCGCACGGAACGCTGTTCCCTTCCCACCAAAGTTGGTCCCTATTTTTCTACTTGCATTTTTTATGTGCTTTCGAACTGCTAAGTTGGCAGAAGCTGGAACAAGTCACGGGAGCTCACCCCGTTACGCGGCACTAGGGATTCGAACCGCTGAACTGCCGACCTTTTGATCGACAAGCTCAGCGTCTTAGCCACCATGTCCCCTATGCCTTATAAATATGCGCAAATATTCCCCAGGCACATTCAATGCGAATAAAAGGAGGACATCAGCTCTGGAATAGTTGTGTTCTGATTTGCAAGGCTGGCAATGCGGCGGTTGCATTTCACATCGCGTTGCGTAAAACGTCTCATAATATCTGATAAAACACTGAAAATAATTCCGTTCTTCCATATTCTGAAAAGGAGGATTCTGGGGTGTCTCGGGAGAGAGATACAGGGACCCCTTGACATATGAGGCCAGAATTTCCGTTGCTAAGCAAGACAGTTGTGACGTAGTTCGTGTCCAATCTTACAACCTTTTTTTTTTTTGCCAAGCTTTGTAAGCAAATCACGGCAGTCGTTAAGTGGATCACAGTGTCGTTAAGCGAATCCAGCTTCCTCTATGGACTTTGCTTGTCGGAAGCCAGCTGGGAAGGTCGCAAGTGGAGATCACATGTTCCCAGGACACTAAAACCGTTGTGAACACGTCAGTGGCTGAATTTTGATCACATGATCGCGGGGAATCCTGTGATGATCATAAGTGCGAGGACCAGTCATTAAGTCTCTTTTTTTTCCGTGCCGTTGTAACTTCAAACAGTCAGTAAATGAACAGTTGTAAATCAAGGGCTACCTGGAAGGTACTACTCTGAAGCCCACCTGAAAATCCTAAAGTTGCATGAACGGAGGGATTCAATCAAGATCAAATGAGGTACTAATACCCCTCTATAAAGCCTTAGTAAGACCACAACTAGCATCCTGCATCCAGTTTTGGTCACCACACTATAAAAAAGATGTGGAGACTCTAGAAAGAGTGCAGAGAAGAGCAAGAAAGATGATGAGGGGACTGGAGGCTAAAACATGCGATGAACGGTTGCAGGAACTGGGCATGGCTGGTCTAGTGAAGAGAAGGACCAGGGGAGACAGGATAGCAGTCTTCCAATATTTGAGGGGCTGCCACAGAGAGGGGGAAGGGGGTCAAGCTATTTTCCGAAGCACCTGAAGGCCAGACAAGGAATAATGGTTGGAAACTGATGAAGGAGATATTCAACCTAGAAATAAGGAGAAATTTTCTGACGGAGAGCAATCAACCAATGGAACAAAAGTTGCCTTCGGAAGTTGTGTTAGCTTCATCACTTGAGACTTTCAAGAAGAGTTGGGCTGCCATTTGTCAGCATTGGTGAGGGTCTCCTGCTTGAGTGGGGGGTTGGACTAGATGACCTATAAGGTCCCTTCCAACTCTGTTAATGTTAGAAAAAAAATCGATTCCTCCCAGCAATTCTTGTAAAAAACGGGCTTTGCCTCCCTTCTTCAAGATTGGCCCCCTCTCTCAAATTTGCTTTGCAAATCATGAACAAGGAAATGGCAATTAAAACCCTGTGTATGCGTGTGTAATTGTGGGCCAGTAATAAACCAGAATCGTTATTTAGTGGCTGCTCGGCTTCAGATCACCCTCAAATATGAACCCATTAACCTCTTCTGCTCTGATGCGAGAGCTAAATTAATACGATGAGGCCAAAGAGCCGGCTGGCAGCCAACGGCTTTTGCCAAAGACGAGATCAAGGCTTTGCGAGAGGAAAAGGTTTATTTTGGAGAAAATGTCACCCTGCCTGGCCTCGCAATTTTGAAGGAGAATCTCCTTGGATCCTTCCTGAGGATTTGGTCTCCAAAATGGACCAAACTTTAGTTCAATTTGTCTTCTTTGATAAAGAGGAACCTCTTTGGGGCAGGTCGAGGTCCAAATTTTAACTTTAAATTTTTAAAAATATATATATATATTTTTAGAAAAGGGAACGAAGCCTTTTTAAAAATGAGCAGAACTCCCGCTTGGAAATGGAGCCTCTTCCCTTTGCTCCAAAATTCCAAAACTTAACTGGGCATCTGGTCTTGATTTCTCCAAATCGGTCTCTTTTACAAGGAGGTTACGTTCAGCACAACTCCTTGGTGAAAAGTTAGGTGAGGTTTCCAGCTACAATCCTTTAAAAGAAAAAAAAGAAAAAAAAAGAGGCTCCAGACCACAATTCCTAATTTCTGGGCTTTAATTCTTAACCGAGAAGGCTGAGTTAAGACAAAAAGTGACTCGTGACTTCTTTCACACTTAACGACTATTGCAGGATCCCCATGGTCATAATATGATCCAAATTTGGATGCTTGGCCACCGACTCATATTTACGACGGGCCGCATAAATGTCCCGGGGTCATGTGATTTTTTTTGGCGACTTTCTGATGAGTGAAGTTACTGGGGAAGCCAGATTCACCTAACAACTGTGTTGCTAACTTAACATCTGTGAAGATTCACTTAGTGACTGTGGCAAGAAAGTGTCATAAAATGGGGCAAAGCTCATTTAACAACGGTCTCGCTTAGCCCCGGAGATGTTGAGCTCAATTGTGGCTGTAAGTTGAGGAGTTACCTGTATTATTTAGCTGATTCTCACGGAGCAAAACCTTTTCTTCAACTTGCACATGAGTTCAAATGGTGTGTAAGCTCCCTGCCTCTTTGCACTAAATTTGTTGGCAAAAACCTCAATTCTCTCTTTCTTTAGGCCCTTGGTTTTTTCCCCCTCCTTCTCACCCCTTTTTTCTCTTCCTCCTCCTCTTCCGTCCTTTCTTCTCTCTTTCTCCTGCTCCTTTTCCAGGAACCAGAGCCCTGCAAGGAAAAAAGAAAAATGCCTAGCAACAATTAAGAATTTCATTATGATACAATAGGACAGTTATTACACCAGCATAATTATTAAGCCATAATTGCTAATTGTCTTATTAGCATTTAACAATTATGCAAATAAGGGCAAACAGGCTGTAATAGCAATAAAATGACTCCTTTTATTTTTACACTAATAAAAAGAGATTGCAGATTGCGGTGGTGATGGCCGTTTTGCTCTTTGGGAGTTTTATTGGAAATTGCTCAGGAGCCAAACCAAGCACTGGGAGGTCCCGGGGGTGGGGGTGGGTGGGCAGGGGGCTTTGGCGGGAGGGGACAGAAAGGGTAAAAGCAACCACATTAAGCCTCAGATGATCATGTGCTTGGGATTTTTGCGCTGGCAGAGTTATCTGGAGCCCCACTTCCTGTTCCGAATTCTGCCCGAATAAATGAAGCACTTGGATGCATTTTCAGCAGGAAAGTAGGCAGAACACAGAGTTAAGCAGAGGGGCGGCAGGCAGCCTCCTCCTTTCCAGCAAACTGGCGCTCCCTTTTTTGACACAGCAGGGATCCCCTGAAAATTTTCAAATAAGGTGCTAATATTTCATTAATAAATAAATACCAGAAGCTCCCGAGTCTCCGAAAAGGAGAGACACACACACACACACGCCGTCATCCTATCCTATTCTTCTTCTGATACCTTCTCCATGTTTTGGACTACAATTCCCATATTCTTTTGATATCGTTGCACCGGGAGAAACTCATGGGATTCAAGCATCCCCAAAAGTCACGGGTTGCCAACTCCTGTTTTTAAATTATTGACTTTTTTTTTTTTTTTTTTGCATTAAGTTGCCTACTTAGTACCTTTTCGGGCATCCCTAGGGTCCCTCTCTTAGCTTGGAGGCAGAAGGATCTGCTCAGGATGGTCAAAAAAGTCAAGATGGCAGTCCCCAGAATAGATAATCGAAGCTCTGGCTGTTTTTTGTGCTGTGTCGCCAAACGGTATGAGTGGGTGAGGCTGCATTTATGAGCCCCTCCGGATTCACTGGGCGCCCTGTTTCGCTTCAGCAAATAAATCAATAAATTTGCAAAATAAATGTGCTAATAAAACCCTCCAAGGAAGCCATCTAATGCAGAGAGAGAGAGAGAGACTGCTTTCGTGCAGGGCTTCGCAGATGCAAATGCGTGTGAGCTGTGGGGGCCCCCCAACACCCGCACCCTTCTCTTCCCCACCCCCAAAAAACCCCCTATCACAGATGCAACTCAAATCCTGGAAGACAAGTTCTGCAATGGGAATAAATTAGGCCTGGGGAAGTCTTGAAAAGCGTTGTTACCTTACTTGAAATTCTACACTCTGAATCTTCTAAAGAATCAAAAATATTATAAAGAATAAAGAATACAACAATATTATTCTAAATAATAAAAATATTCTATTCCATTCTGAATTCTGTTCCTATTCCTATTGTTTTTTCTTTTCTATTCTACTCTACTCTACCCTAATTCTATTCTACTTTATTAATTTCTATTCTATTCTACCCCTTTCTCTATTCTATTCTATTCCTTTCTCTATTCTATTCTTCTTTCTCTATTCTATTCTATTCTTCTCCTTTATTCTATTCTATTCTTCTTTCTTTATTCTATTCTATTCTCTCTATTCTTTCTCTATTCTATTCTTTCTCTATTCTATTCTATTTTCTCTATTCTTCTCCTTTCTTTATTCTATTCTTTCTATTCTTCTTTCTCTATTCTATTCTTCTCCTTTCTTTATTCTATTCTATTCTCTCTATTCTCCTTTCTCTATTCTTCTCCTTTCTCTATTCTATTCTATCTTTCTCTATTCCATTCTTCTTTCTCTATTCTATTCTTCTCCTTTCTTTATTCTATTCTATACTATGCTATTCTATATTCTTTTCCATTCTATTCTATTCTCAAATAATTCTGTTCTGTTCTATTCTATTCTATATTCTTTTCTATTGTACTGTATTGTACTCTGCAATTGGAATCAATTAAGAAGCCCTGAATAAATTTTTTTTTAACCATATTTGGAATTCTTCACTGATGCTTCCAACTCGGAACCGTTTTCCTCAGGAATTCTTCAAAGGGGGTGGGGAGGAGAGAGAGAAATGAAGCAGCTGAATTCCAGCTTATTCTTTCTCCCCCCACCCCCCCAATTTCTCGGAAAGCAAACCAAGCCAGGCATTGAGACAGCAGCAGCTCTCACAAATCTGGTTGGTGGCTGGCCCGAGTCAGTGCTTAAAAGCCACTTGGTGGCTGGTAAGCCAAATTCATCATCCTTAAGCTGCCCGGGGAAACCACTCTGTGATTAGCCTCGGATTTCATTTCAGGCCCTCTGTGACCACTAAAGCCACGGGCCGAAACCTGACGCGGCCGAATATAAACGGTTCGGGTTTTTTTTTTTCTCTCTCTCTCTCTCTCCGGAGGCGGAAGCAATTTCCGAGTTGAGAAGGCTGGTGGCTTGAAGGGGATTTGAAGCTCCGGCCGAGGTGGAGATGGAGAGAGAGAGAGAGAGAGGCTGGGAAGGCAGAGCAGATCCTCCTGGGACCTTCACCTGGCCTTCCCCAAGATGCTTCCAGGTTAGGCAGTTTGCTTGTCCGGTGGAAGAGATTGGATAACCATTTGTTCCGAAATAGCTGTCTAAGACAGTGTTTCTCAACCTTGGAAGCTTGAAGATGGGTGGACTTCAACTCCCAGAATCCCCCAGCCAGCGCTGCTGGCTGGGGGTTTCTGGGAGTTGAAGTCCACCCATCTTCAAGCTACCAAAAGTTGAGAAACACTGGTCTAGGGTTTCCTGCCTAAGCAGGGGCTTGGACTAGAAGACCTCCCAAGGTCCCTTCCAACTCTATGATTCTCTTCTAAGGCAGATTGCCCCTAAATATGGGTGCTCCGCCGGCTTATGGCGACAGTTGGCTAATTCCGTCTCTTTGGAGTGCGCGGGTTTTACTTTTGGCACGACCGATGGTTACGAATCATTCTTCCCAATTTACGGTTTGTCAAAGTTGGCCTGAAGAAAGTGACTTAGGACCGTTTCTCAGTTTATGACCTTTGTGGCGTCCCCATGGCCGCGTGATCAAAACTCACCGACTCATACTTGCGACCGTTGCTATGTCCTCCAAAGTCACGCCGATCCTCTTTTGAGACCTCGATGGAAAGCTCGATTCACGTAACAGCCGGGTTACTGACTTTTATCGACTGCCGTGATTCGCTTAACAACACGTAAAACGGGGCGCAACTCACTGAGCAAATGTCTCACTTAAAGAACAGAAATTCTGGGCTCGGAATTTGTGGTTGTTATAAATTGAGGAATATCTGTATTATTTGGCTGTGATGGAGCAAAACCAAAAAATAACGGAAATCCAAAATGAAGGGAAAGAACATGAAACACAATGTTTTAATTTAAAAAGGGTAAGAAAAACAGCTGGATCGTTTCTCAGGAGGTGGTTTTGACATTCTACTGCCGAAGTATCCAACCTTGGCAACGTTAAGACTTTTGGACTTCCAATTCCCTGAATTCTGGGAGTTGAAGCCCAAAAGTCTTAAAAAGCTGCCAAGGTTTGATACCCCTGTTCTACGGGATGGGATTTGATCCCCCCCGGAAGAGTTTAATGAAGCACCCTAATTTTTTTTTTAAAGCTCTGTATCCTCAAAATAAAATGACCCCTCCTGCTTTGCTTATGACCACAGATGAGGATGGGGAAACATTTTCCTTCTCAATCAAACCAGGATCCAGAATGGAATAAATCCTAGGATCCTCCAAGTCTCTTCTTCTATCGGAAACGTTCCAGCAGGTGGATTTTGGTCTCCTCCACAGAATTCTTCTCTTCTCCTCTCAAGAGTTGCTGGCCCAGCTACCTTGGACAAGGTCCATCTTCAGATCTGCTGCCACCCTTCACATCATGGCCTCCATGTGCAAAATCTTCAAGGCTTCCGAGATCTGGGTGCTGGTGTCCATTTGTCCGTACATGCCCACCAGGAAAGCCCTCTGCAACAGGGCTGCCGCATGTTCTGCAAGGGGAAGGGAGGCGGTGGAGGGGAAAGCAAAGGTTAGGGATCACAACCTTTCAATGTTATGACAGACCTGCCTTTATTAAAACTGATGCATGGTTTATCCCAATGCTATATTTCAGCATTCCCCCCCCCCCCCACACACACTTCAAGTCTTCCAAAATTCTAGATAACAATTCCCATTACCCAGATAGATGATGGTGAGGGATTATGGGGCATTGTAGGTACATGGCTGGGGCTTGGATGCCAGGTCAGACGAGTGTCGGGCCTCACCTTGGCAGAGGAGGGTGTATTCAGGCAGGTTTCTCAGGGCGGTCTGGACGACTTCGAAGTCGCAGCTGCCGAGACAATACATGAAGGTGGGCAGGAAATCAGCCGCGATGCTGCAGGTTTGAAAAAAGGAAAGGAGGAGAGAAAAAAAAGACACACACACACACACACACCAAAAAAAAGAACTGAGGATAGTACGAAGCAAAGGTAACCTCTGCTAAATCAGGACGGTCAGAAGTAGGGTTAGGGGGTCTTCTCTGGGGTGGGGGGGTGGTTTCCATCCCGGTACCTGGGATTATTCTGAACGGAGCGTAGAGCGAGGTTGAAAGCCAGATTCCGGCAAGTTTCCTCTTCAGAGTTCATCAGCTTTTGCAAGTGAGTCTGAGAAGGGGAGGAAGGGGAGGAAACATCTGGTGAGCTTTGCCAGGGAAGGCATGGGTAGGGAGTACTTGTGCCAAGTTCGATTCTTTGATTGTTTGCACATGACCCAACTAGGGAATATCATCAGTGCTAGAAGGGAAGGGGGTTTGCAGAGGAGAAGAAGAAGAAGAAAAAGAAGAAGGAGGAGAAGGCGGAGAAGGAGAAGAAGACGAAGAAGAAGAAGAGGAGGAGGAGAAGGAGGAGGAGGAGGAGGGGAAGAGGAAGAAGAAGAAAAGAAGAGGAAGAGGAGGAGGAGAGGAAGAAGAAGAGGAGGAAGAGGAGGAGGAGGAGGAGGAGGAGGAGGAGGAAGAGGGCCCTTAGTTATTTTCTTGCAGACATTTCATTACCCATCTAGGTGACATAATCAGTATTAGAAGGGAGTGGGCTTTGCTCTCTTTATACAAGTGGCTTGCCCTATCAGAACTGATGTGTGTGTGATTTTCTAACCCTAACCCTAACTCAAATTCTGTTTGAATGTAAAATTTTAAACAGACCCATAAACTACATTTACATGCCATTCAGAAGAGACAATAAAAAGCTAAAAAGGGAACAAAAAGACCAGAACCTATTTTATCCAGCAACCAACAAATAAGCGGGGATTAACCCCAGACAAACAATCAAGCAGAATACAATACTACTCTAATCAAGGTGCTACCTACGGGAAAACAACACTCCTACCAAAACTGGCAGGAAGGAAAATGCCACCGGAGAAACCCCCAACGAAAAAAGAGAAGAGGAGGAAGAGGAGAGTTAACCTACAGAAAAAAAAGCAAGGATTTCCGGCCTCCGCCGAGCCATCTCGTCGATGTCGGTCAACACCTCCAAGATATCTGAGAAATGGAAGACAGAGAAGAAGGGAACAATTTGAAACCGATAAAAAAAATAAAGAAAATGGCAGGAAGGGGGAAGCTGTCCATTCACAGACCTCGTTCTGATACCAAAAAAGTGCCATTTTACAATGGGGCTCCCCCATATGTTGGCAGCTTTTATTGGCTGTAAATAGACTTCATTAAGGCAGTGTTTTTCGACCTCGGCCACTGAAGAGGGGTGGACTTCAACTCCCAGAATTCCCCAGCTTGCTGGATACCCTGAAAGTTGAAGAATCTCTGGATGTACAACTTCCGAGTCTTTTACTTACCTTCAACGTTCTGACCCCTGGACAGGCTCTTCATGTAGGGGGCCATTTCAGCGGGGGTGAGGGGCGTGAAGAGGGAGACGCTGACCAGGGGCAAAGATCCGGCTGCAGCCTCATCTGAAACCAGACAACGGTGTATAAGTTTAAGTGCTATTCCTATTGCAGGCTGGCACTGCCGACTGTCGACGGTTTGATCCTGACAGGCTCAAGGTTGACTCAGCCTTCCGTCCTTCTGAGGTCAGTAAAATGAGGACCAGGATTGTTGGGAGCAAAAGACTCTGTAAACCGTTTAGAGAGGGCTGTATTGCTCTCTTTAAGAGCTGTGGTTGTGCAGTAGTTAGAATGCAGTATTGCAGGCTAATTCTGCCCACAGCCAGCAGTTTGATTCTGACCAGCTCAAGGTTGACTCAGCCTTACATCCTTCTGAGTTGGTAAAATGAGGACCCAGATTGTTGGGGGCAAGAGGTTGACTTTGTAAACCGCTTAGAGAGGGCTGCAAAGAACTGTGAAGCGGTATATACCGTATTTTTCAGAGTATAAGACGTACTTTTTTCCCTCCTAAAAGAAGCTGAAAATTTGGGTGTGTCTTATACTCCGAATGTAGCTTTTTTGAAGCTTTTTTTCAGTGAAGCATCTTCCGTGCGTTGCCTGCTCCCTCCGACTCACAGCTGTGAAGCTTTTTTTCAGCCCTAACGAGGCACTAGTGAGTGAAGCGATCTCCGTGCTTTGCCTGCTTTTCTCATTGCTTCTCTCTCCAAAGATCAGTTGTGCTTTAGAAGCTGTTTTTTATCCCCAAACAGGGGATCAAAACCAGCAAACTAATGTGCTGGAGCTGACCAGGCTAAGGACGCTAGCCAGATGAATACCTGGTAAGCAGATTTTTTTTTTCCTATTTTCCTCCCCAAAAACTAAGCTGCGTTTTATATTCCGAAAAATACGGTAAGTCTAAGTGCTAGATACTTTCCAGAGCAGCTAACTTCCACTCCATTGTTCTGTTGAGGAATCTGATTTGTACACAAACAACATATCCTCTGATTATTCAAAAGCTCCACTGGCAAATCCACCGAGGTGATCTGCTTTAGGACCAACCGTGAGTCACCTCCCAACCATCTGCCAACGAAGACTCCTGAGACTCACCATTCTTTTCATCTTCAGCTCCCCGATCTGAAGCGCCAGCCCGACTGGGCAAGCTGAGGCCGGCCAGAAGAGATTTCAGCATCGCCAGGTCATTGTTGTCCGAGGAAAGGTCACTGCAGAGAAGCCAAAGGTAAGCGTGGAGGCCGTGAGAAAACCCTGACCCAGCCATCACTGCCCAACTGGGACCGAGAAGGGAGACCTACTGGAGGGGATCGGAGTGCTTCTGCAGGAAGGAGACGGCGGCCGGAGCGTTGGAGGTGATGTACTTGTGAATGAACTGCACGAATTTGGTGATGAAGCAGGCCAGGTGGCGAGAAGACTTCCGGTAGCTCTGGAGCAAAGAAGAACCGAGCACAGGTGAGGCCTCTGAAGCAGACTGGGGAGGCCACAGCTTCTAGGATCTTCTTAGGACTGACCCCACCTAGACAGACAACCTGGGTTTGGCCCGGATCATTTTTGAGTCATGGGGGACCTGCAGGATGGGTGAAGATTGAACCCCGTCTCTGCAAAGAGAACTGTCCCAAGTCCTGCTCAGAAGTAACCGGGATTCCCGGCTTCTGTGAACTTTGCCTAAGAAGTTAGAAGAACTGTGGGAGGCCAGGCCAGGCGTCATTCTGGAGAGCCCTAGGGTGCTATCTCAGCTTGGTTCATGTGATTTCTATGCTCTATGGCAGGGCTCTCCAACCTTGGCAACTTTAAGACTTGTGGGCTTCAACTCCCAGAATTCCTCAGCCGGCTGAGGAATTCTGGGAGTTGAAGTCCACAAGTCTTAAAGTTGCCAAGGTTGGAGAGCCCTGCTCTATGTTGCTGCTTAGTTGGGTCAAGAAACATCTGCAAGAAAACCACCAAGTTCAGAAAGAACTAAGGACCCCATAGGCATTCTCTTCCTCCTCCTCCTCCATCATTCCACAACCCCCCTCCCGTTTAGCACTGATGATGATTCCTAGTTGGGTCATGAAACGTCTGCAAGAAAACCACCAAGCTCAGAGAGCACCAAGGACCCCAAAATTCGGCCTTGAGCCCCACGGATTCTCTTCCAAATGTCGTTCTTAGAATGGCAACCAGATACTTGCTCTGAGCTATCACCCAACCCTGCGGGAGACGATGCAACCTTCTGGGTGACGTCCTTATCTGAAGTAGACTGCTGTGAAGGAACTCTTTGCTATCCTGGGGCGTGCGTTTGTCTGTCTGTGTCTGTCTGTCTGCAGGACACAGCTCCCCCCACCACCCCCTCCTTCCCCAAAGCCGCAGCTCCTCCCCTACCAGAAGCAACTGAATGAAGGAAAGGAGACAGTCCCACAGCGCCCCCTGGTGCTCGTTCTGGAAAACTTGAGGCTGCAGAAGCTCCAGAATGCCCAGGACATGGAGGAAGAAGGCGAGATGCTTCTGCTGGCGGAATTCCTGGAAATTGAGGTGGATCCGGCCGTGCAGCAGAGCGGCGATCATCGGCAGGTGCCTGGGAAGGGACACGGGAGGAAGAGGAGCCATCTTAGGGGGGGTTTCTGGCAGGGAGGGCAGGGCACACTGTGCCGTGGAGTTGGGTGGCTAAATAAGTTTGATAATTTAAAAAATTGCAATCTCAGAATATCTGGAGCATCACTTGAATGCCATCGGCATTGACAAAATCCCCATCGGTCAATTGCAAAAGGCAGCTGGGCTCGGAACAGCTCACATCCTTCGATGAGACCCTTTAACCCCATCAAACATCTATATCTGCCTATCCCAGGTTCTTGGGAAAGACTCTGTAGGTAGATAATAATGCCAAATCCAGTCTAAACACCTGGCTGGCTGTGTGACAAACCATAACAGCAGAAATTTGACGCCGTTGGCATTGACAAAATCCCCATCGGTCAATTGCAAATGGCAGCTTGACTTGGAACAGCTTACATCCTACGATGAGACCCTTTAACCCCATCAAACATCCACATCTGCCTATCCCAGGCCCTTGGCAAGGACTCGATACATGGATAAAAATATCCAAAATCCAGTCTAAACATCTGGATGGCTGTGCAACCAATTGTAGTCATAAAACGGGGGGGGGGGGGGGGGCGGCGGCAGGAGCTCTTTTTTTGAGCTTTGCTGCTCTTTCACCCATTCCAAGATCCGAGAAAAGGGGAAAGGGGAGGGCTCTGCCCTAGAGCAGAAAGGACAAAGTCACACACTCACACATACACTCACACCCGCAGCTTGAAGATGCTAACAAGGCTGAGTGGGGGTGCAACTCTGGAAGCAGAGGTAATCCCCCCCCCTCCCCAGTCTTTGCAGGCCATAAGCTCTTGAAAAAAAACAACCCCCAAATGAGCCAAGGGGCCTCGCACCTGAGCAGGAGGATGGGGTGAGCCACGGCCAGCTTCCGACATGCCATATTGGCGTCCCAGAGCCGGCCTTCGTTCATCTTCACATCACCGGCGTCGGCAAGGAGGGTGATGAACCGGTGGATCAGGCTGTCCAACTGCAGAGAGACATGGACGTATTGAACGGGCAACCCAGGGAAATCCAACCATGACGACTTTTAAGGCTTGTGAACTTCAACTCCCAGAATTCCCCAGCCAGCACGGAGAACTCTGGGAGTTGAAGTTCGCAAGTTAAAAAGTCGCCAAGGTTGGACACTCCTGAGCTAACTCTCTCTTGCAATTCCCATTACCTTATCTAAACCAAGGCTGCTTCTTCAGCTTTTACTGATTCTGCTTTTCATCCTCTTTCTCCTCTCTTTTGGGTGAATTGAAAGATCTAACAGGAATACAGGCCAGATCCTGAAGAGGAAACTCAAATGCTTTGGCCACCTAATGAGAAGGAAGGACTCCCTGGAGAAGAGCCCAATGCTGGGAACGATGGAGGGCAAAAGAAGAAGGGGACGGCAGAGAAGGAGGTGGCTGGATGGAGTCACTGAAGCAGTCGGTGTGAGCTTAAAAGGACTCCAGAGGATGGTAGAGGACAGGAAGGCCTGGAGGAACGTTGTCCATGGAGTCGCGATGGGTCGGACAACACGACTTTGCAACTAACAACCATGACAAAGGAAGGCTGAGCGCCAAAGAATGGAGGCCTTTGAACTCTGGTGCTGGAGGTCAGTCCTAGAGGAGATCAACCCTGACTGCTCTTTAGAAGGCCAGATCCTGAAGAGGAAACTCAAATCCTTTGGCCATCTAATGAGAAGGAAGGACTCCCTGGAGAAGAGCCTAATGCTGGAAACGATTGAGGGCAAAAGAAGAACAGGACGATAGAGAAGGAGGTGGCTGGATGGAGTCACTGAAGCAGTTGGCGTGAGCTTAAATAGACTCCGGAGGATGGTAGAGGACAGGAAGGCCTGGAGGAACATTGTCCATGGGGTTGCAAAGGGTCGGACACGACTTCGCAACTAACAGCAACAACAACAGGAATACCCTCCTTGTCCTCTTGATAAAATTGTGGCTGAATTGTTCTTACATCAGATCACTGACTGTAGTCAAGGATCTGATTCGGGCAAAGTGAGAATGAAGCAAGGAGGGACTCGAAGCTGTCATCAGCAGGGCTGTCTGTTTGCATTCCTAGGATGAGAGGAGGGCCTAGTCCAACGACACCCAACCGGCTTCGTGCCTAAGGCAGAACTAGAACTCACAATCTCCTGGTTTTCTAGCCTGGTGCCTTCTTCGCCACGACCTCAAAGTGGTTTTTCTTGAATAAAAGAAAGCCAGTTATAAAACGCCTCCCAGAGTCACCTTGTGGCAAGGTGGACGGCAAGCCAATTTAATCAAGAAAATAAATTAATTTTATTATATATAAATATCTCTCTCTCTCTCTCAAATAAAATAAAATGCCATTTATTCCCTTGGATGCCAAAGAAGGGATTCCAGGCACATCTGGATGATGGACCACAGAAAGCAGTTTTGGGACAAATCAGCTGCAGCCCAGAATATGCCACCTCGGAAAGGATAGGATCATGATTTATCACTTATATCTTTTATGTACACGGAGAGCTTACGCACCGAAGACAAAGTCCTTGTGTGTCCAACCACACTTGGCCAATAAAGAAGAAAGGAAGAATCAATCAATAAGAAAAAGAGGAAATGGTGAATGAACACATGAGCAGCTGTGGAAGAAACGAGGACTTCTAAACTTGGGAAAGCAACACAACCTCCCCGCAGGAATCTGTGACAAATTTCTGTGACAAACCAGAGCAACGTTACCTTGCAGGGGCTGCTGTCGGTAGCTCCTTCGCAGGACAACAAAGTCTCGGGCATCGGTACCAAGAGCTCCGGCAGCTGAAGGTACATTTGTAGGAGGAGATCTTGGCAGTGTTTTCCCATGGAGCTGAAACAGAGGTGAAGATTTGATGGAACGCTTCCGGCAAATCAAAACGGAGCTTGCAAGATTTTAGCAGGGCTACCATTCCCATCCAAGGTTGAGTTTTGGTGCTGGGATTTGCAAAAAGACGGGCCATTTATTCCCTTGGATGCCAAAGAAGGGATCCCAGGCACACCTGGATGATGGACCACAGAAGGATCAGAAAGCAGTTTTGGGATAAATCAGCTGCAGCCCAGAATACGCCATCCCAGAAAGGATTTCACAGAGACAAGAGATAGGTAGAGAGTCACTGAGTCCAGATAACATTCACAAGTACTCAGGTAGATACTAGGAGGAGGAGGAGCAAGAAGGGAGGAGGAGAGGGGAAGGAGGAGGAAGAGGAAGAAGGGGAGGAGAAGGAGGAGAGGGAAAGGAGGAGGAGAAGAGGGGGAGAAGAAGGATGCAGAGGAAGGGGAGGAGGAGAAGAAGAGGAGACAGGAAGGATGATGAAGAAATGGAGGAGGAGGAGGAGGTGAGGGGAAAGGAGGAGAAGGATAAAGAAATGGAGGAGGAGGAGGTGAGGGGAAAGGAGGAGGAGAAAGGGGGGAGGAGGAGGAGGAAGAAGAGGAAGAGGAGGAGGAAGGAGGAGAAACAGGAGAATCAGCTTAATCAGACTTGCAAGTTGCCCATCTCAAAAATTTTAAACTTTCTGCAGAACTGATTTCCTGTTCTGGTCTCTCGACATGCTTGTCAAAGAGCAAAAAACAATAAAACCCCTTTTATTTATTGATCAATCTCCATTCAAGGCAGGCCCACCTCTTCCCCCACTTCTGGATGGAGGAGATCAGGTGCTCGGTGACTTTTTGGATCCTCTGCATGTTCCCATGGCAGCAACTCAGGAGAAGCGGCAGCCGGGACTGGGTGACCAAGCAGCCGGACTCTTTGGGGTTGGGGGTCCTGCTCTCCGATTCCGCCAGGATGACCTCCACCAAGCTCAGCAGTTCGGGGGTCTTCAGGCGTAGGACGAACTCCTCACGGCGTTTCTGTCAGTGGCCAAAAGAAACGGATCAGGCAGGTGCAAAGGGGAGCCGATTTCAAGGGCCGGATCGGTCTGGAAGATCGAAACTGATCCATCTAAGGCTCAGTTCAGATCAAAACAAGTCACCGAATTGGATCCAGATCTTTAAAAAGTTTATGCAAAAGAACATCTGAAAGGACTCGAAACGATCCACGGCACAGATCTAGTCAGTTCCCGTAAATCAAACCGATTGGCTGATTCAAACTGGCTGGAATCAATTCAACCAAATCTTTGCAGGGATCAATTCAAAGGTTTAACGACAGGTAGTCCTTGACTTACAACAGCCCTTTGTTTAGTGACCATTTGCGGAGTTACGGCGGCATTGAAAAAAGTGACTTATGGCCGTTTTCCACCCTTACAACCCTTGCCGTATCCCCCTTGGTCGCGTGATCAGAACTCAAGATGTTTGGCAACTGACTCGTCTATATGACGGTTGTCCCGGGGGGGTGTGTGTGTGTGTCACGTGATCCCCTTTTGGTACCTTCTGACAAGCCAAGTCAAAGGGGAAGCCGGATTCGCTTAACAACTGTGCCACCAACTTAACAATGGAAGTGATTCACTTAACAACGGTGACAAGGTCACAAAATGGGGCACAAAACTCACTTAACAACTGCCTCACTCAACAGCAGAAATTCTGGGCTCGATTGTAGTCGTAAGTCGAGGACTACCTTGGTTTGAACGCTGCTAAAACAGATGGATTAAAACAGTGTTTCTCAACCTTGGAAGCTTGAAGATGGGTGGACTTCAAGCTACCAAGGTTGAGAAACACTGGATTAAAAAGAGCCAAGATATTCCCCCACCACAAGCAAGGCTGACAGGAGACATCACCTGACATCCATTGTATTCAGCATCTTCTGTACCTGGTGTAGGTGTCATGCTGGCCTCAAAGGTCCCACCAACCATGATCTCTTTCTGGCCTTTAATTTCATGTCTTAAGATTCATATCTAGGGAACTCTACAGTGGTGGGATGGTGAAGAATGTGGGACTGAAATGAGTTCTCCCCACCACGCGAGGTTGACAAGAGACGTCACCTGGCATCCGTTTATTTCAAATGTGTCTTCTCCTTGACCGCACCTTCTCCATTCCAACATGGTGGCCCGTCATAGAGAAGCCTCAAATACTTGGCTTGAGGAGATACTTTGAGGAAATGCATGATCCCATGAGCTGGATCTTGATGGGCAGAAACATACCTGTGGGATCCTTTGGTCTCTCCCTTGCCAGATCCGGGGCATATGAATGCAGGCCCACAAGAAATCCAAGGAAGCCGTTGGGTCAAAACTGTTTGGAGAGATCAAAGTGAGGATGCAGCATCCAAAGGCTCGGGTTTCTTAAACCCAATCTCTCCCACGAAATCCGCATTCCGAATTCCTGTTTGCTCTCTCAGTCACCTCTTGTCAACCTGTCTTTCCAAAAAGCAGCTGTAGCTACAATTGTCAGTTGCAGAAAAGAATCAAAGTGTCAGCACTGACATAGAAAAGGGAGGATGAAGTTTGAACTTTTGCCTGCTAAATCCCTTTGAAGATTCTGTCTCCTCGGAGATGGGAGAGGGGGGAGACATTCCTGTGATCTGACGAAGAAGGAATCAGGAAAGTGACTTGGAAGATAGCCAATGAGAAGCAGAGAATTGGGGATCGGAAAGGGAGGGATTGGGGGGCAAAGGTCAGTACTGACCGCGCAGAGTCATGATCCGGTTGCTCTACTCAAATAAAGAGAAAATTTCCTTAAAGATTGGCAGTTTGGAAAGTCATTTATTTTGCGATAGCATCGAAGCTTGACACAAAGATCTATTCTGCTGGCACCTTCAGGATCAAGGCAACGATTCTGGCCTAAGGTAATGTCTACCACAGAGCTGTAAGTCAGACATCAAAGCTTAGGCAGCAAAACACAAAAGCTTTCTCCAAACTTTGGAGAAAGCTCAGAAATCAAAGGCCAACTTGGAAAATGAAACAGAAGAAGGCGGAATGAAGTCCAGAACCTGTCAGCTTTCCAAACCTGCAACAAGGCCCTTCTTCATGGTGGCCCCTTCCCACCGTAGAGCGAACGTCAGCTAGAACGTGTTCTGACCTAGGCTCCCTTAAAAAGCAGGAAGGCAAAACCTCTTTTATTTACACGACTGTGAATTATGTTCATTCACAGTCACCAAGGTTTGTCCAAACAGTTTTTAGAAGAAATATTTCTCAACACACCTTATCTTGTTTGGCATGCTGCCACATAACAAAACTTTGGCAAAGAGTCTCTCGAAGTCACGGAATTAATGAATTGTTTCCTGCAAAAGCCCCCTCCCCATCCGCTCCTCTTTTGTTTTCTACGGGAGGGGCCAATCACTTCCAAGGTGTGGCTTTACTCCCGAGTCGACCCTGCTTTTTGAGTTGTTCTTGTATTCTGGCAGCTCTGCACATGCGCATACTGGGAATGGGTTCCAGCTGTTCCTCTACCTCACTGCTGTCTAACTCCCTCTCCGCCTCTGACGCAGAGCCCTCGTCTGAACTTTCCCCAGCCCCCAGGACTGGCCCATTGTTCCTCCCCAACCTCCCTACTCTTCGACTCTGCTGCCAGCTCCGCTGACCGCCGGTGGGCCAAACACAATGGAGTCTCCTAAACCTGGCCTTTACGAAACAGAACTTTCTTACTAGCTCACTGGACTAGATTGTGGATTATTGGCTGGGTCTTCTACAAATAGTTTGTAGAAGACCCAGCCAATACTAGCCAAGGGGGCTTGGTAGTACGTGGTCTAAAGCACCCTGTTATTAACACAGCTGCCTGCAATTACTGCAGGTTCGAATCTTGCCAAGGCTCAAGGTTGACTCAGCCTTCCATCCTTTCTAAGGTACATAAATTGAAGACCCAGTTGTGGGGGCAATAAGCTGACTTTGTATAAATATACAAAAGGATGAAAGCTATTGCTTAACGCATTGTAAGCCACCCTGAGTCTCCGGAGAAGGGCGGCATATAAATCAATTTTTTTTTTTAAAAAAAAAGGTGATCCTGGCAGCCTTACCTGCACTCTTGGCTTCTGCAGAGCAGAGTTCTGATGCAACTGTGAAGCGTGGTCCAGCTGGACTGATGAGTCAGGAGGGCCAAAAGGTACGGGCGGAAGGAGAGAGGCTCCGATTCAGATGAATCTTTACCCTGAGGAGGGAAAAGGAAAGGTTAGAAAAGGGGCACCAACAGGCTAGCAGAAGCGCCAATGAGGCAAAGCAAAGATTAAATCTCTAGAACTGATCACAACTCAACACTCAGAATTGTTCCTGCACCTTCAGTTCTGTGTGCATGTGTGGAACTAAGTTTCTTTCTATGTTTTCTGAAAGAATCTGCATTGGGCTGTCCAATTCTTCCTTCCTAAACTTGCTTTAGATCCAAAATATGTTCGCTTGTGAGAACCTTAAGGATTCTAGGCTGATGACTTGCTTGACTCCGCCATCAGGATCTACCTCTTCTTCACCTACGCTGATCTCCCTACGGACTTCTGCAGCATCTGCTCCCAGAGAGGGTTGTACAGGCCAGCATATTCTACTTGTAGATCCTCAAAATTGACTGATGTTCCAGGCCAATCCTCACCTTATCCCAGGAGAACAGCAGCTTCTGCTGGAGATCAGGGCAGCTGCTGACGACTTCTGGATCCAGCAACTCCAACCAATCGATGAAGAGACCAGAGGCGCTTTCGACACTGAAGGGAGAAAACAGCAGGGGGTGGAACGATGGAACAAGGTCCCCAGAGGAGACGGGAAGGAAAGGAAGACCAAGAACCCAACCGGAAGAGTCAACCCAACCTGGAGCTCTCCGCTTCTTTCTTAATGCGACTTTCCTCTCTGCACTGGAGCAGCAGGGAGGTCACTACTGAGATGGGCCCAGAGGTAGGGAAATGGGGCGTCATCTCCGTGGCCACAGAGAAGAGGGTCACCAACAACTCCTCCAGATACGGCGAGTGTGTTTTGGTCAGGCTTTCGAGGACTGGAAGGGGAGAAACAAAACTGTTCTGAGACTCAAAGGAGAAGGACAGGCAGGGCAGGAGAAATGGGAATGGGGGCAACCCTACCTTTGCTGACAAGCTCTGGTTCCACATTCCAAGTTTTGCTGGACTTCAAGGTGGCCACAATGGTGTGGACGGTGGAGCCGATGACTTCAGAGTTGTGGCAGAAGGCCAGAGCATCCGCCAGGTGCAAGAACCCCGCCTGGGCTGCAGTTACAGAAAGGAAAGGGCTGTGAAACGGCACAGAGGGAAGAGGGGTTCCGCTTGGGAAAGACCCCTAGTTTCATGCCTGCTAAACAGGGTCAGAGTTATTACATTTGTGTGGACTTCAACTCTGAGCTGGCTGGGGAATTCTGGGAATTGAAGTCCACAGATCTTGATTACTGAGTCTGTCATCTGCACCTCTATAACTGTCTGGTTTGGCTCTGCAATCCAACACATATGTCAGATTGCATATATGTCGGACAAAGCATTGGGGAGATGCTTTGAGGAATGCATGATTGGTCTGGGATCAGTCGTATCCCTGGGGGTAGCTCATTCCAGAGGGCGGGTGCCCCCACAGAGAAGGCTCTCCCTTGGGGGTTGCCAGTCAACAGTGCTTGACCGATGGTACCCTGAGGAGACCCTCTCTGTGGGAGCGTATTGGCCGGTGGGAGGTTATCGGTGGCAGAAGGTGGTCTCGTAGATATCCAGGCCCTAAGCCATGGAGCGCTTTAAAGGTGAGAACCAAAACCTTGAAGCGCACCCGGAAGACCACTGGAAGCCAGTGCAGCTTGCGCAGGAGAGGTGTTACATGGGAGCGCCATGTCGCTCCCATAATCACCCGCGTGGCTGCATTCTGGACCAGTTGGAGCCTCCTCCCTTTCACTCCTGCCCCTCCCCCGAATTCTCTCCATGTTCTTCCTACCATCGCTGATCCTGTGTTGGGATGAAAACTGAACCGCAAAGGACTTGAGCTGGGTCCGGAGAAGACTGTCTTCCACCCCTGATTTCTCCAACCACTGCAACATCTGCATGAGGACTTGGAAAAACAGCGAGGAGAAGGCCTCGTCTTGGGGAGCATGGCGCTGAGAGGAGGAAGAGGAGGAGGAAGAGGTGGGGTTACAGGCAGAACCGTTGACCTCCGAAAGAGGCGTTAGAAGAAAATTCTACTTCTTGCTAAGCTTCTCCAGGGTGAAGATGGCAACAGCTGAGGTTCCTCCACTACCAGGAAACAAAAAATCACCTATACAGACCACGGGGCTTTGAAACGGGACGTCTGGTCACAGGACCTGCACAGAGTCGCTTGGCAGTGAGATGGGTGGCATATGCATTTTTAAAAATGAAAGCAAATAACGAAATGAAATCAAAAATAAAATAGAAGAATACAATCAAATAATGAAAGCAAGTAAAAAAAAAATGAAAGCAAATAATCAAATTAATAAAAGCAAATCAAATGAGATTAAAATAATAAAATAAAATAAAGTAAAAAACAAAACCACTGTATGCCACTTAATTACGGCCCTCCCTGGCTCTGCCTGCCCCCTCCTCTCTCCTCGGTCTTTCCCCCTCAATCTTATTCCAGGCAAGGCTCACATAGACTCTCTTCTTATATTTATTTATTTATTTATTTATTTTTCAGATTTCTATACCGCCCTTCTCCTTTCGGACTCAGGGCGGCGAACAGCCAAAATAAAACATTTGTACAGAAAAAGTTAAAATAAATTTAAAATAATTAAATAAAGTTTGGCCCATAATTTAAAACATTTCAATTAAAATCAATATCAAATTTTAAAAACCAACCAAATATTCCGGATTATTCAAAGTTTCCTATTCCTCATCCCTTTGGCAAAGTTTGATGGGGTTGTGGGGGCAGATTCTCATTTGCACCTTCCAATCCGTCAACCTTTGGCAAGAAGCCCCTCCCAACATGAGCCCCTTCTCCTCCCCATAAGAAAGAGAGTGTTCCTGACCAGGGGTGAAATCCTACCAGTTTCCTGCTTTCTAGCGAATCTAAATTGCTCGGCACAGCTCTTCCCCCCTCGCTGTTCTACTTACCTTGTTAAGCCTTTTCTCTTCTCAGCGCATGAGGGGGCTGAGAACTAGTGGCAATCCGCGGAGGACTTCACCACTGTTCCTGACCCTTCATAGCCTTACTAATCTCAACTGCAGGGCCACCAGACCAAGAACTGAGAACTCCAGAGCATTGCTCTGGCCCAAAAACGGGAACACATAACCCCGGGACACCCCCACCGTCATAAATCCGAGTCAGTCTGAATTTGGATCGTGCGAACCTGGGGATGCCGCAACAGTTGTAAGTGTGAAAAACGGACATGGGTCACTTTTTTTCAGCGCCGTCCGAACTTCGAACGGTTGTAAGTCGAGGATAGATCAAAAACCCTTATCTCTGGGTCTTCCCACCCCCACCCCCACCCCAAGGATCTGACTTTGGCCCTGGCCGAGACGGATCTGGCAGCCTCACCTGGTGCTGCCACAGCAGGCGCAGGAGTGGGCAAGCCACGACGTGGTTCTGCTGCATGGCCCTCACCAGGGCTCCTCCGTGGGGCGAGTTCAAGGCGCTCACCAGAGCCTTTAGAAGCCGCGCTGCCGTCTTGGGCAATGACGAGCCGCCTCCTCGGCGCAGGTGGGCCAGCTCCTGGCCGAGGGTCTGCTGCAAAGCCAGGGCGAGGGGCCGTGGGTTCGAGTTCTGCCAGCGGGGATCTGGAGCCAGCGGGAACAACTGAACGGGCCGGAGGAAAGAGAGAAGGTCAGAAAGGCGGAACTCGTTTCGGCTCGCTGCTAAATTTAAAATATATTTTTTAAAAATTATTTTAATTTTGGTCATCCATGTTTCATTCTGTCATCTCTCCTTCGGCATCCTTTCTTTAATGATTCTATTCCACCATTTCTTCAATTATTAGTGTAACTCTTGTCCCGTGGCGAGTTGTTCCGAGGTGAATTGTCGTAGACCCAGCTGAGCCTATCTGCCTGGAAGCAAGGGGAAAACTGGGGAGCCCCATCACCCCAAAAGGAGAAAAGGCAAAAAGCCCGTTACCTGGAGAAGGATACCCCCCAAGTCAGCCTCGGGATCGATGATCGGGAACTGGGCTAAAGCTCGGCTCCTTCCTTGCCCTTCAGGAACCTCCAGGCTGGATTTGATGCGTGGGGCATCGTCGCTCTCTGAACAGAGAGGCAGACAAAATCTTGTCAGTGGGACGGTTTCAAAGCCCTGGGGGTCTAAAGCCCCCCTCCCCTTTCTTCTCTCTCTCTCTCACACACAGACACACAGAGACAGACAGACAGACAGACACACACACACACACACAGAGTTTTCCCCAGATCAATGTCTATGGAGATTCTGTGTCCTTCGAGTTAGGTGCCTTCTGCTGTTTTTAATGCTTTGCAATGCTTTTTATTGTTTTAAAATACTTTTAAATTTTTTAATTGTAATCTATGTTTTGAATTGCAAGACGCCCAAAATCTCCTACAAAGACAAAGGGGCAGGTGTGTGTGGGTTAAATTGTTTTCCAAAAGGCAGGACGAGAAGCAACGGATGGAAACTAACCAAGGAGAGAAGCAACCTAGAACTAAGGAGACATTTCCTAACTGGGAGAGTAATTGACCAAAGAAATTGTTTGCCTTCAGATATTGCTCCATCATTGGAGGTTTTTAAGAAGAGACTGGACAACCGTCTGTCTGAAATTATATTGGGTCTCCTGCTGGAGTTTGGACTAGAACCAGAGGTGGGTTTCAGCAGGTTCTGGAGAACCGGTAGCGGAAATTTTGAGTAGTTTGGAGAACCGGTAGTAAAACTTCTGACTGGCCCCAGGCCCATCTATTCTCTGCCTCCTGAGTCCCAGCTGACCGGGAGGGAATGGAGATTTTACAGTATCCTTCCCCTGCCACGCCCACCAAGCCACACCCACAGAACCGGTAGTAAAAAATCACTAGACTAGAATACCTCCGAGGTCCCTTCTAACTCTATTGTTCTATGTTCTAATTATGAGTTAGGTGGCTGTGGAAGTCAAAGCAACAAATAAACGACTGTCAAAAGCTAAATGCTGAACCTGGGTGAGATGGCAGGGAGGCGGTGAGAAGGGAGTGGAAGGTTTGCCCTCCCGTGGCTCCTCTTTCATGCTGCACCTCCACCAGGTGGGCCATGTAATCTGTCAGAGGGGGGAGAGAGAGAGAGAGAGAGAGGAGGCCTCCATCAGAGAAGCGTCCTAGAGCGTCGGCAAAATCCCAAAACGCCCGGAAGAGACTCTCGGGGCGAGCGAGGGAAAAAATCCGATCTGAAAACCTCTTACTTTTGTCCATGATGTTCTGCTCCAGGGTCTGTGGGTCGTGAGAGACGGTTTGATCCAGATACTGCAGAAGTTTGCTCATGCTGGAAACCGGGATGCCAAAGGACTGGACGAAGAGCAGCAGCTGTTGGGGTTCGAGGTCTTGCAACGCTGGAATTAAAAAAAAAAAAACACCCCCAAATTCAACACCCGCCAAAGCAAAAACAGGAGGGGGCTTCCTTTCTCAGTCCGTATTTACAAGCCGTCCTGCAGCTATTTCTTCGACTGACGTGTTAGACCAGGGGTGTCAAAATTCAAGGCCCGCAGGGAGCTTAGATGTGGCCCACGGGGCCGGCCTGGGAAAAGCAAAGGATCAGCCCGCGGTGCCTCTGCCAGTGAAAGCGGAGGTCGCAGCCCAGCCCCCCCCCCTCCCCGCCCCCACTCTGTTTTTGCTGGCAGAGGGCTATCAAAAAACGAGAAATTGTTTCCCCTTTTGCGTTTGAGCATGCAAGAAGGGACAGGAAAGGAGAAAGGGAAAGAGGAAAGACAAAGAAAAAGAAGGGAAGATGGGAAGAGAGCAAGAAAGGAAGGCAAAATAGGAAAAGAGGGGAAGGAAGAAGGAAGGAAAAAGAAGAGAGGAGAGGAAGGGAAGGGAAGAAAGGAAAGGAAAAGGAAGGAAGGAAAGAAGAAGGAAGGAAGGAAGGAGATTATAATGAGAGTGAGGGACGGTCTCAGGCAGTGGTGAAATCTGAACTGGTTTGCTACCGGTTCTCTGGCCGAGAACTGGTAGTAAAACAATGTTTAAAAAGTTTTTTTTTAAAAAAGTTCCGATGATTACACTTTCCTCAGCTGATCGCCGGAACCTTTTTTTTTAAACATTTTTTTACTACCGGTTTGGGAGAACCGGCCCAAACCGGTAGCATTTCACCCCTGGTCTCAGAGAAGTCCTGCATTAGCTCTTGGCCACCACAGGTGCCCCCAACATGAGTCCCATGTCACACCCACCATGGCCACGCCCCCAGCCACGCCCTCTGACCCCTTGAGGTCCAACACAATTCTGATGCGGCCCTCCATGAAATCGAGTTCGATACCCCTGTGCTAGACAGACAGACGTACCTTTTTCCAACCTGCTTATAGGCATAACTCTGTATTTAGTTATTTATTCTGTTATATTATGTCACGTACATTGGAGGCGGTGGCCCTCTGAGAGCTGTATGCAATGAAATTTCACTTTAACGAATGCCGATGAGTGTCCATTCAAAGTGACAATAAACCGATTATTCTATTCTTGCATTCTTTTCTAGTCTTACCTGCATCCACCAAGCGAGGCACCTCCGAACGAATCATGCGCAGCTTCAGCCAGTCGGGGAGAAGCAGGGCCTCTTCGGAGGTGTCCACCAGGAAAGCTGTGGGGAGCGACTTCTTCTCGGGGAACCAAATGTCCAGCAGGGTGTAGAAGTCCCCGTCGTCCGCTTTAAAGCAACATGGAGAGCGGAGATGTCCAACCTTGTCAACTGGAAGACTTGTGGATGTCAGCGCCCAGAAGCTGGCTGGGGAATTCTGGGAGTTGAAGTCCACATGTCTTCCAGTTGAAAGGTGGACACCGCTGATCTAGAAGCACCTGTGACCCACAGAAACGTCCACCCCCATCGGTCGCTTTCACAGCAGGCTTTCCTTCACCTTGAGGGGGTCCGAGGGTCAGAAGAATCACCATGGCGTGGACCACTAGGATGTGCATCGTGGCGGTTTCTCCACCGCTCCAGCGAAGGAAGACTTGATCTTGGGACTCCGACTAGAACAGAAACAGGGCAAACAATTAGCAAGGAAGGGCATTTGTTGCAGAAGCTGCTCCCCACCACTTAATCCAACTGACTCCTTCTTGGAAAATAAAGAGTTTCATATTATGATCCCACGGCTATCTTAACGGAATAGCAGAGTTGGATGGGACCTTGGAGGTCTTCCAGTCCAACCTCCTGCTCAAGCAGGAGACCCTGTACTGCTCCAGACAAATGGCTGTCCAGTCTCTTCTTGAAAACCTCCAGTGATGGAGCCCCCACAACTTCTGAAGGCAAGCCTTTCCATGGATTCTTACTTATAATTTTTTGCAATCATGCGCTTCCATTCAAAACAGAATTTCTTGAGCTCAGCAACTTTAAAAAGAATAACTTCAACTTCCAGAGTTCCCCATTCAACTAAGATGTGTGGACTTCAGCTCCCAGAATTCCTGAGGTAAGCATGCTAGCCCCGGGGGAATTCTGGGAGTTGAAGTCCACCCTTCTTAAAGTTGCAGAGGCTGAGAAATACTGCCCTAGAAGGCAAAGGGAAAAATAGGACCGAGAGGGAGGAGGAGAGAGGGACACCCACCCAGTTGTAAACCTCGTCTCCTTCTTTGGTCTGGCGCATCCGTTTGATGTAGCGCGAGAAGATGGAGAGCAGAGCCACCAACACGGAGTCGGACTCTGAGCAGTAGGAGAGCTTCGAGAAGAGGTGAGACATGATGGTGGAACGCTCCACAATCAGCCTGGCCACGTCCTGCAGAGGAGAAGAGGAAGAAACGTAGAGCAGCTGCGCAATGAGGGCCTCAAACTCCGAGATCAGCAAAAGACTAGAATTTGGGTTTTCCTTCTGGCTCGTCTGAGGCCAAAGTCGCTTCTCCGTCCATCTCGTGAGGCATGGACAGCCAACGCACCCCAGCTCTTTCCCAGAGAAGACCTCCCGCTCTCTATCACTGGTGGCACCAATTTAGAAAGGTAGAGAAGATAAATCAAAACTAGGAAGAGAAGGGGACACATCCTGCAGCGGGTAAATAAGAGGAGGTTAGCAGTTTGATCTAGCAGTTAAAGCACCAGACTGGAAACCAGGAGATGGTGAGTTCTAGTCCCAATTTGGGCATGAACGCTGGCTGGGTGACTTTGGGCCAATCACCAGGAGATGGTGAGTTCTAGTTCCGCCTTAGGCATGAAAGTCAATTGGGTGACTTTGGGCCAATCACCAGGAGATGGTGAGTTCTAGTTCCGCCTTAGGCATGAAAGTCAATTGGGTGATTTTGGGCCAATCACCAGGAGATGGTGACTTCTAGTTCTGACTTAGGCATAAAAGCCGGCTAGGTGACCTTGGGCCAATCACCAGGAGATGGTGAGTTCTAGTTCCGCCTTAGGCATGAAAGTCAACTGGGTGATTTTGGGCCAAACACCAGGAGATGGTGAGTTCTAGTTCCGCCTTAGGCATGAGAGTCAATTGGGTGATTTCGGGCCAAACACCAGGAGATGGTGAGTTCTAGTTCTGCTTTAGGCATGAAAGTCAATTGGGTGATTTTGGGCCAAACACCAGGAGATGGTGAGTTCTAGTTCTGATTTAGGCATAAAAGCCGGCTAGGTGACTTTGGGCCAATCACCAGGAAATAGTGAGTTCTAGTTCCGCCTTAGGCATGAAAGTCAATTGGGTGATTTTGGGCCAAACACCAGGAGATGCTGAGTTCTAGTTCTGACTTAGGCATAAAAGCCGGCTAGGTGACTTTGGGCCAATCACCAGGAGATGGTGAGTTCTAGTTCTGCCTTAGGCATGAAAGTCAATTGGGTGACTTTGGGCCAATCACCAGGAGATGGTGAGTTCTAGTTCCGCCTTAGGCATGAAAGTCAATTGGGTGACTTTGGGCCAATCACCAGGAGATGGTGAGTTCTAGTTCTGCTTTAGGCATGAAAGCTGGCTGGGTGACTTTGGGCAAATGCCTCTCTCTCAGCCCAACTCACCTCACAGGGTTGTTATCGGGGGGGGGGGGGGGAAAGAGGAGGAGGAGGAAGGAGTATTAAATGTGTCTGCCACCTGGAGTTATTTATTAAAATGAATAAAGGTGGGATACAAACGAATAAATAATAAGTAAATTTTGGGGCACCAAGGGGAATGCTCTGCAATCTGTCGGGAGACGGAGTTTGCTTTGATTGCTCAATGAGGAGGCATCTCACAGACCTTCTCCTCCTCCTCCTCCTCCTCCTCCATCCACCCAACCCTTGACTTCTCTCACCAAAGCCAAGTCGTTGTGCTGGCCTTGTTCCTCCACTGGAGCATGCTGGGACAGATACACCAGGTAAGCACTGATGGTCTGTGGGTCTGTCTCCATGTGGATGGCCTGGAACGGGAAGCAAAGAGAAACGCAACGTTACACAATCCGGGTCCTGTGTCTGGAGAACCTTCCAAGGGTTCTCCGCGCCATTCACCTGCTGCAAAGCCACCGCCGTGGTGGTCCGGACGCTGTCGAACAAGGGCAGCTTGGGGAGGTCTCGCAGAAGCCACTGGTAGCTCTGAAGCAGCTCGAAGTCCCAGGAGTCTTCCTCCATTGGGTGCTCCTTCTCCTCCTTCTCGTGGAGGGCCCCTTCGGAAAGCACCAAGGACAGGCCCTGCAGTGGGGAGGAGAACACGGGGGTCGCATCCACCCTGACCTGCCTCTGAGCTCCTGGCTGATCTGGTGGCTGGCAACCACATTTTCCCCTCTAAAAAAAGTCATTACATTTCAAAAAAAGTATTAAAATATAAACAAGCATAGAAAAAAAAGGCGTTGAAAATAAAGGAGAAAGGAAACAGGCAACTGCAAACAAACAAACAAACAAAAAAAGAAATGATAGAAAAAACATTTTACTTTCTTTGATACAGATAAAAGCCTAAAAACCAGAATAAGCAAGAACTCAGTGGCTAAGGCGCTGAGCTTGTCGATCGGAAGGTTGGCAGTTCAGCGGTTCGAATCCCTAGTGCCGCCTAATGGGGTGAGCTCCCGTGATTTGTCCCAGCTCCTGCCAACCTAGCAGTTCGAAAGCAGGTAAAAAATGCAAGTAGGAAAATAGGGACCCCCTTTGGTGGGAAGGGAACAGGGTTCCGTGTGCCTTTGGCGTTGAGTCATGCCGGCCACATGACCACGGAGACGTCTTCGAAATGCGCTGGCTCTTCGGCTTTGAAACAGAGATGAGCACCGCCCCCTAGAGTCAGGAACGACTGGCACATATGTGCGAGGGAAACCTTTACCTTTTGCTTATTCTTTTGGGGGGGGAGGGAGAGAGGGAGGGAGGGAGGGACTTCTGGCACAGATGGGAGTTTGCAGAAATACAAGAAAAATGTTTTAAAAAGCAAACTCTACGCCCTCTCAAATCTAGCACTATGTGGCTTCAGAGATGAATATGGATGTTTTCAAGCCTCAGGACTGAAGGAATTGCAAGCAGGGAGCAGAAACTGCAGGCCCGAAGCCCCCCGAAGCACCTCATACACACCTCTGAACAAAAAGTTGATGACACTCTAGGGAAAAGGGGCTGACGGTGCACCAAAAAGGAAGTTGCATTGCAATATTTCATTCTGTTCTGCCTGGCTAAGAATTTGTCTTGTGCCTTTCCCTGCTCTAAAGCGGGCGCTGACTTATGGGGCCTGGTGTTCCTTACCTTCATGGCCAGCACCCGCGAGGCCACCTGGGATGAGCTGAGGCGCCTCAGGAAGTAGTCCAGCACCTCGCAAGTGGTCTGCTCGTCGGCGGTGGGCCCAAGCAGCATGTCTTGCAGACGTCCGAGCAGCTGCCTCTGTTTTTGCTGCCTCTGCGGAGAAGAAGCACGAGGTTAGGCACTTGGGGTGCACTTCCCTACTCGCTGTAAAAATGCACTCAGCAATTTTGGGGGGTTGTATCCGAGTGCATCCTTGTCATGGTGATGCAGTGGTTAGAATGCAGTATTGTAGGCAAACTCTGCACACTGCCAGCAGTTTTTTCCCAAATGCCATCACTCTGCTTAACAACTAATTCCCTCAACACTGTCAAACTATTTACTAAGTCTGCACTACTATTAGTCTTCTCATCGTTCCCATCAGCCATCTCCTCCCACTTATGACTGTATGACTGTAACTTTGTTGCTGGTATCCTTACGATTTATATTGACTGTTTCCCTATGACTATCATCAAGTGTTGTACCTTATAATTCTTGACGAACGTATGTTTTCGTTTATCTACACTGAGTGCGTATGCACCAAGACAAATTCCTTGTGTGTCCAATCACACTTGGCCAATAAAGAATTCCATTCCATTCCTATTCCTATTCCTATTCCTATTCCATTCCATTCTAAAAAGGTTGGCTGTTTTGCTTTTCAAATAATGGAAAACCAGAAAATCGCTTACCTGCCGTTTCTTGGCCCGCTGCTCTTTGCTTTCTCCTTCCTCTTCCTCCTCTCCAGAGGCCGACTCATCCGCCGCGTCGTGCAGAAGGAATTCGCAAAGACACTGGACCGGGAGGACGTCCAGCGAACCTTCGCTGGACTGGACGAGGTCTGCCAGCCACGGCATGGACTGCGAAGAAGCCTAAGGATGAGGGAGAGGAAGGAGACAGGAGTCGGTGAAGGAGGAGAGAAGCCGAGAGAGTGGACTTGAGCAGAAGAAACGTCTAGTTTTGGGGACTGGAAAACTATGGAGGGCACAGAGAAAGGATGACTTGGAGTGGGAAGGGGGTGCCTGTGGCATTTGGGAAAAGAGGCTTGCAATTTTGGGGGGCAGAATGCAGTCTGGAGTTTGCAGAAAGGAGGGGCTCCTTCCCAGAAAACCCAGCAAGGAACTACTCAGAAGTAACTCTGCATCTCCTTCTTGGTTCTTTGGGCCTGACAGGAGCTCTGCAAAATCTGATTCCCCCCCCCCCCCCCTTGATTTCCTCTCCAAAAGCTAGGTGCGTCTTATAGTCCGGAGCGTCTTAACATTCCGAAAAATACAGTACTGTTGTTATTTCTTCTCTTTAGGACTGATATTCAGTGGTAGACTGGCTCTAGTTAGGAAGGTTCCATTCACCAACACCTGACCACCTTTTCAAGAATGTACTGAATCCTTTTTCAAGACTGAGGAGAGCTCACTCAAAATTCTACAAACATCACTGGTCCTTCCATCTCCGGACATTTTCCTGGAAATTCCTACTTTCTGAACATTCTGAAAAATGTACCTTTCTAGGCTGAGATTAATCGACGAAGAGCCTCCCAGCTCTTCATGCTACTCACCTGCCTCTGGATGATGTTGAGCAGAAAGTCGGGGTGCCGGCTACGACACAAGAGGTGCCCCAGGCGCAGGGACTGGTTGAGGCTTTTCACCTGATCCAGGACGGGCTGAGGCGGCCTGCGGGGAGGCCCCCTGCGAAAGGAACAAAAGTGGTGAAGAAGAAGAAGAAGGGCAGGACAGCATCCTACCCCATCTTCAGAGTCTGCAGCTGTGGAGTCTCCTCCTTGGGAAATTGCCAGGGCTTCTTACTGGGGATCCAAGCTGGTCAGCTGGGACAGCAGGAGGCTGCTGCTCTCTGTGATGGTCTGCTTGGTGGAGGCCGCAGCCAGATGACCCTCAAAGGCAAGGATCTCCTGCTTCTCCCGCTGAGAGATCTGCAGTTCGCGGCTGATCATCTCCGTACGGGTTTCTTCATCAGTCAGCGTGCAAGGAGGGTAGGAGTAATTGCTGGCAAAAGGAAGGGGAAGCTGTTTTAATGAGGCAGTGGCTTGTGACTTGACGTTACGCTATATAAATAAAACTCGAAATAACCTCAATGTCAGCATTCCAAGTCACACGCCCACAGCAAACAGAACTCCGAGGCAAGTAGATTCCGCAAAGAACAGTTTTTATTTGGAGAGATCATCATCGGCACAGACTGGTGAAAACCGACTCTGAGAGTTCCCACGGTTTTCACCTAATTATAAAGTGAAAGTTTCCCTTTGCCCCAAACAATCAGTCACATTGTCCAATTGAGGTGCCGGCCGGTTGCCCAGTTACCGTGTTTTTCAGCTTATAAGACGCACTTTTTTCCCTTCTAAGAGAGGCTGAAAATTTTTGTTGCGTCTTATACTCCAAATGTAGCGGTGCCCAAAATGGCCACCCGGAACAGCTGCTGCCTTCTTACCCCTTCCGCGCTTTGCCTGCTTTAATCACTGGAGCTCCCTCAGACGAACAGCTGTGCTTTTGAAGCTATTTTTCAGCCCCAATGCGGCACTTGTGAGCGAAGTAATCTTCCGCGCTTTGCCTGCTTTTCTAATTGCTGCTCCCTCCAACAATCAGCTGTGCTTTAGAAGCTGTTTTTTTAGCCCCAACCAGCCCCAACCTCAAAACCAGCGAGCGAACTAATGTGCTGAAGCTGACCAGGCTAAGGACACTAACCAGATGAATACCTGGTAGGCAGAATTTCCCCCACCCCCTATTTTCCTCCCCAAAAACTAAGGTATGTCATATACTCCAGTGCGTCTTATACTCCAAAAAATACAGTACTTCTCCTCCTCCTCCTCCTCCTCCTCCTCCTCCTCCTCCTCTCTCCAGCCAGCTGTTGGGAGTGTCCTTGGTTCCCAGGAGAAACCATTTTGTTTTGGCTACAAAAGTCCAGCTATCTCTACTCTCCCCTCCCTTTCCCTCAACTCCAGTGTGGCAACGCTGAAACCTTAAAAAAAATGGCCTCAGGGAGGCCAGCTTCAGGGTTGACACTCCCACCTTTTAAGATGGGAAAGAGAGAGAGAGATTTGGGACGGACTTTCCCAAGTCTGAACCTACTTGGTCATCACCATCTCCATCAGCATCTTTAGTGTGGGGTAGTCCTCCCAAGCGGTGAGACCTGCCAATCAAACCAGAGGAGGACAGGGAGGGGAAGGGGGAAAGGAAATCAGAAACATCACATGCAGAAATCAGAGTGCCAGCAAAAGTCCTTGAACAAAATCTCTGCAAAGTCACAGACAGATTATTAGGATCATTAGGGTCACTATAAACTAAAAACAATTTGAAAAGGGGACTTTAAAAAAAAAAATCTTATACCAGGGAAATACAGGTAGTCCTCAACTTACAACAGTTCATTCAGTGACCATTCAAAGTTATGATGACACTGGAAAAAAGTGACTTACGACTGTTTCTCATGGTTATGACCTCTGCAGCATCCCACTGATCAAAATTTGGATTCTTAGCAACTGGCTCGTATTTATGACGGTCGCAGTGTCCCAAGGTCACATGATCCCATTTTGCAACCTTCTGACGAGCAAAAGTCCATGGGGAAACCAGGCTCACTTAACAACCGCGTTACTAACATCTCCACTGCGGTGACTCGCTTAACAAATGTCTCAGTGAACAACAGAAATTCTGGGCTCGTAAGTCAAGAACTGCCTGTACTACCCATAGCAAGAATGTGACACGGAAAATAAGAACGGCAATAATACCATACAAAATTTATAAGTACAAAGTTGTAAAGTTTTCGTCCCCACCTCCCACTGCTTTGTATGCATGTATGTGTGTGTGTGTGTGTGTAGATGTTGTATCTGTGCAGACACAGGGAGGGAAAACAGCTACCTTCAGTTGTGCCACCCCGCCCCTGCAGGAAAGGATTCCCACTGTAAGACTCACCAATGTTTTCCGGATTGAATGCAGCCACCACGAGCAACAGAGGCCAAGCCTTCCAGTAAAGGGTTGAAATAGCCAGATTTGGAGGCTGGTACCTGCAGGAGAGTCAAGGATATAGGATCCTGTTTTAACAAAATAAAGCAATGTACAAAAGAGAAAACAAATCAGGACAGAATAGGCTTTATTGTCCCATGTTTGCCGTTGAAAAAGGGAGGAGGAGGAGGAGGAGGAGGAGGAGGAGGAGGAGGAGGAGGAGGAGGAGGAGGAGAAGGAGGGAAGGGAAGGGAAGGGAAGGGAAGGGAAGGGAAGGGAAGGAAGGAAGGAAGGAAAGAAGGAAGGAAGAATCTCTCCACAATTACCCCGGAGGCAGCTGGATGTTCTCAGGATGGTGGTAAGTACAGAGGTTCAAGACGGCATCAATCAGTTGAATCCTCTCCACTCTCAAGACTTCGAGATCTGAAACCCAAAACGGGAGCAGCAAGGTATAAAAACATAGATAATCTGCACGAGATTGTGCTCGGTTTGTACAGGGGTAGCTAACAGCCAATAGAGATTCTTCATTCAGCCAGCACAGGGGACCAAGGAGAGGAGCCCTAGGGGTGCAGTGGTGAGAATGCAGTACTGCAGGCTAATTCTGCCCACTACCAGTTCGATCCTGACTGTTCAAGGTTGACTCAGCCTTCCAACCTTCCAAGGTCGGTAAAATGAGGATCCAGATTGTTGGGGGCAAGAGGCTGACTCAGTAAACCACTTAGAGAGTGCTGGAAAGCACTGTGAAGTAGGATATAAGTGCTATTTTCCTTCCTTCCTTCCTTCCCTCCTTCCTTCCCTCCCTCCCTCCCTCCTTCCTTGCCATGATGATGTAATGGTTAGAATGCAATATTGTAGGCTGACTCTGCCCACTGCCAGGAGTTCGATCCTGACCAGCTCAAGGTTGACTCAGCCTTCCATCCTTCCGAGGGTAAATGAGGACCCAGATTGTTGGGGGCAAGAGGCTGACTCTGTAAACTGCTTAGAGAGGGCTGGGAAGCCCTGGGAAGCGGTATATAAGTCCAAGTGCTATGCCTATTATGGAAGGAGGATAGGTAATCCTCAACCTGTAACCATTCCTCTTAACAACCATTCGAAGTTACAAAGGTTCTGGGAAAAATGACTTGCAACCAATGCTCACGCTTATCACCATTCTGCATCCCTGCAGTTGTTTGATTGCGACCAGCAGGTATTTATGATGGTGTGAGTCACTGTTTCTGATCTTCTCAGAGGACATGGCATAAGATGAGGTGATCAGCAGCTGCTGCTTCAGCAGCGGCAAAGAAGCAGAGGCCACGAATGGCTCAAAGGAGGCTCACCGTCCGCCTGCACGGCTGCTGCCCGCTTCACCAGGTGGTCGGCCAGCTCCATGGCGTCGGCGGGGCCGAGGGGAAGGTCTCGCGACAGACCAATGACCAGGATGCGCATGAGGGTGTCCTCAAGGATTGGCACTTCGGAGCAAAGGCGGAGGAAGAAGCTGGCCAGGAAGAGAAGAGAAGGGGGGGGGGGAGATGCTTAGCGAGTTCACACCCAGAACAACAGAGGAGAGACCGACTTCCCAAAAGAATAACAGAATAAAACTTTATTGTCGCTTTAAATCTAGAGCCTTGGTAGTACAGTGGTCTAAAGCACCCTGTTATTAACACAGCTGCCTGCAATTACTGCAGGTTTGAATCTCCCCAGGCTCAAGGTTGACTCAGCCTTCCATCCTTTCTAAGGCAGGTAAATTGAGGACCCAGTTTGTGGGGGCAATAAGCTGACTTTGTATAAATATACAAAAGGATGAAGGCTATTGCTTAACGCATTGTAAGCCGCCCTGAGTCTCTGGAGAAGGGCGGCATATAAATCAAATTAAAATGATGATGATAATAATAATAATAATAATAATAATAATAATAATAATAATAATCTAGACTAATCAGCGTACGTTAAAGTGAGATTTCGTTGCATTCAGCTCTCAAAAGAGAAACCACTATGCATATAGCCACATACACACACATATATGACACAGAGAAACATCATAGGATGTATACATACTCATGGCAGAAAAAAAAACAGAATACTGCGAGTTTACAAAACGGCCGGCCTAAGGAACAAAGCTGTCCCAGAATCTAGTTGTCCTGCTATAGATTCCCAGAGGGGAGCAACAGAAACAGAGCCTGGAGTGGGGCCTCTAACACGGTTTCCAATGCTTTCAACAAACCACCAATGGTGGTTTGGGTACCAGGCCAAGCCACTGATTATGCTTTCCGAGTCACAAGGCTCAGTTTCAGCAGCCACGAGCAGCAAACTAGCGTCGGCTACACTCTGTTGAATGTCTATGATCTAGAAGTGTTTCTCAACCTTGGTAGTTTGAAAATGGGTGGACTTCAACTCTCAGAATCCCCCAGCCTGGGGGATTCTGGGAGTTGAAGTCCACCCATCTTCAAGCTTCCAAGATTGAGAAACACTGGTCTAGAAGTAGGGAAATTCTACCCCAAATCCTTGACGCCCCACCCCCACCACAGCAGGGTTCTAGGTTCAAGTCAAGCACCAGATTTACTTGCGGTCACTCTCTGGGGGCCAATTATCCCATTTGTAGTAGGTCTCCGGTTGCTCTGTGAACAAGACTTTGTGGAGGCTGTTTTAAAAATAAAGAGAGAGAGAGAGGGGACAAATGTGGATGAGGTAAGTTCTCAGGGTTCCCCCTTGCAAGGAGGGTTTCCCTGACCCCCATGGGTCCCTTCTCTTACCAGTGTATGTATTCCTTGGGAGCCAGCTTGGTGATGGATGGCACCACCGTGTGCAGCCACCAGACGGCGTCCCGCTGGATGGCTGCAATCTGGTTCTGGAAAGCCCGCAGCCCTTCCAAATCTGGGGAGGAAAGAGAAGGTTTCCAGCTCTTCTTAGGACCGAATCTGGGTTGGATTAACCCCAAATCGGAGCTCATCTCTCACACCGACTCCTTCTACTCCCAAGATCCAGGAAGGATTGAGAAACCCCAGTGATGGGAGTGGTTAGAATGCAGCATTACAGGCTGACTCTGCATTCCCACAGCCAGCAGTTCGATCCTGACAATGGGGCTCAAGGTTGACTCAGCCTTCCATCCTTCTGGGGTCGGTAAAACAAGGACCCAGATGGTTGGGGGCAACGGGCAAATTATGCTGACGTTGCAAACTACCCAGAGAGTGCTGTAAAACAGGGATCCCCAATCTGTGGGCTGCGGCCCACAAGTGGTCCGTGAGGGTTTTGCAAGCGGGCCACGGAAATAGCCGGCAGCACGTGCGTTCACGCCCATCCTGTTAAGGTTGCAACTGACGAACTCAACTGAGCCAGCACTCCGAGACAGTCAGATCTCTTTAAGAATTTTGTTTTCTTTTTTTAATTTTAAAAAATGTTTTATTAAATAAACATTAAAAACATTGGTCCCACTGACCAGGATGGTCACACTGTGACTGTGTCCAATGTTTTTTTTTTAAAAAAAGATTTGCTTTGTCGAATACATCATTTTGGCACGCATGAAAGCAAAACCAGCTCTAGTTAATTCCCGCTTGGCTGTCTCAGGAATTCTGGGAGTTGAAGTCCACAGGTTGTAAAAGGGCCACAGCTGCCCACTCCTGCACTATGGGGTAGTATATACGGTATGTCTAAGTGCCCTTGCTGTCCGCCCATTGGTGAGGGTTGGGGACTCTCAACCCCCAACCAAGCCATAAAGCAACACTTTTCTTCTCACTTTTCTTCTCGCCTTTGTCCCAGGCCACACCGGCTTCCTTCACCTGGGCGGTGATGCTCAGCATCATGGAGACGGCCAGCAGGTCTGTAATGTGGATGACGAAGCGGTCCTGAGAGCAAGGGTGAGGGAGAGAGGGTTAAGACGCCCGCGGAGCCATGACGGAAGGAGAACAGTGGGAGCGGATCTTGTGAGGACGGGAAACTAGGTGGTCCTTGTTTTAAGACCGTATCGCGTTCCTCACCTTGAACTCCATGTCAGCGTACTGAGGCTCCTTCCGTTCCTGCATGAGTCCCAGGCAGAAAGCCTGGAAGTTGATCTCGTGCTTGGTCTGCTTGATGATCTCCCGCAGGAGAGCCCGGGAAGCTCTCAGGTAGTCGTCTTTGTTGGTCAGCAAGTCTTGGAAGACCATGGCCAGGAACTGAGGGGAGGAGAGGAGGGGAGGGGAGACAGAAAAGGAGAGGAGGAGGGAGAGGAAGAAAGAAGAGGAAGAAAGGGAAGGGAAGGGGAGGGGAGGGGAGGGGAGGGGAGGGGAGGGGAGGGGAGGGGAGGAGAGAAGAGAAGAGAAGAGAAGAGAAGAGAAGAGAAGAGAAGAGAAGAGAAGAGAAGAGAAGAGAAGAGAAGAGAAGAGTGCTTCATGACAATCAGTGGCAGGACAAAATGCCAGATCAAGCAAGTTGATTTTCGAAGACAGTGAGGGGCGGTCATGCAACAAAAATCATCCAGAAGTGCTTTCAAAAAAGTTTTCTTGCAAAAATTATAGCTCTCTTTTATGACAAAGATTGACAAGTTCTCCAGAGGGGTTGGCTGCTGGGACCCCATGGGATAAATCCGCCCCTTCCTCACAAGAGCTGTGGCCCTGAGTTATCAACAAAATTCAACAGAGTGTGAACCCAGCTTGTCCCTCCCCAGGTTCTTCCCAAATGGAGCGGTCAGATGAGACTGGATGAGCGCAAAACCCCAGAAGCGTTGGGAGCTGAAGGAAGGAAGGGGAAACAAGGGAGACCTCCTTCCCTTCCTTGGGATTGGTCATCCATCTCTTGGCGCTGGCCGAATCTGAGGCTGGACATCCAACATACCTTTGGCGCTAGTTCTGGGCTGTGTTGAAGGACCGTATACAGGATCTGCATATTGTTGGGGTTTCTGGCGTTGGACAGTTCGTTGAAAATCACCGATTTGACCACAGTGCCCAAGTTGTCCCGGTGAGCGTTCAGCAGCTCCCTGGAAGATGCTCAGGCTCAGAAGAAGCACCATATTTAAGAGGTGAGACTACACCCCTATTCCAGCCAGTTGCCAGATGGAAGATGTGCCTCCCAAAGATGGTCCAACCTTTGCAATTTTTAAGACTTAGAATATAGATTAACAGAGTTGGAAGGGACCTTGGAGGTCTTCTAGTCCAACCCCCTAAATTTAAGCAGGAAACCCTAAACCATTTCATACAAATGGTTAGCCAATCTCTTCTTAAAAACTTCCAGTGTTGGAGCATTTACAACTTCTGGGGGCAAGTGGTTCCATTGGTTAATTGTCCTCCCTGTCAGTAAATTTCTCCTTAGTTCTAAGTTGCTTCTCTCCTTGATTAGTTTCCACCCATTGCTTCTTGTCCTGCTCTCGGGTGCTTTGGAGAATAGCTTGACTCCCTCTTCTTTGGGGCAGCCCCTGAGATATTGGAAGACTGCAATCATGTCCTCCCTAGTTCTTCTTTTCATTCAACTAGACATACCCAATTCCAGCAACCGTTCTTCATAGGTTTAATCATCCTTGTTGCTCTTCTCGGCACTCTTTCCAGACCCTCCACATCTTTTGTTGTGGTGGACTTCAACTCCCAGAATCCCCCCAACCAGCATGGTTGGCTGGGGAATTCTGGGAACTGAAATCCACAGGTCTTCAAAAGTTTCAAGGTTGGACAGTCCTGGTGTAGAGAACCCTGATGTGTTTCTCCACCAGCACCCGTTAGGTCTCCTCCATCACGTAGGGTTCTGCCTGGAGCATTCATTCAATGACACACATCCCAGCCCCATTTCTGTCTGCCTACCTCACACAGAGCATGTAGTGATTGAGAAGGACTTTGGGCTTCAGGCGGATCTTGATGAGGTTGGAGACCACTTCCACATCCTCGGAGCTGTGGGTGTTGCAGTTCATGCAGACAGACATGAGCAAATCCTGGGCTGGCCGAGTGAGCTGCAAAAAAGAAGAATTTGAGTGGGATACCCGGGACCTGCGATAAACCTCACCCAGGTAGGATGGGGAAAGCCAGGTGAGATCCTTCACCAGAAACACTCACTGAGTCATTCAGCTGGACGAGATCCTTCCAAAAACCTCCCTACCTTGGGGTTCTGCAGCCACATTTCCAGCCTCTGCACAGCCATCTGCCGGATCTCTTTGTAGCCACAGGTAGCGGTCAGAAGGCGTAACAGATTCCGGGAGACGTTGTCCATTGGCTGGCGCCTGTTCAGCTGGTCCCGCAACATGTCCAGAACATATTCCTCCACACTCTCGGCGAGGTCGTCATACCTGAGCCAAAAGAGTGGCACTTTTACAAATTTACCTGGTGCTTCTAGGAGGAGCTCCCACCTTAGTCCAGGATTCAGAGTGGGTATATCAATGCATCAAAGTGGAGAAGGAGAAATAATTCTTGAAGGACAGCTCAAAGACATATTCAGCTATGTTTAATTAAAGGAAAAAGGGACTTGATTTTCATGAGAATTTTCGTTAAATATTGACATACTGTATTTTTCAGAGTATAAGACACACTTCAACCCCCACTAAAAGGAGGTGAAAATTTGGGTGCATCTTATACACCGAATGTAGCCAAAAACGTGAGGCATGGAGGAGGCACCGGTCTATGACAATTCCTGCAGCCTGGAACAGCTATTTGCTATTTGCTGCAAGGACTGTCAGAGTTTGCAGCCGCAAGCAAAACACAAGCAGAGGAGAGGAGTTTCAGTTTTAGTTTCAGAGATCAGCACAGCATGCAGCTTTAGAACAACTGACCTAAGCCACGCCCAGGCTCCTTCCTGTCTCCTTTTTTGTTGCTCACATAGCAAATACTGTTTCAGTTTCCAAACAGTCTCACACACTGACAGGATGCTAGCCAGATGAATATCGATGGATGCTGGTAAGCAGAGGCAGAATTTTTTTCCCCTTATTTTCCTCCCCCAAAACTAAGGTGCGTCTTATACTCCGAAAAATACGGTAATTGGTTTATTTTATTTCTTCCAAAACCCATAGCACCGTCTCCACCAATTCTTCTCTACCACAACAATCCTAGACTGGGCTGAGATGAAGGGACTGGCTCTTAATCTTGGCCTTAAGCATGGCTGAGGGCAGATTTGAATGAAGGACTGTTTTTGGCTTCAACGACAGCATCTCTGCTCTGACAGCTCTGAGACTAGAAAAAAAGAATTTCTCCATAGCAAGAAAACTTGTCTTCCTAGGTGATGGATGCAGCACTGGGAAAATCTGGGTTCAACAAGAAGATTCTCTAAAGATATGCAGAAAGGTAAGACCGAAACGTCCCGGAGATGCCTCATAGGAAGTGCTCAAAGTTGGAACGTCTCAACCCAGAAACATTTTAAAAATCTGTAGGGACCTTTCCCGGGGATACAGCAGAGAGGAAGGTGCTACCTGGGCATTAGGTGGGCTTCCTGCTCAGGGCTCATTTTGTCCTCAGCTATCAACAATTCGCTCTGACTGTCTTCTTCCTCTGGAACCGAAGGATGAGGGCTGTTTCCTAGAAAGTCCACAAACGAGAACGACAGTCATCGCAGTGAATCACAGCCTGTCCTCAAAGGTCACAAGGACCGATAGTTTTCAGGGAAAACAATTATCTTTACACTTGGCTTTGAACCTCTGTCCACCCACTCTCTGCGGGTATAGTTGTAGGCTCCTGAAGGGCTTTGGCCCTGCCCCGTATTAACCACAGTTTAATGTTGCATCTATTAAATCAACTGTAGCAAAGGGTTAAGCACCATGGTGTCCCCCTAATATTGTCAAATCCTCAAATCCAACTTCCTTCCTTCCTTTTCCTCTTTCCCTGCCTTTGTTCCTCTTTCTCTCCTTCCTTTCTCTTTATTTTCTTCTTCCTTCCTTCCCTCCCACCCTCCCTCCCTTTCCTCCCTTTGTTCCTTTCTCTCCTTCCTTATTCATTTTTATTTTCTCCTTCCTTCCCTTCCTTTCCTTTCCGTCCCTCTGTTCCTCTTTCTCTCCTTCCTTTCATTTTTATTTTCTCCTGCCTTCCTTCCCTCCCTTTCCTTTCTCTCCCTCCCTTCCTCTTTATTTTCTTTCCTTCCTTCCCTCCCTTTCCTTTCTCTCCCTCCCTTCGTTCCTTTCTCTCCTTCATTTCTCCCTCATTTTTATTTCCTTCCTTCCTTCCTCCCCTCCCTCCCTCCCTCCCTTCTCAAAACCTACTTCATCTGCTCTCAAGAAGCCCTCTTACCAGCACTGAGGTCTCCTCCACCGCGTCCAACCTCTCCGTGCGACAAAATATTTTTGGGGGGCATCTTGGTGCCAAAAGCCGTCTGAATGTTTTCCACGAAGGTCTTGCAGTGAGGGCTGTCCACCCAGATCCGTTCCCCCAGCGAATCCTCCATGTAAACCTAGAGAAGAGGGAGAGCCCTTCATCTCTTCCCTGAAGTGCCCAGCGTTCCCTTCAATCCTATGAAAACCGCCACTTCCACGTCAGCCCACCTTGACAAATATCTCAGGCCAGTTTTCGTCTTCCTCATAAGCCGCCATGAGGAGGTTGCAGGCCAAGACGGACACCAGGCTGTTCCCTTTGGCTTTGAAGTTGATGGAGGCATCTCTGCGGAGGAGGCTGCACAGTGCCTGGGGAAGCAAAGGGTTCCTGAGCATGTGAGAAAAAGTAGTTGGAATGCCAGTCCTGCTGGAGAAACTTTAGAACGGGCCCGGACAGCTAAGCAGAGTTGGGCCACACTTCAACAGGGATGGGTAGATTGTATTTCCATTTTTTAAAGAATCTGTGTGGGGCTCAGGGATTAAGAAACCATGTGCCTTCTTTGGCTGCCCCAAAGAAGAGGGGGTCAAGCTATTCTCCAAAGCACCTGAAGGAGCATTGGATGGAAACTAATCAAGGAGAGAAGCAACCTGGAACTAAGGAGAAACTTCCTGACAACAATTAATCAGTGGAACGACTGGCCTCCAGAAGTTATGAATGCTCCAACACTGGAGGTTTTTAAGAAGGGACTCAACAGCCACTTGTCTGAAATGGTATAGGGTCGCCTGCTTGAGCAGGGGGCTGGACTAGAAGACCTCCAATGTCCCTTCCAGATTCTCTTCTCTTCTCTTCTCTTCTCTTCTCTTCTCTTCTCTTCTCTTCTCTTCTCTTCTCTTCTCTTCTCTTCCCTTCCCTTCCCTTCCCTTCCCTTCCCTTCCCTTCCCTTCCCTTCCCTTCCCTTCCCTTCCCTTCCCTTCCCTTCCCTTCCCTTCCCCTCCCCTCCCCTCCCCTCCCCTCCCCTCCCCTCCCCTCCCCTCCACTCCACTCCACTCCACTCCACTCCACTCCATTCTATTTTATTCATCACTGGAGGTTTTTAAGAGGAGACTGCACAGCCAACTGAGGTTATTCTCTTATTCTGATTCTGCCTGCCCCTCACCTCAATCACTCCTTCTGTGGCGAAGATATTTGGCTTCATTTTTGCCAGGTACATCAAGGTCAGGTAGAGGGTGATGTCAGGCTTGGCCCGATTCATTTTCAGCTGCTTCACGGCTCCGCACAACACCCCTTCGATGCGGTCATCATTGCCTTCAGCTTCGGCAGCCTCGATCTCGTCCAGCAGAGCGTTGGGGGCCACTGTTAGCAAAGGGAAATCACGGCAGCTATTTGGCAGCCCAAACTCCCACTAAAACACCCACTACAGCACAATTGGGTATTTTAAACAACTGCAAGAACAACATTTATTGGGTTCCAGACAGAAGCTCCAATATATTCGTTTTTAAAAGGCATCTCAAGCTATCAGAAAATCATTCAATACATCATCATCTTCTTTTAAAGACCCCGTAATCCCTTGCGAGGTGGAGTCTTGGGCAACTGAATGGAGCTGAGTGTTTTAATGGCCGGATGCCCTTCCTGTCACCAATGAGGAATTTTGTTCAGCAGATATATTCTCATTGTACCCAGAGAGAGAAATATCTGCCTCTACCTAGGATTGAACTTACAGCCTCCTGATTGTGAAGAGAAAAACATTCAATACCTATCTGGTAAAATACATTGATAAATATCCTGCCCCCAATTTGGGAAGGGGAAATGCCCCCCCCCCCCCCATTCTCTTATAGACTTTACCTTCAATAGGAATGACTGATGGTTCTTTGATGGAAGGCGAAATGGCTCGCTTCTCAGCCACGGCGGCCTCGGCCAAACGTCCCAGAGCGCTGAGAGGGGGTGTGGAGGAAAGTTTGGGGCGCTTGGTCAGCCCGGAGGTGCTGGACAAAGTGGACGTCACTGCCTCACGCTTCCGCTCGGAGGGCAACCCAGATGATGTGGGCTTGAGCAAGGTGGCGGCTGTCTTGGACTCTCCCACCTGGCCTTTGGAGCCCAAAGCGATGAAGTCCCCCGGAGGAGGATGGCCTAAGATGGAGAAATGAAAGAAGATTAGATAAGGTTGTGGGGAGCCCCATGATGCCTCCTTCTGAAAGACCCAGAGAAATCTCCATTGGCCGTAATGTAAGTGACTTGGGCACGGGAGACAAAGCCTTGCCAGTGGGGCTGAGGACCCCCAGGGGGATAAAGAGCCCCTCAAGTGGCTGGTTTGATTGTTGTTGCTAAAGGCATGCAGGTTTGGGGGTGGGGAGTATAGGGGGGGTCTTATTTCTGTAGGCTGCCCGGAGTCACTGTGAGTTTTGGATGTCATATCAATTTTCTTAATAAAAAAATAAATAAGAATACAGGTAGTCCTTGACTTACGACCACAACAGAGTCCAAAGTTTCTGTCGCCAAGCAAGACGTTGGTTGAGCGAGCTTCGCCCCCATTTTACGACTTCTCTTGCCACAGTCGTTAAGTGAATCCTTGCGTTTGTTAAGTTAGTCACACGGTTGTTAAGCAAATCAGGCTTCCCCTTTGACTTGGCTTGTCAGAAGGCCGCCAAAGGGGATCACCTGACCCCTCAAGACACAGCAACCGTCATAAAGAGGAATCAGTTGCCAAGCGTCCAAATTTTGATCATGGGACCATGTGAAAAATGTTCTTAAGTCACTTTTTTCAGCACCATCTGTTAACTTTGAACGGTCGTTAAATGAAACACTGTAACTCGGGGACTACATGTAGCCGTTCTACCATGCAGAAACTGACCAGCCGAGAAAACCTCCCCTCCTTGCTGTAGTCCTCGACTTACAACAGTTCATTTAGTGACCCCCTTCAAAGTTACAACAGCACTAAAAAAAAAGTGACTTATGACCATTTTTCCACACTTAACGACCAGGGTAGCCTTCCCCCCCGCAGTCACGTGATCAAAATTCAGACGCTTGGCGACTTGACTCGTATTTACGACGCTTATCCTGCGATCCCTTCAGCGACCTTCTGACGAGCAAACTCCCAACGGCGAAGTCAGAGTCACTTAATGGCCGCGTGATGAACCTATCCCACAGTGGTGATTCGCTTAACGACGGCGTTCAAGGAAGGTCCTAAAACGGGGGCAAAACTCACTGAACCGATCAGAAATACGGGGGGGGGGGGGCTCCATTTGTGGCCGTCTTAACGTCGAGGACCACCTGTAACAGGAAAGAAAGGAGGAGAAAAAAGAGGGTGGGGGGATGGGGGGGGAAGAAGAAGAAAAAAACCCACCAGCCCTGCAAGGTAGACCAGCCCAAGGAGACAAAATTACTGTTAGGATCAGGTTTATTTATTTATTTTTTTTATTGAAAGAGAAACGTTCGAGCTCTCCGCTCTCTTTGAGGGGAAGGTGGGGGAGGGGTCTTAGAGGCGACCCTCCCCCCCTTTCCAATTTGGAGACCCCCCCATTTTTGCCCTTCCCCACGTGCCCCCCCCGGCACGCGTCTTCTGCGGAGGGGGTACCCCAACCCCCCCCTTCCTCGCGAGGGGACGCCCCCCCCACAGACGGGGAGGGGGAGGGGTCCCTTTCACCAGCCCCTCCCCCCCCTTTACCGGAGGGCTTGGCGGCGGCGCTAGGGCGGCGCGCGGCCGCGGGCTTCGCCCTGTTCATCCTGCGGCGGGGGAGGGGGGTAGTTCTCCCCTCCCCCCACACAAAGAGGGGGATTTGAGAGGGGGGAGGGGTCGTCCCTAGAAGGTAGGGGGGGGCTGCCGGTTTCTCCGATTCAGGCAGTGGAGATGGGAAGGAAACCGGAAGTTCCGCTCGTTGGACCGGAAAGCGGCCCCTCTAGGAAGGAGGGTGTTTTTTGTTTGTTTGTTTTTCGGCTGCCACCGGCGGCCAGGAGGTGAAACTGCAGCCTCTTCGCTTTTAAACGGAGCCGAGTCGGACAAGTAATCTGGTTGCTTGGAAAGGGGATGAGCGCTTGCGCCCCCGCGCGGCCCAAAGGGATAACCGCATTTCTAACCATAGCAAGAGCGTCTTAGACGTATATCCCGCTTCACAGTGCTTTACAGCTTTCTCTAAGCGGTTTTTAGAGTCAGCCTCTTGCCCCCCCCACCCCTTCCCAAATAATCTGGGTCCTCATTTGACCAACTGCGGAAAGAGGGAAGGCTGAGTCAATCCTTGAGCCGTTCAGGATCGAACTGCTTGCGGTGGACAGAGTTAGCCTGCAATACTGCATTCTAGGAAGGAAGGAAGGAAGGAAGGAAGGAAGGAACTAAGAATTACAACCACAACTGAGCCCAAAATTTATATTGCTAAGTGAGAAATTTGTTAAGGATCGAACTCCAAGCAGTAGGCAGAATCAGCCTGCAATTCTGCATTCTAACCACTGCGCCACCATAGCTGTTAAAGTTCCTGGATGTTTCTGTTGCAAACGTCAGAATGTGCATTCAATTGATGGAGGGTGTTTCGGAGTCACAGGATTACAGAAACGCAGCGCTGGGAACCCTCTGCACCTGGAAAGGAGCCCATCTTCACCTGCCATGACGAGGGGGATAAATTTGGTGTGGGGGAAGATGAAACAGCCAGACCACAGATCAAGAACACATCACATTGTATTTTATTTCTTTCTTGGTACAGAAACTTGGGGAAAAAGAATCAAGCAGAGTTTAGAAATATATATATATTCCAAAAATAATAATAAAGCAACCACTCCAAAGGAATAAAGCTCTTTCTTTTTGTTTCTTTTTCCTTAGTCTTCCTAACGCACCACAAAATTGCACAGATGTTGATACAGCAGTGTAGATGAAGCCTGACAACTTTGAAACATGCGGACTTCAACTCCCAGAATTCTGGGAGTTGAAGTCCACATGTCTTCAAATTGTCACATTTAATCAAAACTGCTATACATTATATTTGTTGATTTTTCTGGCAACCCTTGCCATTCTGGAAAAAAAAAAAAAAGACACAGGACAGCTAAATGAGAAATTGTCCCGGACATCTTTCTGGTGATGGTCCATAAACTCTTTGCTCACACCAAGGTTGACTTCACAGAAAATGGGTACTCCAAAAAAACAGGCTTAGCTAACCCTATCGTGGTTTTACTGGCGGTAGCACTACAAAAACTGCTGTGGCTCTTGACCAGTGCTAGGAATTTTGGACAGGTTGAGCAAGGAAGAAACCCCCCTGCTTTGTAGTTTATTGTCATTGCACCATAAATTAAATGCCGTCTTAAAGGGAAAACAAAATTCTCCAAATTCCGGCAGTTGGGAAAACTATGGGCGAGAAAACAGTGCAAATTGGATTTTTCTGAAGTAGAAATCTATGCAAATCTATGCACAGGATAGACATTCATTCTGAGGGTGAGTACGGGGCAAGACGAGGTGCCCTCCCTATTTGTGTGTGTGTGTGTGTGTGTGTGTGTGTGTTAATGCTGAGAAATACACCCCCACGTTCTCACACTAGTGTGCAAAAAGAGCTAACCCTGCCCCATTGGCAACGATTCTGCAGCAAACCTTTCCGAATCTCAAAATTTAAAAGCAAAAAGTTGTTCTGTGCAACAGATTGCCCTTGGTAAAGTTGCCAGCTTGGTTTAAATAAACGTTATTGGATAAATAAGCTTCCATGACTTGGTAGAGAGGATCAAGGCTGGCTAATAATAATAAGGGCTGGGCATTTGGGCTCGGTTCTCGGTGCAAGGTGCTTCAGAAGTGTTAATTTACCTGTCAGGAGTGAAGCAGGTTAATTACAGGGTGAAATATCGCCCTTCACCTCTGTTCAGCTCTAACTGGATGGTGGAGGGATGGAGCCAGTCAGAGGTGAAGAAGCTTCTTGGATGAGAAGCGAAACGTCTTCAAAGAAAAAATGAGAAAGTCCAATTTGCCTCTTGGAAAAAAAGCATCTTCAGAACAACCATGACCTGGAGGACTGAGAATCTCCATAGACATTTTCCTTTCCTCCTTTCCTTCCCCTTTCCTTCCCCTTTCCTTTTCTTTCCTTCTCTTTTCTTCCTGTCCTCGCCCCCCTCCCCTCCCTTCTCCATTCTTTTCCTTTTCTCCCTTTCTTTTCCTTTCCTCCCTTTCTCTTCCTTTCCTCCCTTCCCTTCTTTTCCTTCTTTCCTTTCCTTTCCTTTCCTTTCCTCCCTTTCTCTTCCTTTCCTCCCTTCCCTTCTTTCCTTTCCTTTCCTTTCCTCCCTTTCTCTTCCTTTCCTCCCTTCCCTTCTTTTCCTTCTTTCCTTTCCTTTCTTTTCCTTTCTTTCCTTTCCTTCTTCCCCCAAAGTGCTTTTTTCAAGAGGCCATTGGACTTTCTTAATTAAACTGCAGAGAACTGAGAATGTTTGGCATGCCCATCGCCCAAGTTCACACAATGGTGGAGAGGGAATCTCAGGAAACACCCCAGGCTGCTGACCCAAATGCCACTGAACTCATCAGGAAAACTCAATTCCAGTGTCTTTGACTCGAAGTTCTCCTTTTCCAGGAAAGCTGCAAAGCGCCACTCGCGGAGTGGGACACGTTTGGCAACATGCGACGGAGCGAAACACAGAAGACGATGAGAGGTCTGTGTGCCGGAAAGCATGGAGCAGAAGCTGTAGAAAAGAAAGGCCTTTTCCAAGAAGCAGAAGGAGGCCATTGGCCAAGCAGGAAGGCCTTTTCCCAAGAAGATGCGAGGAGGCCATGGCACGGCTCAGCTGGGGAGGCAGAGCCACAGAGGTACGTGCGGATCCCACGCCGAGGTTCCCCACAGGCTTGTCTCCTCGTGGCGGTAGGTTCATCATGCAACCGGTGCAGAGGAAATTCTCCTGGTCTCACTCACATCCACCGAATGGAGAAACCCTGGCTGAGGGGAAGCTGCAGGTTGTTCACGTAGAGAACCTGTAGGGATGAACGCAAAAGATTGCCACGTGAGTGGGTGGCACCATTGTTTTATGGCAGGGGTCTCCAACCTTGGCCACTTTTAAGATTAGTGGACTTCAACTCCCAGAATTCCTCAGCCATCAGACTTCAAATTTTGGGCTTAGACAACTTAGAACTATGCTGACTTCGGTTTGACCTAAGCACAGTACATAAAATTATCTGCCACAATGTCCTTCCTGTCAATGACTACTTCAGCTTCAACCACAACAATACACAGGCAAATAATAGATACAAACTCAAGGTAAACCACTCCAAATTCGACTGCAGAAAATATGACTTCAGCAACAGAGTGGTCAATGCCTGGAATGCTCTACCTGACTCTGTAGTTTCTTCCCCAAACCCCCAAAACTTTAACCTTAAACTGTCTACTGTTGACCTCACCCCATTCCTAAGAGGTCTGGAAGAGGCGTGCATAAGCGCACCAGCGTGCCCACCCTCCCTGTCCTAATATTCCTTTTTACTCTTACTCTTTTCATGTATTCAAATTATGTTTATATTTTTACCTGTTATCTTATATATGCTTGACAAATAAACTTATGATGATGAAGATTATCAACTAGTAAACCAACTTGGGTTACTTTTCATGTAGCAAGAACCAAACAGACGGAGACTTTCTCCCTGCTGGCTGAACAATTCTGGGAGTTGAAGTCCACAAGTCCTTAGAGCTGCCAAGTTTGGAGACCCCCCGGCCTGAATAACCAAATGGTTAATTACCTGATTGGCTAAATAAGTGAATGGCCAGTTTTTGCCACTGACGGTGACCGTTTTCGGCTCTTCCCGGACTCCGTAGACACTGAGTTTATCCACTGTGATGTAGGTGGCTTCGGTATTGGAATGCAGGACGGTGGAGATGAAAGTGTTCTGGAAGAAGGAGAAGAAGAAGGAGGAAGGTTCATGTTTCCTAAACAGAGAGACATGATAAATGGCTGCTACAATGACCTTCCCTCACTGCTAATAATTAGAATAATTAGAACTGCAGAGAAAACAATGGCTACCAACCTGCCTTCCATGGAGGACCTGTATACTGCACGAGTCAAAAAGAGGGCTGTGAAAATATCTACAGACCCCTCACATCCTGGACATAAACCCTTTCAACTCCTACCCTCAAAATGAGGCCTGTTGATCTCACCCCATTCCTAAGACGTCTGTAAGGGGAAGGCATAAGCGCACCAGGGTCCCTACCCTCCCTGTCCTACTGTCCCCATTTCCCATTTATTCATATCCATTTCCTCTATTCATATTCATGTTTATACTTATACCTGTTATCTCATATCTGTTTGACAAACTCAATTGGTAGCCTTGGTAGCACAGTGGACTAAAGCACTGTTATTAACATCAGCTGCTTGCAATTACTGCAAGTTCAAATCTCACCAGGCTCAAGGTTGACTCAGCCTTCCATCCTTTCAAATGGTAGGTAAAATGAGGACCTGGATTGTGGGGGCAATAAGTTGACTTTGTATAAAATATACAAGAGTATGAAGGCTATTGCTTAACGCATTGTAAGCCGCCCTGAGTCTCCGGAGAAGGGCGGCATATAAATTAAAGCAAACAAACAAATAAACAAATAAATAAAAATAAATAAATAAAAGTCCTACTTGAAAGAGAACCGAGCAGAAGCAGCTCCTTCCTCCTCACGGCTCCTAGGTGGGAGCTTCTTACCTGTGTGACATTGAACACCAGGTAGGAATAGTCGCCCTTTTCAAAGGTGTCCAGGCTGTCACCATCGTCCCAGAACAGGTCTCCCCAGGCATTGGAGGTCTGGGATAAGGCTGCGACCAGGGTCAGAGGGTTCCGGCGTGTTAGCCAAGTGCTGCCTCCGGGTTTCTGAGACACATCAGCAGAGGGAGGGAAGGAGAGGAGAGGATGTCACTTGGGACAGTCTGAGTAAAAGGTTTTCGTCTATGCAACCCTGTCTTTGCCTTCTGCTTGTAGCCCAGAAGCTGCATTTTCCTGGTAGAGACTGCGATGTGATGAACAAAAGTTTTTGCAAACTCAAGACTGATGAAGAAAAAGCTATTCTTCCCTGTCCGTCTCGGGGTAGCTTTCCCTTTTATTTTCCAGTTCTGTACTTTAACTTCCTGAGTTATTTGTCCTCCCTGTTAGGAAGGTGCTCCTTTAAATCAAGAAAAGAAACAAATTGGAATTGAGGGGAACCTTCCTAACAGTGAGGACAATTAGCCAGTGGAACAGAAGTTGCCTCCAGAAATTGTGGGTGCTTCATCACCGGAGGTTTTAAAGAAGAGACTGGATGGTCACTCGTCTGAAATAGTATAAGATCTCCTGTTTGAGCAGCGGGCTGGACTAGTTGACCTCCAAGGTCCCTTCCAGCTCGAATTCTGATTCTGAAGTTAGAAGGTTTGGGGATGGGGAATTCTGGGAAATGAAGTCCACCATCTTAATGTGGCCAAGGTTGAGAAACAGTGTTCTGAGCTGTTGTGCGAAATAACTCTGGGCTGAAAAGTGATTTATTGACATAACAAATGGCATTAAAACCTGAAATGAGACAGAAATCAGATCTTAAGAGTCTCTTTTAAACCCAAGCTTTGGGATCCTATGCAGGGGTGGGATTGAGACATTTTAGCAACCGGTTCTCTGGCCAGTTGCTGGGTGGCTGTGGACGTGGTGGACGTGAGCTACTCGGCCTCCTGCACCATGGAGGGGGGAGCATTTTCACCCTCCCCAGGCTCCGGAGGCTTTTTTCGAGCCTCTCGGAGGGCTAAAACAGCCTCCCCTGGGCTCCGGAGGCCCTCTGGTCAGCCGGAAACGGGCCCATTTCCGGACTTCCGGAAGGCCTGTTTTTTGCCCTCCCAGAGCCTCTGCACTTACCTGCATCCAAAACGGGCTGCGTGGAGACTCCTGGGAGGGTCAGGGTGGGTTGGGCGGGGTCAGCCAGTCCTTGCAACTACCGGTTCAGTGAACCAGATTAAAATTAACCTCCGGCTCACCTGAACTGGTCGGAACCAGCTGAATCGCACCCCTGATCCTACGGAGGGAGAGAGGGTCAGGTTGCTCGTGTACAAGCTTGCCTAGAGAACCCTGGGCTCGCAGAAGTTTATCCAAAATCAGTGGGGGGGGGGGCGGCGAAGGGCGAGTAAGAGCATCTTCTGGTCTCACCTGAGTCGGCAGGATGGTGCCCTCTCGCAGATGGACGTTGATGTGATCCAGAGGGGCCGCCATTTTCAAGCTCTCCCCGCTGCTGTTCACCGAAGAACCCTGAAGAGGATGAGGGGAAGGCCTCAGATGGGCATGAAGCTTTTGGAGGATGACGGTCCCCCTCGGAGTCTCAGAAATGGGGTTCTCCTGGACTCCAGAGAGGTGGGAGGACCATGACAGGAGCTCAGGGGCCGGGTCCAGGGGTGGGCTCCTGGGGGTTTGTCAGGGTTCGGGCGATCCTCTACCCAAGGATCGCCGGGGTTTGGCAAACCCCCAAATGCCACTCCTGGCTGGCCACGCCCATCCCGCCCCACCCCTCCCAGGAGTCTCCACACGGCCCATTCATCATTCCAGGTAAGTGCAGGGGCCGCGCGGAGGGTCTGGGAGGGCAAAAAATGGGCCTACCAGAGGCTCCAGAAATCTGGAAAGAGGCCTCCAGACCCTGGGCGAACCAGTTTTTGCCCTCCCGGAGGCTCGAGAAAAGCCTTCAGAGCCTTCGGAGGCTGAAAAATGCCCCCCTCTGCTGTGGTACAGGTGGCCAACTAGGCCACACCCACCATAGCCACGCCCACCCAGCAACGGGGCAGCGAACCCGTTGCTAAAGGATCTGAAGCCCACCCCTGGCCGGCTCCTTACCGTGTAGTAATCGTACCAAACGCCTTTGGGGAAGTAACCGATCACTGAATCTGCGCCAAGTTCCAGAACGGGCGTCACCAGCAGGACTCGGCCCCAAAGAAACTGCTTCTCTACTGCATAGGTGGCCTCATCCTTTGGGAACCTACCACAAGAGGAAAACATTGCCATACCTGCCTGTGTCCTGTTAAGAAGACCCACAACCATCCAGGGCTCCTTGAAAATATCTTTCAGTTCGTAAGCCTAGTGCCAAGGTTCCGACGGACAAATCCCAACTGTGATGCAAGCGCCATCGAGGCGATCCAATCTCTTCATGCAAAACTTTATTGAGTACATCACATCGGCACGATCAAAGGCAAAACCGGATGTAGATCTTTCCTGCCCTAAGCCCCATAGTTAAAGATCACGTTCTGACACACACACACACACCTAATTAGCTCAGGTCAGATTGGCCAATACATTCTCCGGATATTGTTGTGGGAAAGTCTCTCTGGCTTTTGTAAACACCTGCTGAAGTGCCCTTGGCTCTCACACGGACATCTTGATGTCTGGGCCATGTTTTAATCTTCCGCTCCCTCCCTCCCCTTTTTGACTTACTCAAAAAACAGGGGGCGGGCAACCGTGTCCCCTTGCAGATGAGCCCGATGGAAGAGAGAATACAGCAGGGGCAACAGGGTGTAACGGAGTTCTAGAGCTGCCTTCATGGCCGTCCGGGCTGCTGGGCTAAAGGCCGTGGGATCTTGAGCCTGTTGAGAGGGGAAGGGAGAGCGTGAGTGATGGCTGTAAGTGATGGCTGTAACGGTAGGCTCTTCCAAAGATAAATTAGTCCTTCGCGCTTTTCACACGGAAAGGAAAACTTCCTTTGCGTGAAGTCCAGCTCCAGTTCTGCCCTTTGATTTACAGAAACAACAGATGGAAAAGCCAAGCCTTCTGTTTTAACGCTAGTCGGGAGGTGAAAGTAGAGATTTGGGGAAAGGAACATGAGAAGCAGGGAAATGATCCCCCCAACCCCACCCCATGCCTCCCTTCCCTCACCTTCTCAGACTGAAAGTTGTGATTGCGTGAAAAGGGATAGAAGGCTCCCAGCTGCATCCAGCGAACACAGAGCTCTTCCGAGGTGGAGCTGAAAAAGCCGCAGATGTCGGCCCCAACCAACGGGACTCCGAAGAGACTGAAACTCAGCAGGCCTGGGGATTTGGACAGAGAGGCCAAATGAGGTCAACCTCTGGCCACAGAGGTCACTGGAGTGACCAGGATGAGATCTCCTAATTATGGAAGAATGTCCCAGGTATTTTGGCGAGCCATGTACCGTATTTTTTGGAGTATAAGACGCACCTTTTTCCCCCCAAAAAAGAGGGTGAAAATCTGGGTGCGTCTTATACTCCAAATATAGCCCCACTCAGGTTCTCAAACGGAGGTTTCAGAGGCTGCAAAAAACATCAGAAACGAAGCTTCAGGAAAAAAGCCTCCAAACAGAGCTTCAGAGGCTTTTTTTCTAAAGCTGTTTCGGAGGCTTTCAGAGGCAGGAAAAAAAGCAAAAGCAAAAAAAAAAAAAAAAAAGCAAGGCACACAGCTCACAACCAAGGAACCTGTTGCTAAAATTCACCTCTGGGAACAGCTGATTGGGGGTATTCCGGGAGGCCGATCCACCCACCAATCAGCTTTTTTCTTATTTTCCTCCCCAAAAACTAAGGTGCATCTTATACTCCAAAAAATACGGTATTTATTGTTCAAAATACAAGATAAAGGGCCTTGAACTAGGTCTGGAAATATTCAGAATGCCAGTAGCTCTGATAGGTTATTGCTCTACTGGCAAATTACTTGTAAGTTTCCCATTTACAAATTTCGGCACCCACTTCCAGCCATGCCTGTGGGACAGCTTCGTATGGACTTTATAAAACGCACACAGATAATGAGGGGTTTAACAGTCTGTGTATGACAGGAGCAGCAGATATTCAAAATTACATCCGGAAGCAGTTGAGGGGTACCTGGAATGGACCAAAACATATCCTTCCATTCGCTCTGGTTGTCTCCCAGCCAGTGTCCGGAATACTTGCCCTGGCTTGGGAAAGTAGAACGTGAAATAATGAAGGGTCTCTTCCCTCGGATTTCAACCAGAGCCCTGCAAGGAAAATAAAAAATAAACCTAGTCAAGAATAATGGGCTTATTTGCAAGGCTGATGAATCCTCAGCATGGCAAAGGAAGGAAGGAAGGAAGGAAGGAAGGAAGGAAGGAAGGAAGGAAGGAAGGAAGGAAGGAAGGAAGGAAGGAAGGAGGAGGAGGAGGAGGAGGAGGAGGAGGAAGAAGAAGAAGAAGAAGAAGAAGAAGAAGAAGAAGAAGAAGAAGAAGAAGAAGAAGAAGAAGAAGAGGAAGAGGAAGAGGAAGAGGAGGAAGAAGAAGAAAGGTAGGGGAACTTGACCTACCTTGAGGTGGCCTTGGCTTCCATCAGCCCATAGAGGTTGTGGAGATTGTAATGCACGGAGAGACTCTGCTTGGCTGAAGCGCAAATAGTCTTTGCAGAAAGAGAACCTCCCAGGATCCCTAATGGAGACAGAGAAAAGGAGGTGAGGAGAAGAAAGACCGGGCATGAATGTCTTCTCAGCAAGTCGTGTCTGCTCAGGTGTTGCACTTCCAAACCCAGCCAGTGGGATGCTAAGGCAGGAGTTCATCCTTGCGCAGATATACAGATCTATTTATTTATTTATTTGTTTCAATTTCTATACCGCCCTTCTCCAATTAGGACTCAGGGCGGTGAACAGCCAAAGTAAAAAACAGGACATACAAAATTTAAAAACAGTCGGACTTCTCTTTGTGGGGGCAAGCAATGCTCTATGGAAAAGGAGTAAGAACTGAAAAGGAGGTTCTAGAACCAAGATCAGGAACCGTGACCTTCCTAGATGTTGTTGAGCTACAGCTCCCAGCATCCTTCAACAACTGGAACGTGGGTTTTTTTGCAAACTTCAAAAACCCAGATTCCCACCCCAGCTTTACAAGAAGGGCAAGATTTTGGAGCTTCGAAATAGCACTTGGGCTGGTGACTCCCATCTTCTGGAAGCAGTTTTGGAATCTTCCTGAAGGAGCTCCCTCAACTTCTGAAGCCCTAGTTGGTGTGTGGTACGTAATGTCATCTCCAATGAGTTCCTTGCTAGCTTCAGCAGACCTGGAGGTTCATGAAAGGGTTGGTGCCAGTTTTGCTGTTGCAGATTTTAAGTGATGGTGTTTCTTACCAGGCATGTAAGGTGGGTTGTCTAGATCTCCTTTGGAGCACCCTTCTGTTGAGCCATCAATAAAGTTGGATGGTTCATTCATGTCCTAAAGCATAGAAATCTGGATGAAGTTAAGTAGACCCATTCAACATCTGGCTGCTGAACTCAATCTACACTGGCCTTCTACAACCAGGAGTAATCTGTCAGAGATTCTCTGTAGAGATTCTCAGTACTCCAGGTCATGGTTGTCCCAAAGGTGCTTTTTTCAGGAGGCAACTGGACTTACTTGTTTTTTCTTTGAAGGTGTTTCGCTTCTCAGCCAAGAAGCTTGATGGATGACTGAGAATCTCTACAGACTTTTTGTTATACAATTTGGGATGGACACCCTCTGGATGGTGTAGGAGTAGGAATGGATTTCCAGAGGGAAAAAAATTACAGACAACAGGAACCAGAAGCACCACTTAGGTGACCCTAGGGACACAGATAAACCTCCAAGGGCTTCAAAGAGCCTCTACAAGGATGCCAATGACCAGCTGTCTGCAAGGAGTCTAAATCCTTCCATTCCCCACCATCAGTCAAAGCTGAAGAAGCTCCTTGGATGAGAAGCAAAACGTCTTCAAAAGAAAAAAACAAGAAAGTCCAGTTGCCTCCTGAAAAAATATCAAGGATATTCTAAGCTTAACAATTATCCAGAAAACTGACTTCAAGGTCAAATGTGGGTGGAATTAAAATTCAATTCAATGTCTCACTCCCAAATTGTAGATAGAGAGCCATGTTACTCTATGTTACCCCACCCCCCCAAAAAAAAACCACCCAGGAGTTTGGCAACACCTTTACTAACAATTTTTTTTACAATACAACAGTTTTTGTGAGTTACACGGAGGTGTGAATACACAATTGCATCAGCTGAAGTAAGCTGTAAGTCACAAAAGCCAATGCTGTTAATAAAATATATGTTCACCAGCTCAAGAAGACTGATCTGTTTTAATAAAGTGTATTAATCAGAAAATGTGGTGCTAGACACACACAGACACATACACAAGCCCGATTTCTCTTCCAAATGGGGTTCCTGGCTTGGCACTTGGGAGCCGTTGGCATTATATCTATTTTCTATTTTTACTAACGTCTAGTTCAGAGTCACCCATGTCTTGCCACCCAGAAACCAAGAGGAGTTAAGAAGGAGACGTACGATCCAAAGGCCGTCAAAAGGAACTTGAGCATGGAGATGTTTCAGATTTTCTAGCCACCATTCATGAGTGGTTGGGTTGGAAAAGTCAGGAAAAGCAGTGAAGCCGGGCCAGACCTGGTGAAAAAATGAATTTTTTTAAAAAAATAATACTAGATTCATTTGAAAATAGCTAGGCCAGTGATAATGGCCCATATAGAGTTTATGATAGAAAAGCTTGCCTGAGAAAACGCATCCAAAGTTTAGTTATTATTTTGTTTTAGGGCTAGGGCAGGGGTCAGCAACCTGTGGCTCTGGAGCCGCATGTGGCTCTTTCAACCCTCTGCTGCGGCTCCCTGTCACTCAAAATATGCGTCACAACCGCCAATGTGCGACACCCGTCAGCATGCGATTTATTGAGCTTTTCAACCTCCATTAGGCCAACCATGGATAAATCCAAGAAAATAAAAGTTTCAGAAGAAAACAGAACATTTAATTCAACTACATATGCTAGTTTTGTGGCCGCTCAAGAAATAGTCAGGCACGGGGAAGGGTTTTATGGCTCCTGGTGTTTTCTTTTCTGTGGGAAACGGGTCCAAATGGCTCTTTGAGTGTTTAAGGTTGAAGATCCCTGGGCCAGGGAAAAGATTAAAATAGCACCCATTCATTCATATTTCAGGAAAACACAAGTCTGCATCCCAGGCTAAAGGAATTCTAGCAACCTTGTCCCGTTCTCTGTTTAGGGAACCTCAAGAGCTGAACCACTGGGACTTCTGCCCTAAAGATGCTTCTTATTCGGCTATAATCCTGCTCCTTGACTGACAAGGTGGGTGATGGGCTTTAAAGAGATTCCTGTTCTGACCTAGGCTTCCTGAGAAAGTATACAGCAAAAACTTAGTCCCGGCAAACCTCTTTAATTCAGACGGCTGTGAATTATTGTCCTTTCCAGTCCAAAAGGCTTACCAAACAGTCACGCAGGGGAGTGTTCACAAACACCAACCTTATCTTCCTTGGAATGCTGCCAGAGAACTAATTGCTACACGCAGGGCAAGGCCAAACTTAGCACAGAGTCAGACAGGACTTTCCCAAAGTTTTTACTGACCAGATGAACTAACTGTTTCCTGCAAAAGCTCATGTCCTGTTCGCTTCTCTTTTATGTCTTATGGGAGGAGCCAATCATCTCCAAGCCTTACTCCCAAGTCGACCCTGTTTTCTTAATTGTTCCTGTCTTCTGGAAGTTCTGCACATGTGCATACTGGGGACAGGTTCATGCTGTTCTTTTGCCGCACTGCTGTCAGACTCCAGAGGCTGCACATAACTATCAGATGGCCTTGGCCCCCTCTCTGCCTCTGATGCAGAGCCCTTGTCCGAGCTTTCCCCAGCCCCCAGGACTGGCCCAAGTTCCTCCCCAACCTCCTCACTGTCCGACTCTGCTGCCAGCTCTGCTGGCTGCCAGTGGGCCACAACAATTCCCTTTGAGCAGAGCATCCATGCCAACTGAAGGAGGAAAGCAGACACTCACCATTCCAATCAGAGGTTTCCCTTCGGTGTTGTTGATGAACACGCCACGCTTCAGGCCTTCGTCATAAGGCCAGTAAGAGCCCGGAGGCTGAATGCTACTGATTCCAGGATCCTGAGAGAAAATAACACGAGAACCAGCTGTTTTATACAGCAGTTTTCCCCAGCTGGGCAACTTCCAGATGTGTGGCTAGAATTCTCAGAAATGGCCACAGCAGCTGGCAAAATCTGCACATCTGGAGAACAGACATTTTGAAGGCCAGCATTCCAGGACCGGCTCCAAAGAATCCTTTCTTTCTTTTATTATTATTTTTTAAATATTAAACATAAAAATTCGATGTCTATATAAACAGTGTGTTCTTTGAGTACAGTTGATTTTTGAGAAATAGTAATAATAATAATAATAATAACAATAATAATATTCATAACATCAATAATAATGAGTAAATTGATATTTGAAATTAGAGAACAGGAAGACAAGCAATATTTGATGTGGGATTTGTTTTACCAATGGCTAGATAACAAAGCATGGAGATGAAGTATGAAATATGAAATTTAGGTAATGATAAAATATATGAAGTATTTTCTTATGGGAGTTAAGCCTTTCTTTGTTAAATAATTGCTAAATGAGAATTAAAATATAAAGGGATATATAAAAACTGTCCAATAAGATAAACTAAATAATTTGTAATTTTGGATATGGGATTATGCACAAAAGAATCTTAACCGATCGACACACTTTCTGTGATTGTATTGAATGATGGTGGTTTTATGTTTTGTTTTGTTTCAAATAAAAAAAAATTCAAAAAAAAAAAAAAGGAAAGAAGAGATTGGACAACCATTTGTCTGAAGTGATGTAGGGTTTCCTGCCTAAGCAGGGGGTTGGACTAGAAGACCTCCAAGGTCCCTTCCAACTCTGTTATTCTAAGCTATTTCAACTGCTGGAATTGCCACTGCTTGTTCTAACCACCTAAAACAGGGGTGGGCGACTGTGGCCCTTTTACAACCTGTGGACTTCAACTCCCAGAATTCCTGAGACAGCCAAGCTGGCTCAGGAATTCTGGGAGTTGAAGTCCACAGGTCATAAAGGGGCCATATTTGCCCACCCCGACCTAAAAAGATTGTTTCTCCACGTGTTTATATTTATACACAGCACAGAGAGATGTTGGCTGGAAAGAGAAATCCATCTTGCACACAAACAGATACTCACACAACCTCCACCGAAGCATTCGCAGAAGAAAGGTTCCTACCAGAATGAGCACGTAGTATTGTCCGTGCTTATGAAGATCTTCCACCATTTGGGGGAGGCTGGCAAATTTCTCAGAGTCCACAGCGAAGTCTCGAGAGCCGTTCATATAATCGATGTCATTCCACTGAGCATCCTGCAAGCGGAAGACAAGAGAGGATTCAAGGGAAGCCTCTCCAAGCTGGTGGGGGAATCCAAATCCGGTACAGAACAAACCAGTTTGGAGATGTTGTGGCTTGTCAGCCGCCGGTCTCTCCAGCAGCCAAATCAGAGGAGGCGGAGGTGTGGGAGTCAGAGTCAGCATCAAGGCAACCTGAGAGCTCTGAGGAGGAACAGCTGGGTCCTGTGCCTGATGCGCGGATGCACAGAAGGCAGAGGAGAGGAGAGCAGTGGAAATCTATGGGCCAGTCCTTGGGACGAAAGAGTCACCGCTGCTAGCAAAGCCCCATCCTATCTCTGGGGATCAAAGGCAGGGGGCAGAGATGAATAGGTGTGGCAGACAACTATTCATCTCCCTGCCGGACAGACTTGTTAGCCTGCGAGATAAACTTTTTTGCCGAGGCTGCCGGCATTCCTAATTAAAGGAATCTTTTGAGTTCACGTCAGAGGGTTTGTCATGTTTGGGGAGCTGGGTTAGAACAAGAGATGGCTCCTCTGAAGGACGCGAAGAACCATTCCATGGGCCTCGTTTGTTACACGGTAGATTTGAGGCTTCATCGCGATTCAGAGGAGACACAGGCACCCAGTTTTGCGGGGCCACAACTGCCATCACCCCAAGCAGTGACAGGGCAGAGCAAGGAGAGGGCAGGCTGGATTTCTCTTCTCTTCCTTTTGGGTAGGCTCCTGTTGTTTCTTACCTGAGGGATCTGAAAATTCCGCATCGCCTTGACTGTCTCCCACGTCTTGTTGCTGGTCCCGTACCCCCAACGGCAGAGATGGAACCCCAGTCCCCAAAAGGGGGGCATGGCCGGAAACCCTGAAACGGAAGTGGTGGAAATTCAACACATCAGCCTCTCTAGTCGGACCGGATTCTGCTGGGCCTACGTGACTATCTCTTTTGTCATAAATTAATGTCGTTTTCTTTCTGTGTGTTTTTTTGTTTGACGAGGCATGTATTTTTATCGTGGTGGGGCTTCCCCCCCCGTTTCTCTGTCGTTATTTTAAAAGTGACAAAAGAAGAAATGTCATTTATGAAGGTTCGCTTGGCAGAGAAAAAAAAAGCCAACAAAAAAAGCCCAGTTGTTCCTGAACAATGATCTCTGAATTGCATTTTGCTTTGGAAGGTTTCTCAGATAAGAACCCAAAACACAAATGAAGTCAAAGCTGGAAGGCAGGCCTAGACTCCAAGCATGAGTGAATAAACTTCTCCTTATGGGCACCAGGTGCCCCTGGGTAAGTCTCTGGGTCACAGCCTTCCCCAGCTAGGCAACCTACATACTGTATGCTTCAGAGGTGGGTTTCAGCAGGTTTTGACCAGTTCTGGAGAACCGTAGCGGAAATTGTGAGTAGTTTGGAGAACCGGTAGTAAAAATTCTGACTGGCCCCACCCCCATCTATTTTCTGCCTCCCAAGTCCCAGCTGATTGGGAGGAAATGGGGATTTTGCAGTATCCTTCCCCTGGAGTGGGGTGGGAATGGAGATTTTACAGTATCCTTCCCCTGAATTGGGGAGGGAATGGTGATTTTACAGTATCCTTCCCCTGGACAGAGGTGGGAATGGAGATTTTACACGCCCACCAAGCCACACCCACAGAACTAGTAGTAAAAAAATTTGAAACCCACCACTGTTGCTTGCACCCCTCCCTCTGCCCCCCACTCCCCATCAGCCAAACTTTCTTGGCTCCTGTTGGAAGTTTCCAGCCAGTTCTGAAGAGATGAAAAAGCTTTTCCCATGGTGCTTCTGATTCTTGAGATACTCACCGATCACTTGCTGGTATTGCTGGATCACCAAGTTGGGATCCGGTCCTAAAAAGATGTAAAAATCTAAAATTCCCCCGGTTGTCCTCCATGTTAGGGCAGGAGCAGGCTGAAGGGCCACCTCTGGTCCACAGGAAAAAAAAGAAAGAAGAAAAGAAGGGAATATCAAATCAAGCCTTTCAGTTAGACATGCTGGGCTGTGGCACCATGAAGAGGGAAATGCTTACTCACTCCAAAAGCATCAATATATTTTTTTTCTACAACTCTACGCGTTCTCAAAAGGACTTGCTATCCCAGCACTTCTGCTTGAGGGACCATCATCCCCACATGCAAAAACTATCCACGTTTTTATGAAGTGCACCAGGGGTGAAATGCTCCCGGTTCGGACCGGATCGCCCGATCCAGTAGCGATGGAGGCAGGTGGTTTGGAAAACCGGTGGCAAAAATCCCTGCGCCCCCCCCCCACCATGCCCAGCTGAGCTGCATAATCATCAGAGCCTTTTTTTTTTTTTTTACTTTTAAAAGCATTTTTTCTACAACCTCTTCGGGCAAAAAATGCTTTTAAAAGTTAAAAAAAAAGCCTCTGATGATCGTGTGGCTCAGCTGGGATCCTCAGAGGCTTTTAAAAGAAAAAAAAACCCCTCTGACGATCCAAGCTGAGTTGCCTGATCGTCAGAGGCATTTTAAAAAACTCTCTGCCGATCAGGCAACTCAGATGGGATCGTCAGAGCCTTTTGAAAGCATTTTTTTACAACCTCTTCCCCCCACCCCCGAAGAGGTTGTAGAAAAAATGGTTTTAAAAGTAAAAAAAAAAAAAAAATTGGCCATGCCTACCCAGTCACATTACGCCCCCCCCCAACCGCCACCAAGCCATGCCCAGAGAACCGGTAGTAACAAATTTTTGATTTCACCACTGAAGTGCACCCTTATGACTTTCAAAACCTTTTCCATTTTCATACATACCAAGAAAAAAAAAATTAGCCAGGCAAACAGCCTTCAACTCTTGCATCTTGAAGATGCAAGAATAGAATCGATAACTGACCGGTAAGTTTCAATCAACCCCTGTGCCTTTCAGCTCCATTCCTTTATGAATGACTTTTGGCTTAACTTCAGCATAAATTCACTAGGAAGCTGTGATTTGGGAGGATTTCTGAAGAAAGAAAGGGCATAGGGAGGGTTGGGGGCTACAGTTGTGCACATGAGTTGTGTTTGATGCTCATTTATTTTTGTCTAGCAGTTCTGGGACAGGATGCGGTGGCTCAGTGGCTAAGACGCTGAGCTTGTCGTTCGAATGGTCGGCAGTTCAGCGGTTCGAATCCCTCGTGCCGCATAAAGGGATGAGCTCCTGTTACTTGTCCCAGCTTCTGCCAACCTAGCAGTTTGAAAGCCCGTAAAAAATGCAAGTAGAAAAATAGGGGCCACCTTTGGTGGGAAGGGAACAGTGTTCCATGCGCCTTTGGCGTTGAGTCATGCCGGCCACATGACCACGGAGATGTCTCCGGACAGCGCTGGCTCTTCGGCTTTGAAACAGAGATGAGCACTGCCCCTTAGAGTCGGGAACGACTAGCACATATGTGCGAAGGGAACCTTTACCTTTACCTAACAGTTCTGGACAAAACAGAACTGATGCAGAGAAAAAAAACCTCAGTCCCCAACCGCCTGTCTTCACAGAAGCCCTGGCCTTCAGAAGCATCCTAGAGGAGGTCAAGACAAAACTCTACTGCTCTCCTTCTTCCTTGCCCTCGGGAACAGACAAAAGTCAAAAAAGTTTGCCCGCTTTGACCTAAATAGAAAGGAAGCCAGTTTTGCCTGCAATCTCAGGTAATTCAGGTCATCGGATCCATCTTTCACTAGCCGAGCTCTGCATGCAAAGGGCCAAGGACAGAAGTTCAGAAGAGGCAGCCGTGAGAGAGAGGCCTGCAGCTGACAAAGGTGCGGTTAAACGCTCAGCAGTTGCTAAAGAGGCCATCCTGAGCCAGTAAACAGATGTCTTGGCTCAAGAAAACGCCTTCATGACCGCATTTTCCCCTCGTTACATCTCGATCCTGAAGTACCGTCTCAAAGTGTCCTCTGGCAGAATTGTACATCCGTTCAAGTAATTAAAAAGGAAGAGGAATGGGAACCAGGCAGCCTTTGACTTACAATCAGCCAATTAGGGAATGTCTGAATTTACAATGGTGCTGAAAAGGGTGACTCACAACTAATCCTTGCATGTTGTAGCACCTGCACAATGGTGCAAAATCGGGCATGGCTCATTTAACAACTGCCTTGCTTGGGAATGGCTAATCTGGCCTCGATTGGGGTCGTAAGTCGAGGAACAACTGTAGGTTTTCTTTTCCCAAGGAGATGAAGTTGACTTTGACTTGGCTTCTCAGACTAGACATTAGAAAGCAGCGGTCCTACGGATGCTCATGAACGGAGTGAATAGCAATAGCCATAGCCCTTAAGACTTATATACCGCTTCACAGCGTTTTTTACAGACCTCTCTGAGCAGTTTGCAGAGCCAGCATATTGTCCCCCAACAATCTGGGTCCCCATTTTACCGACCTTGGAAGGACGGAAGGCTGAGATGGTCAGGATCAAACTTCTGGCAGTGGGCAGAATTTGCCTGCAATGCTGCATTCTAACCACTGCGCCACCATGGCCCTCCCTCCCTCCTTCCTTCCTTTCCTACTTAGCAATAGCACTTAGACTTATATACCGCTTCATAGTCCTTTTACAGACCTCTCTAAGCGGTTTACAGAGTCAGCAAATTGCTCCAACAATCTGGGTCCTCATTTTACCCACCTTGGAAAGACGGAAAGCTGAGTCAACCTTCAGCCTGTGGGACTTGAACTGTACATGAAAATAAAGGAATGGCCCAAAATAGGCTCTCACAGTAGCTACGTTTGTTCACCCAAGATATTTGGGTTCCGTATTAAACACCTCCAGAAGGGAATAAAGGAAACACACACACACCCATCAAGTTGCTGTTCAGGAGGAAAACCCCGTGGGAAGCTCCGCCTTTCTCCATGAGAAGATAGAACGGGTGGACGCCGTAGAGATTGTAGGACTCCTGAAAACAATAATAGAGAGGAAAAAACTTGTATCTGTTTTTTTTCTTTCCACAGCCAATCATCGGGGTGATTTGAAACTGAGACAGAGACACAGAGGGAACAGAGGGGAACTCTCTTGCATCCAGACAAGCCCCTTGTGTTTCACAGCTGTGGACCAGAGGCCTCCAGGAAGGCTACTGACCAAACGTGGAGGAACCCCAATTTCTTACTGCAGTTTCATTATGTACAGAGACATGATAGTTTGAACCGAACAAGTATACAATCACTGTTACAAGACATCATAAGTCGTTACCACCCACAGTGTCCATTCTGGCACATGGATATCCAGAGAAGGAGCAGAGGTGGGATTCAGCCGGTTCAGGCCGATTTGAGCGAACCGATAGTTAAATTGCTGGCTGGCCCCTCCCCTCCTCGCCCCTTCCAGGAGTCCCCACACGTGCCATTTTGGCTCCCAGGTAAGTGCAAGGAGGTCTCGTAGGCCCAAAATGGGGCGCAGGGGGACGGCACGTGTCCCCCCCGCCCCCACGGCCCATTTTTGTTCCCAGGTGGTTGCAGGAAGCCAAGTGCTGCCTGTCACACCCTCTGGCTACGCCCACCATGGCCACACCCACCCAGCCAGTCATTAGGGCAGAGAACCTGTTGTTAAATTATTTGAATCCCACCACTGGAGGGGACCAAGAAAAAAAAAATGTAACCCCACTGAAAATAAATCAGTTCAACTCAAAACCGACTCGTAAACCCAACATAAAAACCTACTGTAGGAGGGACGTCTCGGGCCCAGAGAGGCAGCGTGTTCCAATCCAGGTTATGTAGGAAGTTGCTCTGATGTTCCCCCAACCCGTAAAGAAACGTAGAAGGCAGAACGGTGGAAATCTGGAGAAACTGATCCGCGAAAAACAGGGGAGCCACTGTTGTGTTCAACCTACGAGAGGAAACATCCCGATTAATAGACTTAGACTTATATACCGCTTCACAGTGCTTTACAGCCCTCTGTAAGTGATTTACAGAGTCAGCCTTTGGTCCCCAACAATCAGGGTCCTCATTTTACCGACCTCAGAAGGATGGAAGGCGGAGTCAGCCTGGAGCCAGTCAGGATCGAACTGCTTGCAGTGGGCAGAATCAGCCTGCAATACTGCATTCCAGCCACCGGCAGGGAAGGAAGGAAGGAAGGAAGGAAGGAAGGAAGGAAGGAAGGAAGGAAGGACTAGCAATACCACTTAGACTTATATACCGCTTCACGGTGCTTTACAGCCCTTTCAGCAGTTTACAGCCAGCCTTTGGCCCCCAATAATCTGGGTCCTCATTTTACCGACCTCGGAAGGACGGAAGGCTGAGTCAGCCTTGAGCCAGAGATATTTGAACTGCCAAACTGCAGCTAGCAGTCAGATGAAATAGCCTGCAATACTGCACTCTAACCACTGCGCCACATCGGCTCTTGGGAAAGATAACGTATTTTCTTTTCGTGTTTTTTAAATTTCTGTGACTTAAGAAGAGCTTTTCAGGGTGACAGCAAAGAAATATTGGAAATCAACAGCAGCAACCGATCATTCAGCTAGCAACTGGATCCCTAATCATTCACGACCGAAGTGGCTGATGAGCCCAGGAAAATACATCAGTAAATGTGAAGGCTTGTGAACTGAAAAGAGTTTCCTCAAGTTGAGTTAGAATGAAGCCCCGAAATTCTGCCAAGCATCTTGGTCCAGGCTGAGAAACAACGAACGGATGCTATATATCCTACGGTGACATATCCTAAAGATCACTAATGTGAGATGAAGCAGAGGGGACCCCGAGGGAAAGCTTCCTGCCTTTTCTTAAAAAAAACCTTTAAATGTTGAGCAGGAGGCATTCGGATCATCTATGGTCCCTGACTAGCTGTCCTTCATGAGGGCATTGAAAGAGCCTTGGTGGTGCAGCAGACTAAAGCACTGTTAAGTAACACCAGCTGCCTGCAATTACTGCGAGTTCAAATCTCACCAGGCTCAAGGTGGACTCAGCCTTCCATCCTTCCGAGGTAGGTAAAATGAGGACCCGGTTTGTGGGGGCAATAAGCTGACTTTGTATAAAATAGAACACCGCTTGGGGGGCCCCCGAAAGCCCTACTAAGCAGGTATATACAAAAGTATGAAGGCTATTGCTTAACGCATTGTAAGCCGCCTTGAGTCTCTGGAAAAGGGGCGGCATATAAATCGAACAAATAAATAAATAAATAAATAAATAAATAAATAAATAAATAAATAAATAAATCGAAACGACTGGAGGGCAATGCAGGAAACGCAGCCATGTGGCAATCATGATATCTGGATTCCTCTTTTTTTTTAAAAAAAAAATGCTGATTTCAGAGTACGGAGCTGTTGCGCAACCTCTTGGCTCTTACTGATCGGACGGGGGGGCGGGGGGGGGCAATCAGGCAACATCATTTTTCTGGCGAGACAGCAGGAGAAAACCCACCAACCTAGAGGAGACAAAAATGCTTACAGAACTGTCCCTGAGAGTCTTCGCTTCACGATCAGGCCAAAAGGCTCCTTGCAGAACTCAACGGAATAGAGAGGGTTCTCTGCCCTCTTGGTAGCTTGGGGAACGTCAAGAGGCACCTCGTACCGGGGATCGGTGGCATCGGTGATCTGCACAGAGCAAGAGAAGCACAAACACGTATCGCATGGAAACAAAGACTACATCGCTGTTCTGTCCTAGGCTTCCCTAAAAAGCATGAAGTAGAGTCTTGGTCTTAGCAAACCCCATTTTTATTTGCACGACTGTGAATTCCTTTCATTCACAGTCAGCAAGGCCTGGCAAACAGTCTTTCAGAGGAATACTTATCAACACAGACCTTATCTCTCTTGGAAAGCTGCCATGTCAGTAGTTTCCAAACACAGGGCAAGGCCAAACTTGGCACAGAGTCTCTGGGATTCACGGACAGATCTTCCCCATTAAAGCCCCCTCCCCGTTCGCTCCTCTTTTGTTTTCTACGGGAGGGGCCAATCACCTCCAAGGTGTGGCTTTACTCCAAAGTTGACCCTGCTTTCTGAGTTGTTCTTGTGTTCTGGCAGTTCTGCGCATGCGCATACTGGGAACAGGCTCCAGCTGTTCCTCTGCCTCACTGCTGTCTAGCTCCCTCTCTGCCTCCAACACAGAGCCCTCGTCGGAGCTTTCCCCAGCCCCCAGGACTGGTCCAAGTTCCTCCCCAACCTCCTCACTGTCCAACTCTACTACCAGCGGGCCACAACAATCCGAAGGGGCAGCAAGAACATTTAACAGATGCCTCACCTTGACGTGCAACCGAGAATCTGTTTCAAACTCCACCCTGAGCTGCAGCTTCTCAAGATCTTTCGGATAATAAGTCTTTGTTTCTCTGGTTAGAAAACCCACCAGCCCCAGGTCGGTCTCATTCGTGCTCCCCAAGGTGTAGCTGGGGAAATCAGGGGGATAAAAGCACCAGGGAACCCCGTTGATTCTATCGAGGGGCGTCTCGCCGTCCGCAAAACAGCACCCCCGGCTCTCACAAAGTTCTCGCGTCACAACCACACTTTTCTCCGGGTAACAGTCAAAACGACGGTTCTCTGGCACGGAGGTGCATTTGGACCAGTAGGAAATCCCGTGCTGATCCCACCAAATCTGGCCGAGAACCCAAACGGTCACCCCGCTCAGGAGGGCCGCTACCGTCAAGAGGCCCCCACCTAGCCACCAAGCCGACAACTTCTGATGGCACAATGGTTTTCCATCAGCACCTTCCTCCTCCGCCTCGCTGATCCGAGAGACATCCGTGCTCAGCTTCTGATAGGACTTCATGGTGGCTGTTGCTGCTGCGGAAGGAAAATAAAAGAAATGTGACTTTATCCGTGGTTCTCAGGAATAGAATAGAATAGAACAGAACAGAACAGAATAGAATTCTTTATTGGCCAAGTGTGATTGGACACACAAGGAATTTGCCTTGGTGCATATGCTCTCAGTGTACATAAAAAGACAAGATACATTCATCAAGAATCATAAAGTACAACACTTAATGATAGTCAAAGGGTACAAATAAGCAATCAAATCATACTAGGAATCAAAATCAATATCAATATAAATCATAAGGATACAAGCAACAAAATTACGCCCATGCAGTTATAAGTGGGAGGAGATGGGTGATAGGAACAATGAGATTAATAGTAGTGCAGACTTAGTAAATAGTTTGACAGTGTTGAGGGAATTATTTGTTTAGCGGAATGATGGCGTTCGGGAAAAACCTGTCCTTGTGTCTAGTTGTTCTGGTGTGCAGTGCTCTATAGCGTCATTTTGAGAGTAGGAGTTGAGACAGTTTATGTCCAGGATGCGAGGGGTCTGTAGATATTTTCCCAGCCCTTTTTGGCTCGTGCAGTATGCAGGTCCTCCATGGAAGGCAGGCTGGTAGCCATTGTTTTCTCTGCAGTTCTAATTATCCTCTGAAGTCTGTGTCTGTCTTGTTGGGTTGCAGAACCAAACCAGACAGTTATAGAGGTGCAGATGACAGACTCAATGACAGGGAGTGAGAACGAGCAAAGTTATTTACACTGCAGGGATCTCCAGATCACATTCCTGCAAGGTAGAGCGATAACGGCACCCTCTGAAATTGATCTGAAAGGGGCTCCAACTGAGTGAACTCAACTGATTGAAGCGATGGAGAAGATTCCATCATGGCTTCAATGCTTCAACTGCCTACTAGTTTGGCTCCAAACCCCAAGATTAGAACATGAAAACATTTTAATTCAGGAGCCTGGAGGCTTTGAAGCAGAGTCACCAAGGGCCTTATATCTGAGATCATTGTCAGCTGTTTTCTGCTCTCTGGCCAGCCCCGCTTTCTACTTGACTCCTGCTAGCCATGTTGCTCGTGAGGAGGATCATAGAAATCCCAATTCTCCCAGCGATATGCAGTCACTGGATCAGGCTGCGCTGTGGGTGGACACAACCACAACGCACAATCCTTGGAGCGTCTAAGAAGCCCTTAGGGTCACGATGGTTAAGAAATCAAGGAAGAGGAGAGAACCCTGGGAGAGAGTGGGTGCAGAAAGGAAAGTTTATTCAAGCCACAAACAAACCTTTTTAAGGGTTTCTGACACTCGACAAGTCTCCCCTTCAGGGCTTACTAAGTTACCTGGGTGAGGTCAAGAGGAAGGCCAGGCCAGAACTAAAAAAAAAAAAAGTAGCAGAACAAATCATACCTCTGTGTGTGTGTGTGCCTCTCCTCTTGATAGAACAACAGCCGGGAAGGGGAAGGGAAATAGAGCCGCCCAGCGTGCATTACTTGCAAAACACAACAGTAAACCTTCTACAATAAGCGCCTGCTCAAAAGGAATTCTTCTTGCCCTCCCAATAGAGCATGACCATCATTCTTAAACTCTGGGGTTTTTGTTCTTGTTTTTAAACAACATTCTATTCCAACCCCTTCTCTTCCCTTCTGTACCTGGCCTTACCCAGCACGGGCCGATTAATCTTGAGTTTTTTTTCTTTCTCAAGATTGGCAGAGGGTCCCCTTCATTTCACATGTAGGAAAGGAGCCGAGAGATCTCACATGAAAAAGGTATATATAAAGGACATTCGCAACTGGCTCCTGAGGATTTCAGGGTCTGTATTTTAGAAGGTCAGAAATATAAGGGAAGCTTGAGGTTCAAAATCTTTGGCCACCGTTTTTTGTTTTCGTGTATTTATCACTTTCCCTACATTTTAATACTGCAACAGTTCAGGCATAGGTAGATCTTAAAATGATATATAGAGATAGATAGATAGATATATATATATATATATAGATAGATAGATAGATAGATAGATAGATATAGTTTATTGTCATTGTATGTATATACACAGAATACTCATACAATGAAATTCACGTAACACCCAGAGACCAAGCCCAACACATGACAATCCCCAGATACACACACACACATGCACACATATGTACATACATATACACGGTGGCTCAGTGGCTAAGACGCTGACCTTGTCGATGGAAAGGTCGGCAGTTCAGCGGTTCGAATCCCTAGTGCCGCATAAGGGGGTGAGCTCCCGTGACTTGTCTCAGCTTCTGCCAACCTAGCAGTTCAAAAGCAGGTAAAAAAATGCAAGTAGAAAAATAGGGACCACTTTTGGTGGGAAGGTAACAGCATTCCGTGCACCTTTGGCGTTGAGTCATGCCGGCCACATGACTACAGAGACGTCTTCAGACAGCGCTGGCTCTCTGGCTTTGAAACGGAGATGAGCACTGCCCCCAGTCGGGAACGACTGGCATGTATGTGCGAGGGGAATCTTTACATGCATACACACACACACACACACACACGTGGAATATTTAAATACATTGAAATGAAAATTGAATGAGGAAATGATACATTGAAGTAATAGTCACATCACTTCTATGTTGCAACAATCCCGGACTGCTTGTTATGGTTTGAATTGGAAACTGGCACAATCGTCATTTCTTTATGTGTCTTTCCCCTTCTGGAGACTGTTTTCTTACAAGGTATGAGGGAGGTGTCTTTTATTTTTTTTAAATCTGTGATGCACATAGAAGATGCACATACATTTGGTATTGGTAAGTGCAATACCAAAATAACACATTGCACCAAAACTGAGAAGATGGAGCAACAGAAGGTCTATTGGACTAGATTTAATATGTTAAAAGGATTGAGTTAGTGTCTATCTCTGTGTTTTTCAACCTCCGAACCTGGAATTCTGTAAGTTGGGGGAGTGCAGACTTCTTAAAAGTTCCAGAAACTGATCTTTGTTAACCTTTTAAGGGTATATTTTTAGTACTTATCTATTCATTATTCTACCTGTTTTTTTCTGACTTTATTTGCACTGCTATATTATTGCTTGTACATTGTCATACCCTCGGATTGTTATACAGACCACTAAATATATATATATAATTATTTTAAAAATAACAACTGCAATTAGACACTTGCCATCAATCAAAATCTGCAAGGCTGGGCAAAACTCCCTGGTTTATCCTCCCTACGGATGGGGAGGGTGGAATTTAGGGCTCCAGGCAACATAGGCATGCAAGCAAGAGAAAGAATCCCCCTCCTTTTTTTTATTTTTTAAACCAGGGAGGCCCTCCCGAGTTCATTCATGCCTTTCGACCACGCATTCCCGCGCTTTCTGGGCGTGGCCAGGGGCGTGGCTAAGAGAACGACTCGCGATGAAGGGGGCGTGGCCTCCTCTCTCTCTCCACCTCGGACGTGAGGAAGCTCCCACCCCGAAACCAGACGGAGAGCTCCGATTGGTTGGGAGAGTTCAAAATCAAAAGTCTGGGCGGGAAAAAAAACCGAGGGGGTGGAGGAGGAGGGGTTTCGCGCGCGTGTGTGTGATTGGTTCTTTTCTCCCCCTCCCTTTTTTTTTTTTCTCCCCCTGTTGTGGTTCCTCCGCTCATTCGCCGCATGCGCGCCAGGGAGGAGGCGGGAGGCGAGGCTGCTGCCCGAAAGGGAGGGGGGAAAAGGAGGAGGAGGAGGCGCGCGCAGTCCCCCCCTCATTGCCCCACCCCCACCCCGCTGACTCGCCCGTTGGCGGGGCTTTCCCGCCTCCGTCGCCTCAGAAGCCCAGCCGGGCAACGGCTGGTCGCCGGCTGAGGGCCCGAGCGCTCCAGGTGAGGCGACGGCGGGAACGGGGGAGGGAAAGCCGAAGAGGAGAGAGGAAACGGGGCGGGGTGGGCGGGGTGCGGGAGAGTGTGAGGGAAGGAAGGAAAGCGAACACTCTCCGCTGAGGGGAAGCGAAGCGGCCTGGGCGGCGCCGCCTCTTTGGACGCGCGCGCTTGCGCAGACACGCGAGGGCGGGGCCTAAGGGTGGGCGGAGCGGAGGGGGCGGGGTTTTCTTGTCCCGCACGTGGCGGAGGCGAAGTCGGGTTTGCTAGTCTTATTTCCGCATCACTTTTTCTCCCCCCACCCCATGGAATCGAATTAAACCTATTTTGGAAGCGGCTTCCCCCGGGGGGGGAGCAAAAGATGAGCCCCCTTTTTGATGTCAATCCCCTGCGGGGCATCTGGGCACCTCGTGGAGACCTGGGGTGGGGTGGACAGAGCCCCCCCCCCAGCTACCTGGTCAGCCCCCGCGGGGAAAGCGGAGCCCCGAGCCTAACCGGGCTTGGCGTGTCCGACCTGCTGGAAGAAGGGTGGTGGGAATACGGCTCTCGCGTGTCAGAAGCAGGCGGGGGGGGCAGTTGCGACCCTTTGCGGCGGGGGGGGGGCTTGTGTCGTTTGCGGGTGTGTATAGATATAGAGCCTTGGTGGTGCAGCGGACTAAGTGCTGTTATGTAGCACTTAGCTGCCAGCTGCCTGCAATTAGTGCGAGTTCAAATCTCACCAGGCTCAAGGTTGACTCAGCCTTCCATCCTTCCGAGGTAGATAAATTGAGGGCCCGGATTGTGGGGGGCAATAAGATGACTTTGTAGAAACACTTGCTTATGGGGGGCCAAAAGCCCTAATAAACAGGTATATACAAAAGAATGAAGGCTATTGCTATAAGTGCATTGTAAGCCGCCCTGAGTCTTCGGAGGAGGGCGGCATATAAATTGAACTAATAATAATAATAATACGTGGGGAGCCGGTTTGGGTGACCTGGTATCATGTGAGGAGGACTTTGGAGGCATCATGGGGGGGGGGGGCAGCTTTTCCGGCGAAGTGGGGGAGGGGTGTTGTGTGAACGGGGCTCCTGTGGGTCAGGGACCCCCCCTTGAAAAGGAAGTTTCTTTGGACAAGGAGGGGCGAGAAAACTGCTCTTTTCTTTAATACAGGAGTCTTTATACTTGGCAACTTTAAGACTTGTGGGCTTCAACTCCTGGTTGAAGACCCCTGCTTTAATAACTTTCCAAAAGCGACCCCCCTCCCCCCCACCCCTTCCCAAAGGGCCAGTCCAGTCCTGCACCTCATCGAGCGTTAGAGGTACTTCCCCCCCCCCTTCAGTATCTACCTGGCATCTGGAGGGTATTTCTTCATTTATATATAAATATATGCAACCCTGCTTTGTCTCGGGACATTGTACGTGCAGGAAAATGCATCCTTAAGCACCTAATGATTAACTACAGGTAGTCCTCGACTTACAACCGCTCATTTAGTGACATTCAAAGTCACGGCAGCACTGAAAAAAGTAACTGATGACCGTTTTCACACTTGTGACCTTTGCGGCATCCCCATGGTCATATGATTTGCATTTGGCTGCTTGACTCACATTTAGGACGGTGGCCGTGACCTGGGGTCATGTGATCACCTTTTGCAACTTTCTGACAAGCACAGCCAATGGGGAAGCCAGGTTCACTTCATAACCGGGTTAACTAATTTACCGACTGCAGTGATGCCCGTAGGAAATGTGACAAGGAAGGTGGTTAAATGGGGCAAAACCCGCTTAACAAATTTTTCCCTTAGCAACATAAATTCTGGAGTCCATTGTGGTCGTAAGTCGAGGACTACCTGTACTGCTGTAACCCTGTTCTTTTAGCCAACAGGTGTTTTTAGGGAAGGCTATAAATTCCCCAAAAGGGAAACGGTGGCTCAGTGACTAAGACACTGAGCTTGTCGATCGAATGGTCGGCAGTTCAGTGGTTCAAATCCCTAGTGCCGCGTAACGGGGTGAGCTCCTGTGACTTGTCCCAGCTTCTGCCAACCTAGCAGTTCGAAAGCAGGTAAAAATGCAAGTAGAAAAATAGGGACCACCTTTGGTGGGAAGGGAACAGCGTTCCGTGCGCCTTTGGTGTTGAGTCATGCCAGCCACATGACCACGGAGACGTTTTCGGACAACGCTGGCTCTTCGGCTTTGAAACGGAGATGAGCACCGGCCCCTAGAGTCAGGAACAACTACCACATATGTGCGAGGGGAACCTTTACCTTTACCTTATAAACTCTCCTCTTGTTCTAAGCCAGGACATTGATTGAATAAGCCACCAATTCATGAGATAAAAACGTTTCCTACATCTCGGTGACCCGGCTTACCAGCCCACCAAGCCAGAATCAAGGCACAGGGAAATGCAGCCAGCTTGCAAATTTGGTTGGTCTGAGAGAAGGATTTCCCCTCCAGTAAAAGCTTGGCTGAATTGGCAGCCAGATCTGAGTTTTTCTTGTACCAGTTGTGTTTATCTACAATGATATACACTAATACTACTTTGTGCAGGATGCTACCTGCATCCATAAACAAACACTTAACTGTCACTCCTTTTGTAGCATATGAATCTAGACTGCTGGTATTATTTTCCAGAGCAAGCCTAGGCATGCATTTAAGAGCCATAAACTTAATTTATGCTTTTTTGCCCTTATCTGTTGCTACTGGAATTTCCCTCTCCTCGGGACAAAATCAGCTAAAACCTGGGAAGCCCCTGGCTTCAAACCTCACCTCCGTCCTGCAAAAATAACACCCAATAAAACCACCTTAAAGAACTGCCGTAATATGAAGAGGGGGGGAATAACCACCTTCCCACAAAGAAGGGGTCTAGGTGGCTGGGGTTGCAATGGGATTTTTCAACCTTTCCATTTGTGTGGACAGATAGTCCGTATAAAATAGTGGCTTACGACCATAATTTGAGACTAAAATTTCTGCTCTTAAGTGTGTTTTGCTCCATTTTATGACCTTTCTTGCCACTGTTGTTAAGTGAATCCGGCTTCCCCGTTGACCTTGCTTGTCAGGAGGTCACAAAAGGGGACATTGCAACCATCATAAATAGCACCTGAATTTTGATGGCATGATCATGGGAATTTTGATGACATGATCATGGGAATGCTGCAAAGGTCATAGCCTAAGTCACTTTTTTCGGTGCTGTTGTAACTTTGAACGATCATTAAATGGACCATTGTAAGTCGAGGGCTACCTGTATTGGCTCCCAGAATACCACCATTCCTGAGGCTTCTGGGAAGTTGGTCCCCCCCCTCCCAATCTGTAAGGGAAGGGGGCTAGATTGCATAAGGCTGTGATGGTTGCAACACTGCAAAGGCTTTGTTGACCAGTGGCCGCCTGAGCTAAGAAAGGTCTTACGTCTCCAGATAGACGTAGATAGATCTATTCTAGAAGTTGTAAAATTGGTGGTTTTCTAGTGCGTAATTGGCTGGCAAGATTTGAACGATTAGAAATTGATTTGGAAAGTTTGAGGGGTTGCCCTCAGAAGGGAATTTTACACATGTTGAATGAATCAGCAGAGCATCATATTCGTGGTAGGAGACGCTTCTGAGTCATTATATTTTTACTTTTCGTTTGGCACATACATGCACGCTTCTGTCTCTATTCCATCCAAGTGCTTCAAGAAGCCATTCAGTGCATTCTACCTCCATGCTCCCTACCAACATGCATCAGCAGGCATCGGGCATTCAGAGAAGACATGCAGCAGGTATGGGGTTGTGGGGGGGGCAGTTGCTTGAACTGGATGCTGCAGCGGAGTGGCTGGTTGCAAAAATAGCAGGGCCTTTCCTGTTCTTCAAAGGAGTTCGTCACTCTCGATATTAGCAACTGGAGGTACTTTCACAAAAAACAGCTCAACTCTGAATTCTAAAGGAGGAACCGATGCTTAATTCTCGGCTTCCAGGTGGCCACCTATGAGGCTATCCAAGTTCTCACAAGGTCTTGATTTTATGATTAACGATGAAAGATGCTTCTCCAAACTGGGAGATGGGCTCGCTGGTTAGACTGGACTAGAGGTGGGCATCTTAGTGGCCCCCACAAGAGACCCGTCAGTGCCTAGTTTGCTCAAAGAGAAACTTGCCTGCTTCTTTGATGTTTTTGCTCAAACCAAGTTACTTCTCGTAACCACCCTACAGGCCGATTAACCCAAAGGCTCCCCTTCTACTTTCTCCAGATTGAATGGAAATAAAGTATAGGAAGTCCTCAACATAAGATCGCAGTTGAGGCCAAAATCGATGTTGCTAAACGAGACATCCGTTAAGTGAGCTTTACCCCCATATTATGACTTTTCTCGCCACGGTTGTTAAGTGAATCATTGCAGTTTAGTTAGTATCCCGGTTGTCAATCTGGCTTCCCATTGAAGACCCTCAGCAATTGGGAGGGGGTTGCTCTCCATAAGAAATTGAGACCGTGTGTGTGTGTCTGCAGCATAATTTGGGGGTGGGGGGTGGGGAAGGGAGCTAAATCCACACGGTGCAAAAAAACCACAATGCCATGAATTCTGAGAGATCAGGCGCCATGAGAGGGAGGAATTCCCCAGCTTGTGAGATGAATCGCTTCCAAAGACGAAATCATTTCAGTTCTGATGTCTTTTCCTTCTCCCTCCTCCTCCTCCGTCTCTCTCCTTTCAAAGCTAAGAAAGGGGCCCAGTAGAGACTGAATATATAATTAGCCCAAACTTCTCTATGGCAAGGACAAGCAGTAGATACCAGAGAGGAAAACTGTGTTTTTGCTGCCTTATCAAAATAAAGGGGGGGCTCAGAAGAAGATAGAAACACAACTATCGAGCATTTCACAACCTCTTGGGGTGGGAAGTTTGGGACAGCTTCCTTTTTTCTTTTACGTGAAAAAAGAAAATTTTAAGGTCCTCTGCAGTCCCGTTCAAACGACTGACCCCAGCCAGCCTGCTGGGATGTAATATTGAATTCATTTACCTTTCTGCCTCGGCACTGATGAAAGCCGCAGCTTGCTTGTTTTGTTCCCTGTGTTTTCTCAACCCCCGAGAAATCTTCCTCCTTGCAGTCACTTCCTAAACATGATGGACCGGATGTTACCCAGCGGCAGCTGGCGGTATCAGCAGGGCTTTGCGCAAATTATAATTAACCCTGTTTTGTACTTTGGAGAGAGCCTGAGCAGAGAAAAGCGGAGCTCTGCTTGGGACAGAAACAACAATATATATATATATATATATATATATATATATATATATATATATATATATATATATATATATATATATTATATTTATATTTATATATATATAAAAATTGATTTATATGCCGCCCTTCTCCAGAGACTCAGGGCGGCTTACAATGTGCTCAGCAATAGCCTTCATCCTTTTGTATATTTATACAAAGTCAGCTTATTGCCCCCACAACTGGGTCCTCAATTTACCTACCTTAGAAAGGATGGAAGGCTGAGTCAACCTTGAGCCTTGGCGAGATTCGAACCTGCAGTAATTGCAGGCTAATAATAATAATAATACCACCAGTCAATGGTATTTGCGATGCATTTTTGAATGTTCAGTTGACTTGAGTTTCATGTTTAATGAATAAAGTATATAATAATAATAATACCATTGACTGGTTCTAATGGTTGATAAGGGTTGCTGCCAGCGTCCGAGGTATCAACCAAGTATCTTCTTAAAATATACGATGTTCTGAATAGCGCAATTTTTTTCAGTTCCGCTGGTGTTATTGCAGGAAGCTGCAATTTCTTGATGTGTTTTGTAAAATTCTTGGACATAGTACCAAGTGCCCCGATGACAATGGGTACATTTTTAAATGTTCAATTGAGTGAGTTTCATGTTTAATGAATAAAATAATAACAATAATAATAATAACAACAATAATAATATAATCTTTATTCAAGAATTTTATAAAACACTTCAGGAAATTGCAGCTTCGTGCAATAACACCAGCGGAACTGCAAAAAACTCTGCTACTTGGAAGATCGCATATTTTAAGAAGATACTTGGTTGATACCTAGGACGCTGGCAGCAACCCGTATCCAACCATCAGCACCAGTCAGTGTGAAACATTTGTAAATGTTCAGTTGAGTTTCATGTTTAATGAATAAAAGATAATAATAATAATAATAATAATAATAATAATAATAATAATAATACACTTGCCTTTACCATAGATGGAAGCTTTGGAAAAAAGATGTTTTGGGAAGGCTACTTGGGGGCAGGGCGAGGTGGATTTTGGTACAGGTTCTTGCTCATCCTTTCCCAGCTCAATGTGTTTCATACTCATTTGGGACTACAGTTTCCATTGGCCCCTGCTGGGAGCGAGAGTTGGTTCAAGTTAGTTTTTACATGCGAAAGATCCAGGAAAGCTCATTTATAGCGGGAATGCCGGAAAGGTCTCCAATGCATAAAACGTGCTTTAGGTTTTCATCCTTTTGCAATCTCGGTCGAGAATTGAGAGAGAAGAAATAGCCCTTCGCTCCTGACACAAGAGGTTATGAGAGATGGAGTTAATGGGAGCCTGCGTTACTAAGGACACATTAGCCAGCAGGATTTCATTTGGATATTTGTAGAATCTGCAGCTTGTTTCCCCTTTGGCAAAGGGAGCTTCGAAACACCTCTGTTGGTGGTGCGCCTTGTGTGGCTAATACATCACCTGTGAATCCAGGTAGTCAGGTTAATTGCCTAAACGACGGTTGTGCAGTAGCCTTCCCCGATCTCCGTTTGCCTGAAGCACAGCCGTTCCTCCTTCCTTCCTTCACTGCTTCGCCGTCCTTGTTATCCAAAGCGGCTGCAGCGTCGGCATAGCTTTTCCCCACGGAAGGCTCTCCGATCATTGTCCAGAAATCGCAAGAGAGAGAACTGCGCCTCGGCAAAAATCCCTTTCAGTCCGGTGGTCCCTGACCCTCCCTCTGTGGTGGGTTTCTTCCCCTGCTGGCTCTGATCACAGGGAGGACACAGGCTGTCCGGATGAGTCCACTTTCACCCTCTGTGACTCGCCTGCTGTTCGAATTTCCCCGCTCCTGTTTATGCATATACAGGTAGTCCTTGGCTTATGACCTCAGTTGAGTCCAAAACCTCTCTGGCATGCTTAAAATCAGATGGAAACAGGTCAAAGCAGTTTAAAGAAAAGAAGCTCAGAAACAAGAACACTATAGCAGGGGTCTCCAACCTTGGCAACTTGAAGCCTGGCCGACTTCAACTCCCAGAATTCTGGGAGTTGAAGTCGGCCAGGCTTCAAGTTGCCAAGGTTGGAGACCCCTGCACTATAGAATATTATAGAAATATTTGTTAAGTGGAATAGAAATAAATAATACAAAGGAGAGCTAATGCTTTGTGTTGTCCCGAAGCCAATCACATTCTTTCAGACTGGCCTTATTGAATGCCACCTGTAGATATTTCTATTTCAGGGCAAAATTTTGAGTAGATTTTGCTAGCAGGTAGGAGAGCAAAAAAAGCATCCATCAAGCTCAGTGTGTTAAAATTGCAACAGGTGGGACCTAAGGCAGGAGACCGTTGTCCGAAGACCCTAGAAATGTGAACAAATGGGGGGGGTCGGGGGGGTCGGAAAGCACAGGAACTCAATCTGCATTGGTGGCACTTTTTCCCCGGACACCGAGTGTGTTTGCACCCCATCTTTTTCCATTGGTTGGGTGGTTACGTTGCGGGGACAGCCAGGCCTTTGAAGATTTCCCTGGTCAAAAGATCAGGAGGATTTTTTTGTTGTTGTTTTTGTTTTTTAATGCTTGGGGATGGGATAGGGCCTGAATTTTGCTTCATTTTCTTCCCCCCTCCCCCCCTTTTAACTTAATTTATTTTTCAACGTGTTTTTGAAGTTCCCTTTTCTGGCACAACCGCCAAGTCCGGTGGAGGAGGCTGGAGGAGCGTCTTGCCTTTTGCCTTCTAGGGGCTGGGGAGGGGGGAGGGCCGGGGCGGGCAGGCCGACCAGGGGGAGGAGAAGGAAGTGTTGCTGGCTCTCTGGGAATGCGAGCTGTTCCCCCACTCTGTAAACAGCTGGTGACTCATTGCATAGCTATGGCACTGGAGCGATGCGTATGCTAAGCCATGCTGCGTGTGTGCGCCTACCCCAGGATAGGGAAGAACGGTGTCCACCCGTTCGCCTGGCTCTCGGAAAGGATTCCCGGAGAGACCCCCGCCCGTCCACCCCCCTGCCCTGCACCCTGGCCTCGGCTGCCTGCAGGTGCCTCCTTCCCCCCACCCCCACCCCCCGAGGAGGGGGTCCCAACCTTGAGCGGGCTCCTGGGATGCCCGGCAATCGCCTCCAAACATGAGGGCAGGAGAGGACAGCTGTAAAGGAATGAACAAGGGTCTGGGAAAAGCTTTGCAAGTCCAAGGTAATCCTTCTCTTGCCGCCCACCCCCCACTCCTCCTCCTCCTCCACCTCCTCCTCCTCCTCCTCTGCCTTGCTTCATCGTCTTTTCCCCCGTTACGTGGCTGCCTTGCAACTTTCGCACCTGGTGCCCCTGGCCCCAGGGCCCTCGGCTCCTTTGCAGGAAGCCAAGCATGGCGTGGCCACCTTTGCCCCCCCCGCCCTTCCCCCTCCCCATGCTCCCAGGCTGTGCTTGCCCTGAATGACACCCTGCCGTGGTCCTTCCACGTGTGAAGTTCAGGCTGTTTGCATTCTAGGAAGCGCTGAGCAGCTCCAGGGAGCCGTGGGCATCCTGACAGTTTTCGGTGAATAAAAAAAACAAACCCCACACCTCTCTTGTCCTGCTTTGCCTTCCTTCTCTCTCTTCGCACAGGGTTTCTGCTGCATTCTCACTTAGCTCTGCCTGCCTGCTCCAAACCTTGGTTAAGAATCTGGGGGGGTTGTGGGGGGAAGCTTCTGCTAGTTCTGTTTCTGTGCAGTTAAGCTTTGAAAGTGAAACAAGCCACGATGGTAGAATGCTGCCCTGAGATCCTTTGCTTTGCTTTGGTGTGGTGTGTGGGGACAAGGTTTCCTTTGCTTAGTGAGCAGAAAGGAGGCAGGTTCTCCCTTCTCGGATGGTTGTATTGTTTCTCTGTTTCTTTTTTAAAAAAAGGGAGGGGGGGCGTTGCAGAGGCGTGGTGGGGCAGCTCTGAGGGGCCGAGGAGGAAGGGCTGGGCGAGGGGATGTCCGGTGCCCGTTAGAAAACTTGCCCCTCCACCTCCCAAGGCAAGAGCCACAGAACCCCACCCCACCCCCCGGGTTCCAGTTTTGCGCTCTTCGTTTGAGGATGAGGATGGTGAATGGTGCTGATTGCCACAAGTCAAGCCAGGAGCCACTCGGGCTGAGCCAGCCAACAACAACCCCACCCCCATCCTCTCCCCCCACTTTCTCTTTCTCCCCCATGCATCCTAAAAGGCATGGATTTGTTGTCTCTCTCTGTCTCCCCCCTCTCCTCCCCCCCCCAATGCCTTTGCACAGAGATGACCCCAAGTCATGATTTGCTTTTGGGCTTCTCTTGTTTCCATGGTTACCATCTCAGGGTTGGCTACTTTCCCAAGGTCACCATAGCAACTATCGGAAGGAAATCATGCTTGGGATGCTTTGGCTAGATGTCGTCTTCTCCTTTTTTAAATTTTTTTTTTGTTTTATTTTATTTTTGGTAATGATTAGAACGCGTGACATTCCGTAGACGTGCATGGAGAACCAGGGTTTCCATTGCCACCAGCCCAGCCTTGTTTGCTTCTTGGACGGGTGGGTGGCGGCCCGGGGAGGGAAGACCCCTCCTGTCCGACGGTCTCCCATGTCTGGCACTGCAGCCTCCCCGAGCCTGTGCTTCCTAGGCACGTCAGCTTTTCATGTTCGAGCCTGGCTGGTGTGGCCTAAGCTGGCGGGGAGAAGGAAGCCACTGTGATGTCACAGCTGCATTGCCCTCTCCATCGGTGAGGGCTCTCTGAAGCTGCTCCAAGGGTGTCATCCTTCTCTTCCTCCTCCTCCTCCGTGCGGTGTGATGCAGGTGAAGGCTCTGCACTGAAGTCTAGACAGTCGGTCTCGGAAGTAGTTGAGAGTACCTGAGGTGAGAGTGAAGGGCAGCCGGAGAGCGCGGAGGGGCATTGCTGCTGGGTCACTTCTCCCTGTGCTGGAAGACCAGAGGGGGCTCCTTCCTTCAGCCAGTGGGCTGAGACGATGCCAGCCCAGTAAGGAAAGGGGTGCCTTGTTTTCCCTGCTCATGAGAACCTCCCCCGCTCCGCTTCATCCTCGCCTTCTCATCTGTCGATTCGTGCTGCCTTGCAAAGAACGGGTCGCTCAGCAGCTTAACAGGTGGGCCTGGGAAGAGGTAGGGGACTTTTCGGTCTTTGAGGAGCCAGGAAGAGAATGATGTTGGAGGGTTGTTTGTTTTTGCTTTTTTTTTAACGACGGCATGGGATGAGGGTGAAGTTGGGGTTGGGTTTTGGAGGTGGCATTCTCCTGCTTTGGAGAAAAAACGCACAGAAAGCAAACTTGGGGCTAGCTTTATAGAGGTTTGGAAAAAAGGGAAATGGGCTTTTTGGAGGGGCCGCTCCGAACAAACCGAATCTCTGGATGAACTGAATTCTTCTGGAGCCAGGAATTCCATCTCTTAAAACTCCAGGTCCGGGCGAGGGATCAAGATTCAAACGGCCATCTGTTTTCAAAGCCAGGATGAGGAAACAGCCTTTCTGGGTGGCTGGTGGTTAAAATGTGCCGTTACGCTGGGAAGTCATCTGAGGACTCTAGGTTCAACAGTGTGGAAAGTCTAGCCTAGCTTGCAGTGTGAAAGTCAGGAAAGACTGGCCGAATAATTCTGGAGGATATGGGGAAAGCTTGTCAGAAATCTCATTAAACTCCTGCTGCCATCATTCCTCCTTTCTCTTTTCATTACGCACCCCAGATGGGAGATAAGGAAGACTGGGAAGAAGCGTTATTCTCATAGAAGCTGCTTTTAAAAGAAAGAAACGTTGATGAAGTCTCTTGCTTGTTTGCATCTTGTAATACAACAGTTCATTTAGTTGACCACTCAAAGTCACAATGTCGCTGAAAAAAGTGACATGACTGTTTTTCACACATAGCGACCACTGCAGCATTCCCATGGTCACGTGATCACAATTCAGACCCTTGGCAAAGGACTTATATTTATGACGGTTGCAGTGTCACGTGATCCCCTTTTGCGACCTCCTGACAAAGTCAGTGGGGAAGCCAGATTCGCTTAGCAAACCGGGTGACTAACTTAACAACTACAACTTAACGACGCTGGCAAGAGAAGTCATAGCATGGGGCACAACTCAGCAACCTAAATTTTGGGCTCCATTCTGGTTGAGGACTACTGGTAGTCCTAATGGATGAGAACGTTCCTATGGAAGTCCAGGATCCTGAGACATTGGTGGTGGATTGAGTGGCTGGGGAGGTAAAGTTTAGAAGGCAGATTTTTTTAAAACAGCAACCTCTAATAAACCTTGTGAAATAGCACTGCCAGGACAGGTGCCTGTCTATGTTTGAACGAAAATACATCATTCTTTTCTCTTGAGCTGATCCTTAGCCTGTTTTTTCTCTCCTCCTTTTCCCTCTTTTTTCTCCAGTTGCAATTTCTGAGCAATTCTGTCCAGGTGACTGTGTCCAGGTTATGACGACTAATCCAAAACCAAACAAAGCATTTAAGGTAAGGCTCAAATGGATATATATATATATATATATATATATATATATATATATATATATATATGTATGTATGTATATGTATATGTGTGTATATATATATATATTAAAGTGGCATCTTCAGTGAACTGTTCAAGATGCCAACTCTTGGGTCCTCGCTGCCCTTGTCTATCCCTTTTCCAAAAGTCAGCCTGTGCCCCAAAAGTAAAATATGAGGGTGTCTATCTTGAAGATGAAAAGCTTTATTTGGCCACCAGAAACCTCCTTCACTTTTAACAAAATCAAGATGTCTCTAACTCTGGCTTGGTTATACAAATACTCTAAACACAAATTCCTCATCAGAGAGTTGGATTCCACATTACGTGGGAATTACCTTGGGGACCCAGGAGGGGGAAAAAGAGATGCTACCTGAGAAAACAATTGGATAAGAGAGCGCAGAGCCCAGAGCTGTATAATGTGTGGGGAAAGAGACTCAGAAAAGAAACTCCCTAACTTTTCAGGCTGAAGAAGAGATGGCGGGAGATTCGTACTTTCTTACTTTCAAGATTCTGTTAACGTAGCCTTCTAATAAATTAAAATTAGCTCATGGGGTTATGTTTCCTGTCTGGTCTACAGAGGGTTGACAGTTGGCTACTTGTGCTAATTACAGAAGCAAGTCAGTTACGGAATAACATTAACTTCTTCAAAGTCATAATAACTGTAACGTTGAGTAATATCTTTATAAGTGAGGAGGAAGAGCCTTGGTGGCGCAGCTGTTAAAGTAGCACCAGCTGCCTACAATTACTGCGAGTTCGAATCTCACCAGGCTCAAGGTTGACTCAGCCTTCCATCCTTCCAAGGTAGGTAAAATGAGGACCCGGATTGTGGGGGCAATAAACTGACTTTGTATAAAAAAGAACACCGCTTGTGGGGGGCCGAAAGCCCTACTAAGCAGGTATATACAAAAGTATGAAGGCTATTGCTTAACGATTGTAAGCCATCCTGAGTCTCCGGAGAAGGGCCGCATATAAATCGAACCAATCAATCAATCAATCAATAAATAAATAAATATTCCGAACAGAGGCTAAGAGGGAAATTGCAGGCACAAAACAGCAGTTTTGAGTCAAAGACGGTTACTACATCTCACGGACATAAAAATGTTAAGTTTGGGTTTTGTTTCCTTTGGATTCCAACTCAGAATTCCCAAAATAGCAGAATTCGTTCCTACAGGTTGGTCTTGACAGTGAGCACCTTGAACAGCTGAACACCTTGGAGTTTTTGGAGATTCTTTGGGGCTGCCCACACGAAATGCTTCCTAGTAGATGATCTGGTGGTCACGAAGGGGCAACCATGATCGGTAGAGCAGGGTCCTCCAACCTTGGCCACTTGAAGACTTATGGACTTCAAGTCCCAGAATTCCTCAGCCAGCGCATGCTCTGACCTAGTGTGACATAATCACGAGTTTTGTCCTGTTGGTGTTCTTAGGTCAAGGAGGAGTCAGGAGAAAACGCCCCGGTGCTGAGCGACGATGAACTCGTGTCGATGTCTGTGCGGGAGTTGAACCAGCACCTGCGAGGTCTCACCAAAGAGGAGGTGATTCGCTTGAAGCAACGGCGGCGGACACTCAAGAACCGGGGCTACGCGGCCAGCTGCCGGATCAAGCGGGTGACCCAGAAGGAGGAACTGGAGAGGCAGCGGGTGGAGCTGCAGCAGGAGGTGGAGAAGCTGGCTCGGGAGAACAGCAGCATGAAATTGGAGCTGGACGCCTTGCGCTCCAAGTACGAAGCCCTGCAGACCTTTGCCCGCACCGTGGCCCGCGGCCCCATCACCCCCACCAAAGTAGCCACCACCAGCGTGATCACCATCGTGAAGTCCACCGAAATCTCCTCCAGCTCCGTGCCATTTTCGGCAGCATCGTAATGTCCAAGGAGGAGAGAGAACTGCCTGCCTGGCTAGAAGAGAGGACTTTGCAGAGCCCGCTTTCTCTCTCGAATCAGACGCCCGTCTTTTCCCCCCAAAAGAGGAGCCAGCCAGCCACGTAGCGGCAGACTCTTCGAAGGGAAATTGAACCCGGCTGCTTTTACCTCTCGTTCGGTAAGCCCTTCGGGGCTGAAATTGAAATTCCGTATCTAGCCCTGCAGAAATCCGAAGGAGGCGCCTTGCACAGCTCTTCCTTATGGTCTCCTTTTTAAGTCCCAATCGACATGAGGTATCCAAGGATATGTGTGCTAAATGAAAATTTCAAGCGGATAACATGGTAGAATCATCGAGCCATAGGAAAAAATTATCTCTCTTCCTCTAGTTAGGAAAAAGAAACGGAAAAAGCAGCCCCTCCATAGCTATGGGTGATCACGATTTTGGAACAGTTACAGCATCCATATTTTCATAGCCCCAGGTTTTTTCTCTCCACATTCAGAAAGCCTTGGTGGGGGAATGTTCACCTCACCATCCGGTCCCTGGTGCTGCTCCGTCCCCGCTGGAAGTCCTTTTGGCCAGGGGTCCAGCAAAACGGAACAGCGTCTACAATGCAAAGATGTCACAGAAGCTGCTTCCCATGATGTGCCTGTGAATTGGGTCTCCTTTTTGATGTGTTGGTGTGGCTTCCAAACAATACATTTTGGTCTGTGTCATCATCCAGATTCTACCGTATCGTAGGTGGGTGGAGGAAATGGGAAGCATACGGAGAGCAGGCAGTGTGGGGCTGGACTTGGTGGCTAGGTTGTGAGAGAGAAAAAAAAGATAATTTGCCAGAAGAGGAACTTATGGGAAAGGATAGCGCTATAAAATGATGCCTTTGAATCAGCATGACTTAGAAACATGAAAAGGTTTGTAAATCAAAGACATGCCGGGGAAAAAAAGTGGGGGGGATTTTTTTTTTGAACAAGCAAGATTCAAAAAGAAATATGAATTCAAGCCACAGCCTTATCCGTAATATTTCTGCTGCCGCTGCTCTCTTGTTTTGGTGCTCTGTAACATCAAGAGATGTCAAAAGTGAACACACAGTAAAAAGCAGAAAGAATTAGGTCTAAACACCTACAGGGAATTGGGCTCCTCAAGATAACGCTCAGCAAGCTCAAAGATAACGAATTTCAGAGAGGAACACGGGAAGGTTTAAAAGTTGGTACTTTGGGGGAAGGGGGTGTTTTGGAGACAAGTTAAATTGGGACGTGGTTCTGAGAAATAGGGAGAAAATCAGAGCTCGTCACCAGGGCGAGAAGGAGGGACGTAGGCTGCTGTTTGTCTGTATGTGCAAAGAATGAGAAGTGCAGGTGTACTGAGTTTGCTCAGACGTGAGAAGGTTGTCCGTATGGAGAGCAGAGAAGAGAGAAAGCGGGTTTTGGATTTACGGAGAAGGCAGAGGAATGAAGGATGGTTAGAGTTGGGTCGCCAGTGAGGGCTGACAAAGAGAAGGGAAAGAAGGCTTGGATCTTGGAGTTGCGAGGCGAGTAAGTTGCCCTTTCAAAGTCCCTTTATGTGTCATTTTGTAAGGTTTCTAGAGCAAAGGGGTTTCAAACTTCCAATCTGAGAACCGAAGCCTCAGATAAAGGTCCCTTCAGATGGGTCGGTAATAAAATTGCTGCCCCCTTCTGCTTAGCTGAAGCCAACCCACCAGAGATAAAATTCCAATTTTCTATTGGAAGCCGGGGATGCAACATTTACATGGTGGCACCGTCCAGTTGTTCTGCCTCACCCACATCATGTGGCGATCCGAGACTGAGTCCTGTTGCCCAGGCGCCCTTACATGTTTGCATCCTCCCTCTTGTCAAACGCGTCCCCTCTATTGGGGTTGGATTTGAATTGGAGTCTTTGCTTCCCCAAATGCTAGCTTTTGTGGTGGCTTCTTGGGGTGTCTTAAAACTCCCACTTACGTTCCCTTGCAGCTAATACCGGTAGATTGTGACCTCTCTTCTGTGGGTGCATTCGTAATTGAAAGCAAATAAGGAAGAGTACGAAGGCCCTTAACCTCGGTGTAGGTGTTGGGGGTAACTGCATCCTGAGTGGAGTTACTAACACTGTGAATATAACCTTCTTGGCACTTAATGCTCTTCTGTGCCATTCAGTAGTTTAGTGGTGAGGAGGGGGCTAATTTTGACTGCCAGATCAGGAAGAACGAGCAAAGCTAATGGCTGTGTGTCCACTTCGTTGGCTTCAGATTAACTCACATGTGAGGGTCTCCGTAGCCCTCTTGAAGACCAGTTAATGTCTGGTGTTTATCCTTGCTACTTTAGACTCCCTCACAAAAAGTTCGAGGAAGAAAACGAATTGAGTTGCTTTATGTTGTTTTTCTCTGAAAATGTACTTTGGAACACCCTGGGTTCTCTGCAAGCTTCCTGAATCCTTAAAAGCAGAGGAAGGGGTTAGATTGCACTGTCTGAGTTTCAGAAAATAAATGCCAGTGGCCCAAGTGGGCATAAGAATGTCGGAAATGTCGGATCCTCTCCTCTCCCCTCCTCAGCCAGCTGGAAGCTGAGCTCTGGAAAATGAGGGCCGAGTTAACTGGGCTCCACAAAGATGGAATAAATGTTTAGAGGTGCCTTCCCCAACCTGATGTCCCCCGAAATACGTCTCACTACAGCTCTCCTTGGCCCTTCTTCAACAAGGGCCACAATGTTCCTAGCTCCTGGTTGAAAGCTGCTACATCTGAGGAAGACATGGACTATTGATGAAGGAAACTGCCCTGCCCATCTTAAATTATAACAATGCTCTTTCTGGATTGGCTGTGTGTTGATTGCCCTGCACCTCTTGACTCTAGCTTTGTTCCACCTCTTGCTACGCCGAGTTGGGGTTTCCCCTTCTCTCTGGTGTTGGATGGGCAACCCTTGGTCAGCTCCAGAAGAGGTCTTCCATTTTTTGTGTGATGCTTCCTTGTGACCGAGAAGGCTTCCCCTAGCTAGCCCATAGTTTTAGGAGATGGACAAACAATAATGGACCTAGAAAGAATTCGATGGGAGGTGTTCTGGCAACTGTAGACCCACTGAAATTCTTGAGTGTATCCAAGGGAGCTCCAACCAGAGCGCCAGTTAACACCATTATGGTGGCCTTGAGTTGGTAAAAGGTACACGTGGGCTTATCCCTAGGGCAGAGGTCTTCAAACTTGGCAACTTTAAGACTTGTGGACTTCAACTCCCAGAATTCTCCAGCCAGAGAATTCTGGGAATTGAAGTCCACAAGTCGTAAAGCTGCCAAGTTTGAAGACCTCTGCCCTAGAGAGTTGCACCAGATTTTTTTTTTCTACTGTGGTTAGGACCCCTCACATTGACCAACCTCTCTGCACTTTCTTCCTAGCAGCTGCGCACTCCTCGGCCGCCCCTGTCATGTGGGTGGCGCGTTGGAAGGGGAAGCCAATGGCTGATCATGGGACGATGAGACCGTTGCACAGGACGAGGTGATAGTTGGACCTAACCCTCTGGTAGGGGAAAACACCTCTAAAGCAAGGAGTCCTCTGGACCTCCAAGTGTAGCCATCTTTGCTGCTTGTTTTGGAGAACGGAGAGTCGCTTCTGTGGGGTAAAAGCATCTCCCCCTCCTCCCCCCCCCCTCTTGGGTTGGTGTCCATTTCCCTTGTAATCAGGCGTCGGAAGGCTTAAATCAGAATTAAAAGCTGTTGATACCATAGTCATGGTAGGTAATCCATATTGGATATCAATTTAAGGGCCGCTTGGAAATGTTTGAGAGACATATGCATATAGATACAGATATATGTGTGTGTGAGTGTGCGTGTATATATGGTTATATATACATACATACATATATATATAAATATATATAAAATAATTATATACATTTTACCATACAGGTTCTTTTTGTAAGAGATACGTGTAATATTGTTGGTTATCTTATTTAAATCTATCTATCTACCAGTTCCCCCCCCCCCCCCAAAAAAAAAAAGGGACAGGAGGGACTTAAGAATTGGTGCTTGTTTTCTGTGCAGAGGTCTCCAACCATGGTCACTTTTAAGACTTGTGGGCTTCTGGGAGTTGAAGTCATAAACTGGCCCAGGTTGGAGATGCTTGCGTTGATGGATGCTCGGAGCCTGGAAGTGTTTTTCTCTCCACAATTCCCCTTCCAGAAGGATGGAAGGACCGGAAAGGGAGTAGAACACCCTGTCTATCACCCCAAGAAAGCCAGAGAGCAGATAATCTCCTTTCTTTCACCCTCCTCTTTTCCCCCCCCCCCCCTGTTTTTAGGGACTCCTCTCACCACAAAGCTTTGGGAAGAAACACAACTCCGTGTTGTGTGCAAAACCACTGCCTCCTGTTAAAAATGCACATTTTTCTGTTTGTTTTTTTTTAATGCCATTTTCGTTCAGCTGCCACTTCTCCCTTTCCTGCTTCTTAAATCCCTGGGAAGTTTTTTGGGGTGGGGTTTTTTGTGGGATCCCAATACTGTGGCTTCAAATTAGCGTTTTTCAAAGATGGCCGTTTTAAGAGGGGGGTGGGGACTTCACCTCCCAGAATCTCCCAGTCAGCCATGCTATGCTGGGGAATTCTGGGAGTTGAAGTCCACCCATCTTAAAGCGTCTGAATTTGAAAAACACTGATTTAAACGATGCTAATGTGGGGATAAAGGAAAGCTTCCTGGCGTACCATAAACTAGCATATTAGATGCAAACAATGTTTGGCACTTGTCTTAGATGCTAGGGTTTCTTTTTTTATTTATAAGCAGAGATTTAATTTTTCTTTTTTTAAAAAAAAAAATCTCTCTCCCATGGATGATACAAGTGAAAATTTTTCGGTTGATTCAGCCTCTTGTCTCTCAAGACACGTGATCATCCTTGGATAATTGAAAGCTGATTAACCTGGCTTACACATTAGCCTGGAAGGATGCATTTGGATACCAAAAATGCACAGCACACAAGTGATTTAACTCTCCCTGACGGAGGGAATTCTTGTTTTTATTCCGATTGTATTTTTTTGTTTTAAGTTGCAAGCTGTCCAGAGTTGATTTGGAATTGCCTCTGTCAAATCAAATAAGGGATTGCATCTTAATGGTGTATGTAAAAACCAAAGCACTCGCCTATATAAAAATCAGAGGAATTTAATTTTTTTTTAAAGAAAAGAGGTTTTCTTGTAGGATGGCTTTCTTTTCTCTACCACCCCTCTTTTTTTCTTTTCTTTTTCTTTTCTTTTTGCGTTACTACATGCTTTGGAAATTTAGCATGTTTTTGTTGCTCTTGACTGATCCTAGTATTTCTCTCCTTGCATCATAAAATTATACTTTTAAAAAAAATCACATATATGGCTGCAGATCTGGACTGCCAAAAAAAAAAGCCCTCAGATGGCAGAAAGGAGTTTTATTTATCTCTTGTTTTCCCTCTCCTCTGGATTTTTGCAGCTCAGATCCAAAAGCTTTAATCACGAGACAGTTCTACTCTGTGGTTTCTGCAAACTTAATTTTGTTTCAGTATTTATTTTTGTGTTGCTTTTTTATTATGAAATAAATTATTGACATATCAAGTAATGTGGGGTGCCTGTCCCATGAGGCCTATGATGTCTGTCCGTCCGTCCGTGTGTCTGTTCAATCTATTTTCATTTGATACCCTCTTTCCCCCCCCTCCCCCCAATGTTAATTTATTGCTGTAAATTTGGAGCTGCAACCGTTGTGGCATTTGGTAACCTCTCCAATAAAGCATCTTCTGGTTTCAGATTGGATCTTGTCTGATCAGAGTCTTTGATAGTCAGGGGTCATATAAATTCAGTTTATTATTAGTAGTATTTCAAAGCTTGATCTAGTACGGGGGTTTCCAAACATGGCAACTTTTAAGACTTGTGGACTTCAGCTCCCAGAATTCCTCAGCCAGTATAGCCCACAAAGTTGCTAGGTTTGGAGACCCTTGATCTAGTACAGTATTTCTTTTTTCTAACTTGGCAGATTTTAAGAGGAGCGGACTCCCAATTCCCAGTATTCCCCAGCCAGCATGCTTTATGATGAGTGGACTTCATGGTAGCAAGGGAATTCTGGGAGTTGAAGTCCACACCTTCTTAAAGTGGCCCAGATTTAGCAGTAGTTTGCACCCTCTCTGGAGGGTGACATAGAGGGAGCATTTTAATACAATTTTGCAGGCAGCAATAAGTATCACATCACTGTATCTGCCATTTAAAAAGTATCATAGGGTGATTATCAAACTGGTCAACATCCAGGCAACCATTTGCAGAAGGGAAGTAAAAATTTTGCTGAATGTCTGAAGATGAAAGGCAGCCACAAATTCTGAGTTGTGCAAAACAAATCTCAAGATTGCAGAAGACGAGAGAAACATGACATTCCTTGCATCAGGAAGGCTGAATTACAAATAGGAGCTGCATAGACCAAAGTTTTTCACTGCTTTTTAGCATTTGACAAGCCATAAAATCCTCTACCTTATTATATCAACGATGTGCTACTTTCTTTCTTTTCAGTTATGAACTATAGCACCAATGATGAACCACGGGCCATCCCAGATTCAACTCAAATGGCCACTGAATTGGTGCGTTCTCTGACTGCCGCCAAAACTCTTGGAATACTCTCAAAAGTAAATTTGTCAGCGTTAGACAGCACTGGGAAAAAGTATTACAAATGTTTTTTATAATTTAAATTTTTTTGAAATGTACAGATTGACACGCGATTCATAGCCATCCCAAAGGACCCTCCAGAAAGGAAGAAGTACATTATGTCGACACATTCATACTTTCAACGTAATGCAATGCCTCTTCTTCCAAGATGAAGTCACAACTCCTCTGGCATCCAAGGTGAGTTCTATGATCAGATCACCTTTGACAGCCTCGGTGCAATTTCATAAAGGAACCTGACCCTATAATTCCTCACCCTGCTGCAGCACCTCTTGTTGGAAAGAAGAAAAGTGCTTTTATTTCTCTGGGGCTCTGAGCTATTGATTCCCATCCCAGTGGATTGGATCCCCCCAAAAAAAGATAATGGGAATCCGATTTCAATGAGATTGAGCTGCAATTGCTGAGTGAAAATTTTGATTTCATCCGATTTCGTCCATTCCTACATTGCCTTGTTCCTTCTCTGCCAATAATCAGTATTATCTCCATGCATTGGGAATGGGAGGAGCTGCGTCCATTGAGAAATTTTGTTTTTCTCAGGTTGCACCCAGGACCAACAATAAGTGCATCAGAAACTCCTGGTGTCAACTTGCACCCACCACACCTGGTGTTGCCCCTGGTGTTTTTGCCACCCACCACAACAAATAAGAAGGGCAGATCTGGCTGTATTTAGGAAGTCAACCCTACATCTGGGGGGGTTCTTCCCTCAATAGCCCACCGAGAACAAGAATGAGACGCCTCCGTTGCTTCGTTGGACAATGCAGTCTGATTCAGTTGGCAGCTGCTGGGCTGGAGAGAGGTGAGAAGACCTCTCGAAACCGCTAACCCTTCCTTCCTTCCAGGCGCCTCTTCACAACTCATCGTCGGAGACAATGAGCATCCGTTTCTCAAGACTCTTTGTCTTCTTGCTCTGTGAGGCCTCCGCCGGAGGACTCACATGGCCATTCTGTCCAAGCCCGCCTTCCGTCTCCTGCATGGATTGCTGTGTGTATTGTTGGTAGGTTGGGGAGAAATTGTGGATGGCGTCTTGGACAATATCTTGAGGGCTCATCGTTTCCTTCAGCCCGCTGGAAATGCTTTGCAATGGGGCCAGGTGTGCTAGAAGATAAAGGGAAGAGACCAGAAGAGAATCAATGGACCAGCAGACTTTAGTTGTTGTCGTCGTCGTTCTTCAAGCAAACCACTAAGAAGTCAGTTTACCTGCACAAACCAGTCTGCCAGGGAGGTGGAACCCAATAGTGATTGAAGGCACCAGGGAGAAGAAAAAGAAATTTGCCTTGACGATTTTCAACAGGTCAGTTATTTTCTTGCTGAAGGGTCATGACCTTTTCTACCGCATCTCCCAACTCTTTGAAACTTTCTCGTTTCTCTTGAGTTTGTTTGGACCTGAACTTGTCTCTGCAGGTGGCATGAGGTCCATGGCTACTATTTTTCATTGTACTGAAATATCCCTAACTGCATCATGCCCCAGAATGGGCGGGCCCCATAAGAGAGAACGCCCCACTTTAACGGATGTGTAGGAAACTAAGGAGGCCCTTGGCTGTTGGGGAGAGCATCTTATAATGGAAGCAGGCCATTCCCAGCCCCATGCTTTGACGGTCTTCTCCCTAAATAAGCTAGAACATACTCCCAACATCGTTCGTTTTTACTACTTTACTTGGAAAGATACTGGGGGGAAAATGTTTTTTAATCAAGTTTGAGAAATGGAAGGGAAATAAACACAGAATTCTTGCTCATTGGCCCTAGGAACAAGTCACCAGCTGACCTTTCTGCTTGCTCGCCCCCTCCTGAGCCTCCCTCTGAACTGCAGCCCCTGCTCTTCCACTTCCAAAGCCCCTGAGTCTCTGCACCGATTGGCTGGATGCGAATTGTCCTGGGAGGCCAAAAGCCCGACATGAATTGTACTTCGACGAATGGGACCCGGCTAAGGGACTGGGACAGAGGGGCCGGGCCAATGTGCCGGGGCGAAAGACTGGGGGCGTGTCAGCCGAGGAGAAAAGTTTGTGGCGAATAACACAGAGGCGAAAACCTTAAGGTGAAACAGGCAAGGCGAAAAAACCGAGGCGAAAAGTCCTAGACCCCCCTGCCTACCTTCTGTATAACTGAAAGGAGCAAGTTCCCTTGAATCAAGTTACCTGTGGCACTTTCCTTTTTCTCTTGGTACACCTGGCAGGTGAAAGCGTAACGGAGAGCAATGGAAGCAAACAGCATTTCAATGCAGATGATGAAGTTCTGGTAGCCGGCCGCAACGGTGCCAGCTCCCACCGCCTTCCCGTCAATGATCTGAACTTCTGGGATGACCCCACATTTCTCCAAGATGGCCAGGAGCATCCCTGCAAAATAGGAGTGGTTGGAAAACATGAGCAAGGGTTCCCAAGTGGATTTCCCACAGGTCCAGGAAATGTCTGAAGGAACCTACGTAATTGTCCCATGCCAGAATTCATCAGAATTACAAGATCCCACCGAGAGGTTTTCGGGTTTTTTTTAATACTGAAAAATTGAGTTTGCCCGGGAGGGTGAAAGAATTAATAGAGAACTTAGGTCTCCTATTCCAGGCCTTCAGCCCTCCCCACCCGCATGACAGGAAGTAGAGCGACTTGCCTTGCCAAAAGGAGAGGAAGATGACCGCCTTGATGGTGAGAAACTTCAGGACTGGCTCAAAAGGTCTCAGGAAATCCATGGTGGCAAAGTAGAAGAGGAAGAGGGCATAGAGGGCCAGGCTGACCGAGAAGTTGTAGATAATGGAGATGTAGAGGTATCCACTGTGGATGCTAGGAAGCAAAGCGTCGAAAGAGGCAGAATTCCTCGTTAGGAAGCATTCCCTTTCCAAGCCTGTCACAGTTTCCCCTTTTTCCTCCCCATCCCTTCCATTCTCACTTGAAATCGCCATCGTGGTACTTCCCAAATGCTTGGAGAACGATGGTGAGGATGGCCATGACCGGTTTGATGATGCAGAACTGCAGGGTGGCCTAGAAGGAAGCCAAGAAACGGCTCCATTAAAACCACCCAGCTTCTGTGCCTCCGTTGTCACCTAATCCGTTAATCCAGACTTCAGGGTTTGGGTCCAATCTAGGATGGGCAATCTGAAATCCCCCACAAACGCTTCAATCTACCACGGCTTCTACAAACATTCTCATCACCCATGGCTGTCACTAGGAGTGATGAAAGCTGGTTGGGTGTCCAGCAACCAGGAAAGCAACAGATTCTCCCATGCTAAGATTGCATTTCCACAGCCTGAGCATCTTTGGGCAACGACTGTTTCCAATTTCCCTCTATGGCTATAAAGGCAGGAGAAATGCAGATATTTCACACAACAGAGAACCTGTAACGTTTTTGTCTGGGAAAAATGAACTGAAACAAGTTTTGGGGAGGAATAAATAAAGATAATGGCCTCCCTGGAAGGACCATGGATGACAGAGAACCGATCAGCTGCAGCTCTTATTCTATGAAATGTTCCTCACCTGCTTGCAGAAGCGAAGAAACCCGATGGAATAAGACATCCCTCGGAGACAGCAAGTTCCGTAGAGACAACTAGAACTAAGAAAAAGCAGAGCCATCAATCAGCCCAAGCGTGGGGCCTTAAGGCTATATCAGTGATGGCTAACCTTTTTGCCAAAAGCAGTGGGAGTGTGGGGGGGGGTCGTGTGCATGTGTGCCCACACCCATAATTCAATGCGCCCCACCCCACCCATGTGTGCGTAACCACCAGGTTCCCCCCACTTTTGGCACACAGCGGGCCCGGTAGGTCCGTTTTTCACCATCCCCAGGCTCCAGAGCCTTTCTAGGAGCCCGGGGAGGGCAAAAACAGCCTTCCCTATCCCATCCCCAGAGGCCCTCCGGAGGCCGGAAACAGCCCGTTTGCTGCCTTCCGGTGGGACCGGAAGGCCCGAAAATCCTCCAGAACTGAACTAGGGCAACAGTTGTGTGCCTACTGATATGGCTCTGCGTGCCACCTGTGACACGCACGGGGCTATATGCTGGGTGTGAAATACTCCCAACTGTAAACAAAAGTGAGATATACGTTAGCTATAGTCAACTTACACAATGGGCTTCCCTCGGATTTCCGCCATGATGGTACTTTCTCCTCCAAGATATTCAAAGCAGAGGCTGAGGAAGCTGTAAATCACAAAGGCTGCAAAAAAAAGGGGGGGGAGGGGAGAGATTATTTATTAGAAAGTCTCATCCAGCTGGCTTTCATGGCTAAAGTGGGGCTAGAATTCACTCTCCTAGTGATTGGCCCAAAGTCACCCAGCCAGCTTCCATACCTAATGCAGTACTAGAACTCTCTGTCTCCTAGTGATTGGCCCAGAGTCACCCAGTTGGCTTCCATACCTTAGGCGGGACTAGAACTCACTGTCTCCTAGTGATTGGGCCAGAGTCACCCAGTTGGCTTCCATACCTTAGGTGGGACTAAAACTCACTGTCTCCTAGTGATTGGCTCAGAGTCACCCAGTTGGCTTCCATACCCAAGGCAGGACTAGAATTCACAGCCTCCTGGCTTCTAGACCAGCACCTTAACCACCACACCAAACTGGCTCTCAAACATACACAGAACTCAATATAAAGGCGGAAATTATGACCAATTTCCACCAGATTTTAAATAGGACTGCCTTTCATCCATGCATGTCTTAAGTCCCTGCAAATAGGCTGTCCTTCCTAGCCACACATTGGAAGGATTGTGTAAAATGTTGCCTTTGAACTTGGACCCTTCGGCTCAGTTTATGACCGAATGCCAACCTCCACACCACGCCCACATATCTGGGGTACTAAGTTCTCCAGGGACAGCCGCGAATCCCAGCTCACCTTCATAACAGTCCCGCACCGAGTCAAAGTAAACATAGTACTGATGGCTGCCGATTAGCAGGAGGCTAAGCCATGAATCGAAGGCATAAATGGGGACAATAAAAAGAATCCGGATGATGTAACGCTGCTCATTGGGAATGGTGTAATTTTTCAGGTGCAAGAAGATCTGAAAGGAGAGAGAAAAAATGGGAAGACACAACACAGGATCAGAGGCAGCGTTTCCAGCGAGAAAAACCTACAGAGCCAGTAAGGATCAATGTGCTGTAGCTATTTTTGTGGGGATCTGGCTGCCTGTATTTGTCTCATCCAAAGACCATCTTAAGACCAGCCAAAGAGAGTTTTGGGAACTGGAGGACATAAATACCACACATATCTGCTTGCGTGGCCTTCAACCTGGAATTAATCCCAAAGGTGCTTTTTCAAGAGGCAACTGGACTTTCTGGTTTTTCTTCAGAGATGTTTGCTGAAGCAGAGCTGAAGAAGCTTCTTGGATGAGAAGTGAAATGTTTTCAAAGAAAAACCAGAAAATCCAGTTGCCTCTTGAAAAAAGCACCTTTAGAACAACCATGACCTGAATGACTGAGAATCTCCATAGACCTTGAAGAAGTTCTGAAGAAGCGTCTTGAAAGAAAAACCAGAAAGTCCAGTTGCCTCTTGAAAAAAGAATCTTTGGGACAGCTATGGAGATTCTCAAATGACTGAGAATCTCCATAGACACAACCTGGCATTAGGTGAAGCTTCAGGTCTCCCAAAGCTGCTGGCTTCTAAGCCATGGGAAATCTGGCCTTACAAAAATGCTTCAGCCAGTACGGTTGGTGGTGAAATACTAGGAGTGACCGTTCTGTAACTTCCTTCCACTCTGGGTGGAAACCACAAGTGAACAAGCAGCCAGCAATGATAAGAGGATTAGATCTTGCCAGGGGGGCAATGGAAATGACTTCCCCCATTTTTCTATAAAATAATCAGAATTGAAAAGCAATAAAATATCCTAGGCTAATATTGGCAGGCCTATAAAGACTTCTCTCCAGAGAAAACCCTACTAAACTCAGAAGGCCGAGCTGCCTCACTTGGTAAGAAGCTACAGAGAAGTTCTACCACGATAGCCTTGTCCGATGGCACAGGAAGCAAGACTCCGCATAACCTGATCAAACAGCCATGGCTTCTGACAATCTTTCCCCAAATTGATGCCTTGCACATCTGGACTATCCCCCTCTCCCATCTTACACAGCCACCTGGAAAGACAGGCCCATACAGCGCTACCACCCACCTGGTGGAAAGTAAGGATCAGAGCCGTCCAGACAAAGAGTCCTGAGATGGCTTTTGCCGTGGCAGTGGTCAAAAAGAGGGGTTGGGTCTCCTGGGAGTGATTCTGATCAGCCCTCAGCTGGGAACCGTCCTCAACAATTAAATGGCTGGAGACCATCGGCGAAGAGAAGAAATGGAATGAGGTAGCCACCATGCTGGAAGTCAGGAGCTTTTCCGGGGCGGGAGAAGACCGGTTGGCGTGTATCGTGGTATTCATCTGCTGGAGAGGAGGGAGCAAAGGTGAATGTATTAGGGAGGAGTACCGCACGAGGAAAACTGTCCTGATTGGGAGGAAAGATCAAGGTGAATTGCTGAAGAGACACAGATTATTCATCATATCCTTGTACGTTCTTCTGTCAGGCTCAAGTGATCAGGGACAAGGAGTCGACCTCTTGTGGCTGCGCAAGACCTCCAAACTGATGACGTGTTTTACCCCGCCCTCGGGCCCAGCCTGCTCATCTCCTACATCCTTTTTTTCATCTCTTTTGACCCCCACCTGCTAGCGTCCTCTCCCTTCTCCAAGGAGTTCCATGGGGAAGTTCCAGCCTACAGGGGGCAGGCTGGTCCAAAAGAGATTCAACAAGCAAACTTCGCCAACAAGAAAGAATTCACATCCCAACAAATGAAAGTCCACTCAAACTGGATGCTAGGTGAGTTTGATCACCCTCCTACATATAGCGAATTTCTTGGCTTTGAGTGATGGATATGGATAGCCCTCACGATTGCAGAAGTAACAGCTGGAAGCTTTAAAATTATCCTGTCATCCAAGAAAAAAACATGTCTGGCAAAGATTTGAAGAATCCGACATCTTTGCCTTGTTAGAATACTTTGCCCATCTGATTAGCAAGTGCTAGATTATATTTGCTTTAGCTGAAACACTCCTATTTGCATCCTGTTTTTCTCTCTGTGGAGAGGGCTTTAACATACAGTACCTACCTTTAATACTCTGAGCAAAACACAGCAAATATTTTACACGCAGCCTACTGTAGCTGCCGATGATGCAGCTGCTTTAAAGAGCCACAGACAAAGACTCCAAAGCATTGCAGAGCCTTGACAGTTACATTAACAGTACACCATGTATTTTAAATTAGAAAGTCATATGTTGCTCAAAAGTTTAGTAATTGCTGTTATATTTCCTAATTGTTGAGGTTAAAAGGGGATGGGAGGGAGAAACCTCCTCTTCCTCGTTTCTATTCGACAGAATAGAAACTACACATTTTTTTTTTTGACTCGGGAGAACACACACAAAGATAATCCAGTGACTATTAGAAGCACCGGGCTCTTTTCAACTCTGCACCTCTCATGTCTCTTCTTAATGCTGGGAACTCTTTGTTTGCAAACTCCAAGCAAAGCAAAATAATAATGTGTCCAAGCTTCCAGGACTAAATGGGGGTGGGGTTTTGTACATTCTGGGATATTCTGGACCTCTCTTTCCTAGCATCCAACTAATAATATACTTGTATTTTTAGGGAGGGTGTCCAGAGGGCCCCCTGAGTTGTCACGTTTCCCTCTTTAGCTATCCATGCCTTACATTTCTCTCACCTTCTATTCTAGGCATTAAGACATACATATACACACACTCAATTTTTTTCCCCAAGAAAGGCATTCATTACAAAAATAACTTTTATGATAGACAACTAAGCAACTAAGGATAAAGACCAGCTGCTCCATTTTATTAATCTTTGCTTAGTTGAGCTGTAGTAAATTCTGCCCCCCATCTTAGCTGGCCAATGACATCAGCCCCCTATATAGACATTCTGTAAATCTGAATAAATCTTTTCGCAAGAGGCTTAGGGTTACCACACCATCTGCTTTTTTCAGCCCAAACAGAGCCCCAAGGTGTCACTCCTTCTTCCCAAACAATCCTAATTTTTTCCAACCTTTCCCAGTGTCAACTGTCTCTACATTTCACTTTAGGAAAGCATTAGAATAGAATGGTTTTTTATAACAATTCTGTAAGAAAAACAAACTGGATGACTTGAGTTTTGAGGCTGCAATCTTGCACATATCTAGAAAAAGTTGCACCATTAGGACGTTTCCCCATCCAGTGATTACACTATAAATCTGGAAAGATTCGTGTGACTAAAACAAAGTAGTTTGAAAAGAAAAGGACACTAAGACAGGGGTCTCCAACCTTGGCAACTTTAAGAGTTGTGGACTTCAACTCGGGAGTTGAAGTCCATAAGTCTTAAAAGTTGCCAAGGTTGGAGACCCCTGCTCTAAGATATTCCCTTGGAAAAGGTAACTATAAAGATTCCCCTCGCACATATGTGCTAGTCGTTCCTGACTATAGGGGACGGTGCTCATCTCCGTTTCAAAGCCAAAGAGCCAGCGCTGTCCAAAGACGTTTCCGTGGTCCTGTGGCCGGCATGACTTAATGCCAAAGGCGCACGGAACGCTGTTCCCTTCCCACCAAAGGTGGTCCCTATTTTTCTACTTGCATTTTTTACATTCATTCAAACTGCTAGGTTAGCAGAAGCTGGGACAAGTAACAGGAGCTCACCCCGTTACTCGGCACCAGGGATTCGAACTGCTGAACTGCCGACCATTCGAACGACAAGCTCAGCAACTTAGCCACTGAGCCACCATGTCCCTTATTCCCTTGGAAAACCTCAACCTAATTTTCTTCTCGTTGCAAGGATGGCAAATTTCTTCCTGAAAAGACACACCAGTACTACTACTGTTTTAAGTCACCTGCCCCATTTTAAGGGCTTCTATTAAAAATAATTACATTTTTAATAAAGGGGCAAAGGCAACTTTTTTAATTAAAAAGTTGCCTCATTTCCCTACAGCGTAAGAGTGATGAGGAGATCAAGCTGTTAGGAGCCAATTACGGCGTATTTGTAATTAAGAAATGCTTTGGTTAAGATTCATTTATTCATCCTAGAATCTAAAAGACAAAAGGAGCCCCATTCTCAACTCAAGGCAGGAAACAATTAAAACATCCCAGTCCAGCTTCTGTCTGAATGCATACTATAAAGATGGACCAGCCCATGACTGAATAAGAGGCTATTTAGTTAACCTGATGACATCACCACTACTCAAATCTCTTCATAGTTTCTTCCTTAATTAAGATTATCATAAATACAAATGAAGAGAAAGATAGAGAAGGAAAGAAAAAAAGAAAGAAAGAGAAAGAAAGAAAAAAGTAAGTGTAGGATAAAGGGGGGGGGGAAGGCATTGACTTCCAACTTTTTTTTTTTTAATGCAGTAAAGTACAAAATAAAATTACAGCTTCAACTTTTTACTTTTACATACTTAGTATTTCTGTACCAACATATTAATCAGTAGATCCTAGAGTCAATATTTTTTAATGTCTCAAGCACAAATTTCAAAGTGATTTCCAGGTAGAAACAAAAGTAGATAGATTATCTCGGATTAAAACAGTTCATTTTGCCATCTCTGCTAGCCATCCTTTTTATTCTTTTTCATAGTATTCTTTTTTTTTATTCCCAACATTTAATTTGGCTTCAATGCAAGTGACCTGATGACCCTAGTAAACTTTGTCATTTCAACCGATGAAAGCAACCACTTGTCTTAAAAAAAGAGAAAGACCTTTTCTGGGCCAGTTGAAATGTCCATCACCTCTCCCTTACTTACAACCTTCTCCCTTTTTGCTTTGCCAATTAACCCAAGTTTTTAGATGTTCCGTTACCTATTCGATGGATCCAGGCTTCTAGCGTTCTTGCCAAACAGAAGAACAGGTTGATAAATTGCCACTCTCGTGAGCTTTCCAGACACACAAATCTTTGTTATGAATCCACCAGCTTTATTGATGCCCTTTTCAGCTGCCGGGAGAAAACTCTCCAGGGCCGGATACATGCTTACTCACCCCCATGTGGTAGACAATGCAAGCGTTTCAGTGGTCTTGTGCTTACAAGTACACAGAAGCCTAAAAATACACCTCTCCCTACTCCTAGGAGGTGGGAAAGAGAAGCAGAGGGTGGAGGGATTCAAGGATCTGAGGAGCAACTCCAGCTGATAGGTGGGTGGTAACCACAACATTGGACGATGCAATGAGGTTATGCAGATTATTCCAGCCATCAGCTGACCACCAGAGTCCTCCCCAGGCTCAGATGTCCCTGTTCCGTCAACGCTTGGCTCTTCTCTGACCATTGGAGAGCCGGCCAAGGAGGGAGCTTTGGAGCAAGGTACACGCTGGTACTATCACAACATCAAACATTAACCAGCCTGTGAAGAAGCTGGTAGGCAAGGAAAGGAAGTCGCAAGAGACCCAGATAGCGTTCCCTTCTTCCTTGTTTGCTTTCCAAGAACACAGAGTAGTCCTACCCAGCTGGGAGAGACCCGAAAGCTACTTTAAAAGAATAAATAACCCAAAGAGACCCACGCTAGAAGAAGTGGACGGAGAAAGATCGAAGCTTTTAAATACAGTAATAACTTTATTGTCATTGTACGTGTATACATAGTATACCCATGCAATGAAATTATAAGTTTTGAAGGAGATCCAGAAGATCCTCTGCCTTTTCTGCTATTAAAAAGGATTCTTATCTGTTCCCCTGAATCCAGGAGATTCTAAGGGAGCCCAGACCACGAAACCCATCTGGATAAAGAGAACTTATCAAATTTGCCTGGGAGAAACACGAGCAATTCTTGAACGTGTCAACTGGATCTCAGGAGTTCCCTTTGGAAGAACAAAAAACGGTCCAGCAAGTTTCAGCCTAGCAGCTCAAAACAGCCTCTACGAACTTCCCTGTAATGTTTTTCTTAATCACAATCGGGCACCGGCTCACTCATTCGCAACCGCTTTGCTTACCCACGGTCTCAGTTGTGGCCGTAACTCGAGGACTTCCTGTATTCTGGACATTATTCTCGCCGCCAAGGTAGCCACGCCGCCTGTGCCAAGACAGGGAGGAATTTCGGAGGAGCATGCATCGCTCACCTTGGCTCTCGTGGCCCTACCAAACCTGTTGTGTTGCTTTTCGCCAACCTGCGTGGCCCGACACGAGAGCCCGCTCAGCCGGTGCTGGGCCTTGGAAGCCCAGCAGCCTCTTCTCACCTACTGTCAGCCGGATTCTTCCCCCGTGAGCAAAGCAGGTGGGGCTGAACTCCACCCAGGGCCTCTGTTTATTCGGAGCAATGGGCTGAGCTTACTGGCCAGACAAGCCAGCTCAGCTCAACTTGCTTTAGCCTGGGGCAGGGCTGATGTTTTAGCCCCTCCTTGCTTAATCAGCAGCAAGCAAACTCTTCAAGGGTTTTCTGTGGGACAGGCAAGAGACTGGCTGGCCTCTTGGAGCCCTTAACCCGGATTCCTGTAGGCTAATATAGAAACCCTCTTTCCGGTTGGCTCAAATGGGTCCTGTGGTTTTCTTGGATCAACAGCAGCACGATATAATTTGCAGGGACTGTTGCTGGGAATCTGTATTTCCCATCCTAGATAACAGGAGACAATGAGTTCTAGTCCTGTCTTAAGCAATGAAGCCAGCGAGGTAGCCTTAGACAAATCACCAGGAGATGGCGAGTTCTAGTCCTGTCTTAAGCAATGAAGCCAGCTAGATGACCTTAGAGACGGATCACCATGAGATGGTAAATTCTAGTCCCACCATAGGCATAAAACCCAGCTGGGTGACTTTGGGCCAATCAGCAGGAGACGGGGAATTCTAGTCCCACCTTGGGCAGGAAAGCCGGCTAGGTGACTTTGGGCCAGCCACTCTCTCTCAGCCCAACCCACCTCACAAGGTTGTTGTTGTAGAGGAGGAAGTGTTTGATGTTTGCTGCCTTGAGTTACTTGTAAAAATAATGAAAGGCGGGATGCAAACAAACAAAATTCTAAGATATTCTAGAGGCCTCCCTTTCAAGTGTTAACTCGGTCCAATCTGGTTTGACTTCTAAAATCAAACAAGTGCCTGCTAAGCTCCAGATTTCAGGGCCCTTCCTCTTTAACTACACAACTACATAAAAATTTTGGGATTTCTTTGCTGGATTTCAAACTATTTTGCTAATGCCAAGGTCCTTGGGGAAAAAAAGCTCTGTTTGAAATCGTTGGGGTTTGACATTTGAATTAAGCCCATTAGGATTGCAAGGACAAAACCTTTTGGGCAAAATCAGGCTGGCTAAAATTATATATATATATATATATATATATATATATATATATATATATATATATATATATATAAAATTAATTTATAATTCACTGATAAGGAAATAAAGGGAGACTAATATAGATCTATTTCAAGCTATTTAGCTCTCATCAGCTAGCCATATATATAATATAAATATAAATTTGGTATAAAATGCTTTGCCGTGAATGCGACTGCTTGAGGGCTCCTGGATTGGAGCTGAAAGGCGAAAGGGATGCAGTATGCTCCCTCCCATATGCTGGGGTAGACCAGGTGTCTCAGGAGACTTTGCAACATGATCTCCAACATCACAGTTACACAGAAGTCACTGCTATTAGTCCCCACTGGGCTTATGCTCAGGTAAGGGCAGCCGAAGGTGCATGAAATTTTCCCTTTGATTGAATTTTCCAAAGCCTTTCTGTGGAACTTCAAAACAATGCTTTTTTTTCTTCATTTGACCGTATCAGAATTAAATTAAATCTACAGGAATGCAGAGGTAGACAGACATCACTTAATGTAAATATTTGCTCTTTTGTCCAGAGGGCACAGAATCAGAAGTCTGAATTCAGAATATTGGGATTCAGTCTAATGCCATAATCCTCAGTCCTTGTTTGGGACATCCCTTATCAAACTCAGAGTAATTTACTCGACTCAAATCTATTGTGTGAAGGCAGACGCTGGGATTATTTTATCTTTCAGTCTGATTTGCTGCTAGGTTCATTCCGTAGGCCATTCTTTAATTGTAAAAACTTGACCAGGGTCCTTAACACCATATTCTTACGCATGTCTACATGGTTCAGTTTTTTTAAAATATATATATATTTAATTGATATAGCCAGCCTCTCTCAAATAAGTGACTCTGGGCAACCAATATAACAAAAAAAATTGAGTTAAAAATGGGATGTGAAGCCTGTCCGCAGTTTATTTTGGCATCTGAGATTTTAAAGTTGCAACAACCTTTTATGTGACTTGGTCCACAGACTGTGCTTCAAAACAACTGTAGGTCTGAAACAGGTGTGACACCAATCTATAAACTGGATTGAGCTCGGCTGGATGGGTGACTTCTACCTGAGTCTCACATCTGTCCGTATTAAAAGTCCTTGGCTTTTTTTGTGAGGAATAATACTTTTTCTTAAAAAAAAAATACTGTGCCTTACTTGCCCTCTTGGTAGCAAGATAGGCAGCTTAAAAAGTTAAATCTCTCTCTCTCTCTCTTTTTCTATCTCTGTATCATCTATCACTGCCTGTCTGTCTGTCTATCTACAGTATCTATCTATTTATCTATCATCTATCTATCATCTATCTCTCAATCATCTATCTGTCTGTCTATCTCTCATCTCTCATCTATCTCTCTATCTCTCATCTATCTCTCAATCATCTATCTATCTCTCAATCATCTATCTATATCTATCTCTCATCTATCTCTCTCATCTATCAATCATCTATCTCAATCATCTATCTCTCATCTATCTATCAATCTATCTCATCTATCTATCTCTCATCTCTCTTCCTTAAAAGAGCCTGCAATACTTTTTCAAACGGCCTCATTCTGTCCTCCGTGTTAAGAAAACCCGCTTCTCTCTTCGTGGTCAACGCCCACCCTCTAGTAATCAACCAGAGAAGCTAAAAATAAAAAGACCCAGTCAAACTTTCAAACAAACCTTGGAAAATCGGAACGCAGACCTGCTTACCTCGGTCCTGGAGCTCCGTTGACCTCCGTGGGTCTGAAAAGCAGATCAGGCTGGTGGGAGTCTTCACTGGGTGGGCGAAGTTACCTTACACTTCCTACGCGGTTGCTGCCAGACCGATACAAATTCGAGTTAAGGCTCTTGCTCGCCTGACCCAACCCAACCCAACCTCGCCCCGTTTCCCGGCTTCGCTCCCTCCACCGACCCCACCGGACGTCCCGGTCCCAAGCCAAGCCTGGAACTCACCTGCCTAGCATCCCGAAGCCGGCCGGCGAAGGGTGGAAAGTTGCGGCCGTCGATTCCTCTTCTTCCCTGGGGAGGAACCCCGAGATCTGCGCTGGGAGATTTGCGCGAGTTCCCGTGCTTCCCTAAGGCCGGAGCGCCTCGCAATGCCAACTTCTCCTCCCTGCCCCCCCTTGTCTACCTACCTACCTGCGGTACCTGCCCGATCTCCGGCCCAGGAAGCGGCCGTCCCACCTGGCGCGCCGCCCGGCCGCTTCCTCCTGGCTTTCTCAGCCGGCTGCCCGGCAGCACCTTCCCCGGAGACTCCTCCTCTTCCCGCTCCCTGCCCAGCTCAGTGGGGTGGAGAGGCGGCCAGGCTTACCTTACCCGCCCCTTCTCGGGCACCGGGACTCGTGCCAGGCGATCTCTGACCGGGCGGGGAGGATTTGCGCCGTTCTCCTGCCGAATCTGCGCTCTGTGGCTCGGCGTTAAGCTTTAAAGAACTTCCACCCTGGTGTGAATCCGACCCAACTCGTTTGCAAGCTTTATGCTCAGAATAAGAGAGTCGGAAGGGACCTTGGAGGTCTTCTAGTCCAACCCCCCCCCCCCCACCTCTGCTCGAGCAGGAGATCATACACCATTCCGGGCAAATGGCTGTCCGATCTCTTTTTGAAAACCTCCAGTGTTGGAGCATTCACAACTTCTGGTGGCAAGCTGTTCCACTGGTTAATTGTTCTCACCGTCAGGAGAGTTCTGCTTAATTCTAGGTTGCTTGATTCCTTTCCATCTATTACTTCTTGTCCTGCCTTCTGGTGCTTCGGAGAATAGGTTCACCCCAGGGGTGAAATCCAGCAGGTTCTGACAGATTCTGGAGAACCAGTAGCGGAAACTTTGAGCAGTTCAGAGAACCGGCAAATGTCGCCTCTGGCTGGCCCCAGAGTGGGGTGGGAATGGAGATTCTGCAATATCCTTCCCCCAGGAGTGGGGTGGGAATGGAGATTTTGCAATATCCTTCCCCCAGGAGTGGGGTGGGAATGGGGATTTTGCAGTATCCTTTCCCCTGCCATGCCCTCAGAACCGGTAGTAAAAAAAATGTGAATTCCACAACTAGTTCACCCCTCTTCTCTGTGACAGCTCCTCAAATAGTTATCATGTCACTCATAACCAAGAAAGCCACAAATTCCTTTATGGGGGGGGGGGGTGAGGAATAGAGCAAGGGAGAGCAACTCTGACCACTTTACAACCTGTGGACTTCAACTCCCAGAATTCCCAGGCCAGACATGATCATCAGCATGTTAGGGTGGAAACAATACTGTTTAACTTTCTTTTTTAAGGAGTCAATTAGACAGACCAACATTACTGGAAACATATTGCAATTCCTTTATTGTTTTACTCAAGCAAGAACAAAATAACCGTAGTTTCCGAAGATGGCAGCAAAGCTATTCTGAATTTATTCAGGCTGTTTTCGGAATGAGAAAGGATGGAGAGGAAAGCCTCAACAGGAAGATGTGATCTGAACTACTTCCGATGTGCTATAAAACTGAAATGTAAGGGGAAAAAAATGAAGTGTGTGCGTTTGTTAAATACTGCAGCTGGGAAAAAGCTGCCTCCTGTTCAACTCTTGAAACTTCCATGGGTTTCCGCAGAAAAATCCAATTAACTACAAGGAAAACCTGATGTAAAATTTGCTGAGGCTAATTTCTAGGTAGGTACAACATCAAAGTTTTTAATGGTTACAGCAAGTTTTGGAACAGGTATTTGTGAATGTTTGTGTAACTTGAATGGACACCCGTCGTGTCAGCTTATCCACAAATGTTCATTATTAAGGTTCAAAATAAGAAAAAAGTGAACATGTACATCAAGAGAGTCGAATCTTGGCAACTTTAAAACCTGTGGACTTCAAGACCTGATTTTGAGACCTGTGGACTTCAACTCCCAGAATTCCCCAGCCAGCACAGCTGTGCTGGCTGGGGAATTCTGGGAGTTGAAGTCCACAAGACTTAAGGTTGCCAAGGTTGGACACCCCAATGTACACAATCAAGTTTGCATCCAAACCAACATTAACCTCAGCCAGACATCTCTGGCATCCAAAGAATTCTTCCAGCCCATCATCACCACACTCGGCATTGGTGGATGAGTTCCTTCAACGCCCGGATGCCTTCAATGCTTTTGTCCTTCAGGGCCATGGCTAGTAGAACAGTCTTGTTGCCAGCTTCCTGAGACACGGAGGTGACCAGATGCTTGGCGGAGATGTGGATGAGAGGCTGAAAGCAAGCCAAGAAGATCTTAAGAGAACACTTCTCCCCCAACTTCACCTTCTCCACCTCTTCCCTCCATGGTGTGGTCATCTGGCTAAGCCATCAAGAAAACTGGTGTCCCTTTTTCACCCCCCCATCCCTCTTTTCCATTTAAGAAAGAAGATTATAAATGTACAAATATGAAATGATAGATTGGGTAAAACGGGAAAGAAATTGGAAAGAAAGTATACTTTATTAGAAAATTGGAGTTGCTCGGATACCAAATAAGGGAAATATTGCACAACAAAGGAGAGAGAAAGGAGAGAGGAGGAGAGGGAGAGAGGGGAATGGAAGAAAGGGGAAGGAGAGGAAGAAAGGATAGGGGACAAGAGCAGGAGAGAAGGTGAGAAAGGGGGAAAAAACGGGAGGAGTGGGGAAGAGGAAGGGGAAGTAGGGGAGGAGAGGAGAGGAGGAGGAAGAAAGTAGAAGAGAAGTGGGAGGGAGGGGAAAGAAGGAAAAGAAGGTTTGTTGTGAAAAGAGGGAAAAGAGAAGGTAGAAGAGCAGCCCCAAATGTGATTAAAATGTCTTTATTTTTATGCTTTCGTTAGAAAAAATATGTATATACACGATCGATTATGGATAAGAGAATGCACATTTACAATATGTGTATAAGAAATAAAATTAAAAAACTTTTTCAAAAAAGAAAAAAAGAAAGAAAGAAAGAAAGAAAGAAAGCTGGTGGACTCCCGAGAAAACAAAGGAAGGGAAAAAGGAGAAAGGAAGTCAAGGCAGATACTTGGCGGTAACTAAGATAGGGATGGGAGGAAAAATACCTCATCTTTGCCGAGGAGGACTTTGGTGGTCCACAAAGGTCTGTTGATCCCATCAGGCACTGCGTCAGGCTCCACCGAGACCAGCGTCCCCATCTTTCCATACTGGGTCACCACCACCAAGATCGTGGCTCCAAAGGCCGTGCAGACCACCTCCGTCGGGATGCCACCCACGATTTCTCTGTTCTGCTTTGAGACTGGGATGGGCTCGGTCGCCATAGCAGGAATCGGCCCTTTGCCCTAAAGGAAACCATCAGTAAGGAGGACAACGCAACATCTCCAGATGCTTTCAAGCCAACTTCTCTCCGTGAGAGAAGGCTACGCTTCTGCTTCTTGGGCAGACGGTCCTTGATTTGGACCCTGGATCTTCACAGTTAACTTGTCAGTAAGGAGACCAAGAGAAAAGTTCGCTTGGCAAAGAAATCTTAACCTTAAGCCCCAACTGTTCCAAGCATCCATCTCTAAGGGGCACAGTGTGTCTGTCTATCTGGATTTCCTTCCTTCCTGCTTCCACCTATCACCTACCTCTCCTTCCTTCCTTCCTTTCCTCCCCTCTTTTGTTTCTTTCCTCCCTCTATTCCTCCCTCCCTCCTTCCTTCCTTCCTCTCCTCCCTCCCTCCTCCTTCCCTCTTTTGTTTCTTTCCTCCCTCTATTCCTTCCTTCCTTCCTCCCTTCCTCCTTTGTTTCTTTCCTCCCTCTATTCCTCCCTCCCTCCTTCCTTCCTTCCTTTCTTCCTCCTCCTTCCCTCTTTTGTTTCTTTCCTCCCTCTATTCCTTCCTTCCTTCCTTTTCTCCCTCCCTCCTTTGTTTCTTTCCTCCCTCCTTCCTTCCTCCCTCCTCCTTCTCTCTTTTGTTTCTTTCCTCCCTCCTTCCTTCCTTTCCTCCCTCCCTCCTCCTTCCCTCTTTTGTTTCTTTCCTCCCTCTATTCCTTGCTTCCTTCCTTCCTTTTCTCCCTCCCTCCTTTGTTTCTTTCCTCCCTCCTTCCTTCCTCCCTCCTCCTTCTCTCTTTTGTTTCTTTCCTCCCTCCTTCCTTCCTTTTCTCCCTCCCTCCTCCTTCCCTCCTTTGTTTCTTTCCTCCCTCCTTCCTTCCTCCCTCCTCCTTCCCTCTTTTGTTTCTTTCCTCCCTCTATTCCTCCCTTCCTTCCTTTCTCCCTTCCTCCTTGTTTCTTTCCTCCCTCTATTCCTTCCTTCCTTTCCTCCCTCCCTCCTTCCTTCCCTCTTTTGTTTCTTCCCTCCCTCCCTTCCTTCTCTCAACCACAAAGCAAAAAAACAATGAATGGGTAAAACCACTTTCACCTTCGCTTAAACCTTCTGTCGCCCTTGCCTGGGTCCCAAATCTCTGCGTTCACTTTCTCTCCTGCGAAGCTTTTTCCAACGGACTCGGCTTCGCTGCCCCAGCCCCAGCCCACCACCGGCGCCTCGTGCCAACCCGGAACCCGCGTGCCAAGCCTGGAGGGCTGGCGGGTGGGAGGACGCCTTAGCTGCCAGGCTGCCCTCTCCGGTGGAAGCGGCGGAGGCCGCGCCGTCCAAGGGGTCGGGGGTGGGCGGGTGGTCCGGCGTTAGGGCCCCCTTGCCCGGAGGAGAGAAGGGGGAACGCAGCGCCCGCCCGGCCTCCGCCTCTCCAGCCAGCCGGGCGTGCGCGCAGGATGCGGGTGGGCGCAGCTGCGGCTCTCCAGGGCGCGTGGCTCGCCTGGGTTCGGTTGTCCACGGCCGGCCCGGATCTCCCCTTGCAGCCCGCTTGCTCCGACCGAGCCCTGCCTTGCCTGCTTACTTTCCAAGCGGTCGTTTCCTCCGCCTCCGCCGGTCTGAGCTGCTTCTGCTCGCGTCCCCTCCTCCCGGGCGGAGCGCCAAGCTGGGCGGAGCGCTTCCCCGAAGCCCTGGAGTCTCTGGGCGTGTGCAGAGCGCCTCTTCGGTTTGACTCCGCGCGGCCCGAGGGAAGCGGACCTTGGGTCGAAGCGAAGCGGGAGACGTCGGCCGCCTCGCTGCCCCAAAGCGAAAGTTGGCATTGCAAAACTGGATGCCAAAGAAAGAAGAGGGGCAGCGGGCTGGAGAAGGGCGGAGGGGAGCTGCACCAAGGGGCAGGAAGATTTTAGCTATGGTTTATTGACTAAGCCGGAATCAAACAACATGCTAAACATTAAACCAGAATGGCTGGGTTGATATATTATGCCGGTGTTTCTCAACCTTGGCAGCTTTAAGATGTGCGGACTTCAATTCCCAGAATTCTCTAGCAAGGCTGGCTGGGGAATTCTGGGAGTTTGTTTATTTATTTATTTATTGGTTCGATTTCTATGCTGCCCTTCTCCGGAGACTCAGGGCGGCTTACAATGCGTTAAGCAATAGCCTTCATACTTTTGTATATACTGCTTAGTAGGGCTTTCGCCCCCCCCCCCCCCAAAGCAGTGTTCTTTTTTATACAAAGTCAGCTTATTGCCCCCACAATCCGGGTCCTCATTTTACCTACCTCGAAAGGATGGAAGGCTGAGTCAACCTTGAGCCTGGTGAGATTCGAACTTGCAGTAATTGCAGGCAGCTGGTGCTGCTTAACAGCACTTTAGTCTGCTGCACCTTCAAGTTGCCAAGGTTGAGAGAGCCTGCTTTAGGCTAAGGGAGAAACAAGCAAAACCACATTCTGGTTTATGGATTGTGTGCGTGCCGCTTGTGGGTTTAAATCTCCGTCCTTCCACCGCTTCCAGCCATACGTAACCAATCTGGGAAGGCGGGGGGTCCCTGAATGGAGAAGTGGGCCTTCCCCAAAACAGAACCAATCAATCGAACTCCTTTTCTAAAAAAAAAGAAAAACCCCAATCATGCATTAAAGGGGGGCTTTTAATACACGGACCCAGTGATTAATTGGCAACATCTTTTTATAGTTGATCAAAATGTTCCTAATTAATACGGCCGATTCGCCCAATATAGCAAATGTTAATTTAAACCCCATTGATTTAAGGAGCACTGATTCATACTTGGAGGCATGTCGCTGAGATTAACGGCCCTTATTTTCTTTCCTGAAAACTGCAGACCTTTAATTTCGATATGATTTATTTGCAGGGACTGATGGACTGGGGGGTGGGGGAGAGTGGGGGCAAGGGAGCCACTGTGCTCTCAAGGGTTGAAAGACACAAATTAATGCAAAACCTAGACGAAGTGCTTTGGAACAGAAATAAGTCATGCGAGAAGAGAACCAAAAAAACACCCAGTTCTTCAGGGGGGAAAAAACAACCCCCAGCTCAGAAATTATTATACAGAAAATTTCTGAGAAGCTTTTGCCTCCAGCTGAGAAAATGCTTGCAAACTGTTCCATGGTTACATTGATCTCTATCTATCTATCTATCTATCTATCTATCTATCTATCTATCTATCTATTTATCTATCTATCTATCTATCTATCTATCTATCTATCTATCTATCTATCTATCTTAGCCAACTTGTACAAGATGAAAATGGAAAAAAGCAAGTTCAGGCGGCATTCCTCATTTGCTGCCTTCTAGGGCTGTTTGAACTGCGTCTCCCAGAGTTCCATGCGAGGCTGGCTAAGGAATCCTGGGAGTTGAAGTCCCTGCACATCTGGTGGGTGTGCCATTGAGGAAACTGGGCAGGGAGAACATTCACACAGTAATTCCTCTAGAGGGCAGCAGAGTTCCATAGAAAAGCTTGCCATTGCTGACTGCCTTCTCCATCAGCATCTCCCTGCTGGCTGTGGATTATGGTTCTGAATCTCGGTTAGCAATCTTGGTTTATCTTCACACTTTCTGGAAGGGGGCTAAGGATCCCATATCACTTCTTTCTCCACCATTAAAGCCTTTCCCTACTCCAATGTTTCTCAACCTTGAGCCCCTTGAAGATGGGTGGACTTCAACTCCCAGAATTCCTCAGCCTGGGGAATTCTGGGAGTTGAAGCCCACCCATCTTCAAGGGGCCCAAGGTTGAGAAACACTGTCATAATGTTTATTTTGGCAGGGATGGTAACGTCAACCCATGGTAACGTGGCTTCTCCTCCATAAACTATGATCAAACCCATGTTGGTTTCTTTGATAAGCCACAGCTAAGCATCGTTGCAGAGATGCAACAGTTGGGATGAAAGTCCCCCGTCATCTCCCCTCCTCTTACAACAGAAAAGTTATTTTTATTATTTTTAAAATTGTTTTAATTGCTTTCTGAGCTCCAGCTAAAGGAGAGGGTTCCTCTCCCATGCAGGAAGGCCAGATCTGGGGAGGGGTCTTCCTCCCTGAACTGGCCCCTCTCTTCTCTCCCCCTCCTTTTCTTTTAGCCCTGGTTTGGCTGAGATGATCACGGAGGAGGGAAAAAAATATGTGCTAATGGGAAATTGATCCTTCAGTGGCATGAAGATTGAGTCACCCTGTGGGAGGGGGAATTGTGGGGGATGGGGGGGTGGGGAGATACCGAGCGATTTTATTTTGCAAAAGCTTAACTAGTTACAGAATAGCATTGGGGAGGGGGGACGGTGGAGGTCTTCTAATCCAAATCCAGCCCAAGCAGGAGACTCTATACCAGGGATCGGCAACCTTAAACACTCAAAGAGCCATTCCTTTTTCTTTCACTCTGGCGTCTCCTGGTGCCGCGATGTCAATAAATGGTATGTTTCGGTCAGAGGTGGGTTTCAGCAGGTTCTGACCAGTTCTGGAGAACCAGTAGCGGAAATTTTGAGTAGTTGGGAGAACCGGTAGTACAAATGCTGACTGGCCCCCCGCCCCCATCTATTCTCTGCCTCCCAAATCCCAGCTGATCAGGAGGAAATGGGGATTTTGCAGTAACCTTTCCTTGGAGTGGGGAGGGAATGGAGATTTTACAATATCCTTCTCCTGCCATGCCCACCAAGCCACACCCCACACCCACCAAGCCATGCCCACAGGACCAGTAGTAGTAGTAGTAGTAGTAGTAGTAGTAGTAGTAGTAGTAGTAGTTTGTTGTTGTTGTTGTTATTGTTATTATTATTATTATTATTATTATTATTATTATTATTATTATTATTATTATTATTATTATTATTATTATTCCTCCTCCTCATTCTCAATTCCATGTGATCAGCTGTCCAGGACCTCAAACCCATGTGGTCCTGCTTCATCATTAAACCATCTTTCCAATCAGCCTCCATATTTCCAGTGCCTTTCTCCCAGCTTGGAACTAAACCAGATGGATATTGATGAATGTAGCTTTTCTTTTATGTACACTGAGTGCGTATGCACCAAGACAAATTCCTTGTGTGTCCAATCACACTTGGCCAATAAAGAATTCTCTTCTATTCTATTCTCTTCTCTTCTCTTCTCTTCTCTTCTCTTCTCTTCTCTTCTCTTCTCTTCTCTTCTCTTCTCTTCTCTTCTCCTCCCCTCCCCTCCCCTCCCCTCCCCTCTCTACCCTATGACTGTCATTAACTGTTCTATCTTATCATTCTTGACGAACGTATCTTTTCTTTTTATGTACACTGAGTGCGTATGCACCAAGACAAATTCCTTGTGTGTCCAATCACACTTGGCCAATAAAGAATTCTATTCTATTGTATTCTATTGTATTCTATTGTATTCTATTCCATTCCATTCCATTCCATTCCATATTTTCTATTCTATTCTATTCTATTCTATTCTATTCTATTCTATTCTATTCTATTCTATTCTATTCATCCCATCCCATCCCATAATCCCATCCCATCCCATCCCATCCCATCCCATATTTTCTATTCTATTCTATTCTATTCTATTCTACTCTACTCTACTTTACTCTACTCTACTCTACTCTATTCTATTCATCCCATCCCATCCCATCCCATCCCATATTTTCTATTCTATTCTATTCTATTCTATTCTATTCTATTCTATTCTATTCTATTCTATTCTTCCAACACCCTCCCCCTTTACAAGATAAAACGAGAACCCCTTCCCAACCGCGTCCGCAGAGACCGAAATATCGGCAGAGACGGGCATCTGTTTGACGGTCTCCTCCTCCTTCTCCCCTCTTCCTTTCCCCCAAATTGCTGGGCTCCATCAGGATTATTGGTTAGCCCAGTTGGGCTTCTGCTCAGCGTTATTTCAGACCCAGCGTGGGGTTGCTGCTGAGCACTGGGTGATTAACGATGGCATTAATCATCCTACCGGTTCTTGCCTGCCATATTTCAATTAAATGGTAAACTTGTGCTGGAGATCAGTCATTAACTTTCCAGGCGTGAGAAATGGTTCTTCGGGGCCCCTTTCGGAACATCCCGTCACAGCTGCATATTGGAAATACAATATTTTGTCCCTCCCTGGACAAAATATTGCAAAGGAGGTTAACCCTCCCCGGGGCTGTTCCAGAAGATGGTTTCTCCCCCTCCTCTGAAAGAGCTATTTGCCATTCAAGATAAGAATTAAAGCGGTAATAGTTTGTTTGAGATCAGTGTTTCCCCAACTTTAAGATGGGTGGACTTCAAATGGTGGTGCTGGGGAAGGCTCTGGAGAGAGAATAGAAAAGAATAGGAATTGGAATAAAATTAGAATTACAATAGAATTTGAATTACAATAGAATAGTATTGGAAGGGAAGGGAAGGGAAGGGAAGGGAAGGGAAGGGAAGGGAAGGGAAGGGAAGGGAAGAGAAGAGAAGAGAAGAGAAGAGAAGAGAAGAGAAGAGAAGAGAAGAGAAGAGAAGAGAAGAGAAGAGAAGAGAAGAGAAGAGAAGAGAAGAGAAGAGAAGAGAAGAGAATGTTGGAAGGGAACTTGTAGGTCATCTAGTCCAACCCCCCCCCCCCCCCCAAGCAGGAGACCCTACACCATTTCTGACAGATGGCTAGGAACTTGCGAGAAAACAAGCAAGCTCAGAGAGCACCAAGGAGCCCTCGTTTCAACCCTGAGCTACAAAAATTCTCCTTTATTAGTGTGCTACGGTTGTGCTAGAAGAAAATGTTCAGTCCCTAACCGGACTCTACCCAAGTTGGATGTTAAACACAGAGTGGAATCAAATGTAACCCCCCCCACCCATTTCTGTTTCTCCTTATTCATGAGGTCTGGAAACTTGCATCTTTCAGCTTTCTCTTCCTGTGGCCTGCCCTGATGCAGGATAGCCATGGTACCACAAGAGAAAACCCTGCAAGGACCAGAGGTTGCTCTGCAGATTTTGGAAGTTGAAGGCCGTGAGATCTCTTCCTCCCCATGTATAAATCCGCCCTCCATCCTGTTTGGACTGAACATCTGGATTCCTTCCTCTACAGCAGATGCCATTTCCAGAATCCCCTTGTCCTTCCCTCCTCCGGTTTGCTTCTATATTAAAAATAGGTTTATGTCATTTTTATTTAATCAAAGGGTTCATTAAAAGAGAATCAAAGCATGGAAGAACAAAAAAAAGAGGAGAGAGAGAGAGAGAGAGAGAGAGAGAGAGAGAGAGAGAGAGAGAGAGAATGAGAAACCTCTAGAGGAAGAAAGTATGAAATCATGGTTAGATACATCAGTCAAAGGCCTGCAGGAGAGCAAGCCTAACCGTTTCCCGATTAAAGGAGGGGAGAGAAATAAAGGCGAGTGACTAGGAAACATCTCTTTTTGTGTGTGTGTTTCTTCTGCAGTCCCTCTGGAGCTGCACAACATCACACACATTAGGGACCCGATGAACTTGTTTAATGTGTTTTTTGCCTCTCTCCCGCCCGCAACAGTTGTCTAAATTGCCATTATTTCATTTCCCAGCGTTGCACGGAGACTCACTCGCGGCATCGCCCCGCACCGCCTGCCAAAAAAGGAAGATAAAGAATGTTAATATTCTTCATGGTGGTTCTTAACTCCTCCAAATCCCAAATTGTTTTCCCCAAGTGTCGGGCAGTTTGCAAGTTTTCACAGTCCTGAGGCTCTGAAGCAAACTTCTCTAAATGATTCCTTGGGAGGGAGGGAAGGAGGGAAGACGTGATGGAAAGCATCAAGCTAGTCCTCAGTGACCTGGGCGAGGGGAGAAACCAGTGTTTCAGTGTGATCTGTGTAGGAACAAGATCCTTCTCTGGGGATGGGGTTTTTTTATTTTGGGGTGATTAAAAGGAATTGAAACAAGCTCAGAGGTTGCCGTAAGGTTTTGGGCAGGAGGGCTGTGAGGGCAGGGAAGGGGTCAATAGGACCATAAGGAAGGCTGAGCGCCAAAGAATTGAGGCCTTTGAACTATTGTCCCCAATTTGGGTCTGAGCCTGGTGTGGAAGCCAATGATGGATGCCAGACACAAAGTGCAGATTTTCTGATTGCTTCTTTGGAGTACTCCAAAGAAAAGGGCTCCTGGCCAAAATGCCAGGAACCAAGGATTAAGTAAGCTCTATACATTTTCACTAAAAGAAAAGGCGGGACAAGGTGAGATAATAAGAAATATCTAATAAACATTTTAGTAATAATTATACAATTTGTTCTATTAGTCTCTAATTGTCCCTATTCCTAAGCCTTGGCTAATGAATGCCCCAAGGAGTTATCTAATACATATTTTATTGGCTGCAGGCCATCTGTATTCCTAATTTTTAGCTGAGGCCTGCAAGTTGTCTAACTCTTGTTACTTTTATCAGCTTTCTAAGTACCCAGAATTGTTACAAGATTTACACATGCATATTTCCTGTACATAAGCATTCTTTGTTCTTGTCAGACACACTCTGCAATTACAGGCTTCCTGATTTATTTTCAAGTGTGTGTCATGTCCTGGCTTTATTTTAGCAGACGGCCCATCAGAACTCTGGTGCTGGAGAAGACGCCTGCGAGTCCCTTGGACTGCAAGGCAATCAAACCAATCAATCCTAGAGGAGATCAACCCTGACTGCTCTTTAGAAGGCCAGATCCTGAAGAGGAAACTCAAATACTTTGGCAACCTAATGAGAAGGAAGGACTCACTGGAGAAGAGCCTGATGCTGGGAACGATCAAGGGCAAAAGAAGAAGGGGACGATAGAGAAGGAGGTGGCTGGATGGAGTCACTGAAGCAGTCGGCGTGAGCTTAAATGGACTCCAGAGGATGGTAGAGGACAGGAAGGCCTGGAGGAATGTTGCCCATGGGGTCGCGATGGGTCGGACACGACTTCACAACTAACAACAACAAGGACATTCTTGGAGAAAGAGTGAAGAGGGATGGATGGATGGATAAGGATACAGATGGTTCTCAACTTATGACCACAATTAGAATAGAATAGAGCTGGAAGGGGCCTTAGAGATCTTCTAGTCCAACCTCCTGCTCAAGCAGGAGACCCTATACAATTTGAGACAAGTGGCTGTTCAGTCTTTTCTTAAAAACCTCCAGTGATGGAGCCACCCACAACTTCTGGTGGCAAGCTGTTCCACTGGATCTTTGTTCTCACTGTTAGGAAGTTTCTCCTTAATTCCAGGTGGCTTCTCTCCTTGTTTGGTTTAATCGGGACCAGAATTTCCATCGCAAGCCAAGGATTTATTAAATGAGTCACACCCAGTTTTGCAACTTTTCCCACGGGTGTTAAGCGAATCACTGAAGTCGTTAAATGAATCACACGGCTGTTGAGCAACTCTATCTTCCCCCGTTGGGAAGTTCACAAACATGATCACATGACCCTGGGCTGCTGCAATCATCGTAACCGATGCTGGGGAATTCTGGGAATTGAAGTCCATGTGCCTTAAAAATAGACAAGGTTGTGAAACCCAGAAATTTCTCACCCCACAACCATTGTAAAAAAAAAAAAACTCTTCCCAAGTTGGATCTTGAACACAGAGTGGAATCAAGGGTGTTTCCCCCCCTCCCCTTTTGTTCCCTGCTCATCCATGAGGTCTAGAAGCTTGATCCTTCGGAATCAACTCAGATCCTCCAGCTTTCCGCTCCCGTGGCACGTTCCGATGCAGAAGAGGAAGGATAAACCTATGCATCTTCTCTTTATTTGTCAGATGGACTCCCGGGCATTTGCATTTACCCAGCAGGCAATAATTATCCATCAACATGATGGGCAAATCAGGTGGGAGAGACACAAAAAATTGTGCCTTGCTTGCTAAGGACGCCGCTTGCTCTTCTCCACCGCTGTTCCTTCTAAATTGCTGACATTTCTCCACCACGCAAGTTGCTTATCGTTGCGGGAGCCAGATGCTCTCCAATGTACCTTATCCAGTTTTTGCATGCTGGCTTAAGCAGGCCCAGAAAGGAATTTCTCATTTGCAAACCTAATTAATAGTAATAAGCCATGCTTGGTACGTGATGATAATAATATCCATGATGGCACGAAACATGGGGGAGGCGGTGGGAGGTTTGCACCTGCAGTCTGGGCTCTGCTTTCTCGCCTGTGTGGAGTTCGAAGCCTTTTACGAAGGCCCAATTTACAGAGACAAGGTTATGGGAGGCCAAACAATTGTCCCAAAATTGCCTAAAACTAAAAGGGTCAAAATGCAGCCATCAATGTTGCTAAGGAGGGACTAGTCTTCCCGTAGCTGGAATGGGCACCTTTTATGCCCTGACGAGGAGACCATCAACCGGCTTGGAGAAATGTTGAAATACAAATTAAAAACTTAATTTTGTTGTGGAATGGATTTATTCACCTTCAATTCAATTCAAATCTTTATTGTCAGCGCACAACATTTTGTGCAATGAGATGGGTTGAGCTCCCTCAGTGCACCCCACCCCAACACAATACAACACACAGTGAAGACAGAAAATCTGTAACCCAATGAATCATATTAACAAAACACCCAGTCCTATTGCAGTCCAGTGTGAACATGTTACGCGTTCCACCGGCCCTGCAGTCCATCATACTACGTAGTTATGATGTTATTTTTCATTCAGGAGTCTGACGGTTTGTGGTTTGCTGGAGATGCTTGACTGCCCTCCGTACAGGGAACTCGGAACAGGAGTGGGTCTCCTGGTGGCCATCATTCCTTCTTTCCCCGCAAGCGGGAAATGGGCCGGCTGCTTCTTTCCTTCTTGTTATACTGCACCGAGCACCTATTAGACACCCTGCACAATAAATAATGATAAATAAAGATAATGCCAGCAGCGCAGAGCAATTAGCCAAGTGTGTTTGGTTAAGCAATGTGAGTCAGCCCGGGAATCGTCTTTAGGATGTGCAATTATTTTGACTCACATCACAGGCCCGGAAGGGAGATTTTGTTTTTCCATTTCTAGATGGCCCCTAATTGCTCAGTTTGGTGGTGGGCTGGGCGTTGTCAGGAGAGGAAAGGAAAGAAGCAGCCCCAAAGAGTATCGGTAGGAAAGAAGACCAGGGTGAAAATATTTGGAGGAGGAGGAGAAGGAAGAAATAATTGAGAGGAGAAGGGAAAGAAGAAGAAATAATACTAATTGAGAGGAGGAGGAAGGGGAAGGAGGAGAGGAGGAAAGGAAGGAAGGAAGGAAAAAAAGAAGAAGATGAAATAATACTAATTGAGAGGAGGAGGAGGAGGAAAGAGGAAGGAAAAGGGGGAGGAAGGAGGAGGAGGAGGAAAGGAAGGAAGGAACAGAAGAGGAAGATGAAATAATACTAATTGAGAGAAGGAGGAGGAGGAAGGGGGAAGGGGAAGGGAAAGAGAGGGAGGAGGAGGAGGAGGAAAGGAAGGAAGGAAAAGAAAAAGAAAGAAAGAAAGAAAGAAAGAAAGAAAGAAAGAAAGAAAGAAAGAAAGAAAAAGAAATAAATGCTGATTTGTAGGAGGTGGCGGCTAGAAAGCCAGACAAAAGGATGGGCAAATGAGAAGCAGGGGAATGCTTCCTATTTAGCAGCTGAATGGACTCTGACTAGGAAGAGAAGGAAGGCCATTTCAACAAAAGAACAGCAAATGCAAACAGGCAGGTCAGAACAAATCCTCAACTTCCCTGGACACTCATGGCCGGCTGGGGAATTCTGGGAATTGAAGTCCACCTGTCTTAAAAGCGGGAAACCCTGGCGTCTACGTCCCACTAACAGGTATGCACCATCCAGATAAAAGGATCCGGTTCAGAGCATCTGGCAAGGAAGAACAAACACCTGTCCCTCCCCAGGTAGGTGCAGCCCCCGTTTGCAAGAGAGGGCTGAAGGTACCGATCCAGGAAGACGACAACGATATCAACAACCACAGTGCTACAAAATCAGAAGATACGGACTCTCCACTTAGCCCCTTGCAAGAGAAACCTTTCACCGAGAGCCGCAAGCAAGAGAGAGGAACAGAGACGGAGTGATGGCAGTTGACCTGAGCATCAGGCTAAGTGCCAGCTCGGCATGGGAGCTGTTTGCAAGTCGGCGCTTGATTCAATAACCGGCCCCTTAAATTGACTTTACAGGAGTCCTGGGCAGCCGGGGTGATGGGGACGACGTGGCTGTTCCCTCCGATGACGATGCAGCTTCCCCGAACGAGGAAGTCCCGCCGGCTCCTAGGCCATAATTTATTTATTCGGAATTATTTCTCCCAAGCAATCTTCTACCTCGCTTGTTTGCTTCTCTTCCAGCCTCTGGAGAGAGAGAGAGAGAGACAGCAAAGGTCTTCGCTCAAAAAGGATGGACAACACCGGATGCTTGCTAAATCGACTGGCCACCGAGAGATCTCGGGAGACCCTCTTTAATAATGGCTGCTCCCGGGGAAGCAGCTCGCAGACGGTCAGGAAATCTGCTGGTACCTTTCAAGGCTGACCCATTTTACACCGGCATGACTTCGGTTCAGGGTCAGCCTCTTCGGAGGCACACAATGTTATCCCCGCGTACGTTGAATGCCCCTCCAGTGCTGGAGTCGGTACATGCGTGTGGTGGCAGGCGGGGAAGACGGGAAAAACAAGCAGTTAAAATCAGAAGCCATAAAGCGCAGGCTGGAGGATCAGTTCTGGAGAAAGCTGAACTGGATGCACACTAAAATAATTAAGAGAAAACGGGCTGGGAGCTACTGTGGAATGTCTGGGGAATTTGCAGTTGACCTGCAAAGATTTCTGCCTCCTCGCCGTTCCCTGCTGACAATAATGAAGTCCTCACCCCAGAATAAGGCTTAAGCATAAATTAAACCAAGATGGGAAAGGAAAATAACCTGCTTTTGCAACTGAAGAGTAAATGTCTATGGAGATTCTCAGTCATCCAGGTCATGGTTGTCCCAAAGGTGCTTTTTCAAGAAGCAATTGGCTTTAGAAGAAGCTTCTTGGATGGGAAGTGAAACATCTTCAAAGAAAAACCAGAAAGCCCAGGTGCCTCTTGAAAAAGCACCTTTGGGACAACTGAAGAGTGATGCATCCACATTGTTAAAAAATTCTTGGGGTAGAACATCTTGGCTTCCTTTTGCATCTATCATTGGTCAAATCTATCTATTTGCATCTATCGTTGGCCCTATCAAGAAGTTCCATCCATTTCCTTGAAATCTGCCATCCTGTGCATTCTTGTTGGCCCTTTGTCTTGATTGTCATCTGCTGGGTCTTCCAGCTTCTGGGTGGTCTTATGGTTTGTTGTTGAGCCTTAGCTTTTAGGTGTCTCCTTCAGCTCTGTTGTCTTCTCCAGCTGCTTTGGATGGATCATCTAGTTCTTCCTTGGTGGCCCCAGACTGATCCTTCCGGTCTGGCTCTCAGTGGCCTCTTCTCCGCAGGCTACTAAATCCATCTGCAAAATCTTTTCCTCCATCTTTTCAGGACCTCCACAAGTCAAGCGTGAACGAGCCACGGAGACATGGTCTCCAGAAAGCCCAGCCTAAAGGCTGAACACTAGTGAGGTCTATTGTTGGAAACGAAACCTCTGCAAGAAAACCACCAAGCTCAGAGAGCACAAAAGACCCCACAGATCAACCCTGAGCTACAAATATTCTCTTTTATTAGTATCAGGTGAACAATCAAGCAGTAAACAATGCCCTAATCAAGGAATTAGCAAAGGGAAGACCATACCTCCACCAAATGGCAGGGCAAGCTACTGTCTATAAATAGAGAGCAAACCTCCCTCCTTCTAGCCCTGATGATGTTCCCTAGTTGGATCATGAAACATCTGCAAGGAAACCACCAAGCTCAGAGAGCACCGGGTTACCCCTACAGTTCAACCGTGAGCTACAAATAACCCCTTCCCTTGGTAAGATCTTGGAGCTCCTGCTTACAAAATCACCGGGGTATCTTTCCATGCGGTCGGCTCCTGTAGCACGTTTCTTCTCTTTCTGCAGAAAAAAAAATTCCACGGGGCAGGAGAAGAATGTTCGTAGAAGACATTTGTGGCTATTGTGGGACTTTTCCTTCCCACCATGTGAGGTCTCTGGCAGAGCTCTGGTGCTCAACAACCCGGAGGGAAAAAAAGGCACTTGGTTCAACCGATCCATGATCTCCATGGCGCGCGAGGCCTCTTTTCGCCTTTGAAAGGATGCCGGGTAAAGGCTCATTAGTTTTAAGACAAGCTCTTTTCTACGGCTATCATTTTTAATTAGGGAAGCCGGAGGCTAAAGACAGAAACGGATGCCATTTCTTCGCTGGCATCGCCTGCCGTATCCCGCCGAGGACGGGGCCTCTGATTTTATGAAAGGAGGCGCCACGGTTTGAGTCTAGGGATGGGAATGGACCTCTGCAAAACATTGCAAGGTCAGGAGGGACGTCCATTGCTCCTCCCTGGTCAGGCAGATGGGTCATACGGATCTCCCCAGTATCTGTGGACAGTCAGGAAGACAATCAAGGGAGGCTCCAATCAAGATCACATGAAGTGTTAATACCACTTTATAAAGCCTTGGTAAGAATACACTTAGGGATGCAGTGGCTCAGTGTCTAAGATGCTGAGCTTCAGCGGTTCGAATCCCTAGTGCTGCATAACAGGGTGAGCTCCCGTGACTTGTCCCAGCTTCTGCCAACCTAGCAGTTCGAAAGCAGGTAAAAAAATGCAAGTAGAAAAATAGGGACCACCTTTGGTGGGAAGGTAACAGCATTCCATGCGCCTTTGGCGTTGAGTCATGTCGGCCACATGACCACGGAGACGTCTTCGGACAGCGCTGGCTCTCGGCTTTGAAACGGAGATGAGCACCGCCCCCTAGAGTCGGGAACGACTAGCACATATGTGCGAGGGGAACCTTTATCTTAAGACTACACTTGGAATACGGCATCCAGCTTTAGTCACATGATGTAAAAAAGCTGTGGAGACTCTGGAAAGAGTGCAGAGAAGAGCAACAAAGATGATTAGGGGACTGGAGGCTAAAACATGAAGAACGGTTGCAGGAACTGGGTATGTCTAGTTTAATGAAAAGAAGGACCAGGGGAGACAGGATAGCAGTCTTCCGATATCTCAGGGGCTGCTACAAAGAAGAGGGAGTCAATCTCTTCTCCAAAGCACCTGAGGGCAGGACAAGAAGCAATGGGTGGAAACTAATCAAGGAGAGAAGCAACCTAGAACTAAGGAGAAATTTCCTGATAGAACAATTATCGTAATCAGTGGAAAACTTGCCTCCAGAGGTTGTGAATGCTGATCCAACACTGGGAGCTTTTAAGAAGAGATCGTAGGGTTTCCGGCCTGAGCAGGGGATGGGACTAGAAGACCTCCAAGGTCCCTTCCAACTCTGTTATTTTGTTATTCCACCTTAACATTGATGGATGGATGATGTGCCATTAAGTCCCTGTCAACTCTGAGCAGCCGCAGTGATAAATCTCTCTACCTTAACTGGTTGTTGATAATCACCGGCTAAATTGCCCCGTTCCAAGAGTCCCTTTTTCCTGACTAAGGAGAACCTGGCCTTCTTGGCTGGGAGCAGCAGATGTTGGGGCTTGTCAAGTGGAGTGCTGAGACAAGCAAGCAGGTTTCTGGGTTCTTTCCAGAAGGAAGGTGAAAAGCACTGCAGAAACCATTGCAAGGGTTTCTCTGGAGACCCCCCCGCTTAATGCCCAAGCTGCACCGTTTTTTTTTCAGGAAGGGAAGAACCAAACTGAGTTGGTGTATGGTAGTTTGAGAAAGGGAAGGAAGGAAGGATGGAAAGAAGGAAGGATGGAAAGAAGGAAGGAAGGATGGATGGAAAGAAGGAAGAAGAATGGGAAGAAGGAAGGATGGATGGGAAGAAGGAAGGGTGGATTGAAAGAAGGAAGGATGGATTGAAAGAAGGAAGGATGGATGGATGGAAAGAAGGAAAGATGGATGGAAAGAAGGAAGGATGGATGGATGGAAAAAAGGAAGGAAGGATGGGAAGAAGGAAGGATGGATGGAAAGAAGGAAGGAAGGATAGAAAGAAGAAAGGATGGATGGATGGAAAGAAGGAGGGAAGGATGGATGGAAAAAAGGAAGGATGGATGGGAAGAAGGAAGGAAGGATGGAAAGAAGGAAGGATGGAAAGAAGGAAGGAAGGATGGAAAAGAAGGAAGGATGGGAAGAAGAAAGGATGGAGAGAAGGAAAGAAGGGAAAAAAGAGTGAAAGAGGAAGGGAGGGAAGGAAAAAGAAAAAAAGAGAGGGGGGAAAAGGGGAGGGGAGGGGAGGAGAGGAGAGGAGAGGATGTATGGATATAAGGAGGAAATTTATAAAATCCAGGTATCTACAAACTCATTCTGTTAAAAATGACTAAAGGCCCTTTCAAGTCAAGCTTGAGTTTGGATGACTTCAAGAAAGCAAGCACGCCATTTTCTTGGCATCTCTATGTGCAATTAATTTGCCGCCATTTCCTCCCAGGATGTTTTCCAAGCTCCCCTTCCAGCCCAGAGCTCTGATCTTGCTGCGTCCCCTTCGAAACCCCCTCCAGTCCCACCCAACTTTCGTTTCTTCTCTGGGACCAGCCAAGGTTGACCAAAGATGGGTCGGTCCTTCATGATCATTTCCCTCTGATAAAAGATCATCCCCAACATTTGGGGATGAAGTGCTGGCCCCTTTCGGTCCTCTTTCCTGAAGCTTCCAGATGGGACCACTGTTATGGGGAACATCTGGAGATGGAAGGAGCTACCAGGCCCAGCCAAAACTAATGAATACTCATGAGCTCCTGGAAGACCTATTAAAAGATTTAGTAGGGAAGACCAGCAAAAACTGCTTCGTACAGCAGAGTCAGGGAAGTTGACTGCCAAGTATATATTTAGAAGGCCTGAAATCAATATTAACTTAATGCAGTTTATTCTTCCAATAGCAACCTTGATCCATAAAAAGCTGGCCTCGCTCCCAAATTTGAGTCGTGTGTGCCTGGGACCCATTAGAAACCCACCCACCCGCCACTGGATGTCATCCTTGCGCTAAACAAATGGCTTTTCTCTATTCCCAGCATCAAACTCTAGCAACTTTTCAATCCTTCTTGAGGAGACGGTTTAAGCCTGTTTGATTATCGCCGTCAATCCTTTCTCCTCTTCCTCCTTTTGAAGTTTGCATCAGAGCCAAGGGGATTCCAGGAAAATTTTAAAAAAAGAGAGGAGAATGTCAGGAACCTGTCTCAATTTCTTTGCTATGTTCAGTTAGAAAACAAGGGGGAAGGGGGGATGCATTATAATGGGGGCTCCCTAAACCATCAAGGGCTCATGGATTTTTTTTGGTAAGCAGGGAGTTGGAGCGAGCAACATCAAAGACTATAGAATTATTGAAATCACTCAAGCAAGTCAGCCAAGGAGCAGATTACAACCAAGCCAAGGTGCTAGAACAAGGGAAGAGACGGTGAAAAAAAAGTAAGCAAGCAAAAGTCCTTCTGTGTTCGGCCTCCCGCTGTTGATTGTTGTGACAGATTGAATGTAGCTGTCATGGCTGGGTGGCCCTGGTCTGGAAAATGGTGGAGATAGAAGTAGGAAAGTATCATGAGTCCTCCAGCCTTCTCACTTCTACCTTATCTCCCTTTTTAAATTTAATTGTGCTGAGATTCTTCCTTCTCTTTCTCCTCCTCCCAATCAGCATTATTACTCCTCCTCCTCCTTTCTCCTCCTCCTCCTCCTTCTCCTCCTCCTCCTCCTCTTTCTTCTTCTTCCTCCTCCTTCCTCTCCCTCTCCCTCTCCTCTTCCTCCTCCTCCTCTTCTCTTTCTTTCTTCCTCCTCCACCTCCTCCTTCTTCCTCTTTCTCTCCTCCTCCTCCTTCTCTTTCTTCCTCCTCCTTCCTCTTCCTCTTCCTCTCCCTCTCCTCCTCCTCCTTCTCTTTCTCTTTCTTCCTCCTCCACCTCCTCCTTCTTCCTCTTTCTCTCCTCTTCCTTCCTCTTCCTCTCCTCCTCCTCCTCTTTCTTCCTCTTCCATCTCTCCTTCTTCCTCTCCTCCTTTCTCATTCTTCTTCCTCCTCCTCCCTCTTTCTCTCCTCCTCCTTTCTTCCTCCTCCTTCTTCTTCCTCTCCTCCTCCTCCTTCTTCCTCCTCCACCTCCTCCTCCTTCCTCTCCTCCTCTTTCTTCCTCCTCCTCCTCCTTCTTTCTCCTTCTCCTTCTGTTTCTTCCTCCTCCACCTCCTCCTCCTTCCTCTTCCTCCTCTTCCTCTCCTCCTCCTTCTTCCTCTTCCTCTCCTCCTCCTCCTCTTCCTCCTTTCTCTTCCTCCTCCTCCTTCTCTTTCTTCCTCCTCCTCATCCCAACATTTTCTGCTTCAGAATTAAAGCACTGGCCTTTTTCCTTCCTCCTTCAAACGTGCTTGGATTTTTGACTGTTTCGTACCATCGCCCACCCATCTGCCCACCCTTCACTCGCTCAGAAAATTCGCTGGGGTTTAAACGCTGACCCCAACCCTTTTGCAAACAGCTTCTCTTTGCCTCCTTCCCTCCCTCCTCCCAGAAGATGCTCCTTCCATCTTCTCTGTCTTTCATAAACTTCAAAGAGGCCCCCAAATGCCTACGGCTGGTTGAAGGGGTCAAAAGTAATTTAATATCAGAGGACACCGGGAAGGAGGGTGACTGGAGATGACAAAAAGAAAAAATCTGGCCTGAACCTTGGTCAGAGAAAAATCTTCCACCTTCCCTTTCATCTTTATGTGCTCACCACCAAATTACTCTCTCTTTGTTATGTCTCATTGGTTGTTTTTCAGCGTTCCAGAAGAGCCGTAAAAAAATCCAGGAGAGGTTGCCTGTTCCTGTGATCAGGATGTAAAACAAAATGAAAAGAGAGAGAGAGAGAGGGAGAGAGGGAGAGAGAGAGAAGAGGGAAGGAAAATAAATAAACTTTGAATGGCAGGGCTGGGTTTTGCTGAGCAACAACTCATATGTGGGGCTGCCTGGGGTCCCACAAATATTGCAGGCCAGTGCTTTGAGGTTCCCTCTGCATCCATGGTACCCCCCTTTTCATTTTGTAACATGGAAAAGAAATTGCTCCAGCCCAAATTTCCCTCGCTTACAACTTTGTTGCCTGAATTTCACAGGAGGGATTAGAGGCTGGGAGATGCCGGGTGGGGGTGGGGTGGGGGGCTGTGGTTAATCAACCAAGCTCCATGGCTACACCTCAACCCTTTTTGCATTTGGGAGGTCCTCCTCCTCCTCCTCCTCCTCCTCCTCCTCCTCCTCCTCCTCCTCCTCCTCCTTTCTGCAAACTCCACTCTTTTCTAGCACTGATGATGTTATCTAGCTGGGTTATGAAACGTCTGCAAGAAAACAGCCAAGCTCAGAGAACATCAAGGACCCCACAATTCCTCCTCCTCTCCTTTTCCTCCTCCTCTGCTCCTTCTCTTCCTCCCCTTCTCCTCCTCTCCTTTTTCTCTCCTCCTTTTCCTTCTCCTCCTCCTCCTCCTCCCCCTTTCTCTTCCTCTTCCTCTTCTCTTTCTCCATCCACAAACCCACTCCTTTCTAGCATTGATGAAGTTACCTAGCTGGGTCAAGAAACATTTGCAAGAAAACAGCCAAGCTCAGAGAGCACCAAGGACCCCACAGCCCTCTCCTCCTCCTCCTCCTCCTCCTCCTCCTCCTCCTCCTCCTTCTCCTTCTCCTCCTCCTCCTCCCCCCCTTCCTCTTCCTCTTCTCTTTCTCCATCCACAAACCCACTCCTTTCTAGCATTGATGATGTTACCTAGCTGGGTCAAGAAACATTTGCAAGAAAACAACCAAGCAGAGAGAGCACCGAGGAACCCCTCCTTACAACCCTGGAGCGGAAAATACTTTTCTTTATCGCTTTTTTTTTTTTTCATCCCAAATTGGCTGATGGCTCAACTTTCCACTTGGTAACCTAAAGATTTCGGGATGAAACCTACCCTAGTTGTCATGGTTTCATTTGGCTTGGCTGATAGGGAAGAAATGACCACCTGGGAGAAATATTTTTATTCATCCATCAAGCTTGTTTGTTGCCAACATTTTGTAATGAATTTCTGCCTGGTTATAAACTCTTATGGGCAGGAACTTCAAAGGCTTCATCGTAGACTTCTCGAAGAAGGTAACTCAGCCAACGAGCATTGATAGATTCTTCATCGACTAGGCCTTGCTAGCCTAGTGAAGAGAAGGACCAGGGGAGACATCGGAGCATCTTCCAATGTTTGAGGGGCTGCCCCAGAGAGGAGGGGGAGGTCAAGCTATTCTCCAAAGCACCCGAAGGCCAGACAAGGAACAATGGATGGAAGCTGAACAAGGAGAGATTCAACCTGGAAATAAGGAGGAATTTTCTGACAGTGAGAACAATCAATCCATGGAAGAGAAGTTGCCTTCGGAAGTTGTGGGAGCTTCATCACTGGAGGCTTTCAAAGAGAGACTGGACCAGTGCTGGGTTGCCACCAGTTTGCAAGAACCAGTAGTAAAACTAGAGGGGGGCTCTGCCCACCGCCCCGGATGTCGACATAGGTAATCTGCGCATGTGCAGAAGCTCGGCGTACACGTGATCCCGTTGTGAACCGGTAGTAAAAGTAAGTAGAACTCACCCCTGGACTGCCATATGTCAGAAATCGTCTAGAGCAGGGGTCCTCAAACTACGGCCCACAGGCTGGACACAGCCCACTGAAGCCATTAATCTGGTCCACGCAGGAACACTAAGCTGCCCCGCTCACATGACCCCGCCTACCTGCCGCCCCCCCTCCTCCTGGAAGCCAAAAATAGGCCAGTTTTTTTTGCCTCCCCGGCATCCAGAGAGAGAGGGAGAGGGCCCACACACACACAAGTCCCTCGTACACACCCCAAGGCAGCCGCATCTCTTCACTAACCTACTTTCCACCCTCAGGAGCATAACAAATTAAAGTTTAATCTGTGTGTATTGTTTGGACCGCTAAATTGGCCACGCCCACCCAGTCACGTGACCACCTAGCCACGTCCACCCAGCCGGTCTGGCCCCCGAACAGTCTGAGGGACCGTGAATTGGCCCCCTGTTTAAAAAGTTTGAGGGCCCACGGTGTAGAGTCAGTGGTGAAATCCACATTTTTTTACTACCAGTTCTGTGGGCGTGGCTTGGTGGGCGTGTCATGGGAAGGATACTGCAAAATCTCCATTCCCATCCCACCCTGGGGCCGCTCAGAGGTGGCATTTGCCGGTTCTCCGTACTACTCAAAATTTCCGCTGCCGGTTCTCCAGAACCTGTCAGAACCTGCTGGATTTCACCCCTGTGTAGAGTCTCCTGCTTGGACGGGGGCGGGTGGGTTTGGACCAGATGACCTAAAAGGTCCCTTCCCAATCTGTTCATCTGTTAAAGTCAAAAGCCTCCACCCTCAAATCCAGCAGAGTTGTGTTCCCCATTCCCACCTTAGATAGGATAATGACGAACAGAAGAAAGCTCAGATTGCAGGGTCCTCTGACAATCCTTCTGTCAGGCAGGAGACGGATATTGTTTTATTCTCCTGTTGCAGGTGGGAGTCCATCTAAGGAGGTTGTAGATGGACTTGAATTGGGGATTTTGCAGCTGATATACACAGCCTTAGCTACGGGGCTGCAGGGAAAGGTTTCGGTCTAACGCCGAGCTCAGCTGAGATGTTCTTTTGACCTCAGAAATCAGCAGCCCGTCAAGTAAGATGGAGCAAGATGGATCCCAGAGGCAAACGCCAAGCAAAACAAAGAGAAAGAACATCCCTGAAACCTCCAGATTTCAGCAATTCCCATACAGGGATGTTGAAGCATGTTGATAATAACATTTTCAGCATTATCCGGGGTACCCGGTGCAACCTGTGGCTGTGGTGCCAGCATTCATGTGGATAAGGTAATTATCCACTTATTCCAATCATAAAGAGGTGGGAATTAAAATGATGTGATGCCGGCCAAAGCTGGCTAACAATTTGCCTTTCGCTTTTTTCCTGATGGATTTGAGTAATTTGCTCTGTTTTTAATCTTTTGGTCCCTGCTGGTTTTTTATCAGCTTTGACTTAGTGACAGAGAGGTGTGAAAGCCAATATTTTCCTGAAAGATTTTTTGTTTTGTTCTGAGAGGATGGGGGGGGTGGGGGGCTGGGTAATTTTACCCTACAACAAGCTCAACTCACAAAGGAGAAATCCTGAAGTTCGGACTTGGTAAGACCAACCTCGGAATACGGCATCCAGTTGTGGCCACCACGATATAAAAAAGACGTCGAGATTCTGGAAAGGGTGCAGAGAAGAGCAACAGAGATGATCAGAGAAGGCTAAATCACATCAAGAACGGTTGCAAGAATTGGGTGTGTCTACCTTAGTGAAAAGAAGGACTGGGGGTGACAGGATAGCAGCCTTCCAGTATTTGAGGGGCTGCCCCAGAGAAGAGGGGGTCAGCCTATTCTCCAAAGCACCTGAAGGCAGGAGAAGTAGCAATGGATGGGAACTAATCAAGGAGAGAAGCAACCTGGAATTAAGGAGAAACTTCCTAACAGGGAGGACAATTAACCAGTGGCACAGCTTGCCACCAGAAATTGTGGGTGCTCCATCATTGGAGGCTTTTAAGAAGAGACCAGACAGCCATTTACCTGGAATATTATAGGGTCTTCTGCTTGAGGAAAGGGTTGGACTCGAAGACCTTCAAAGTTCTTTCGAACTCGGAGGAGGAGGAGGAAGAGGAGAGGAAGAGGAGGAAGAGGAAGGAGGAGGAGGAGGAGGAGGAGGAGGAGGAGAAGGAGAAGGAGAAGGAGAAGGAAAAGGAGAAGATGATGATGATGATGTAGGGAATCTTGGTCATCTAGAGCACAAGCTTGTTTCAAATATCCCTGGCTTTTAAACTAGGATCAAACCCCATCTACAACGTTTAGCAGTCTGAAGGTCCTAAATTTAGATTCTCGCAAGGTGAACCAATGCAAAGACGGGGTCTCCAAGCATAACTTAAAGATGGCTTTTATTTTTATGCACACCCACAGATTCACGAAAGATTCAATTATCTCCGGCTCTCGGCGTAACACTTTACCCGTGGGCTCCCAGCCAAGGAAACACATGGCAGAAAAGCATGAGGTTTGCCTTAGAAAGTGTCACAACACGTCTTGCCATCTTTACTGTCACCAACTTGGCTCCGTTCTGTGGTAGGAACAAAAACGAGACACAACTTGAAAGGCAAATGAAAGCTGGGCTGTCTTTCGCGTCAGACACCGGGTTCACCGGCGTGATTAAAATTGCAAATTCATTTTAAAAAAGATGTGTTTCCTTTCTAAAAATTAGCCGTGGTTTCCCGGCTTCTACGAAGCATGTGGGAATCAGCATTTTGCTCGTTTCAAGGCCATGGAATTTCCTAAAGAGTCAGATCCGGGAAGAAGATCCAGCCTGGAGGAATTTCCTGATGGTGAGAACTATGAAGCAGTGGAACAGGTTACCTTCTGGAGTTGGTGGTGCTCCATTGCTGGAGATCGTCAAGAAGAAGATTAGAGATCTTCTTGGTCCAGTATGGTATATAGGGTCTCCTGATTAAGCAGAGGGTTCCGGACCGATGATTCTAAGGAATGCAAACTCTACAAAAATGAATAGACTCAAGACCAGCTCTGAAACATGGACCTTTTTGAGATCTTGGTCCTGCATTTTGAAGCTCAACTATCAAGGAGAACTGCATGCCAAATGGGTAGGTGAAGGTAGGTATGGGAGACTGTTTGGTTTGATCCATGAGGACGTCTAACCTGGTCCTTCAGATCTCTCAAAAGTGGACCCATCGTGGCTGTGATTGAGTCCCTCCATTTTGCTTCTCTTCTCCTCTTCTCTTCTCTTCTCTTCTCTTCTCTTCTCTTCTCTTCTCTTCTCTTCTCTTCTCTTCTCTTCTCTTCTCTTCTCTTCTCTCATTTCCCCTCCTCTCCTCCCCCTCCTGTCCGCTCCTCCCTTCCCTCCTCTCCTCTCCTCTCCTCTCCTCTCCTCTCCTCTCCTCTCCTCTTCCCACCCAGTTTCCATCCATTGTTCCTTGTCTGGCCTTCAGGTGCTTTGGAAAACAGTTTGACTCCCTCCTCTCTATGGCAGCCCCTCCGATATTGGAAGACTGCTATCATGTCTCCCCTGGTCCTTCTCTTCACTAGACTAGCCATGCTCGGTTCCTGCAACTATTCTTTGTTATGTTTTCGCCTCCAGTCCCCTAATCGTCCTGGTTGCTCTTCTCTGCACTTTTTCTAGAGTCTCAACATCTTTTTTATAGTGTGGTGACCAAAACTGGATGCAGGAGGTTGTGGTTTTAAAAAAATAAAATAAAAAAGCCCAGATGATATAGCCATGACCTTGTAATTAAAGCTCATCCTGGTTTTTACATGCATTAAAAAAAAAGTGTCTCTATCACACCCTTCTGGCTGCCATTTTGACTTTTTTGACCTGGGGTTACCCCTGCACGAAAAGAAAAAAAAGGACAAATACACCCATTGGCTGTGCAAAACCCATCAATCATCTTTTATTTATTATCTCTTCCCCCCCCTCCCCTCCCCACCACCATCCTGGAATGAGATCACAAAATCTTTCATGTTTTCCCTCTTCCTTATTACGGCCATCTGTCTGCTTGGGCTGCTGGCACGTTGCTGGAATTTATTTATTTATTTATTTTACAGAAAGCAAAACGGCCCTTTATTTGCATACTGTGATCTATAAAACCAAGGCTGCGCAAATTATTTCAGAGTATCATGGCTGTCACTCACCAGGATAATGGTCTCCGAAGTGAGGTGCACGCACCCTGAGTACGTGTGGGTGGGTGTAAGATTATGCCTTAGGATCCAGGGAGAAAATAATACAGCGTCTAAAAAAAAAATGTTTTTTTCCTTCAGTCTAAAAATGTAAGACAGAAGTTAAGCTGCGCTGATATGCATAATATTCTCCCCGTTTTCTCTCTCTTTGGGGATAGGTTTTATAATGTGCATAATATATGAGTGCTGGAGTGCATGTATGCAATTTATAAATAAACGTACCTATAGGAGGGTTACTGTTGTTGTTGATGGTTGAGGACAAATGCAGGAAGAATGTTAGCCTCTACTGTAGCTCCTGCCTTCTGGAATATTCTCCCTTCAGATGGTCAAGATCACCCTAACTCTGTTGGCCTTTGTTGGATCATGAAGATCTGGGGCCCTGAATGCATGTACGAGCTTCAAAAATTTTAGCAAGGGGTTCTCTGCTAGGTTGCTGGGTGGGCGTGGCCATAGTGGGTGTGGCCTAGTCGACCTCCTGCACCACCGCGGGGGGGGTGGGGGGGTATTGCCCTCCCCGGGCTTCAGAGGCTTTCCTTGATCCTCTGGGAGGGCAAAAATGGCCTCCCCAGGCACCGGTGTTTTTTTTGCGGTTATTTTGGTTAAAATTAAATCACTGCAGTTGCTTTTGAATTAGGCGTTCTTTGTTTTTCCCATAATGCATTGCAGTGACGCTCAGGGCAAGGGATTGTGGGAAGCCGGCCACAGAGTGAATGGGTGGAATTAAATGTGGGAAAAACAAGCCCGGGGAGTCATTCGGTTGCATCTTGACGAACCAACCTTGTCTTCTTGTCTTGCATTCGCACAGAACTGTCCATTCAACCCCTGAAACAGATCGACCATAATAGCTAAACCCCTTAGAACATCATCAAAGTTGGAAGGAACCTTAGAGGTCTTCTCGTCCAACCCCCTGCTCAAGTAGGAGACCAAATATCATTTCAGACAAGTGGCTGTCTTCTTAAAAACCTCCAGTGATGGAGAAGCCACAACTCCTGGAGGCAACTTCTGTTCCACTGCTTAATTGTTCTCACCGTCAGGTGCCTTGGAAAACAGCTTGACCCCCTCCTCTCTGTGGCAGCCCTTCGGATATTGGAAGACACTATCATGTCTCCCCTGGTCCTTCTCTTCACTAGACTAGCCAGGCCCAGGTCCTGCAACCATTCATCGTATGTTTTAGCCTCCTAATCATCCTGGTTGCTCTTCTCTGCACTCTTTCTAGAGTCTCAACATTTTTTTTTTATAGTGTGGTGACCAAAACTGGATGCAGTACTCTAGGTGTGGTCTTACTAAGTCTCAATCTTGACTTCCCCGTCCTCATTTCCCTGGCGCTTTGACCCCTTCAAGGCTTCCAATCTCAGATACATAACTCCCAGGGGTTGATTAAAATGTCTTTTCATGTTGGGAACTTATCATTGCCACAAAAAAAAAAACAAAAAAAAAAAAAACACACAACTCACCTAGAGGTAATTAGCAAATTAAAATAAAAAAAATAATTTAAAAAACCCCTGCCACCCTTTTGATTAGTACTCAGCATAATAATTCCCTCCAATTATTCAAAGTTCAGATCGGCAGGGGGTGAGAGATCTCCGGGAATATTTTATTTATATCCTTATATTTGTCTTTCTTCCAATCAAGTTTGTGAATCTAGTTAATCATCAAGGCTAAAATTTGTTATCTTTGCAGAAGAGCCGAAGTGTCAGGGCGCTTGATTATCGCTAGCGGCAACTCCGCGCGAGGTTTTCTGGGTTCGGAAGAGAAAGGGATGGAAAAGAAAAGCCAAAAGGAAATGGCTCAAAAGATGTTCCAGGGTGGAGACCTTCAGATGCCAGGAAGACAAATCCGGAGAGGGATTGGAACTCAGCACCAGAAGAAGGCGAACAAACAAACAAACGAATCTCTTTTCTGCCTAGATTGTAGAGACCTCCTTAACAAAAGTTGGGTTTAACACCTAGCAGGCATTACGTTCTGGCTGAGTTAACCATGATTTGTTGAATGAAATCTACTAGTCAAGTTCATACCAGGAGTGAAATCCAAAATTTTTCCCTACGGGTTCTGTGGGCGTGGCTTGGTGGGTGTGGTGTGGCTTGGTGAGCATGGCTTGGTGGGCACGGCAGGGGAAGGATACTGCAAAATCTCCATTCCCATCCCACCCCAGAGGAAGGATACTGCAAAATCTCCATTCCCTCCCCGCTCCTGGGGGAAGGATACTGCAAAATCCCCATTCCCTCCTCACTCCAGGGAAAAGATACTGCAAAATCCCCATTCCCTCCTCACTCCAGGGGAAGGATACTGCAAAATCCCCATTCCCTCCTTACTCCAGGGGAAGGATACTGCAAAATCCCCATTCCCTCCTCACTCCAGGGAAAAGATACTGCAAAATCCCCATTCCCTCCTCACTCCAGGGGAAGGATACTGCAAAATCCCCATTCCCTCCTTACTCCAGGGGAAGGATACTGCAAAATCCCCATTCCCTCCTCACTCCTGGGGGAAGGATATTCCAAAATCCCCATTCTCTTCCCACTCGGGGGCCAATCAGAGGTGGTATTTGCCGGTTCTCCGAACTACAGAGAATCTTAGCTAGGGGTTCTCCCTAAGCCTTGCGAACCCCCAGCCGCCCTCCCCTGGATAAAAGCAACATTTCACCAACTGAAGTAGCATTTGGTTTACTCTTTAGGAATGCAATCAAAAGCCATTTTAAGCTCTTTGCAGATGCTGCCAATTGCCTCTTGCTCACTAGAGTGAATATGTTTCTTTCCCTACCAGATGTACTAAAACCAGACAATGATCTATGATAGAAGGGCATTTTCTAAATTCTGCCTGTCTTCCCTCAACGTTTTCTCTCTCCAGCCAAGCCATGAATTGAAGCAGAAAGCAAGCTAGTGTGTAATTTCCCTCCCCCCCCCAACAGACGGCACGCGGATTGCTTCGCAATTACAACAGCCTGATTTCCCCCTTTTCTGAGAGAAAAAAAGGGTGTTTTTCTTTCCCATGCCAAATTTCAGGCCCCCGGACAATTTAAAAAAAACGGATAAAAGTGGCTTCATTGTTTTGTTTTTTTTCCTGCCCATGGATGACACAGAGTCCTTAGCCTTTCAGTTGAAGAGAAGCAGGTCATTCTCCTGTATGGGATTTTAGGTTTTCTGGTTGGATGCCAACTGGGATGAATTAATTGTTGAGGTGCTCCTGCAAACCCCTAAAAGTCCTGTGGGGTTGAGAATTGCAATGGTTGGGTGTGAAAAGAATAACTATCCATCCATCCAATTAATACATCTTCAGTGGAACTCTTACAGCAATGTTTGTCAACCTTGACAATTGAAAGACTTGTAGACTACAACTCCCAGAAATCCTCAGCCTGAGGAATTCTGGGATTTGAAATTCACAGATCTTAAAGTTGCCAAGGCTGGAATCATTTGCCTCCCCCCCCCCTCAACATCTAAAGATGGTTGAATGCATATACCCACAAATTTATGGTCAGCTCCCCTATCAATGTGCATTATTCCCCATCTACTTCCTTCCCTTCCCTTCCCTTCCCTTCCACCCCCCCACCCCCCCGCGAAAAGTTCAATGACTCCATCCACTTTATATTCCTTTTCTCATTTCATTATCTCTCTTTTTTTTTTCTGTCTCTCTTTCTTTCCCTGGACCTCTTCCCAGTCCATTCACTCAATCTTCCTTCTATTTAATTCAGGGCTATTTATAGACCTGGCTGATCTTCATCATTGTACAGGCCATTTTTCAAGCTGAATTCTGCAATTTTCTTAGAAATAATGTCGGTTGGGTAGAATGTAATGTTTGGTGCAAAATTTGAATTCAAAATCCTTACAGCGAAGGGGCGGCCTGCTGTTGGGCAAGGGCCTCTTAGTGGCAAGCAGTAATTTGGCCCTGGAATTGGAGGGTGTTTCCACCACCCCTTTTTAAGTGGGGTTGTTCTTATTTTTATTATTGTTTCATCATTGTTGCTGTAGACATACACAATTCTTTCATCTGGTGGGAATCTAATTTACAAGCCTGTATATGTCTGCTTGGAAGAAAACCTCCGTGAATTAAATGGGGCTGATTCTTACCTCAGTATAGGGTTGAGATCATATCTGGTGGAAGGGAGGGAGGGAGGGAGGGAGGGAGGGAGGGAGGAAGGAAGGAAGGAAGGAAGGAAGCAGAAACAAGAGAGGAAGGAAGGAAGCAGAAACAAGAGAGGAAGGAAGGAGAAAGGAAGGAAGGAAAGAAGGAGGGAAGGGAAGGAAGGAAGAAAGGAAGGAGGAGAGAGAGGATGGAAGGAGATGAAAGAGAGGGAAGGAAGGGAGGAGGAAGGAGAGACAAGAGGAAGGAAGGAGAAAGGAAGGAAGGAGGGAAGGGAAGGAAAGAAAGAAGGAGGGAAGGAAGGGAGGAGGAAGGAGAGACAAGAGGAAGGAAGGAGAAAGGAAGGAAGGAGGGAAGGGAAGGAAAGAAAGAAGGAGGGAAGGGGAGAGAGAGGGAGGAAGGAAGGGAGGGAGGGAGGAAGGAAGGAAGGAAGGAAGGAAGGAATTCTAAATATCTCTTGTTCTTCCCTGTCATACTCTGCTTGTCCTTCCTTCCCTCAGGGATGACAGCATATATACAATTTGGCTTGTCTCGGAAATCCAGCACCTGTAAAATTACTGCCTGAAAACAACCACCAAAAGCCAGCAGTTTAAATGGCCCCGTGCCTCCCCTTAAAATATGCTGCAAAGCCATTTTTCACCGAGAGGGAGGGAGAGAGAGAGAGAGAGGGAAAGACAGAAGGAGAGGGAAAGAGATCTATGTGCATTGATCAGTCCGAAGAGATGCGGCCCAACCATTGGAGAAGGGCAAGGGTCTCGCCCCAAGGCCGGACTGTGGTCAGCAGTTCAATATGTGCTCCAGAGCATCCATAATATTTGATATCTGCAACTCTTCCCATCCACTAGGGGGGCTCAGAGCACTTCCCCCGACAGCCTGTAGAGGGAGCTCTTAGACAAAGGAGGAGCCAGATCTTATTCCAACATTGCAAATCTTCCTTTTGGTGGGGGCGGGGGGAGACTCTCTCCTGTAATCCAAAATATGCCAGGTTTACAAACCCAACAAGTTGTGCTCGTGTACAACACAAGAACAACTCCCAATGTTTTCTATTGCTTGCCTAAAATGGCCCCAGTTAAAAGGAAAGGTCCAGGAAATCGTTTCTCCCGCACCTTTATGAAAAGGTGGGATTCCTGGGTGTAGAAAAAAAAAGTGGGGAGAGGGCGGGGGCTTAAAATCTACACTTTTACCTGGAAGTTCAATGTTCTTTAAGGCCAGTCAATCTCTACCACCTGAACCCTTTCCCACCATTCAGCCAAGGACGGGAAGGTCCCCACGGGTGATTCAGTCCCCTCAATGTCTTCCCCAGGAATGACTTGGCCAACGCCCCCCACCCCCCCACCCCAAAGTGCTCTCCTGCCCCAAATCATCCAGGTTTCACTCTCTCCCCCTTCAAGGAACTTGACTTTCACCCTTTGCTTCCTTCTCAAAGGGCCACATTGCTGTTTCTGTTGGCCATTAATTTTGACCTTCCTTCCCCTCTTCTTTTTTTCTTTCTTTCTTTCTTTCTCTTTTTCTTTCTTTCCTTCTTTCTCTTCCTCCTTCTCTTCCTCCCTCTAATTTTTCCTTCCTTCCTTCATCCATACCTCCATCTGTTCTTTCTTTCTTTCTCTTTCTTTCTCTTCCACCGTCCCTCTAATTTGTCCTTTCTTCCTTCCTTCCTCATAGCCATTACTTCCTCCCCTTTCTTTCTTTCTTTCCCTCCCTCTCTTCCTCCCTCTAATTTTTCCTTCCTCCCTCCCTCCATTCTTTCTTTCTTTCTTTCTTTCTCTTTCTTTCTTTCTCTTCCTCCCTCCCTCTAATTTGTGCTTCCTTCCTTCCTCGTAGCCATTACTTCCTCCCCTTTCTTTCATTCTTTCTCTTTCTTTCTTTCTTTCTTTTTCTTCCTCCCTCCCTCCCTCCTCCCTCTCTTCCTCACTCTAATTTTTCCTCCCTCCCTCCTTCCCTCCCTCCTTTCTTTCTTTTTTCTTTTTTTCTTTCTTTCTGTTTTCTTTCTTTCTTTTTCTTTCTTCCTCCCTCCCTCCCTCCCTCCTCCCTCTCTTCCTCTCTCCCTCCCTCCCTTTCTGTCTTCTCTGCGGCTGGGGAGATGCCCTCTATGGGCAAGCTGTCCAGGCTTCCTCTACCATCGCTGGGAGACGGATGCATGTGTAGGGTGCCCTCCTCGCAGCTGGCTGCCCCAGACTTCAAGGAAGCTGCCACTCATTTTGCTTCCTTTCATTTCCTGCGCCCAAGAATGCTTTCCGAGACAGATGTTACTGGTGGAGGTTTTTTTGTGAAAGAATCCCGTCTTCCTATTGACTCCGCTGAGTCTGCACATTCAGAGCAAATCTGTCCCTTTGTTTCTGCTCGCTCTTTAAGTCTTAATTTATTCCCTTTGTTTTGCTCTCTCTGCAAAAAAATATATATGTCCCTATTGTCTCTTCGATTTTCCTCTTCTTCATATCGTAGGTCCCCCTTTTTTGAGAGTCCGGAAAAACCAAACTCTAGATCAGTGTCTCTCAACCTTAATAACTTTAAGATGGATGGATGGATGGACTTTAAGATAAGATGGATGGACTTCAACCCCCAGAATTCTGGGAGTTGGAAGTCCATTTGTCTTCCAGTGATTAAGATTGAGAAACACTACTCTGTGTGGTTGCTTGGTGTCATCATCTTACCCCTGGACTCATAGTTGATGCTGCTGCACCCAACAATATTGGGACCGTTGGGGACTGTCAGGGGTCTCTGCAGGGTGAAGGTCACCTCCCCATGTCAACTCCTGCTGGTTGCAACATGGTTTGATGTGTCACAAGAATTAAATGTCAAAAGAGAGAGAGAGAGAGAGTGAGTGAGAGAGAGAGAGAGTGGTGTGTGTGGGAGTCCTTGGTGCTCTCTGAGCTTGAGGGTTTTCTTGCAGACGTTTTCACAACCTGACTAGGTAATTTCATCAGTGCTAGAAGGAAGAGGGATTTGCAGAGTGGTGGTGGAGGTGGAGGAAGAGGAAGAGAGGTCCTTGGTGCTCTCTCTTGGCTTGGTTATTTTCTTGCAGACATTTCATGACCCAACTAGGTCATCAGTGGAAGGAGGAGGAGGAGGAGGAAGAGGAGGAGGAAGAGGAAGAGATCCCTGATGGTCTCTGAGCTTGATTGTTTCCTTGTAGACATTTCATGACCCAACTAGGTAATGTCATCAGTGGAAGGAGGAGGAGGAAGAAGAAGAGGAAGAGGAAGAAGAGGAAGAGGTCCCCGGTGGTCTCTGAGCTTGATTGTTTCCTTGTAGACATTTCATGACCCAACTAGGTAATGTCATCAGTGGAAGGAGGAGGAGGAGGAGGAGGAAGAAGAGGAAGAGGAAGAGGAAGATGAGGAGGAGGAGGTAGTCATCCCCGGTGCTCTCTGAGCTTGTTTTTTTGTAGGCATTTCATTACCCAGTAATGAAACTTCATCCATGCTAGGAGCTTGCTCTGTGTTTGCATACTAATTGCTTGCACTGTCCTTGTTGGTGGGAGATTTCTTGGTGGTTCCTTGATTAACCCATGGTTTACTCTTGGCTTGCTTGTCTAGTCGTATCCTTGGATTTGCCTCCCCTGGGCTCTGGCCTTGCCCCTTTCCAAATCAGGAAGCTGAGATATTTCCAGCGGCTAAATAATGCAGTTGCTGCCAAGAAACAAGCTCTTTTCCTTGGGAAGAGGCAGGCAAAACGAAAGAGTCAGTGCTCAGCACCCAATTAGGTTTCGTCTTTTGCTCTTGAGGGGGGGGTGGCGGGGAATCCACACCCCGTTTGTGCCACCTAAAGAGCCAGTCGAAGGTTTATTGGCAATTTGAGGGAGGGAACTCAAGATTCCCCTTGTATCTTAAAAGCTGCTTGTTCAAGGAATCGGCTCAGAGAGGTTTCTGGTCCATCATTCTTTTCATGAGCGTCTCCTGAAGCCGAGAGGCCTGGAAGACACAGCTGAGAAGCAAAGGGTGTTGTCGGAGAACACCACAATATTTCTCCTCCAGCTTTCTCTCCCCCCACCCCACAGCTGATAAATTGGATTTTTTCCCCCTCTTGGATGCAGGACTTGCAACCAACCAGGGCTATAATTGCTCAAATCTCCCCGCTTTCTATGTTCCAGCTGTCCGTATTTGCCTTCACAAGCAACCATCCTCGCAGGCTTTAATTTCAGGAACTGTGGCGGTTTGTTCCTTGCAACCCATCTCCTGGTTTCGGGGAAAAAAAAATGCTTGCTAGGGTCGAAAATATAACAGGGAAATATGACGGGGAGAGCGAGAGGACAAAAGGATTTTTTTAAAAAAAGCTAGGGAGATGAAAATGCAACCACAGGTCTGTGAGCCAGATGACAGCCGAAAATACATGTATTTAGGATGTGTTGTGGTCCACCAGCAGCCTGTGGAGTTGGCAGCAGAGTCGGACAGCGATGAGGCTGAGGAGGAACAGGGGCCGGTCCTGGAGGCTGGGGAAGGGCTGGATGAGGGCTCTGCGTCGGAGGCAGAGATGGGGCCAGGGCCATCCGGGAGAGATGTGCGGACTCCGGAGTCTCCAGAGGTGGACAGCAGAGAGGCAGAGGAACAGGAGGAACGTGTTCCTAATGCACGCATGAGAAGGGCTGCCAGAAGACAAGAGCAGCTAAAGCAAAAAGGACAACTTGGGAGTAAGGCCAGGAGATGATTGGCCTCTGCCATAAGGCTTAAAACAGACCAGCAACGGCTCTTGGGCTCTTTGTCAGAAAACAACGTTGATAGATTTGTTTCTTGTCTTGCTGCGTTTATTTCTTTTTTATTTTTTATTGCAAAAGTTTTACAATTACATTTTCACCCCTTTCCCCCCCCCCCAACCCACCCCAAACTTCCCAACCTCCCTAACCCACCCTAACCCTCCCCTCCCCCCGGACTTCCGCACAGTATACTCATATCAGCTAAAAGGAAAAACCCTCCTTTGTATAAAACTTATATAAAACTTGAACCCCTCCCTCCCCCTTATAAATTTTCATCTTCATTACATTAAAATGTTTCTATCTTAATATAACATTTTCAAATAAAGGCTATTTGATACTTCCTTGTTTGATATTTGTTCTGAACATAATCTATCCACTTCTTCCATTCCCATTCATAAGACTCTTGTGAACAATCTTTTAAATATGCTGAAATCTTCGCCATCTCTGCAAAACTGGCCATCTTCAAAGTCCATTCCTCGATCGTGGGCAAAGCTTCATTCTTCCAATATTTACGTATCAACAATCTTGCTGCTGTTATCATGTACAATATCAATTTTGTTTCACCCAATGCTGCGTTTATTTCTTGTCGGCGTCTTCTGCTTCTGAACTTTTGCCAAGAGAAGCCTTTGGCAGGTTGCCTAATTAGACCAAGGTTGGTGATAAGGCTGAAGAATTTATGTTATGAAGAATTTGTTTTGAATTAGAGAATGAGTTAATTCTCAGCTGTTCTAATAAAGTCTGTTTTCGAACTGATTGCATCTGATAATACAAACTTGGGCCTGGGTTACAACAGGATGATGGGGATTGTGGAAATTCTATTCCATCGTGCACAGACCAGGATGGGGAAGTGTTAGATATTTAGGCCAAGAAGACAAATATTTGTGCAGAAAAGTAATTTCCAAGCTTAAGCAGGGCATATCAATAGCCCCTATCCATCTCTCAGTCAAGGAAAGCCAGGTTGCTAAACTTAGCTCCTATTAAAGGACAAACATTTAGCCAGCATTCTGGGTTAAGAGACAAATGTTGGTGTCAACCACAAAACATCTAAAATATTTCCCAATATTCAACTAACTTAAATGTTTCTCAACCTTGGCTGATGTTTCAGATGGGTGGACTTCAACTCCCAGAATCCCCTAGCCTGCCCTTCAGGATGGATGGACTTCAACTCCCAGAACTCCCCAGCCAGCCAGCCAGCCATGTTGGCTGGGGAATTCTGGGAGCTGAAGTCCGCTCCTCTGAAAGTGGCCAAGGTTGAGAAACACTGACCTATCTTCCTCTTTTGTGATGTCAGAGGAGATCCACCAATGGTAGCCTCCCCTGCAACGGCATCACAGCACTTCAGCCAATGGCCTTCAAGGACTCTCCTAACACAGTCACTCCCTTGCCCCTCCCTTCGGTTGCCTTTCATTAAGGTGGGCTGCAAAGCTCCAAGTGGGAACGCATGGGAGTTGTAGTCCAACCCATCAGGGAAGACGCCTGACTGAAGACGACGGGTTTCATTCAGAAGCTTGGAGACCATTTAAATCACATTTTTTTTCCTATCTAGGGCTAGTTTTTTTCCCCCTTCCTTCCCCCTGTCTGCTTTCAGCAGTGACAGGTGTTGCTAGACAATGGCAGGAATGACATCTCCTTGTATCCGGTGCAGAGAGCAGGGTTCCTGGCTAATATATCAGCTGAAAAGCACCTGATAAGATAAATGTCACTTCTGGGGCCCCAAAAGGCTCCTCTGACAGTGATGGAACGCTTGGTATCCCCTTCCTCAAATTACCCTCCTTTGCTTGTCTTCCGCCCGCGATTCCTGCATAAATACATTTCTCAATGCATACCTGTTAATGGCATGGAAATTTCCTCATTACTGTAGAAGACAAAACCCAGGCGAGAGGTCTGGGAATTGATCGATTGAAAGTGGATGTTTCCACCGTCTGCTTTATTTGATTTCGTGCCTTCTTTCGAAATTTCTTTGCCTCGCTCTTCTCCTTCTCCTCCAAGCCACCCAGTGTTGTGGCCCACCGGAGGCCAGCGGATCTGGTGGCAGACTCAGAAAGTGAGGAGGTTGGGGAGGAACATGGGCCAGTCCTGGAGTCTGGGGAAGGCTCTGCCGAGGGCTCTGCATCGGAGGCAGAGTTGGGGCCAGGGCCGTCGGACAGTTATCAGCTGCCTTCGGAGTCGGATATCAGTGGGGCAGAAAAACAGCTGGAGCCTGTTCCCAATGTGCACATGCACAGAGCATCCAGGAGAAGAGAACAGCTAAGGAACAAGGGTCGACTCAGGAGTAAAGCCACAGGTGGACAGTGAATGGCCCAGAGGGAATAAAGAGGAGCGAAAGGGGAGGGGAGTTTGCAGGAGACAATTAGTTCAATTCATTAGGGTGAAGATCTGCTCCTGACTTCTTGCCAAGGAATTGCTGCTACAGAGTGGCGTTTATTTATCTACTTGCACTCGCATGCTTTCGAATTGCTAGGCGGGCAGGAGCTGAGGCAGGAACGGGAGCTCACCCCGTCACACAGTGCTTGGGTCTCAAACAGTGGTGGGATTCAAAACTTTTTACTCCTGGTTCTGTGGGCATGGCTTGGTGGGCATGGCAGGGAAAGGATACTGCAAAATCCCCATTCCCTCCCCACTCCAGGGGAAAGTTACTGCAAAATCCCCATTCCCTCCCGATCAGCTGGGATTTGGGAGGCAGAGAATAGATGGGGGCGGGGCCAGTCAGAGGTGGTATTTACCGGTTCTCCGAACTATTCAAAATTTCTGCTACAGGTTCTCCAGAACTGGTCAGAACCTGCTGAAACCCACCTCTAGTCTCGAGCTGCCAACAACCCATCCACAACCCAGAGTCTTAACTGCTAGGTCACCCCACCCCAAAATGACCTCTTCTTTCCAGATGTCCATCACACCGCCCGAAGGCCAAACAACCTCATGTCCACAGAACATACTGAATCACAGGAGAACAAGCAAAATGTTAACTTAGACTCATCTTCCTTCTCCCGCCCAGCTTCCCTCTCTCAGCAGGAGAAAAGACACAGAACACCTGAGCCACTCTGGCGTCTATTTCCAGGAGAACCATCATGGCTTCCCCCCTGCCTTGAGCGAGTGAAGGTAATTAGGATGGAGGCAGCTTCATTTCCTCTTCCTCTTTGGGTGTCTCTCAGCTGAAGTGGGTTAGACAGTGGACTATAGAAGAGGGGAAAAAAGATCATTTCACGGAGAGGGGAACGTTCCTACAAAATCTCAAGGGCTCTTTGAAAAGACACCTCCTCCTAAAATGGGATCTCCAAACTACTTTGGAATCAACTTTACAGGGAAAACTGACTAGATAATTTATTAATATTGGTCTCTAAGGCTGCCCACTTATGAACAGTTCCAGGTGGTTGACAAAGGATTTGGGATGTAACTCTGCCCACTGCCAGCAGTTCGATCCTGAACAGCTCAAGGTCGACCCAGTTTTACATCCTTCCACAGTCGGTAAAATGAGGACCCAGATTGTTGGAGGATAATAGCTTGACTCTGTAAACTGCTTAGAGAGGGCTGTGAAGCACTGTGGAAGTGGTATATAAGTCTTAGTGCTATTGCTATTCCTTCCTTCTTTCCTTCCTTCCTTCCTTCCTTCCTTCCTTCCTTCCTTCCTTCCTTCCTTCCTTCCTTCCTTCCTTTCTTCCTCAGTGGTTAGAATGCAGTATTGCAGGCTGATTCTGTCCACTGCCAGGAGTTCGATCCTGACCAACTCAAACTTGACTCAGCCTTCCCTCCTTCCGAGTTCAGTAATATGAGGACCCAGATTGTTGGGGGCAAGAGGCTGACTCTAAATCGCTTAGAGAGGACTGTAAAAGCACTGTGAAGCGGTATATAAATCTAAGTGCTATTGCTATAACAAGAAAGAACAATTACAGATAGTTCTCGACTTACGTCCACAACCGAGCTCCAAATTCATGTTGCTAAGTGAAAAATGTGTTAAGTGGAAAGATTTTTCTATCTTTCTTGCCGCATTTGTTAAGTGAATCAACGCAGTTGTTAAGTCGAGGACTATCTGTATATCCGTTCCGGCTAGGATGGAGTCTTCTGTTCAAAGTCAAGAAGACTGAAAGTTAAGAAGTTGTGCCCATCCTACCATATCTGGAATGTGGAACTTTGCCAACTCATGCAAAGCCATGGACGGGGACTCGGTGGCAGCCGATAGCGCCGGGACTTAAACGTGATAGCTAATCTTTAGCTGGATGGGGAACGCGCCCTTTTCCTTGTCACCCCAGGCTGAGCTTTTTGCACCTTCTTCCTCTTCCTTTCCTTCCTTCTCCTTGACCTCCTAAAGTGCTCGTTGGGTCGATACGGCTGTAAACTCCAATTATCGCCCATAGATGAGTGGCCGTCACATACCCATCTCCGTTGGCGCTGTCATTGCGCCAAGTCCCTCCCCGCGGTCTATTAAGCTGCCTTCTGCACCAGAGCGGATTCGTATCTGTCTCCAAAAGCCGTTGGGTGTTCTCACCTTGAACATCTGTAGAAGTTCCAAAGGTGAATAGCTAATAAGGACCGGAAGCTAGTCTTGCACCGGAGAACAGGCAGGGTGTCCAGATGGTCGATCATTACCTGTTTTTTATTAATTACTGGCTCTACAGCCTTTGATTAGCCCATATGGGAAGCTTTCCTCCTCCGACCCACCATTCCAGCTCTCCGCAATGTTCAACCTTCTCTTAATGAAGCCAGATATTCTGACTTGGTTTCAAGGCTGAAGATTTGTTTTCTTAGCTGACGCTCTTGCCTTGATCTCGGAGAAAAGCAACACAAAAGGGAAGAGAACAAGGAGGAGAAGAACAACAACAGAGGCCACGGGATGTTGCCAGATGTTGTCCAAGGCAACAATGATCTTGTCTTGGCTGCTTAATTACAACTTTTGGAATTTCTCCCTGGATAAACATTTCTTGTCGTGCTGCTGCTTGTTTTGCTTGGAGTTGCAGTTTCTGGTAGACAAAAACAAGACATGGAGACATTCTCTCTCTCTCTCTCTTTCTCTCGGTCTCTCTCCCTCCCTCCCTCCTTCTTTCTTTCTTTCTTTTTCTTTCTTTTCTTTTTTTCTTTCTTTCTCTCTCTCCCTCCCCCCTCCTGCTTTCTTTCTTTCTCTCTCTCTCTTTCTCTCCCTCCCTCCCTCCCTCCTGCCCTTTCTTTCTTTCCCTCCATCTCTCTCTCTTTCTCTTTCTGCCCCTCACCCCACAACTTCAGGTTTGTATTCAGCTCCCTTCTTGTGTAAGTCGTAATGGGTTAAGAGGAAAGCATGTGAATTTCTTTTTTTTAAAAAAAAATAAAACCCCAAACCCAGCTCATCAATGCAAGGAAACCGCGACGGCTTTTAAGGCCTTCTGGCTGTCATCCTTGTTTGAGATTTTAATAATAGGCCATTTGACAGCCAACTGTTTTATAAAACCGCAAAGAAGCAAACAAGCCTCCATCTCTATTTGCGCCTCACCCTTCCCGTTGACTGACAGTATTGAATGAAAAACATGAATCCGTTCCAAAGAGGTTTCTCTATATCAGGGGTGCCCAACCTTGGCAACTTGAGGTCTTGTGGACTTCAACTCCCAGAATTCCCCAGCCAGCAAAGGCCTACACCAGGGGTGCCCAACCTTGGCACCTTGAAGACTTGTGGACTGGCTGGGGAATCCTGGGAGTTGAAGTCCACAAGTCTTGAAGTTGCCAAGACTGGACACCCTGGTGTAGGCCTTTGCATCCCAGCAATGTTCCAATACCTAAAGGAATGCCATAAAGAAGAGGAGGGGTCATCCCAGGGGTGAAATCCAGCAGGTTCTGACAAGTTCTGGAGAACCGGTAGCAGAAATTTTGAGTAGTTTGGAGAACTTGCAAATACCACTTCTGGCTGGCCCCAGAGTGGGATGGGAATGGAGATTTTGCAATATCCTTTTCCTGCCACGCCCACCAAGCCAAACCATGCCCACCGAGCCACGCCCACAGAACCGGTAGTAAAAAAAATTGGATTTCACCCTGAAGGCAGGAGAAGAAGCAATGGATGGAAATGAATCAAGGAGAGAAGCAACCTAGAACTAAGGAGAGATTTCCTGACAGTGAGAACAGTGAATCAATTTGACTCCAGAACTTGTGAATTCTCCAACACTGGAAGTTTTTAAGAAGAGATTGAACAAACCATTTGTCTGAAATGCTATAGGGTCGCGTCGCCTGCTTGAGCAGAGGGCTGGACTAGATGACCTCCGCAGTCCCTTCTCACCCTGTTATTCTGTTAATTAAGAACTGGATCTTTTTAAGAACCATAAAAATAAAAATAAAAATTGGTTTCACCACTTGGTCTCCTTCGCTTCCCGCCGACAATCTAGCTCCAAAGATTTGGAGAAACCTCACTGGCTTTGTGGCAGAGCCTCGGTCGCACCCATCCCTGATCCCCAGACCCCCTTGGATCGTTCTTCCTCTTTCATCGCCGTTTCCTTTCGAAGCTTCTTCTTCCCCCCCTCCCCCTTAAAAACAAGCAAAGATCAGCCTGCTTCGCCTGTAAAGGATGAGATGGTTTTTGTCTCACCTTGCCGGCAGGCATCCCATGCCCTTAACGCAAGGATTGCAGTGGCTGACGTCATAAGGCCACCTCCGTCATTGCAGGTTGGAATTCAAGGTTGTGTCGGCCAGGAGTCGGGGTGGGGGAGGGGGAAGAGAGGCTTTCGTGTGGTGGGACCCCTGGGGGAGAAGGGGCAGTTTGGAAAGAAGGCTGGGCATCCTTTGAGGGGGTGGGTGGGCCGGTTCTCCTTTGAGGTCCCTCAGGACCTGGCCTTCAGGATAGGGATGGTCGAGGATGGGGGGAGCTGCCAGCTCAGAACATCTGGAGGGAGTATAGGCATGCTCTTTCCCAGGCTCACATCTGGGCTCTGCTATGCCTCTGGCCTCTCGACTTTGGAGCTTGGTCTTCCTGCACTTCTTGATTCTCCTTCTGCAGAATATTACTTAGTTGGGTCATGACACATCTGCAAGAAAATAACCAAGCTCAGAGAGCATCAAGGGCCCCCATAGTCATTGTCCTTGTCCTCCTCCTCCTCCTCCTCGTCCTTGTCCTCCTCCTCCTCCTCCTCCTCGTCCTCCTCCTCCTCCTCCCTGCACACTCACTCCTTTCTAGCACTGATGATGTTAGCTAGCTGGGTAATGAAATGTTTGCAAGAAAATAACCAAGCTCAGAGAACATCAAGGGCCCCATAGTCGTCTTTCTTCTTCTTCTTCTTCTTCTTCTTCTTCTTCTTCTTCTTCTTCTTCTTCTTCTTCTTCTTCTTCTTCTTCTTCTTCTTCTTCTTCTTCTTCTTCTTCTTCTTCTTCTTCTTCTTCTTCTTCTTCTTCTTCTCCTTCTTCTTCTTCTTCTTCTTCTTCTTCTTCTTCTTCTTCTTCTTCTCCTTCTTCTTCTTCTTCTTCTTCTTCTTCTTCTTCTTCTTCTTCTTCTTCTTCCTCCTCCTCCTCCTCCTCCTCCTCCTCCTCCTCCTTGCACACTCACTCCTTTCTAGCACTGATGATGTTAGCTAGCTGGGTAATGAAATGTTTGCAAGAAAATAACCAAGCTCAGAGAGCATCAAGGGCCCCCATAATCATTGTCCTTGTCCTCCTCCTCCTCCTCCTCCTCCTCCTTGTCCTCCTCCTCCTCCTCCCTGCACACTCACTCCTTTCTAGCACTGAGGATGTTAGCTAGCTGGATAATGAAATGTCTGCAAGAAAATAACCAAGCTCAGAGAAAATCAAGGGCCCCATAGTCGTCTTTCTTCTTCTTCTTCTTCTTCTTCTTCTTCTTCTTCTTCTTCTTCTTCTTCTTCTTCTTCTTCTTCTTCTTCTTCTTCTTCTTCTTCTTCTTCTTCTTCCTCCTCCTCCTCCTCCTCCTCCTCCTCCTCCTCCTCCTCCTCCTCCTTGCACACTCACTCCTTTCTAGCACTGATGATGTTAACTAGCTGGGTAATGAAACATCTGCAAGAAAATAACCAAGCTCAGAGAGAGCAAGGGCCCCATAGTCCCTCCTTCTCCTTCTCTTCCTCCTCCTCGTCCTCCTCCTCTTCCCTGCAAACTCCATTCTCTTTTAGCACTGATGATATTTCCTAGTTGGGTAATGAAATGTCTGCAGAAAGCACCAAAGGCCCCACCGTCCTCTTCTCCCCTTCTCCTCCTTCACTCCACAAATCCCACTTCCTTCTAGCACTGAAGATGTTTCCTAGTTGGGTAATGAAATGCCTGCAAGAAATCAACCAAGCTCAGAGAGCACCAAGGACCCCAGAGTCTTTCTCCTTTCTCCTAGAAAGGCCTCCTGTTCTTCCTTCTGGATACTGTTTCTCTGGCTTCTCCTGAAAGCTTAATTCTTCCAAGATGTTTTTAGAGCAACTTTTGCTTTCCGAGTCCTTTTTCACCATTCTAGGATGTCTACCTCAAGGCTTCGAGTCTTCCAACGTGGTTTTTCTACTCCCATGACATCTTTTTCCCCAGGCATTTCTCCCACTGGAAAACCCCACCTCTCCTCCTTCTCTTAACCATGCAAAGTACGTTCCCTATAATGAACTTGGGATGTGGTCCGATCAGGCTTACAGGCCATTTGGAAGTAAACGTTAAGATTTATTTAAAAAAAGACCGTGATCCAAGAACAGCAGATATCATAATGCTATTGAATAAAACAATGGCGCAGAATACCTTATTCAGTTCTAGGCACTTAATCTTCTGAATGATAGTGCAGCCGGGGAGGAAAAAAAAAACACGGAGGGACTTCCTTAGAAAGAAAAAAATATTTTTTAAAAAAAAAGCACCAGAAAAAGATGTCAAGATGGACATGTCAAGATCGGGAGAAATCTTGAACTAGACGGTGAAACGGGAAGAGAAGAATTTCCTGGTCTTTCTCTTCAAAGGAGACGTTGCATTTTCACACCGAAGCAGAAGACCAGTAAAATTTGAGATTAGAGAAAGGGGAGGCATACTTAAATTATGGGATGCATGTTCCGAGCCTGGTGGGGAGAACAGTCAGAAGTACAGACAAGGGAAGAGAAGTTGTGGAGATCCATAAATCTCCGTGAATTGCACTCGACTAAGAACTTCCACGTTCAATATATAGTCTCCTGGAAGGGACCTTGGAGGTCTTCTAGTCCAGCCCCCTTCTCAAGCAGGAAACCCTATACCATTTCAGACAAGTGACTGCCACTCAGTTTCTTCTTGAAAACCTCCAGTGATGAAGCACTCATAACTTCTGGTGGCAAGCTGTTCCACTGGTTAATTGTCCTCACTGTTAGAAAGTTTCTCCTTAGTTCCAGGTTGCTTCTCTCCTTGATTAGTTCCTATCCATTGCTTCTTGTCCTTATCAACCGTGATATTAATTTAAGAACTGCAGTGATTCACTTAACAAATGTGGGAAGAAAAGTCATTTAAAAAAAAGTCACTTAAATATCTCACTTAGCGACAGAAATTTGGGGCTCCGTTGTGGTTGTAAGTCGAGGACTACCTGTACTCCTTTCTCCTCCTATTTTTCCCTGCCACAACAACCCTGTGAGGAGGGTTGGGCTGAGCGAGAAGGACTGGCCCAAAGTCACTCAGCGGGCTTTCATGCCTAAGGCAGGACTAGAACTCACTGTCGCCTGGCTTCCAGGTCAGCACCTGATTCATTCTGTGCCAAATTAATCCAGGATGCCTTTATGCAAACCAAGAGGGTGGAGCTATGCAAATGTCACCAGTCTTTATTTCCGGAGGGGACCCTCGTCTGCTTTTACTACACAGAGAAAACCAGGCGCAATCTGCTAGGAGGAGGAACGTTGCAGTTATTAAACCTAATAAGAGATCAGTTTTATCCATGAAGTCTGAGGATCCGGTCTCAGCAAAGCTTATGATTCACTGCTCCAGCCTCGGGCAATAAAGGTCCTTTTATTTGAGTTTCTGGGAAATACATGGGGTGGGTGGGTGGGAGAGACACAGAGGGGAGGGGGAGAGAAAAAGCAAGGAAACGAGCCACACTGGGATAAATCAACAGCAAACGCCATCAAGGAGAAGTTTAATGCACTATAGCTACACTGTTCTTAGCCTTCCGCTTCCACCAATTATTAATGTAACCCAGCTCCGGGAGCATCCGTGGAGACAGGATGCTGACATTTCCAGTCGTCTCCAGTTTTGCCCTTTCGTCTCCCCTCCCCGCCCCCACCCCCAAATTGTGTAATTTGGCTCCACAATCACACCACCTGTGAAGCCATCCGTGATGGAATGTGGCGAGGAAGTGGATTTCCCGGAGGGAGGGGCTGTGCTCCAGAGGAGGAAGAGTCAACATAGTTTAGATCGTTTGTGTGAGGGAAAGAGGAAGACAGACCCTCCTCAACAGCTCCCAGAGTATATTGTAGATGCAGATAATGGAGACTTCAGTCTGGCAAGATTCTGTCTAAGAGGCATGAAACCATAAAGATGTTGGCTTGGAAGAATCACCACATAGCGTTCTTGGTTTGGGGCCTGACCTGACATGGAGGAGGAGGAGGAGGAGAAGGAGAAGGAGAAGGAGAAGGAGGAGGAGAAGGAGAAGGAGAAGGAGAAGGAGAAGGAGAAGGAGAAGGAGAAGGAGAAGGAGAAGGAGAAGGAGAAGGATTATGGGGTCCTTGATGCTCTCCAACCAAGGAAAGACTCTCCCCAGGAGGAATGATGGAGGAGGAGGAGGAGGAGGAGGAGGAGGAGGAGGAGGAGGAGGAGGAGGAGGAGAAGGTGAAGGAGGAGAAGAAGGAGGAGGAGAAGGAGAAGAAGGAGAAGGAGAAGGAGAAGGAGGAGGATGTTGCCATCCTTGGTGCACTCTGAGCTTTGTGGCTTTCTTACAGAACTTTCATGACCCAGCTAGGTAACATCATCAGTGCCAAAGGGAGTGGGGTTTGCTCTCTCTTTATATACAAGTGGCTCGCCCTGTCAGTGTTCCTTGTGGTTCCTTGATTAACCCATGGTTTACTGTTAGCTTGTTTGTCTTAAGTCATATCTTTGGATTTGCCTCCCCTGGGCTCTGGCCTTGCCCCTTTCCAAATCAGGATGCCGAGACATTTCTAGCAGCTAAACAATGCAGTCGCCCACAAGGAACAAGCTATTTTCCTTCGGAACAGACCCCCACCCCTCCACCCCCACTATTAATTGATTAGCCCCAGGGGCCTGAGCTGAGCGACATGCCTCATACGAGGGAATACCGACCATTAATTGCGGGGGTGCGTTGAACAAGGTTGCGTAACCGATGCTGGGCCACCGCTACTGTATTTTGCAAGCCCCTTTGCTTGCAAAATACAGGATTGTATTTTGCAAAATACACATTGGCTGGGAAATCCAGGAGTCACAGACCGGATGACTCAGAGGCTCCTAAACTCTGCGCCCCAGCTTGATGTCCAGCCAAAGTGCCCCCTGTATCCTCTACGTACGTTTCCAGCATTTTAACCTTTCCTGCTTGCCTAATTCTCTCTCCTCTTTCTCTCTCTCTCTCTCTGTCTCTTTTTTTTCTCTCTCTCTCTCTCCTTTGGTCTCCCTCTGGAAGACAGTGTGGGCACTGACAGCCAACTTCCCTGCTGTGCTTCCAGATAATTGGGTAAAACAGCAAATGTTTTATTAACTGATTTCTTTCTGTTTCTCCTTGTTAGACTTCTCTGAACCTGCTGTGTCAACAGAGCAATCTGCTGCGGCACCCAGAAGGCCCTCAGTTTGAAACCTTCTGATTTCAAGGCATCTTCGGCGAACGAGCCGAATGGGAAAGCGACTTCCAATAAATCTGGGCTGTTGGTGTCGTGTGTCCCCTCCTCCCTCGCTTTCTGGTTTGTTTTTTTTCTTGGCTCCTTCTTGACTTTAACCCAATTATCAAGGTCTGTTTTGGATTTGACTAAATATAGGGCTGAAAGGCCATGCTGGCAGATGGTTTGTGATTGCAAAAGGAACCGGAGAAGCATTTATTCATTGGTGCTGCTGTGATTTCGTGACTCAAGCTAGAATCTGCTCCTGTTGTCATCCTTGCTTGGGGAAGAAGGGAAGGAAGGGAGGGAGGAAGGAAGGAAGGAAGGAAGGAAGGAGTGGGGGAGAGAAGGAAGTAATTAAGTAGGAGGAAGGAAGGAAGGAAGAAAAAGGAGGGAAGGAAGGAGGAGGAAGGAGGAAAAGGCTTAGGAGGAAGGAAAGAAAGAATAGGAAGGAAGGAAGGAAGGAAGGGTAGGAGGGAAGCGGGGAAGGCAGGAAGGGAAAAGGAGGAAAGAGGAGAATAGAAGGAAAGAAAGAGAATATGAGGAAGGAAGGAAGGATGGAAGGAAGGGTAGGAGGGAAGCAGAGGGAAGGCAGGAAGAGAATAGGAAGAAAGAAAGAAATAGGAGAATAGAAGGAAGGAAGGAATAGGAGGGAAGGAAGGAGGAGGAAGGAAGGAAGGGAATAGGAGGAAAGAAAGAGGAGAATAGAAGGAAGGAAGGAAGGAAAGAAGGAATAGGAGGGAAGGAAGGAGGAGGAAGGAAGGAAGGGAATAGGAGGAAGAAGAGAAAGAAAATCTGAGGAAAGAAGAGAGGGAGGGAGGGAAGAAGGAAGGATGGAAAAAGAAGGAAACAGGTTCAAGAGCTAATATCATGATTTACTCTCATGATATCTCCCAGTTTGGGCAATTTTTCATTATTTCTCAAGATTCTTAACTTCAAGGACAAAAAAAGCCTTTTACTTCTCAATAAAACTGCTCACTTAACCACTTCATCACAGAGTTTTCTGTGCTCGTGGTTATACGGCTTACCATAGGTGAAGAGAAGCCCAGCATGGCTCAGGATCAAAATACTGAATTCTACTAGGGAAAGCTAAATATTTGTGGCATCATTTCACCCCTGTCTATTCAAGTCTGCAAAGAAAATATACGCAATACAATCTCGAGGCGAGCTAATCAGTAACTTTATTTTCCTGTATTGCTTTAGGATTAAAAAAACCCCAAAAAAGCAAGAAAAGAAGAAAGAGAGGCAAAATAAAGGAGAACAAAAGAAATCAGAAAGCTATCAGGGGGGGAAAAAAAGGAGAAAGAAACAGCAAGTATGATATTATATATAAAAATATTTAGCCCAACCTTAAAGTGTCCAAGTAAACCTTGACTCCGCAAAACAGTATTGATCAGTCTGTCCATTACATCGATGGACAATCGGAAGCAGAAAGCAGTGGAAATTCACTGGATGACTTTGAAGTCATTTTTTAATTTTCATTTTAGATTTAATTGCTTCACAGGACGATGAAGAATGTCGGAAGGATAAATGGAAAAAGAACATCTTCCTGTAAGGTATCTTATGATCCTGGAGAACATAGGAGATGCAAACTTAACAAAACCCTGAAAACAAGTCTGATCAAGGGAAATGAGCAATTATTTCCTTGGCGGTTTTTTATCAGCTAATTCCAGCTTTCTTCCTAGCGTTAGGTGACTATCAAAAGATGTCCCTTTATCAGTTTGCCATCAGCCAGAATATGAAAAAAAAAAAAAAGAGGAGAAAATCCAGGCCAGGTTTTCACGTGACTTTATTGGGGATTTAAATTTTCATTCAGAAGAAAGACAGCATTTCGACAGAGGCCGAGATGCCGTTCTTATTATGGTGGAATAAGATCTGCGTAGATAATAGCCTGATTTTTGGAAAGAGGTTGTGTCGAGAACGGCGCTCTTTTTTCTAAAGGTCATTAATCTTTCAACATCTGCATCTCAAATCCAGCTTTACAGCTGCTGTTCACACATGGATCTCAGATTTCCTGCCTTGATGAGAAGCTTGGTTCCCAGATCTCCACTCGGTGGAGTGGAGTGGAATGATCTCCACTAGATAACAGAATAACAGGGTTGGAGGTCTTCATGTCCAGGGGTCTCCAACCTTGGCAACTTTAAGACTTGTGGACTTCAACTCCTAGGAGTTGAAGTCCACAAGTCTTAAAGTTGCTAAGGTTGGAGACCCCTGTTCTAGTCCAAGCACAAGCAGAAGACCCTAAGCCATTCTGAACAACTGTCTGTCCGAACTCTTCTTGAAAATCTCAAATGATGAAGCACCCACAACTTCTGGAAGAAAACCTTTCCACTGATTTATTGTCGTCACTGTTGGGAAGTTTCTCCTTAGTTCTAGGTTTCTTCTCTCCTTGGTTAGTGTCTATCCGTTGCTTCTTATCCTGCCTTCTGGTGCTTTGGAGAAGAGGTTGACTCCCACTCCTTCTTTGAGGCAGCCCAAAGGACGCTGGACCGCTGCTAAGTTGACCCCAGGGGTCAACCTCTTCTCCAAAGCACCAGAAGGCAGGAGAAGAAACAATGGATGGAAACTAAACAAGGAGAGAAGCAACCTGGAATTAAGGAGAAATTTCCTAACAGTGAGGACAATTAACCAGTGGAACAGAAGGTGCCTTCAGAAGTTGTGGTTGGAAGTTTTTAAGAAGAGACTTAAGAAGAGCCATTTGTCTTAAATGGTATAGGGTCTCCTGCCTGAGCAGGGGGCTGGACTAGAAGACCTCCAAGGTCCCTTCCATCTCTATTCTGATTCAAATCCCTTTTAAGTGGCCCACTTCTTACACCGGATCTTCCCTTACCATCCCTTCCCGGCTGGCAAATTGCAGCTCTTAAATTTTACATCCAAACACCAGAAAAAGGCATTAAATATTTATTCTCTCTCAATCAAAGCTGGAGGAATGTTATCTTCGAGGAAATTATTGCCCCTGCTTCCAAATTCTCCGCTTTCTTTTTTCTTTTTCTTTTTGCTTCCAGTTTTTGCTTTCTGGAGCTTCTCTTAGCTGCAAATGACTCCTTGCATGCACAAAATTGTGCGAACGCACACACACACACACACACACACACCACTCAGACAGGGGTCAGGAGAGGACACTGAAATCATTGCTTCTTTAAAATAAGCAAGCCAGAGATATTCAGCATCTCTCTTGTTCAATGTGAAGTTGTGGCGTTGAAATAAAGCTGCATTCCAAATTCTGAGAAACATATTTCTTCTGGCAGAGAACTGAGATTGAGGGGAAAAAAACCCTCTCCAATTCCACACACACACACAAAACATACACACACACTACATTGTGTTGAGGACTACCTGTAGTATCTAACCTGGGAGTAAGCCCCACTGATTTCCATGGGGGTGTTCGAATAGAAGCTTCTAAGACTGTATGGTAAGAAGATGCCCTGTGGATCAGAAAGTTTAGATCACGTCTCCTCAATGCCACTGGCCCTCAGCCTAAAACTCGGCCTCCCTCACAGGGCTGTTGTTCGGATTGAGAGAAACTCTCTGAGAGAAGCTGAATGCTGACCTAGAATTACTCTTGTTGGCTACACTTCTTACTTCAAGAGGGGTTTTTAGTGCCTGTTCAGATCTCCCTGAGATGTTTTAGAGGAGAGTAAGGCCACCCAAAGTCACTTGGGATAGTGAGATGGGTGGCCTATGAATTTTATAACTAAATAAAGTTATAAAACTTGGGAGCTACAATTCAACATTTGCTGGCTTGATTAACGGCTTGACTTCCCTTAAGAATGAAAGCAAGCTTGTTCAGGAGTAATGGACGGGGGCTGAGAGATGGGAATTCAGCAGGAGTTGAAAGCTTGATTACTGGCGATTACCTATCAATCAATCAGAATAGTGCTGGAAGGGAGACCTACATCATTTCAGACAAGTGGCTGTCCAGTCTCTTCTTAAAAGCCTCCAGTGATGGAGCACTCACAATTTCTGGTGGCAAGCTGTTCCACTGGTTAATTGTCCTCACTGTTAGAAAGTTTCTCCTTAATTCCAAGTTGCTTCTCTCCTTGATTTACTTTCCATCCATCATTTCTTGTCTTGCCTTCTGGCGCTTTGGAGAATAGCTTGACCCCCTTTTCTTTGTGGCAGCCCCTCAAATACTGAAAGACTGCTATCATGTCCCCCATTAGTCCTTCTTTTCTCTAGACTGGCCAAACCCAATTCCTGCAACCATTCTCCATTCGTTTTAGTCTCCAAGCCTTCAATAGTCTAAGTTACATAGAAGGATCCATGAAGGTTTACTTTTAAGTAAATCAGTGTAGGTGATCAGAGTGTACTCTACAGTAGTGAATCAGGCTTATTCTGAAGGGAGTGTGTCTAGAAACATCAGTGGCCAGACTGTGTTGCTTCCATCAGTTCTTTCCCTAATATTTATTATTTACAAAAAAAATGGGCTTGTTAAATGAAGATTCTCCTTCAGCAGTAGGAAAACAGGGCTGTTGCCATTGAGGGCAACTTACTCACTGTAGGCTGAGGGGATAATGGGGTGTGGTGGCCCCTGGAAATGGAAAGCATTCTAAGGCACGGGTCTCCAACCTTGTCAACTTTAGGACTTGTGGACTGGGAAGTTGAAGTCCACAAGTCTTAAGGTTGCCAAGGTTGGAGACTCCTGTTCTAAGGAATGATCCTATGAAGAACCATGAGTTAACAACCAGGCCCACCATTCCTCCTTAGATCTTGCAGATTCCAGTTCAGATCCCTTGGCATCTGAAGAGAAAGCAGAGACAAAGGGCTGCAAGGAACAGATTCTGGAGGAATCTGCTGAAGGAATCCAGATCTGATCGGTGCCAGCCTTGCCTGGGTGGGATCTAGGCTGCTGGTCTCTACGGAGGGATTCAAGAAGGTTGTTGAAGCCAGACGGGCTTGTGAAGATCGAGGACCTCTTTCTCCTTGGGATCTGAGTGGATTTTCAGCTCTTGCTGTCTGATCCTTGAGGTCCAGATTGGAGATATCTCAGGTGAGATGTCTTTGATGAACAAATCAACCTGGCCCTACCCGTAGGAAAGCCAGGGGGAAGTGATGACTTTGGAGGAAGCTTAGCACCTCACGAGAAGCCTCAAACCCATAAGCACCATATTGTGCTGGCGAGGCTCCTTGGAGGTGAGAGTTTGATGTGTGCTCCTGTGGGACATCTCCTGGACTTCCTCTTGGTGGAGCAGTCTAACCCAGAATGCGCCTCCTCAAGCTTCACGGAGGTCCCAAGTTGGATGGGGGACATTTAAGGCGTTTGCCCTGCTCTTAAAACCTCGCCAGGTGTCCTTGGATGGCTTGCAGGCTTGTCTCAGCTAGAATTAATTCTTCCGACTCCATTTACTCTGCCTTGAGTCAAAGACTAGCCTTCTACAGGTCAGTCCCAGAATGTGCGAAGGAGGAAGGGTAAGTCCTAGTCGCGGGTCCCCTTTCGGCTTTGGCAGCACCCCTGCCGGGACACAACTGGGGCAGTGAGCACAAAGGGCACCAACCCTCTCGGACTGCAGCTCCCATCTTCTCCAGCCAAGTGGCCAACCGGATCACCAAATCCCAGGAACCGGCTCTTCTGCCCCTCGGGATGTTTTTTTTATTGGCTCGGCATCTGTTTGATGGTGTTTTTGATGCCTCTTTTCTTTCCCGCAGCGCTCACCTTGATCTCGGCACCCCGCACAGCCCTTCCAGGCTCACTCAGATGGCGAAGCGGGGCGTTTTAGTGGCCAGAGCGAGGAGGAGTCCGTGAAGTCGAGTTTGGCCCCGGGCTCTTCTCCCTTAGGACAGCGGCCATCCCAGGGCAGCTTCCTAGGAAGACCCGCCAGAACCAGGAGAAGGAGAGAGACTCCAGCAGGAGACCCGTGTCCTTACGGTCGTGAGAAAGCGGTTCCTCTCCTGCGCTGGGGGCCAACCGGGCGAAGACGGCTTTGCACCGCGTCCTTTCGGTCAACAGAGGCGTCTCCCACTAGCGGAAGGAACCGAATATTGTAGTGGCGAGGAACAGCATCTGCCTTCTGTCTCTCTCTCTCTCTGTCCTCCCGCCCCGCCGCCGCCGCCGCCGCCGTCCTTCCGAGTTTGCCTTTCAGCCGGAGGGAGGAGACCCCGAAAGGAATGAAAGTTTGCAGCGGCTGCTCCTGGCCAGAGTTATTCCGGGGCGGCTGGCGGGAGAGCCGGGAGGAGAGCAGGACTCCCCGGCGGAAGGCTGCTCGCTTGCCGTTCCTGCCGCCGTCGCCTCCCACTTGCGGCTCAGCCTCCGCCAAGCGGTCCGTTGTTTGAGCTGCCGCCGCCGCCGCCTTTTCTCTCCCGCTCGCAGCCTAGGTCTCCGCTGCAGCACACATCCCTTCCTTCCTTCCTTCCTTTTCCATCCTTCTATCTCCTTCCTTCCCTTGCCATCATCCTTCCTTCCTTCTCTTTCCAGCCTTCTATCTCCTTCCTTCCTTCCCTTTCCTTTCCATCCATCCTTCCTTTCTTCTCTTTCCATCCTTCTATCTACTTCCTTCCTTCCTTTCCTTCCCTTTCCATCTTCCTTCCTTCCTTCCTTCCTTCCTTCCTTCCTTCCTTCCTTCCGCCGAGCTTCTCCCTCGTCTCCTCCCTCCATTCACACATACGACGCACATTTCCAAGCCCTCCCCTCCCCGCCCCACCCCTTCCACTTTCCCCACTCCACGATCAAACCTGGGATCGCGCGAGGGACGCGGAGGGAGCTCGGGCTGGCTCTTGCTGTCGCTCGGCGGCTACTTGCCTCGCAAATCTCGCCTCGCCTCCACCACACACACGCTCCCCCCTCCGCCCCGCTGCCGGCCGCCCCCCTTTCGGGCCCTTTCAAGAGCGGAGAAGAGAAAGAGGAGGAGATCAGAATTGAAAAGGAGGCGGAGGGAGAGAAGGGCTGTTCCCCGCCCGCGCCCGGCTCGCCCACCGCTTTCTCCCGGCTTCCAGGATTCCTTCAAGACCAGCCGAGCCCCGGCGCTTTCGGACTCCGGATCTCGGGAGCTCCCCTCGCCGACGGCTTGACGCAGTGACGGTGGCCGGAGGGAGAGGCGGAGGCGCTCGCTCGCTCGCTCTTTCCAGGCCGCCCAAGGATTTCTCGTCTGGGTGTGGGTGCGAGCGAGAGAGCGAGCGGGCGGGCGAGAAGGCGAGAGGCTGCTGCTGCCTGCCTGCCTGCCTGGCCGGGAGAAGAAGCTGCCGCTGGGGGAGGGGCAGGAGGGGGCAGAGGTAGCGGCGCGCAAGAGAGAGAGAGAGAGAGGCGGAGAAGCGGCGGCGGCGACAAGACAAGGAGGAGACGCAGACTGGGGCTGGCCGCCCCTCCGGATTCCTCGAGACGCCCCCTCCTCGTCTTTTGAGGTCGGAGGCAGGTAAGTGAGCTGTGCGGGAGGGGACGCTCAAGCGAGCAGAAGGGCTGGAAGAAAAGGGGAGGGGGTCTCCGGGTCTCATCCCCGCCCCTGCCGCAGGAGCAGAGCCGTAGATAAAAGGGAGCGACCCCGGGTAGAATCGCCGCCGTTCTTACTATACTATTACTATCATTAGCCGGAAGGCGGCTCGCCCAGCCTCTCCCTCCGATTCTGCTTCATACATCGCGCGCCTGTAGCCGAGGCTCAGCCGGGGGGCGCCCCAAACCCCAGCCCACCCAAAACTCCATTGGCGGACGGAAGCGCGCCCACGCGGCCGCCCTCACCTACAGCCTAGGGCCGGCGTTCCTTTCTCTCTCTCCCCCACCCTCCCATCAGAGGCTCTGCTTCCCCAATGAATTCGGGGAGGGGGACAGTTGTTTAAAAAAAGAAAACAAAACGAAGAAGAAGGAAATGGGGCGAAGTCTCCGCTGCCCCAAACTTGCTTTTTATCATTTCGGTGCGACGCGCCCGAGAGTGCCACCTAACTACCGACAAACTTTTCCCGGGCGGGCTCCGGCTTGGGAAGCACCTCCCGACAGGCATCCGGCAGCTCCAACGCCCTAAAGGGGAGAACCGGACCCTCCCCGCCACCCCTTCTCTGCCTCCTCCGGGGAGAAGGCGTCGAGGAGAGGGAACCGGCTCCCCATGACCCGCTGGCCCCCCGAGCGTGGCGCGTCCGGAGGGAGGCCGAACCGTTTCAGCACCACTGTGGGAGGGGACAGCTCCCGGGACTCGCAAGGTTGCTCCGAGTGGGCGTCGCGGGGTCTTCGGAGGGAGCCAGCAACGAGCTACGTCGCCTCCTGGCAAGATTATCCCCCACGCACCGTTTCTGGCTTCCTCGCCTGGCCAGCGAGCTGTGTGGTCTCCGTGGCTTAAAGCTTAACCGGGTTAGAAGCTGGCTACGACTATTGCCGTGGGACGCTGTCGCCCCACCGAGTGGAAGCGAGATTTCGACCCTTCCTCCTTGGGCACATTGGGGAAGGGACAGTGGGTTGCCCCCGTCCCCCCAACCCGGCGACCAGCCCCAAAGCTAAGGGGGCTGGGAGGGGGCGAGGAGCCGCGGCGGAGATTCCTGCTCGGGGAAAGGGTTACGCCGCTAAGGCCAGCGGGAATCAAAGCGGTTGGTTCGGTCGCCCCGGACCTGCGACGGCGATCCGGACGTCTCGAAGGGGGGCTTGGCATTTAGAGAGAACCCGAAGGGGCGTCGAGAAGCCGGGAGAGCGGCGAATGGAACGTCTGTCTGCTTTTGGCCCAGGGAAAGTCGCGGGAGAAATCGGCGTGACAGGTTAACTCGCGCTTTAGATAAAGCTGTTTCTATCGCTGGCGGTGGGGGAGCCTGTCGGAAAGGATTAAGGCTGGTCCCCGCCTCTTGCAAAGCGAGCCTCGCCGAGCTCTTCGCGCCTCACCGCCCTCCCACCCACCCCGAAGCCCTCTCTTCCGATTGTTTGATTAGGAGAGCGGCAAGCGCCTCCCACGCGTCCCGTTAGACGCGCCGGCAAAGGTAGACTGCCTCTGCCAAGGGAGGCTCCGCCGAGCCAGCAGGGCTGAAAAGGCTTTTTCGACTGCTTTCCTGGCCCTGACGGACTTCCGAGTTCAGCTTTCGTGCCTTCCAGCTCTGCTTAATTTAACGCCACAGGAACGTTCAAATCGTTGCTTTTGATCGGGGCAGCCGGGAAATTGGGGGCGGAGGGGGGGGGGAAGAGGCGTGCGAACAACCCACCCCCTGCCCCTGCGTCTGAATGGGGACAGAGTGGAGGCTCCGGATTGAGAGGCTCTTGCTCCGCCTTTTAATCCAGGCCAAGACCCCTGACCCGCGGCCTGCAGACAGCCCTTGATTCTTAACTCAGTTTCCATTCCGTTTCTATGCAGGCGTGCTTAGGGGGAAACAACCCCACTGAAGTCACCAGGCTGACTCCCCGAAGAGGGCATCGGTCTAACGTCACCCCCCGCCCCGCCGCTCCAATTCAGTTCTTAGGGATCTCAGCCCCACCGCTTGGTTTCTGACGCCCGAGATCCCTTCTCCTTGGCTGGGCTCAAGGCTTCTCCATTTTCCCCCCTTGGATGCTTGCTCGGAACCTAAGGGTCTTTCCCCGCCTTCCTGCTCAGTCGCCCCTTCGCAGAAAAGGAAGCGGAACAGCCGAGCTGACACATACGGCGTTTTAATTAAAAACTATCAGGCGCGTCGGCGCTCCCACCGCCCCTTTTACTACCCCCCCACACTTCCTGGCAAGAGCTGGTCTACACATCCAGAAGTTCTTCCTTCCTTCCTTCCGCCCCCCACCCTCCTTCCCGAGTTGAGGAGGGCAGGCGCAGCTGGGTCAGGGTTGAGTTTCTCGGCCTAGTTCAGCACCGGCGCGGACTCTGCGAGTGGTCCAGGATTGAGTGGGTGGGGGGCATCCACTGAAGGCCTCATCCGGGAGAGAGGCCGATCCAAGGGCTTTGAAACCACAGACGCTGCCTTCAAGGGCGCCGGAATTAAGGCCCTGCTGGTTGCTTGCCTTGAATGGTTTCGGGGCGGGGGTGGGGGTGTGTGAGAGCTGAAGAGACGCCCCTCCCGCCCCGGCACACAGCCAGCTCTGTTGGGAGGCAGAAATGGGGGCGGGAGGGGTGGGGAGAAAAGCCCCCTTATGTCCCTCGAATAGGCGACAGCAGAGAGGGGGTGCGAGTCTCGACGCCTATGGGCGGAGGGAGGGGGCTTTGCAAAGGGCTGGGAGCTCAGGTCAGCAACTCTGCGGGGGAGGTGGGGGGGCTCAGGCCCCGTAAGGCTTTTGCCAAGTTAGAGCTAAACGGGCAATCACGTGCCAAGCTTGCTGGGGGGGGGGGGTAGGTCTGGAAATGCGTGGGGCCGGGCAGAAAACCTTCCTTCCGTATTTTGGGAAGGCTGCCCAGGGGCTCACCTCGGCCGTGGGAAAGGAAGGCTTTTGGTTTTTTTTCGGTCAACCGCTGCGGCCTGGGTGTCTGGCGCACCTGTGCACGATGGGACTGGGAACTCTGCCCTGGCTCACACAAGTACCGCCGCCTGGATGCGGACACCCCGATTTCAGCTTTTGTCTCCGGACAGAACGAAGTCTCGGTCGGGTCCCAATGACTCCTATGGAGAGAATTTTCCAAAGGACCGGTGGGCCTTGGAGAGCTTGGCAGGCGAGTTTAGCACCCCTAAGCCCCGATTTGGTGCGCCTCCTGGCCGACCAGACATGCCGGGACGCCCGTTGGATACCCGGGAAACCTTCTCAACGTCTCAGGATCGTGCAGGGAGATTTAAGTCTCTGTGGGTTTTCTAATCCAGCCGATCCCCCCGCAACCTCCCCTTTGCAAGGTCACGGGAGGCCTTGCTGTGACTCCTGCTGGCTGTTGAATCCGGCCGGGGTCTTTTCTTGTTTAACCCGGTTGGAACGCCACTAAGAGAGCGAGGGGTCCTGCCCAGGGAAGCCTTTGGGAAGCCACGCGGTCTTCCTCGCGCCCCCTGTTCCTGACGCGGCAGGCCGGATCGCCTTCCCCGGGCATACCCCGTCCCTTTCCTTCGCTCTCCGCCTTTCCGAAAGGTCGAAAGAGCCCTGAAGGGGAGGAAGGCCGTGAACCCTTCGGAGGGGTCTCTCGGGGCTGGAGGGAGGGAGGGAGAATAGAGAGGAAGGAAGGAAAAATAAGTGAGAATAGGAGAGGAAGGAAGGAAGGAAGGAAGGAAATGGAGAGAGGGAGGGAAGGAAATGATGGGAGGGAAGGAAATGGAGAGAGGGAGGGAATGAAGGATAGGGTGGGAGGGAAGGAAGGAAGGAAATGGAGAGAGGGAGGGAAAAAGGAGAGGGAGGGAGGGTAAAAAGGAAAAGGAAGGAAGGAAGGAAGGAAGGAAGGAAGGAAGGAAGGAAGGAAATGGAGAGAGGGAGGGAATGAAGGATAGGGTGGGAGGGAAGGAGGGAAGGAAATGGAGAGAGGGAGGGAAAAAGGAGAGGGAGGGAGGGTAAAAAGGAAAAGGAAGGAAGGAAGGAAGGAAGGAAGGAAGGAAGGAAGGAAGGAAGGAAGGAAGGAAGGAAGGAAAAGAAAGACCGAGCCACAGAGAAGAAACAACTTTTCGTTGACCCCTCTTGCCTTCCTTCCCACACGCTTCCTCGCCACCGGGAGAGAAACGAGCTGCGTTTTGCATGCCGGGCTCGCTTCTGCTCCGGAGCTGCTGCTGATGCTCCTCCTCCTCCTCTTCCTCTTTCAGCTGCTCCGCTCCACTTGGCCCCGGGGGCTGCCGAGAAGGGGCGGGGAAGGGGGCAGAAGCCGAGAGAGGCGCCCTTTGGCGAAGCCCCGGGCTCCGCCAGACTAGATAGAAAGCAGGGCCGTTCCTTTTCGGGTTTCCGGCCGGAGGGTGTGAGCGAGTTTTCCGGCGACCCTGCGGCGGGGGGGTCTTCCATGAAGGCGTCTGGCCCTCCCCCGCTCCCCAGAGACGGTTCCCTGGGGAGATGCGGGATCAGCTCCGGACACCAAGCGGGGGGGGGGGGGGGTCCTGTACAGCAGGCGAGGACCCCGATCTTCGAAGGAGGGGTGTCAGAGCCCTTTCCCCTAGAGAGGAGATCAAGCCAGGCTTCGCCCAGGTTTGGTCCACACGTGCCTAACTCACCCGCGTCGAGTTCATCTGTTTTGGGGCTTCCCACAACCTCCTGAGCCCCACACGGGGCTGGGGTTCGCCCCGCCCTCCGTGCTGACCTGCAAAAGGCAAAGGCTTCAAAACGGAGGTTGGCAGGCAACGAGCTTAACACGCAAATGCGAACTCTGCCCCTTACGGGAGTCGTGTAAATGGAGCCAGACGTTTGGATTTGGGCAGGAGAATCCCGACCGCCTTCGTAGCCTGAAACATAAAAAGGACCGAGGTGGGGGACTAAGAAAGGGCCGCCTGAGAGGCTCGATGGACCCGGTACTGCTTGACACGTGTACGCGGGGTCCTTCGCAACGGCGATGAGGCTGCAGAAATGGAACCAGCGGCGCTCACGTGCTAGACTAGAGCAATGCTCCAAGGTGGGAACACACACGCGCGCATTCCCCTCCATTCTCCTCCTCCTCCTCCTCCTCTTTCCCCCCCCCCATGCACCCCTCCTCTCCCGAGTTCCGTGGGTCCGCCTTCCCAGGGCACGCGCGTCCCTTCTCTCTCGCCTCCTGCCGGCTTGATGCATTTCGCGGCCCGTTTGCACCCTATGAAATATTCAGAAGTTTGCAGTGGTGAATCAAAAGGTCATTAATATATATGGGTTCCGATGTTTCCAGGCCGGGAAATGAACTTGCCCGCGTCCTGGGGAGACGCGGCGGTGTTTCAAAGGCTCCAGGCGGAGAGGGGAAGGGGGATGGGGGTGGAGGGTTAATCTTGCCATCATGGAGAGCGCAAACCTTGAGCCCCGCCCAGATGTTGGATCGCAGACAGCAGGAATTTATGGATCTATCTATCTATCTATCTATCTATCTATCTATCTATCTATCTATCTATCTATCTATCTATCTATCTTCAATATCATCTCTATCTGTATTTCTATCAACCCTGTTTTCCCAAAAATAAGACATCCCCTGATAATAAGCCCAATTGGGCTTTTGAGCACATGGCAATAATGCCACGCACTTATTTCAGGATTCAAAAAATATAAGAAAGGGTCTTATTTTTGGGAAAACATAGTATCTATCTATCTATCTATCTATCTATCTATCTATCTATCTATCTATCTATCATCTGTCTGTCTCCATCCGTCCATCTGTCCATCCGTCCATCTGTCTATCTATCTATCTATCTATCTATCTATCTATCTATCTATCTATCTATCTATCTATCTATCTATCATCTGTCTGTCTCTGTCCATCCATCCATCCATCCATTTCTATATCTACCCATCTATAATCTGTCTATCATCTCTCTCTCCTTCTATTTCTCTCTATATCTACCCAACTATCATCTGTCTATAGTGTCTGTCTGTCTGTCTGTCTGTCTGTCTGTCTGTCTGTCTGTCTATCTATCTATCTATCTATCTATCTATCTATCTATCTATCATCAGATTTATATGGCTGCCTACCTCACTAAACGTAACTCTGGGTGACCTACAACCCAGAATTAAAACAATATCACGGCTATTAACCTCCCCCCCCTTTTAAAAAAAAAGAATAAAAACAAGACCAAAGGCGGCAGCCTCTTGCAGACCCCCCCTCCTGCCTTCACACAACCGCTCAGGCTGTTGCCAGTCTGCTGGAGAGGGGTGGGGTGGGGGTGAACACGGCCACCATCTTGCCAGCTTCTCTTAGAAGAGTCAGATTTGTGTAACTGAAGGGGGCTGACTTTGAAACTTGGTTTGTAGGGAAGGGGGCTGAGGGTGCAGCTGGGATGTGTGTTACAAGTCAAAGAAACAGACCGATTCCGACCGCAGCTTGTGAAAGGAGCCCTCGGCCACAAATCAGTCAATCCTGCTACTGGCTGGCGCTGTGTGGATGAATCCACAGAGGTAGTTAATTTATGGCTTGTTGTGTTGTGAGCCTGTATGCAGTGCAAGTCACGGTGATGTTGCCAGTGTCAGGATAACATTCCACACATCGCATAGGTCACAACATTGGCCCAAGGATGTGCCGAGACCCACAATCACCCTTGCCCTTCCCCTGCCTGAAAATACCCAGGGTTTTGAAACTCTGAATGTGTGAATTCAGCAACTGGGTGTCAGGGAGTCCCCAAAGCCCTTTGCGAGGAACTCCAATGTGGGTTTGAACTCAGCATTAGCCCAACACCTTCACTACTACCGCCACAAAGGTTTACACTTGTGAGTAAGTCTCCTCCCTCCTCTAAGACCTAACTCATGGAGTCAATCTCTCACCCTTCCCAGAGGTTTGGCACATCTGTGTGATGATGGGATGGGGGAAGTTAGAATACTCCTTCCGACGCTGTGAAAAATGAAAGTTTGCAAAGCTCAAGGAAGGATCCAGAAATAAAAACGGCTTGTAATGGTTTTGGTTTATCATGGCAAAGCAAAGACCAGGAAATGGGGTCAAAGGATCTTGACGAGTGGAGAGCGCAATTTTATGGTCAGGGGTATCTTTGTACAGTCTTTTTATGTTGGGTTTGTTTTTGGTTCAGGGTGCAAAAGATATGAACTGGGCCTGATGTGTGGGCCAGAGCTTGCCAAGAGTAGGGAATATTTGTAGCTCAGGGTTGAACTGGGGTCTTTGGTGGTCTCTGAGTTTCCTGGTTTTCTTGCAGATGTTTCATTACCCAGCTAGCACTGGTGATGTTAGGTAGTTGGGTAATGAGATGTCTGCGAGAAAATCACCAAGCTCAGACAGTTCTTCTCCTTCTCCTTCTCCTTCTCCTTCTCCTTCTCCTTCTCCTTCTCCTTCTCCTTCTCCTTCTCCTTCTCCTTCTCCTTCTTCTTCTTCTTCTTCTTCTTCTTCTTCTTCTTCTTCTTCTCCTTCTCCTCCTTCTCCTCCTCCTTCCTCTCCCCCTCCTAAATCCCCCTCCTAAATATGGCTACACATGCCACAGGTAGCACGTGTAGCCATATCAGTGGGCATGCCAGCTCAGTTCTGCGGTGCTGGCCAGATGATTTTTGGGCCTTCTGGGCCCACCAGAAGTAGGCAAACAGGCTGTTTCCTGCCTCCGGAGGGCCTGGGGGGGGTGGGGAAGGCTCGTTTTTCTTTCTCACCTGGCTCCAGATCCTCTCTGTGCATCTGGGGAGGGTGAAAACAGCCTTTCCCATGCCTCTCTAGGAGTCTCTGGAGGCTGGGGACAGCAAAAAAAAGTCACTTCCTGTGTCCCACCGGGAGTTGGGAAATGGGCCGTTTCAGGCCTCCAAGGGAGTGGGGAAGGCTGTTTTCACCCTCCCCAGATGCACAGAGAGGATCTGGAGCCAGGTGAGAAGGAAAAACGGGCCTACCGGGCCCCTGCTAGGAGCAGGGGGGAGGAGAGTTGTGCATGCATGCGCAGGGCAGGGCACATAGAATTATGGATGTGGGCATGTGCACGTGTGAACCTCCCCCACCCCCACCCCTCCTAGCACACGATGGCAAAAAGGTTAGCCATCACTGGTGTAGAGTCTCCTGCTTGGGCAGGGGGCGGGTTGGACTAGATGACCTACAAGGTCCCTTCCAGCTCTGTTAATCTGTATCTGTATCTAAGGTACAGGCTACTGCAATATATTGTGTCTGTCATATCTGCAATATATTGCCCCTCTGTAAACAGAAGGCTTGTGTTGGTGCCGTTTACAGTTTAGCCTTGTTGGCCTTAATGTCCCCTTCCACTTGGCTTTTTACCTTTGAGTAAGCAGAGCCCTAATCACCTGTTCAATCAAGCCTCCATTAGCATCCTTGGGGAGGGGGGGGACTCCTATTTGCCTTAAAAGGTATTCCTTGCAAATGGAATATGAAGAGGGGAGGGGGGTCTTTAAGAAACCCCCTGGGTCACATCTGACAGCTTCTTTCAGGCCTCCTTCGGCTCTTGTGATTTGTAACCCTGGTTTCAAGCTTAATGTGTTGCCCGAAGCCAGCCGAAGCCATGATTTATCCTGGGTGTAGCGAGAATTGTGGCTGATGTCAACCCCCCTCTCGAAAGATGTGGCAAAATTTGGGGGCTTCAGTTCACAGATCACACCTGGCCTAAATGCTCTGACGGCAGCCTGAGATCCCAGCGCTTTGTAAATCACCACGGATAGACTCAGACAACTATGGTTTATTTAACAAACCATAACTCAGCCTGTCCTATCAGGCTTCAAGGTTAAAGCCGGTGGAGCTTAAGGGACCTACAGCTACTCACTCCCAAATAGGTAGCAGCTGCAGCACTCGGCTGTTCCCGAGAATATGAAGTCAGGTTATTTAGATAGGCCAAGGACGAAAGGTTTCCGTTTACACGGGTCTCTTCTTCAGGCAGAGTTCTGCGCTACGGTGAAGCTTGCATTAGACAAAGGGAATCCAAGGCTGTCTGTTTTCCCCCCTCCCTCCCTTCTAGCACTGATGATGTTACCTAGTTGGGTCATGAAACGTCTGCAAGAAAATAACCAAGCTCAGAGAACATCAAGGGCCCCATAATTCTCCTCCTCCTCCTCCTCCTCCTCCTCCTCCTCCTCCTCCTCCTCCTCCTCTTTCTCCTTCTCCTTCTCCCTCTTTCTTCTTCTCCTCCTCCTCCTTCTCCACCTCCACCTCCTGCTTCTTCTTCTTCCTCCTCCTCTTCCTCCTCCTCCTCCTCTCCCTCTTCTTCTTCTTCTTCTTCTCCTCCTCCACCTCTTCCTCTTCTTTCTCTTCTTCTTCTTCTCCTCCTCCTCTTCCTCCTCTTCCTCTTCTTCTTCTTCCTCTTCTTCTTCTTCTCCTCCTCCTTCTCCACCTCCTCCTCCTCCTGCTTCCTCTTCCTCTTCTTCCTCTTCCTCCTCTTCCTCCTCTTCTTCCTCCTCCTCCTCCTCCTCCTCTTTCTCCTCCTCTTTCTCCTTCTTTCTTCTTCTCCTCCTCCTCCTTCTCCACCTCCACCTCCTGCTTCTTCTTCTTCCTCCTCCTCTTCCTCCTCCTCCTCCTCTCCCTCTTCTTCTTCTTCTTCTCCTCCTCCTCCTCCACCTCTTCCTCTTCTTTCTCTTCTTCTTCTTCTCCTCCTCCTCTTCCTCCTCTTCCTCTTCTTCTTCTTCCTCTTCTTCTTCTTCTCCTCCTCCTTCTCCACCTCCTCCTCCTCCTGCTTCCTCTTCCTCTTCCTCCTCTTCTTCCTCCTCCTCCTCCTCCTCTTTCTCCTTCTTTCTTCTTCTCCTCCTCCTCCTTCTCCACCTCCTCCTCCTGCTTCTTCTTCTTCCTCCTCTTCCTCCTCCTCCTCCTCCTCCTCTTCTTCCTCTTCTTCTTCTTCTCCTCCTCCTCCTCTTCTTTCTCTTCTTCTTCTTCTTCTCCTCCTCCTCTTCCTCTTCCTCCTCTTCCTCTTCCTCTTCTTCCTCTTCTTCTCCTCCTCCTCCTCCTTCTCCACCTCCTCCTCCTCCTGCTTCCTCTTCCTCTTCTTCCTCTTCCTCCTCTTCTTCCTCCTCCTCCTCCTCCTTTTCAAACTTGCCTTATTTAAATGCTCAAGGTGAAAAGGGGAGTATCCTTTGTCCGGAGAGTGAACTCCCCCCCCCCACCGCAACTCCCGTGCCTTGCCAGCTTCCCCTGCAGCACCCCTGCCTCTTTTTAGCTCTGCCCTCGGCTTTGCAGAGCGCTTCCTGCTTCCACCCCCCGGTCTCTTCGCCGTCTCTGGCCTGGGCTCCGCTCCTTTCTCTGCTGCCTGAATGGGCCAGCTGCGAGCCAGAGGAGCGCGCGCTCCCGGGGACGGTGTGGGGGGGGGGAGCGAGAGCCGGAGCGCGCAACAGGAGCAGAGAGAGAGAGAGAGAGGGAGGGGACGACTCAGCCAGGGTCTCCTCCTTCGCCTCTGGGACAGAGGGGGCCGGATTAGGTGACCCAAGTCATGCCGAGGGGGGCGCGCATAAGTGGGACGCCCGGGGTGAAATAACCAACCAGGTTGGGGGCATCCCGTGCTTACCTGCTTGGCGGACGGTCGAGAGAAAATTTGGCACCCCCAGGTCAGCCCCCCCCCCCCCCACCAGTGTTGCGAGGCTTGCTTCCACGGGACGAGAGAGCCTGGGGGCTACTAGTGAAGGCGTTGCAGGCAGGGAGGGGGGTCCTAGTGAGGTGAAGGCGCATCCTCGCCTCGCTGGACGCCCCCCTCCCCGGTTCTCTGCTCCTTCCCAGCCCCCGCTGGGCCGGGGGTGAACAGGGACCGGCCGTTCCCTCCGAGCTGCCTGAAGGGCGCGCGTGGGAAAGCGCAAAATCAGACTCGGGTGCCACCCAACTTGGGCGCACGGACCCCGAACCTCTGGAGGAGAGAGAGGGTCGCTCATCTAATCGGTATAGGGGGGTCTCCGTCGAACGGGACTGTGGCCCGCGTGAGCTTCCTCCTCCCAAGAAGAAAGGTCGGCAGTTCGGCGGTTCGAATCCCAAGTATAGGTCTCCTGTGGGAGCAGGGGATTGGACTAGATGACCTTCAAGGTCCCTTCCAACTCTGTTAACTGAAAAAAAAAAGTGTCCGCCGTTTGCCGTTGCTTTCCTCCTAGATGTCGGGTCCATCCTCCCTGCTGGTTTACAGCCCTGGGATTTCCTCGTGGTCTCCCATCCACGCTCCATAAGCCACCTCCGCTTTTTTGAAAAGCGGCAGACTCTGGCCAAAGAGATCTTAGCAGACGCGGATGTTGGAAACGTGGGGAAGGCGGCCCCCGACAGACGCGCGTCCTTTGGGTGGGTGCGCCCCGCTCGTCTTGGATTCACAAGGAAAGGGACTAAAGCCGGGAGCTGCTCGGTCAAACGAAGAGGAGGAAGGTCCGGCGGGACCATGAGATGCCCCTCCCCCACGCCTAATCGCCCCCTCCCTCGGGTCTGGCCGAGTTTCTGTTCCCACGCTTTTCCCATGCTCAGGAGCACGCTTTCCCTCCCATCTTAGGGGTCCCCTTTTCTTGAGTGGGCGAGGGCACGGGTGGTCGGGAACCCGCCTCTTCTGAGTTGGAAGGGGGAGTGGAAAGTTTGGCCTCGCGGTCCCTCTCCACGGGGTCTGGGGGTGACAGTCCCCATCTTTCCCGACGAAACTCGTGAAAGCTCCGGCCACGCCCCCTTCTAGACCCCGCCTCCTCCTCCACGAACCGGCGAAGCTCTTGGGACAGTCAGTGGAAACGAAGGCGAGTCGCTTAGGATAGCGCTTAATGCTCGGCGCTGTCTGTTTCTCCCGGGACCCTCCGGAGATTGAATAAGTGAGGCGGGGTCTCCCGGATGAAAGGAAGCCGAGCAGGCCCCCAAGGACCCCTTGATCTCTGAAGCCCCTTCTCCTGCCCCCTGTGGGACAGTAACCCAGGAATGAGCTCTGCTTCCCCCTCCGCCCCCCCCTTTTTTTTCTCTTAGTCGCTGCCCCTTCCCCACCGGTTGGGTACATTAAAAGCAGCCACGGCTGTCCCTCCCCTCCCTGTCCCTGTCCCCCCCCCAGCAATGAAAACCAGCCAATCCTGGAGTCTCGTTTGCAGAGAGATTGAGCGGTCCGTCAATCTGTTTTGCGCATTTATATCCCCGCACATGTCCCTTAAAAAAAAATAATAATAATAAAAAAAACCCAAGACAGGTAAAACCACATATGTATAAAATAACAGAGCAACAGAGTCTTGAAAGGAGCCTTAGAGGTCTTGTAGTCTCACTCCCCAAGCAGGAGATCCTGTCCCATTCTGAACAAGTGGCTGTCCAGTCTCTTCTTGAAAACCTCCAGTGATGGAGCATCCTTCCTTCCTTCCTTCCTTCCTTCCTTCCTTCCTTCCTTCCTTCCTTCCTTCCTTCCTTCCTTCCTTCTCTTTCCTTCCTTCCTTCCTTCCTTCCTTCTCTTTCCATCCTTCTATCTCCTTCCTTCCCTTTCCATCATCCTTCCTTCCCATCCTTCCTTCCTTTTCTTTCCATCCTTCTATCTACTTCCTACCTTCCTTCCTTCCCTTCCCTTTCCATCATCCTTCCTTCCCATCCTTCCTTCCTTTTCTTTCCATCGTTCTATCTACTTCCTACCTTCCTTCCTTCCCTTCCCTTTCCATCTCCCTTCCTTCCTTCCTTCTCTTTCCATCCTTCTACTTCCTTCTTCCTTCCTTCCTTCCCTTTCCATCATCTTTCCTTCCCATCCTTCCTTCCTTTTCTTTCCATCCTTCTATCTACTTCCTTCCTTCCCTTCCCTTCCCTTCCCTTTCCATCTTCCTTCCTTCCTTCCTTCTCTTTCCATCCTTCTACTTCCTTCTTCCTTCCTTCCTTCCCTTTCCATCATCCTTCCTTCCCATCCTTCCTTCCTTCTCTTTCCATCCTTCTATCTACTTCCTTCCTTCCCTTCCCTTCCCTTTCCATCTTCCTTCCTTCCTTCCTTCCTTCTTCCCTCCGTCCATCCATCCATCCATCCGTCTATCTTATTTATCTCAGAATCATAGAAACTTGGGGCTGGATGGGACCTTGGAGGTCTTCTAGTCCAACCCCCAGCTCAAGCAGGAGGCCCTCTATCTTTCTGGACAAATGGCTGTCCATCTCTTCTTGAAAACCTCCAGTGTTGGAGAACCCACAACTTCTGGTGGCAAGCTGTTCCACTGGTTAGTTGTTTATCTCTCTGTCAGGAAATTTCTCCTTCGTTCTAGGTGTGTCTCAGTTTCGGTCTGCTGGGTCTGGGGGCTGCGTTTGCCACTCTCCCCCTCCTCATGTCTACCCTACCTGGTTGGTGGCTTGTGGCTGATGGCTTGGATTTAGCTGGGAGGGGGCAGCAGGTGAGATGCTCAGCCATCAGCAGGCTGCTCACCTCCGCAGAAACTTCCCCTCGGACTGAAACCCCCCCCCACCCCAACCCTCACCCTTGGCTTTGAAGCAATCTCTCTAATTTCTATCACCTCCTGTGATTGAAACTATAATTTAGATTTTATTGCTTGCTCTCATTCTGACTGCTTGATATGAGTTTTATTGCTCTCGGTTAGATCTTTATATAATTTATCATGTTTATCCGGCACCCCATCCGGATGGCTCGTGCAAGGACATTCAGGGTAAGAAGGTGGCCCATGAATCCATCCATCCATCCATCTGTCTGTCCCTCCCTCCCTCCCTCCCTCCATCAATATTAGTGTAGTTAACTTCGGAAGATTTCAAATCGGTGACCCCCATTAGTTACCTGGCCACGAAGGGGAGGAAAGGGGCTATGCCTGTGCTTATAAACAGGGTGGAAAACATTTCCTCTAGCAAGAAGGGTCTAATGAGCAGGAAAAGGAGGGTGCTGTTAAATAAGAGGGGGGATACCATGAGAGAGGGTGCAGGTTGAGTGCCTGGGAGAGGAGGGGGGAGGGGAAAGAGAGAGAGAGAGAGAAGTAGGTAGGTAGGGCTTCTCAGAGGGAGAAAAAATAAGTATTTTTTTCAGTCTCCTGCCTCCTTCATGGCAAGTATGGATTTATTTATCAGAAGGTAACTCTTGCAGATGGAAAAGAAAAGATATTTTCCAGCAAGGAAGGAAGGAAGGAGAAAGAAAGAAGGAAAGAAAAAAGGAAGAAAGGAAGGAGAAAGGAAGGAAGGAAAGAAGGAAGGAAGGAGAAAGAAGGAAGGAAAGAAGGAAGGAAGTAAGCAGAAAGAGGGAAGAAAGGAAGGAGAAGGAAGGAAGGAGAAAGAAGGAAGGAAAGAAGGAAGGAAGGAAGGAGAAAAAAGGAAGGAAGGAGAAGGAAGGAAGGAGAAAAAAGGAAGGAAAGAAGGAAGGAAGCAGAAAGAGGCAAGAAAGGAAGGAGAAAGAAGGAAGGAAAGAAGGATGGAAGGGAGAGAGAGAGAGAGAGAGAAAGGAAGGAAGAAAGAAAGGAGGGAGAGATGGGGGAAGGAAGGGAAGGAGGGAGAGATTATTTTCCAAGGATGCACAACAGTTCCTATCCTCCCCAGCCAGGCTGGGCCCCAAGGGCACCAGACTGAGGAAGTTTTCATCTGTTTCTTTTTCTTTTTTCCCCCAGCCCCAGAATTCTCCTCTCTTTGATTTTAACCATGTTACATGCCTGCCCTTATCCCCACTGAGCGCCTTCGATTGAATTAAGGCTGGGATTTATTCCTTCTCACCTTGCGGTTGTGATAGTGATCTGCCTGCCTTTGAGATCCACCTGGATTAAGCCTCTGGCTCTGATGTAGAGATGCTGCGGGGGTGGGTGGGGGGAGGAGGATGGGGATAAGGAGAGGAGACACGCAGAGAAGAAACTTGAAGGGGGGAAATGGGCAGGAGGGAACTGAGAAAGGCTCGGCTTCCAGCGGAGATTTGGTTGTCCTCAATCCGGTTAGAGGAGTCCCACTGTTGGTTTAGAAGAAGGAACAAGATCTGAGGCCTCCCCTGGAGGATGGTGGATTTTGAAAGGTCAGAGTTTTCTTTGTGTGAAGGCAGAAGAGGGTACCGGTGATTAATTTTGGAAAGGAGAGGGTGGAGGTTGGCTTGTAGCACCTTCAGGAGATCTTTGGACAGCTTTGTTCCTTCCATGTCTTAAAGCTATTAGCTCATTTGGCGTGGGTGAATTTCTCTGTGAGTCTTGTTTCTCAATTTGCAACCATCCCCCCCCCTCCAACCTTCCATCCATCCATTCCTTCCATCCATCCATTCCTCCATCCCTCCGTCCCTCCATCCATCCTACCTTCCATCCCTCTATCTTTCCATCCCTCCCTCCTTCCATCCTACCTTCCATCCCTCCATCTTTCCATCCCTCCATCCCTCCATTCTTTCATCCTTCCGTCCATCCATCCATCCATCATCCATTTATCCATCCCTCCCGCCATCACTCCCTCCCTCCCTCCATCCTACCTTCCATCCCTCCATCTTTCCATCCATCCCTCCATCCCTCCATTCTTTCATCCTTCCGTCCATCCGTCCATCCATTTATCCATCCCTCCCGCCATCACTCCCTCCCTCCCTCCATCCTACCTTCCATCCCTCCATCTTTCCATCCATCCCTCCATCCTTCCATCCATCCATCCATCCCTCCCTCCCTCCTTTCATCCATCCATCCATCCAATCTTCCATCCCTCCATCTTTCCATCCATCCATCCATCCATCCATCCATCCATCCATCTATTCATCCCTCCCTCCCTCCCTCCCTGCAAGCCAAGTAGAAACCATCATAGTTTCAATAAAGGAGAATCTTTGTAGCTCAGGGTTGAAATGAAGGGACCTTGATTCTCTCTGAGCTTGGTTTATTTCTTGAAGACCTTTCATGACCCAAACTAGGTAAACGTCACCATCATAAAGGTTGCTTCTTTCCTTCTCCACCAAGCCAGCCACCAATTTGGGAGCATTGACCAAACCCAAAGGCAGATCTGGAGGAAGCCGGATCTAAGAATATTCTGAAACTCAAATCCTTGCAGACGGGCTCTCGAGTGAGTGATGGGGGAATTCATTCTCCAGGCATTGAGGTTGGTGGAAGAAATGACAGGAACGTAGATATCCCTCGGACTTAAAGGAAACGTTGAATGACATGGGGAATTGAGGTATATTTAAGATGTCAGAGAGAGAAAAGAGAGGCAGGAGGAACTTAATTTTGCGGCAGCTAAGACGTGGCTTTAACTCCACTTTCTGGTTCTTGAACAATCTTGATAGATGTCAGTCGACAAGAAATCAGCAATACTTTAAAAAAGTGGAGTCATTTAACCCCTAGGTTAGGCAAGGAAGAGAACTGAAGGAAGCAAGCTTCTTGGAAGCCACTTGGGGAGAGGGGGGGAAACCCTGGTTTTCTGCAAACTCAGGTGGATGTCCTGGAAGAATACAAATATTTGGGAGCAAGGCGAACCCAAATTTAAATTCCATCGGCTTTAAGGAGGCTTCGTTCAGCACAGGTATCACTGTTTAAAGAGAAGGTCTTTTTAAAAATGTTTTCTTGCTTTTCCAGAATGTTTTTTTGATAAAATGTAAGAGTAGATTGAGGGGAGTCCAAAATGCTGAGATGGTGGCTATACAACCATGCAGTCAAAACGTGGTCCCTTTTGTGGTGTGTTGACAGGCATAAAAAGGGAGCCAAGCTTCCGTCATGGCTTATGACACCCTTTTTGACTTTTTTGCATCCTCACGTTTCAGGAACAACCCTTGTGATTCCAGAAAAATGGAAGGGCCAAGCTGCACTTACAAAAGTTAGCCAAACAATAATGACAGGTTACCGGCTACTGTGAATTGTCGGGTAAAAATGTTGCCTGGCAAAATTTGGTGTTTTGTCATGCTGGAGTGTAACAACTGGATAGTTTGTGCCAATAGTTCTCCTGAGCAGATGCAGAGTGACTTCCTCTTGTCATTGAAGAGATGCCTCAGGCATCTGCTTTTCCTATGATTGAGGCTGGTGAAAAACGAGTTCTCTCTCTCTTTTTTTTTTGCTCTCCGTCTTCAAACACGGCATGGCAACTTTGCCCAAGTGTCTCCCTTCCTCTTTTTTTTTTTCTAAGTTAGCTCTGTGAAATTGCAGAGAAGAAATTTATGCTCTGGAAGTCGAATTTAATAAAGAATGTAGAAATACAAGGCATGAAAGCAAAATTTTAACTGTGATTGAAAGCTGGGATGGATGATCAGGACGTATTTAGGACGCGGCTGGAATTCTCATGCGCCTTTATGTACTTATTCCAGATGTGCTCTTGGGTTTGGCTTGCCATGATAAACCAATTAGCTCAATTGTGCATTTTTTAATAGTGTTGTTTGTTCAAACCGGAGTGGCATTATTAATTACATTTTATGGCTGTTATGACATTTCTGGGTCCCTTTTATTTTTTTATGACAGGGTTTGGAGTGGGGTTGTTTTTTTTCTTTTGGGGGTGATTTCAACTGGGATTTTCCTTGTGGTTTTAGTCAGCTCCTTAATGTGCAGCTGTGATATTATGGAAAGAAGGAAGGAAGGAAGGAAGGAAGGAAGGAAGGAAGGAAGGAAGGAAGGAAGGAAGGAAGGAAGGAAAGAAGGAAGGAAGGAAGGAAGGAGAGAGAGGGAAGAAAAAGCAAAGAAAGGAGGGAAGGACAGAGGTAGAGGAAGGATGGAAGAAAGGGAAAAAGGAAGGAAAGAAGGAAGGAAAGAGAGGTAGAGGAAGGAGGTGAGGGAAGAAAAAGCAAAGAAAGGAGGGAAGGAGAGAGGTAGAGGAAGGAAGGAAGGAAAGAAGGAAAGGAGGAAAGAGGGAAAGATTGAAAGGGATAGAAAGGAAGGAAGGAAGCAAGGAAAGATTGAAAAGGATAAGATGGAAGGAAAGAAGGAAGGAAAGGAAGAAAGAGAAAGAGGAAAGAGGAAAGGAAAGATTGAAAGGGTTAGGAAAGAAAGGAAGGAAGAAAAGTTTGAAAAAGATAAGAAGGAAAGTAAGAAAGAGAGAAGGAAGAAACAATTCATTGTAAGTATTTTGAATTATTATTTAGGGTTACACTTTTGGTATTCACAGCCTTTGGGACACTGAACAATTTTTATTTCCTTCGGAAATAAACGGGCGGCTGTTTTAATGGGAGCTTCGCAGCCTCTGACAAAAACTGCACAAACCATCGCTGGCTGACCACACAAAAGATGCCACCCCCCAGGGCTCCGTCTGGTGCAGCTTCAGCGATGCCAAGGTCACTCTTTACGATGGGGATGGACAGAGGCAATCTCCAGCTAGCCGGTCCTGCCTCCAGTGGCTCCCTGCCACCCTCGGGCCAAGAGCGTTTTCTGGCACCTTCGTTGCAGTTATCTGGAATTTTGCTGCATGATTATTACTTCTCCAGATTGGTGTTTTTTGCAGCCTCTTCCTCAACTTTCCCCAACGGGGGTTCCTGTCCCCGTAGGCACTGGGGGGCAGAGATGGCCGGTGGATGATGGCACCCAGGCCCTCCATGAAAGAATTAAGAAATGCTTTCCCTGGTCACCCACATCTGTCCGGTTGCTTAATCAGAGGAGATTGATTAATTGCTGGGATTAAACCCTGAGCCTCCGGATGAGTAAAAGAGGAGCAAAAAAGGGAGACACGATCTCGGTCTGTTTTGCCCTGACTTTTTTTTTTTTTTTTAATTTGATTTATATGCCGCCCTTCTCCGGAGACTCAGGGCGGCTTACAGTGCGTTAAGCAATAGCCTTCATACTTTTGTATATTTTATACAAAGTCAGCTTATTGCCCCCACAAACTGGGTCCTCATTTCACCTACCTTAGAAAGGATGGAAGGCTGAGTCAACCTTGAGCCTTGGAGAGATTCGAACCAGCAGAAATTGCAGGCAGCTGTGTTAATAACAGGGTGCATTAAACCACTGTACCATCAAGGCTCTTCAAGACTTTAACCCAGTCTCTCCAATTTAGTGCAGGGGTGGTGTCGAAGACCGTTGTGACTGATTAGCCTGACTAGGTGGCTCTGTGGCTAAGACGCTGAGCTTGTCTATCAGAAAGGTCGGCCGTTCGGCGGTTCGAATCCCTAGTTACAGGCGTGAGCAGGGGGTTGGACTGGATGACCTCCAAGGTCCCTCCCAACTCACCTGTTACCTGATTTTTGCAGTCTTTTGCGGTGACCTGTTGCAGGTCATTGTTTTTCAGTGCCTTGTCCCTGTCTTGTTCACGCTTTGGTGTAATCTCAAAAGGTCATTAAATGGATGGTAGTTAAGTCGAGAACTCCTATATGGGGCCTTTCAGTTGTGCCGCTTTTGAGCTTCCCTGATCCATCACTAGCAGCAGGGACTATTGGTGTGGCTGCCTAACATTTCTGGAGAACAACAGGCTGGGGAATGCTTCCTCCTCCTCCTCCCCCTCCTCCCATTCTCCTTCTCCTCCACCCTGCAAGCCCCCTTCCCTTCTAGCACTGATGATATTACCTAGTTGGGTCAGGAAACGTCTGCAGAAAAACAAGCAAGCTTGGAGAGCAAGGACCCCATAGTTCTCCCCGTCTCCTCCTCCATTCCTCCTCCTCCATCATCATTCTTCCTGGGGAGGGTCTTTCCTTGGTTGGAGAGCACCAAGGACCCCATAATTCTTCTCCTTCTCCTCCTCCTCCTCCTCCTCCTCCTCCTCCTCCTCCTCCTCCTCCTCCTCTATCATTCCTCCTGAGGAGAGTCTTTCCTTAGTTGGAGAGCACCAAGGACCCCATTCTCCTTCTCCTTCTCCTTCTCCTTCTCCTTCTCCTTCTCCTTCTCCTTCTCCTTCTCCTTCTCCTTCTCCTTCTCCTTCTCCATCTCCTCCTCCTCCTCCTCCTCCTCCTCCTCCTCCTCCTCCTCCTCCTCCTCCTCCTCCTCCTCCTCCTCCTCCTCTATCATTCCTCCTGAGGAGAGTCTTTCCTTAGTTGGAGAGCACCAAGGACCCCATTCTCCTTCTCCTTCTCCTTCTCCTTCTCCTTCTCCTTCTCCTTCTCCTTCTCCTTCTCCTTCTCCTTCTCCTTCTCCTTCTCCTTCTCCTTCTCCTTCTCCTCCTCCTCCTCCTCCTCCTCCTCCTCCTCCTCCTCCTCCATCTCCATTCCTCCTGGGGAGGGTCTTTCCTTGAATGCCCAGAGAGCCCGGGGTGAGTGGGGCCTTGGCTGGAAGGCTTGAATGGCTGAAGCCGGGCTCTCTAGTCTAATCAGGTGAGCTTTTTAAGAACGTTCTGCTTTGCAAATGTCACTCGGCCGCTCGGGAATCCATCAAAACGCGTGGCAGCTGGCTTAATCATTAATCATCGGGCATCACTGAAATGAAGTCATCAGAACAAACGCTGACACCAGCAAAGTGTCACCACCATCACGGTGGCTGGCGGTGTTTTCGATGTGCTGAGGGGTAATGCTCCAGTCCATGAAAGGATCTGGCAACCGCTCTCCTCCTGCGGATCTGGATTCTACCTCATTAACTTTTAAAGGGTGCTCAGCACAAGCCACGGCTCTGGAAGGAGCCACGCTGGGACGAAGAGGTGGCTGGGTTCACACATTAGGCAGCTCCATAAACCACGGTTTAGAAGAATGGATGGTTTCACCCAATATTGCGTAGTCGGCTTGCTTCAGGCAGCTCACAAACCACAGCCTGGGTTTTGTATCATTGTGGAGCTGGTGTGAACCCAACCAATTGTGGTTTATTTGGTAGAGGCAAAGGAGCCAGGGTTTGTTGTGATGTCAGAATCCAGTCTTAGATCAGTCTCAAAGACCACATCATGGCTTCACGCGATGTGGGATCCAGATGGTTTAGCACGGGGCCCAACACTCTCAAATGGTGTTTCTCCATCTTGTCGACTTGAAGAAGTGTGGACTACAATTCCCAGAATTCCCCAGATACTCATGTTCCCCACTGAGAAACCTGGGAGTTGACCTCCAGCCACCTTAAAGTTGGCCAAGTTGAGAAATGCAGCTGTCTTAAATTTTCCCTTCTTTCACTGGGGGAAAAGAAGTCTCAGAAGGCCAAGGTTGGCCCCATCGTTGAAAAGAGGGTGGGGGACAGAGTCACGGATACTTCATCTGGCTGGGGAATTCTGGAAGTTGGAATCCACACACCTCTTCAAGTGGACAAGGTTGAGAAACATTGAAATATAGCCTTCAAGAAAAACCAAAACCCCACAATCTTTCTGTCCCATTCTAGAAGATAGTCTCCAGACATCTTCTCAGTCTTTTTCAGATAAAATGAAAACTGAGGACCCTGATGTCCTCATCCCTCAGTAATCTCCATTGTATTTAAGCCCATCTTGGACAACAGAACTTCCACCCAAGGAAGAACGATTTTGCCCTCTGCAAAAATCAGACTTCCAGCTCTCTGCAGGAGCTGAGCCTTTTCCTTGAATTCTGTCCAATCTGTAAAACTCTAAATGATCTGGCACAGCATGTCAAGATTGAGAGACTCTACTCTCTTCTACTGCAACCTCTGTTGGTTAGCCTGAAGGTTCTCTAGAACTTGAGGTCCACTTCCATTTTTTTGCTTTTCTGGACTACTTCTGAAGATTACTGAGCATCTGCTTAAGTTCCATTGAAAGAATTAGCAAAGGGGTGGGTGGGAAGATGCTGACCTCAACCCGTGGTTGGGTGCTACAGGGATGTCCATGGGAGGGCCAAGAAAGTCTAGGTGGCTTCCATAACCATGTGAGTCTGTCCCATTTTCACGTGCAGTTTTCATCAGATAGTTGCAGTTGCCATCTTCAATTCTTTGACCCATCTCCGCTTGGCAGGTGCATCTGAAGTGGTAGCAAGATGCTTGCTCTAACATCCAAAGGTGCCATTTTATGGATTTCTGGATTTGGTTTCTCAACCATTGAGACCTCACGACTCTTGGTGGGGCCCGTACCAATCCCAGGCCTCCCCCACAGAAAAGATCCTTAGGAGAAAAGATCCAGAGAGATGCTCCCAACAATGTAATCCACCCAGCGCTAGATGGATCCAGGAGTCTTCCCTTTTAGAAGATCACCTGGTGGTACCCACAAACACAATGGATGCTCTTGACTCATGGCCCACCTTGAAGGAATATTTGCTTTTCCTTTTGTTAAGTTCTGGCCTGGCTTCAAATTTCATTTCTTGGTGACATAAATTCTTTCCCACTTCTAGATTACTTTGGCCAAAGCTGGTAGCTTCTAGCTAGGGAGGGAAGCTACAGATCCCATCATCCTATGCAGCATGGAGGACTATGCTAGCTGTGAAAAATGGGGATTGTTGCCCTGGATAGTGCCCATAAAAACAAAGTTCTTTCATCTAAGTTCCCCCCTCCCCCAATGCCGAGAGGTCCCCATTCTGGTGCAGAACTGGCCCTTTTGAGTTCTCCCACCTGAGTCTAAATCTCATTTTTGCTCCGGTCTTTGAAAATGTTTCCGAGCCTTGTGGAAATTTAGCTTTTATGAAGTCAGGAGAGCATTTTAACCGGTGACAAACGATCCCAGCCGTCCATAAATCTTCCTCTGGTGAAAGGCCTCTTTAATTCCGAAAGCGGCCAAAGAATCAGATTTGCATAGCGGAATTATATTGGAAGTGCGAGGAGAGAAGATCGGCGGCAGATGAGACTTTCCATGGAGAACATCTCATCTGGAAATCCAGAGATTGCGTCGGAGGCTGAGGGCGAAAAGTTTTCTTTTAAAAACAAAACAAAACACTCAACAGACATTTGGGGCTCAATGGTGGTCATAGGTTGAGGACCACCTGTATATAAAACTTGAATGGAATAGAATAGAATAGAATAGAATAGAATAGAATAGAATAGAATAGAATAGAATAGAATAGAATAGAATAGAATAGGAATAGGGTAGAGTAGAGTAGAGTAGAGTAGAGTAGAGTAGAGTAGAGTAGAGTAGAGTAGAATAGGAATACAGTAGAGTAGAGTAGAGTAGAGTAGAGTAGAGTAGAGTAGAGTAGAAGAATAGAATAGAATAGAATAGAATAGAATAGAATAGAATAGAATAGAATAGAATAGGAGTAGAGTAGAGTAGAGTAGAGTAGAGTAGAGTAGAGTAGAGTAGAGTAGAGTAGAATAGAGTAGAGTAGAGTAGGAATAGAGTAAAGTAGAGTAGAGTAGAGTAGAGTAGAGTAGAGTAGAATAGAATAGAATAGAATAGAATAGAATAGAATAGAATAGAATAGAATAGAATAGAATAGAATAGAATAGAATAGAATAGTTGGAAGGGACCTTGGAGGTCTTCTAGTCCAACCCCCTGCCCAGGCAGGAAACCCTACACCACTTCAGACAAATGATTTTCCAACCTCTTCTTAAAAACTTCCAGGCTTGGAAATGTTTGTATGTTGGAAATGTATGTATGTGCAAGGCAACACGCTCCCCCCCCGCTTCTGTGCCGTGTTCCCTCCCCCTCCCCCAATTCCTTTTTGAAAAGAAATTAATGTAACTCGCCCTCATTTTTCACCATCCACTATTGTTTTAATAACAAGCAGAGGCTATGAAATAATGAACGGTGTCGTCGTTTTGGGTGCCATACCCTCTGGTGTGTTATAAATCTAATTTGCTGGAGGAGGAGGAGGAGGAAGGAGGAGGGGGGTGTTTCTTGCACGGAAATGATATAATGCACTTTTTCATTTTAATTAGTTCAGGATGAATTAGAGCGAGACACAATACACTTGTAATCTTGGCGATGAAGTCCCCCGCCCCGGTGCAGGCACTTCTCCGAAGGGGGAAAGAACAGTTTCCCAACAAGAAATATCCCTTCTCCTCCACTTTAAATCTTTCTAATAATTATTTACAATTATTCCTAATTATTTACAACGAGGCGAGAGATTTAAAGGAGGAGACCCAAAACGGTGGGCTTCGGAAGGCCGGAAGATGGAAATTGGAATTAGAGTTGGGTGCAAAGCAGGAAGATGCGATGGCGGAAATGGTGAAAGGTTTACGGAAGGAAATATTCCTGCTGGTCAGGGAACAGCGGTGTTCGGTACCCAAAGGAAAATCGGTTGTACTATGTAGCTGCAATGGCTTTTCCCCCAACAGCTTTTCCTCTGGGCCAAGTTAAGGTATGCCTGATGGGTATTGTGGTCCAATGACTTCTGTATTTCCTGAGTGATTTGGTGGGAGAAGATATGAACAGGTCCAATTTAAATCTGAATGAGAAGCTCATGAATTTGAGATTCCTTCTTTCCTTTGTTCCTTCCATCCATCCATCCATCCATCCATCCTTCTATTCTCCCTTTTCTTTCCTTCCTTCCTCTTATTCCCTCCCTCCCTCTCTCCCTTCCTTATTCCCTCCTATTTCCTTCCTTCCTCCAGTCCTTCCTCCAGTCCTTCCTTCCTTCCTTCCTTCCTTCCTTCCTTCCTTCCTTCCTTCCTTCCCTCCATTCTCTTTTATTTCCTTCCTTCCTCTTATTCCCTCTCTCCCTCTCTTCCTTCCTTCCTTCTTTCCTCCCTCCCTCCCTTTTATTTCCTTCCTTCCTCTTATTCCCTCCCTCCCTCCCTCCTATTTTCTTCCTTCCTTCCTTCCTTCCTTCCTTCCTCCTCCCTCCCTCCCTCCCTCCCTCCCTCCCTCCCTCCCTAGTCCACATTCACAAAGTGCAGCCTCAAAAGATCTCAAGAGAATAATGGTTGCTTTCCATCTTAATAAGAGTATTGCCCTTTGCCGCCCAAAGCTTTGTGTTTCAATTGTCCAGCCTGGGAAATGGTCCAAAATATACTCTCTAAATAAGGAACGCCACTGAGTCTGTCCTTGCTGCACCTATTATTTCCTTTCCCTTTTTCTTCTGGAAGTCCTCACGCTCCCTGCCCCCACCCCCACAATCCCACTCCTTCCCAGGGCTCAGATAAGCTCTAGGCTGGGAACCAACCTTCAATGGCAGAGATTTTGGTGCTTCCCTCACACAAGCTGTGGCATCTCAGGAAATAATTCCACTCTCCCTAAAGTCTCCCTTGGGCAAACTTTAGGTATGACTAAGATTTATTCAAAAGGTTTGTAGTTCCATCTTTATTTCCTTCCGAAGATTCTTGGAGAATCTTCATTAAAGCTGCTTCCCTCAACGTGAACAATGAAAGTGCTGTATAATCAATCAAGAACAGATCATTTCTTCTAATAAGAAACACTTTGGAACAATATCCTTTGTAATTAGCCGTTGTCACTGCTTGTTCTATCACTCCAAGAGCTGAGATGTTCCTGGGATGTATTTGCCAACAGAGTTTTTAAAAATAGACTCGGCACAGAGGAAAGCAGAATATAAACAGTCCAAAGTCCACGGCCTTCACGTCAGCTCCCTAGCTTGCATATCTCATGACCGTGTCGGAGGTCTGAGGAAACCTGGGCCCTACAGTTACTGTTGGACCACAGATCCGTCACTCCCAACAAGCTGGAGCTGCTGGGAGTTGTAATTCAACAGCATCCGGAGGTTGCTTACCCAAAGAATCGCAAGGTAAAATGGAGATGGGGCCAGAGAGGTAGAGTGGGAACATCTTGAGATCCGACAGTCTTCCAAATGTCAGGACTAGCTCCACTCACCCAGACTCATCAGAAAGGGGTATACAAAGAGCTTTCTTTTGCAATTGAATCTTCCTTGGACAACGTGGTCTTCAAAAAAAAAAGAAAGAAAGAAAGAAAGAAAGAAAAAAGATCCAATCAGGCCTTACAAAAGCAGATTCCTTTAAGGAAGTCGGTTGTCTGATCTGTCCTGCACATCACAAGTCAAAATGGCCCTGGAGGTTGGTCTCCAGTAACAGGAGGGGAATACCAGTAAGAATTGGGTGTTAGGTCTGGAAGCCATCTTTTGCATTGGATTTTCAGGTCTGCCACATTTAGTGCTGGGGGAAACTGGGAAGGGGGATTATATGGAGTCAGGATGATATGTAGTCATAATAACATTCCTTTCTCAGAGATTCAAGGACATCTTGCCCTGCACCTGGAGCCCTGGAACTGGGAGGCATCTCCAGTTGGGATGGTGCATTGATTGGACCTTGTGATGGACATGTGGGTGCTGGGCAGGGACTTGGACTTTCCTTTGGGTGGAGAAAACCTGGAAGCTTTCAGATTCGGGTTTTCCCATATGTGCAATATGACATCTCTAATAAAATGGAACTTGAGGAACCTCTAGCCTCACAGTCTTCTTTTGTTAGGGGTGTTACTTGGAAGTCTGACATTGGGCAGATTCCACCGTGGACATGACCAGGAACCACATCATCAATGAAGCACGTTAGATCTTTTCTTCCTCCTTCCTACAAGGAGTAGAAGATCACTACTTTAAAACCAGAACAGTTCAAGTTGCCACCGACAACCTCCCATCGACCCGTGCGCTCCCACAGAGACGGCCTCCTCGGGGTGCCATCAGCCAAACAATGCAGGCTGGTGACCCCCAGGGGGAGGGTCTTCTCTGTGGGGGCACCTACCCTCTGGAATCAGTTGCCCCCAGAGATAAGGAAAAGCCATGACCTCAATGCCTTCCGCAGTGCCCTTAAAACCTTCCTTTTCCAACAAGCCGGGCTGGCCTAATTCTTTTTAAGTGCTTTTAATTGTTTTGTTTATCATTTTAATTAATGGGACCAAATTTTTATATATTTTTAACTGTATTTTAATATTTGCATTTGATGTTTTTACTTGGCTGTTCACCGCCCTGAGTCCTCAGGGAGAAGGGCGGTATACACATTCAAAATAAAATAAAATAAAATAAAATAAAATAAGTTGTCTCTTGTTCTGGGCCGTGCATGGGATGAAGGCAATGTCAACGGGAGAGGGTATTAGGAAGATGGCTACCAGGATATATCCAATATCCATAGTATGATTAGAGAAACGAGAAGATAAGCCCAAACTCTTGTATAGGTGTATTGATATTTTATCAAAGAGTGTTTGTGATATATATTTAGTGGGCATTTCTGGACTTAAGTAAGAAACTGTCTTTCTTATCTGTATCTTCAAGATGAGAGCTGGGGTTATCTCTTCCGCGGTACATCATCTCTTGGCTTGGCATAAATAATTCCAGGCAATTGGGAGATTAAAGTTCCTCAGATGTACCAAATGTGAGAAGACATCTTTTAAAAAGAAAGAAGGCCACTGTAGGTTTAAGAAGAGGGCCGTCCTGCAGGACCCTTGGATGCTCTTGGGGGCGTTTCTCACAATGTAAAAAAGGGGAGCATATTTGATTTTGGTCATTTATTAGACTTCCGTTTGTAGGACTGTTTCTTTCTGTAGTTATTTGCAAGGCAAACCTGTGCCAGGTGTCTTTGGGCATGCTTTCATGCTAAGCAGTAAATGAATTGGCTTGAAATGCAACAATAATAATGATAATTATTATTATCAGATAATTATTATTGTCATTGTCAGAATTTTGCCTCCACTTTCAATTGTGGGCTTTATTTAGCCTTACTGAGTTTATTTGATTTACTTATTTAGCGCATGACATCTATAGATCAGTGATATACAACACTAATAAAACACATATATACAGACACAAATATGTTTATATAAAGCATCAGTTATAGATAGATGATAGATAGATAGATAGATAGATAGATAGATAGATAGATAGATACAGTAGATAGATAGATAGATAGAGATAGACAGATGATAGAGATAGAGAGATGATAGATAGATAGATAGATAGATAGATAGACAGATGATAGATAGAGATAGAGAGATGATAGATAGATAGATAGATAGATAGATAGATAGATAGATAGATAGATGGTAGAGAGAGAGATGATAGATAGATAGATAGATAGATAGATAGATAGATAGATAGATATGATAGATTAGATAGGTAAATAGATACGATAGATAGATAGATAGATAGATAGATAGATAGACAGACAGATGATAGATAGATAGATAGATAGATAGATAGACAGATGATAGAGATAGATAGATAGATAGATAGAGATAGAGAGATGATAGATAGATAGATAGATAGATAGATAGATAGATAGATGGTAGAGAGAGAGATGATAGATAGATAGATAGATAGACAGACAGATGATAGATAGATAGATAGACAGACAGATAGATAGATAGATATGATAGATTAGATAGGTAGATAGATAGATAGATAGACAGATGATAGAGATAGAGAGATGATAGATAGATAGATAGATAGATAGATAGATAGATAGATAGATAGATAGATAGACAGATGATAGAGATAGAGAGATGATAGATAGATAGATAGATAGATAGATAGATAGATAGATAGATATGATAGATTAGATAGGTAGATAGATAGATACGATAGATAGATAGATAGATAGATAGATAGATAGATAGATAGATAGACAGATGATAGATAGATATGATAGATTAGGTAGGTAGGTAGATAGAGGCAGGCAGGCAGACAGACAAATGACAATACAATATACAAGATAAAATATTAAATTAAGATAAAAAAACCATAATAAAATCATAATGTGGTGCCATAGATTTGCAATAGGATAGATGTCATGACTCTGTGGTGCCTTATTGAGTGAAAGCATTTATTAAAAGAAGTCAAAATTCTATTTATATGGGCAAATATGTCAGAATGTAAGCTGCGAATAGGCCAAGCTTATCATCTGTAGATGTTGGGTTGCTGCGGAGAATTTTGTGAGCGCCCAGAAGCCTTTATCGTTACCCTAGAGTTGAAATCCATGAATATATTTTTCTAGATTGATGGCTGTTGAAAACACAGGTTGCCCCCCCCACCTCTCCCACCCGTACAGGTTGCGAGAAGCCTCTCTCCAGCTGCCAATGTCAAGATATGGATTCAAACCACCTGTCAGCTAGTCAGAAACCGGTGTACCAAATAGATTTCACACATGAAACAGCTGTTTGTGTTAGAAAGAGAAGGGGAAAAAACAACAACAACCTGCATGGCATACCTTGGCTTCGACACATCCCAAGCATTCAAGCATATTTATTTCAGGGGGTTATTTAATGGGGTTTCTCCAGGGGAAATAGCTCTTCTGTGAACCGGGGGTCACAATTGTACAAATCAGGACAATCTCCTGTTAATGAGAGACATGAAGTGTAAGGACTTTGGCGGCCGCAATAGCTCGTTCGGAAAAGTGGGAGACAGGTGGGGAAATCATCCTCAGAAAAAGGAAATAATTGGAGGGCCCTTAGGCCTCATTTGCTAGCTTTTTTGCCAAAGGATCAAATGGATTCTAAAGTTTTCGAAGACCGCTTTCTCTTGTCAGCAGGAGTGAGTTGAATTGAGGGAGCTCTTGTTGTTGTTGTTATTTGAGGAAGCTGCAGACAGAGTTGTTGCATGAAACTGTCAGCCTCTCAAGTTGCCGAGACAGGAAAACACGACAGGATGAGCTAATTCTACTTTATTATTAGCCTACATTAATAGAAGCTCGCAAGTCTGAAATTACAGGTCTCCTGCCGTCTCTTTTATAGGCTGATAATTTTGGGTAGATCCTTTCCAAGTTTCTTTCTCTGGCTATTAACTCAGTTGGGAGCTCCTCCTTCTCATCAGTCTCTCTCTCTCTCTCTCTCTCTCTCTCTCTCTCTCTCTCTCTCTCTCTCTCCCCCTCTTCCTCCCCCACTCCTATCTCTTCCTCTTTCTCTTTCTCTTCCTCTCTCTCTCTTTCTTCCTTTTCTTCTCTCTCTCTTTCTTCCTCTTTCTCTCTCTCTCTCTTTCTTTCTTCCTCTTCCTCTCTCTCTCTCTTTTTCTTCCTCTCTCTCCCTGAGAATGTTCTCCAAGGTGCTGATTCTTTCATTTAATTAATTTAATTTAATTAATTTAATTTATATGCCGCCCCTCTCCGAAGACTCAGGGCAGCTGAATCTTCTTAAATGGCTTCACTTTCATGTGTGAATATATCTCCCTCCCCCTCCCCTCCCTCTCTCTCTTTTTCTTCCTCTCTCTCCTTTCCGCTCTCTCTTTCTTCCTCTTCTCTCTCTTTTTCTTCCTCTCTTTTTCTTCCTCTCTCGCCCTCATCCTCTCTCTTTCTTTCTTCCTTTTCCTCTCTCTCTTTTTCTTCCTCTCTCTCTCTCTCATTCTCTCTCTTTTTTCTTCCTCTTCCTCTCTCTCTCTCTCTCTCTCTCTCTCTCTTTTTCTTCCTCTCTCTCCCTGAGAATGTTCTCCAAGGTGCTGATTCTTTCATGAGTTTTCTTAAATGGCTTCACTTTCATGTGTGAATCTCTCTCCCTCTCCTTCCCTCCCTCCCTCCCACCTTCCCAGGTTATTTTCACATTCCTTTACAAAACCTTTCCCTTGATTCTGGGAATTAAGAACAGAAAGTTGAGGTGCACCAGAATAATCTATGATCCTTGTCATAGATGAGATGGAGATGAGTCCTCCAGCAGAAAAACATTCAGAGATGCTGTGGGCAACCTCACCTGTAGGCCAGGGGATTCTTCTGGTACCCATGGAGCAGTGAGATGTTGTCTGTGGGTGGAGACAAAGCCAGAGCCGATACCTGCTCTAGCTCCCGTATTATAAGTGTGATGTTTTCTCAGCTACACCGAAAAGGAGAATATTGTCAACCTGGTTGGGAGTCAGATATGCTATAATTAATCAATTCCCTTGAATGACATCACAAGGACAAGTGCAGGATCCTTAGGATTTTCACATCTGATAGTGCTATTAAATTAGACGGGTATTAGGTTGACCCATCCATTGGCTGTTTCTGAGCACCAGGTGGGAACTGTGAGCCTCCTTGGCACCGTGTAGACTTTACTAGGGGGACATTTGAGCTCTGAGATACACTACACAAGAATCAGTGTTGGTCATCAACCTGATTGGCTTTAATGGGAAGCTCTGAGCTCGTTGTTGCCTACCATAGGAGAAGACTGCAGAATTAAGCTAGCATTTAATTGGTCTGCACACATATAAACTGGGGGAAACCAGGCTTCATAGCAGGAACTGTGAGAGGGATCTTGGAGTCTTAGTGGACAATCAGCTAACAATGAGCCAGAAGTGTGCAGTGGAAGCTAAAAAAGCCAATGCAATCCTAAATTGCATTAACAGAGGGATACAATCAAGATCAAGTGAGGTACTAATACCACTCCATAAAACCTTAGTAAGACCACACCTAGAGTATTGCATCCAGTTTTGGTCACCACACTATAAAAAAGATGTTGAGACTCTAGAAAAAGTGCTGAGAAGAGCAACCAGGATGATTAGGAGGCTAAAACATACGCTGAACAGTTGCAGGAACTGGACCTGGCTAGTCTAGTGAAGAGCAGGACCAGGGGAGACATGATAACAGTCTTCCAATATCTGAAGGGCTGCCACAGAGAGGAGGGAGTCAAGCTGTTTTCCAAGGCACCCGAAGGCCGGACAAGGAACAGTGGAGGGAAACTGAAGAAGGAGAGATTCAACCTAGAAATGAGGAGGAACTTTCTGACAGTGAGAACAATCAATCAATGGAACAGAAGTTGCCTTTAATTTAAACACGGGTTTAAATTCTTACGATGCTTGGGACCTTCAACTCTTCTGCTAAAAAAATGCAAAAGTATTTTGTCCATGTACCATCTGCCTGTCCCTTTTAGAGGTGCGGTTTTGGCAGGTTGCAAAGTCCAACTTTTCAGGACCTGGATGGACCATTGGGCACCCCAAAATTGTGAAGGTCCCCTCCCTGTTAGTATTTAGGAGGTCCCTTAAAAACGATGTTTTTATGCAGCAGATTAAGTGCCGTCGTTATGCCTGAGTTAGGGTTGTGTTATTTAGACATTTTTTTTGATAGGGTCTGTAGGAAACTGGTACCCTTTTTTTGATAGCAATGATTGAACTGCAAGTTTCATAATTATCGACGGCATTCTACCACGGTTTATGATTCGTGCAGCATGCAAATGAAGTAAAAGAATAAAGGAGGGTGCATTTAAGACAAAGAGGCCAAAAGTAATTAGGCACTTTTTATGCAGGAAGTCAAAAAGAGAGATTTTGGGGTGGGGGGGGGGAAGGGAGAGGTTGTTTTTGATTAGGATGCAGTTAACGGCGTATGAAAATTGTGGAGCATTTTCCAGCAAAGGTTACCTTTTTTAAAACCCGATTTGCTAATTGAAACAGGCGGAAAACGGATTAGGGAATGCTTGTTTGGCAACCCTGGCACGCAAGAAGCTGCAACGAGAAGCTTTAGTCAAGGCCTGGCCTTGTTTATAATATTCTGGGGTAAGAGACCTTGCTAAAGATTAAAAGCGTAAGACGATATTTCACAAAACGATCAAATGTGCAGCTTGGCGCGGGTTCAACCCTGACCGAAAGGATATTTAATCCAAGGCAGCCTTGCCATGAGCCGGCTGGAAAATCTCACTTGACCATATTAGTTGATGGATAAAAGGGATTAATTGTCCCGTTGGTTAAATTGTCTGTCAGGGGCCCTGGGAAGTGGTCTGAAGCGAAAAATGACTCTTGAATGAAGCGTCGCTTTGAAAATGTGATCCGCAGGTCACGAAGGAGAGATCTCCGATATTGTCCCTTGTCACGTAACCGAAGGCTACGACTGACCGTTCATTTCTCCATGGGAGATGGGAAACCAGCAAAACAGATTAAGAAAATAAAAGAGGGGAAATCAATCTATTGTTGGGACAGGTATTAGATTCCATAAAAGAAACAGGATACACCTGGCCTAGCTAAGAGGACCCTTTGGGGTTGAAGAGTTGTTAAACTAGGGAGACATTCATTTTCCATTGTTCTTGAGGATTTGGTGAGGAGTTAGTTCTGGATATTTTTTTTTTATTAAAAAGTTTTTTTTATTTATAATACAAATTAAAAACAACGGACATAGCGTGACATCTCCGGTTTAAACATTTTCATCAAATGTTGTCATATAGTTGATACACTTCCTTATCTCTATACATATTTACACTAATTATCACATTTCAAATATATATATTCTTTCATCCATATAGGTTATATCGATATCTAATTCAATCGTATCTGTCATAACAAATTAGCATAAAAACTTCCAAACATTTTACTCATCAATGGTCCTTTATCCCAGCATTCCTCCTCCTTTCCAGCCAATAGTAAAATTTGTAGTTTCCGGATATTTTGCAAAGTGAGTCTACTTTAGGATTCACACAACCATTTTGGTGTCTTAATGACTCTAAATGGCAGAAAACCATGCTGATAATTTTTGACAAATCTGGTCAAAAGAGTTTGGAAGGCCTGCAGCAGTATTTTTCTCAACCTTGGCAAGTTGAAAATGCGTTGACTCCAGGTGATCACTCCTCAATGAGATCTGATACACATTGGTTTTTGTTTTTTGTTTTTCCTGAAGGGAGCCAAAATCAGGACTGGAAATTTTCCATAGTTTCTTGCCTAGTTTTTATTGGGCAAATTGCTTTGGTCATGTAAGGGTTTTATATTATCTTCTTCTCTTGGAAAGGAACTTCATGTTACATTCTGTGAAATCTTTTTTGAGCACAGAAGGTAGATAAACAATTTTTAAATTGATTGAAATGGGAAATGATGCCTGAGAGGACTGAACAAATTAATGTCTAAGGGCCAAACCCCAAAAAGGTGATGAAAAATGATAATTTGAAGGAAAGGATAAACGGATAGAAGCCAGAAGAAGGAGGAATATTAGTTTGCTATTACTTGAATCCATACTGTATATAACCAATGACTAAAATCTCTTGGTCTGACAGGACCATAATTGACCTAAGTAGTAGATTCAGTGTTGTTTAGTGTTTATATTTTTATTTTTATTTATTTATTTGTCGAGTACGTATTAGATAATATATATAAGTATAAGCATGAATTGAATACATAAAATGAATACAATTAAAGGGAACATTAGGACAGGGACGGAAGGCACGCTGGTGCGCTTATACATGCCCCTTACAGACCTCTTAGGAATGGGATGAAGTCAACAGTAGACAGTCTGAAGTTAAAATTTTGGGGGTTTTGGGATAAAATCACAGAGTCAGGTAGTGCATTCCAGGCATTGACCACTCTATTGCTGAAGTCGTATTTTCTGCAATCGAGTTTGGAGCAGTTCACTTTAAGTTTGTATCTATTGTGTGCTCATGTATTGTTGTGGCTGAAGCTGAAGAAGTCGTGGACAGGTAGGACATTGTAGCAGATGATTTTATGAGCTATGCTTAAGTCATGATGATGGCGCCGTAGTTCTAAATTTTCTAAGCCCAAAATTTCAAGTCTGGTGGCATAAGGTATTCTGTTGTGAGCAGAGGAGTGGAGGACTCTGCTTGTGAAATATTTCTGGACATGCTCAATTGTATTAATGTCCGATATACGGTGCGAGTTCCAGACAGATGAGCTGTATTCAAGAATTGGTCTAGCAAATGCTCTGGTTAGTAGTGTAATATTACCGGAGAATATAGTTCAAACAATGCCGTAATGCAGGGATGGGCCAACCTTGGCAACTTTAAGACTTGTGGACTTCAATTCCCAGGAATTCCCAAGCCAGTGTGTGTTTTCAATTTAGGCCCAGTGTGTTTGGTGAACCTACGGCTTCTGTTTTACTGTCTTGTGTGAACCTTGACTGTTGTGGCTTATTCAACATAAACTAGGAGGTGGAAGACACCTTTCCCCTTCAAGAACTGCTGGACAACAACCTCCATAATCCCCAGCCCACAAGGCCAACGCTGAAGGATGCTGAGTAGTCTTCCCCAGGATCTTTTCGGGCTCTTGAATTTTTTATTTTTGTCTTTTAACTAGCAAGGCTCTGGATATGGTGCTCTGCTTTTGATTACCCTAAACATCCTCTTTATGCGCTCTTAAAAATAACAGCTTAGCTGTTCCAAAAAGTGTCAGGCTAAAATTTGGTACCGTACATCATTTCTTCACCTGGCTATGTGTTTTAACCTTTTATGCTTTTTTTTTTTTTTTGGCTGCATTAAGTGGTGAGCAGCGAAATGTTTTTCTCCACATGGCTGGCGGTTCTCACCTTAAAAGCGAGGGGCAGCCACATCTAGGATGGAAAACTACTCCTATTTAGCTCCTGTGTGTAAAATGATGGGATTGTTTACACTACTAGCAAGAGGCTAGAACTATAATTTATGAGGTAAATCCTTAGCAGGAAGTCACCTGAGATTGGACTCAACGTTCCGTGCTAAATGGTGGTTTATTTTTTTGTAGTTTCCTAAATAAATCAGTTGGCCACCACCAACTGTATATTGGTTTGCACATTAAAAAAAAAATGGGAAGAATGGTGCCACCATGTAAACTTGTTCTACCAGGCCATAAGGACATAAGTTGCCTGGGCAAAATACATCTTTGGTGCATACATTCTCAGTGCACATAAAAGATACGTTCATCAAGAATCATAACGTACAACACTTAATGATAGTCAGGGTACAAATAAGCAATCAGGAAACAATATCAATATAAATCTTAAGGATACCAGCAACAAGGTTACAGTAATGCAGTCATAAGTGGGAGGAGATAGGTGGTAGGAACGACGAGAAGATTAATAGTAGTGCAGACTTAGTGAATAGTTTGACAGTGTTGAGGGAATTAGTTGTTTAGCAGAGTGATGGCATTCGGGGAAAACTGTTCTTGTGTCTAGTTGTTCTGGTGCAGTGCTCTATATCCTCGTTTTGAGGGTAGGAGTTGAGACAGTTTATGTCCAGGATGCGAGGGGTCTGTAGATATTTTCACAGCCCTCTTTTTGACTCGTGTAGCATACAGGTCCTCAATGGAAGGAAGGTTGGTAGCCCTTGTTTTTTCTGCCGTTCTAATGATCCTCTGAAGTCTGTGTCTGTCTTGTTGGGTTGCAGAGTCAAACCAGACAGTTATGGAGGTGCAGAGACAGACTCAATAATTCCTCTGTAGAACTGGATCAGCAGCTCCTTGGGCAGTTTGAGCTTCCTGAGTTGGCGCAGAAAGAACATTCTTTGTTGTGCTTTTTTGATGACATTTTTGATGTTAGGCGACCATTTTAAGTCTTGAGATATGATAGAACCTAGAAATTTGAAGGTCTCTACTGTTGATACTGTGTTGTCTAGTATTTTAAGAGGTGGAAGTATGGAAGGGTTTCTCCTAAAGTCTACCACCATTTGTACGGTTTTGAGTGTGTTCAGTTCCAGATTGTTCCAGTCGCACCACGAGGCTAATTGTTCAACCTCCCGTCTGTATGCGGATTCATCATTGTCTTGAATGAGACCGATCACTGTTGTGTCATCTGAGAACTTCAGTAGTTTAACAGATGGATTGTTTGAGATGCAGTCATTGGTATAGAGAGAGAAGAGAAGTGGAGAGAGCACACAGCCTTGGGGGGCCCCTGTGCTAATTGTACAAGTATCTGATGTGATTGAGGGAGATTGAGGGAGGGGTCAAACCCATCATAAGTCACGAGTCTCTGCATGTCCACAAGAGATCTAAGATCAGCCTACCTTGAGTGCTTCTCTTATCTCCCATCCATTTCCCTTGGTCTCCAGTGGGTCAGCTTAAGTTTGCAATAAATCTTTATACCAGGGGTGAAATCCAGCAAGTTCTAACAGGTTCTGGAGAACCATCAAATACCACCTCTGGCTTGTCCCAGAGTGAGGTGGGAATGGAGATTTTGCAATATCCTTCCCCAGGAGTGGGGTGGGAATGGGGATTTTGCAGTATCCTTTCCCTGCCATGCCCACCAAGCCACACCATACCCAAGCCACGCCCACAGAACCGGTAGTAAAAAAAAAATTGAATTTCACCACTGCTTTATACCGGGGGTTAAATCGAGCAGGTTCTGGAGAACCGGGAGCGGAAATTTTGAGTAGTTCGGAGAACCTTCAAATACCACTTCTGGCTGGTCCCAGAGTAGGGTGGGCATGGAGATTTTGCAATATCCTTTCCCCAGGAGTGGGAAGAGGACGGAGATTTTGCAATATCCTTCCCCCAGGAGTGGGAAGGGAATGTGGATTTAGCAATATCCTTCCCTCAGGAGTGGGGTGGGAATGGGGATTTTGCAGTATCCTTTCCCTGCCATGCCCACCAAGCCACGCCCACAGAACCGGTAGTAAAAAATGTTGAATTTCACCACTGGAAACAGGTCTACCAGGAGGATGAAGGTGCTGTTGGTTGCCTAGTTCTTTATTTTCCTCCTTGATTCTGCCAAGGGTCCTTAAGTCTAAAAATAAAATGTAAAAAATCTGGATTTTTTTTGAGCGAGGAACAAGTCAATCTAAGCTGAACCTGCTTTTTTTTAAAAAAAGCCCCACTGATTTCAAGAGGGATGCATGTCAGGTGTTTATTTCTCTTGATTTCAATAGCACTCCAAGGTACTTATCTTTCGCTCAGTTGTATGTTTTGAAGATGTTTTTTTTGTTTAACATCCTAAGTGGTTCTGGAGGACTCTTCAGGTCTGCGCTAATGAGAAACAAAGCTTACTCAGCCACCACGGGGGTTGCCCAAGCATCTTATAATGACCCCTATTAAGTCACAGGGTGAGGAAAAAGAGCAAGGCGATTTTTATGAATTTAAGGTGAATTTGGGGCTCCCAGAGAAAAAGCGAGATTTTCTCTCGCTCCAACACTGGAAGCTTTTAAGAAGAGATCGGATAACCATTTGTCTGAAGTGGTGTAGGTGCCTAAGCAGGGGGTTGGACTAGAAGACCTCCAAGGTCCCTTCCAACTCGGTTATTCTATTCTATTCTCCCAGAGCTTGTGGTCAAGAAGTTCTCCTGACAGTTGGCATTTGGGAGGACTTTTAAATAAAAATGTCTTGGTTGAGTTCTCATCCAACCTTCTACTTTCTTAAGATGCACGGGTTGGCTAACCATAGGATGTAGAATCATAGGCCTGGAAAAGGACCTCAGAGGTCTTCCGGTCCAGCCCTGCTCAAGCCAGGAGACCTTATACCAGGGGTGAAATCCAGCAGGTTCTGACAGGTTCTGGAGAGCCGGTAGCGGAAATTTTGAGTAGTTCGGAGAACCGGCAAATTCCACTTCTGGCTGGTCCCAGAGTGGGGTGGGAATGGGGATTTTGCAGTATCCTTCTCCTGCCACGCCCACCAAGCCACACCATGTCCACCAAGCCACGCCCACAGAACCTGTAGTAAAAAAAATTGGATTTCACCACTGCCTTATATTATCCCAGTCAAACCGTTCTCCAGTCCCTTTTTGAAAGCTTCCAGTGACGGAGCAGCTCCAATTCCAACTCAATTCAGGCCTTTTTTCGGTGTTCCAGTGTCCGCCAAGACCAGCTAGCTGGCATGCAACTGCGTGCCAAAAACCAGAAGAGCAGCTGGCGATGGTGTGTGTGCCCACAGAGAGGCCTCCTCTGTGTGCCACTGGTTCGCCATCCCAGTCCTACAACTTCTCATGCTAGGCCAAAGACTCATCGGAAGAGCCTCGTTGATGGATCACATTCTAAGTTGGGTGTCGATTCCTTCACCCGGACTGTCCTTTCGCAGATATGAAGAAGGACGAGCCTCCATCTTGAGAAAGTGAAACTATTTCATTTCCCCACAACCCTCAGAGGTGATTTGGGGAACGTTTCTTGGCTTAAAAACCCAATCCAAAGGACCTGACTATATGATTAGAAACCCATTTGCTGGATGGTTGATGTACCATCTTCTTCTTCTGACTCTACCTATGCTGCTGATGGTGGAAAGGCAAGAGAAAACAATCCTGCTCAAGATGTTTATTCACTTCTTAAGTAATAAGTTAAGACAATGCGCGGATGCCTGCAGAGAATTTTGTAAGTCGAATAGATCCCACAGGAGCCGGAGACAATTTTACTTCTGGCCAGGGAGCTGCGCTTCTACCAGAGTGAAATCTGGAGTTTGCAATTAGATACGGAATTGGATGAACAGAAAGGTTCATATTTTTAACATGAAACTCATTTAATTCATGGTGTAATGGGGGACCATTAAGGCAAGCACCGTTCTCTCCCTTCCTTTCCACCCAGCCAGCTGACTTCTATCCTTTCCCTCCTACGGCTCCTTTCCTTTTTAAATCTCTCTTGTTTGTTTTTGGTGAAGCTGGGCTTGGAGATGGTTTTCCTCCTTTTGAAAAAAACGGAGAACGTTTTTGGGAAAGAAGGGTGCCAAGAGGACGCTTTGATCTCCAAAACGAAAACTGGAAGGAGGAAAGAAGAGAATAACGTTGGGTCTTGCATACCCTCACCCCCAAATTTTCTCTGTAAAAGAACATTTTGCAAGACTGGCCTTTTTCTTGGTCATTTCTGCGAATGGCCAAAACCAAGTCCCCTACAGGATCCGGGTTGGATGGTGGACAACATTGATTTTATTCTGGAACGATGCCAGTCCAGAGAACGTCAGACAGCAAGAAATACCGACGGTGATTCCATGCATTTGTAATGCAAGGATTCAATTTTTTTTTTCTTTTTTGATGACGCTGTATTCTTTTTATAGATTGTAAAGTTCAGATGGGCAGGAGCGAGAATAATTTGCAGAGAATTTGTCTCTCTCGTACGTACGTTCCTTCCCTCGTTTCTCCTCTGTTTTAAAATCTAGGTTGTTTAGGTTTACAAAACATCTTTAAACGTGGCCTTAATTTGTAGCGGGAAGGGGCTGCCCAGAGATCAATTAAATGAGAAATTCAAAATGACACACGATTGGTTGGATGGCATGGATACACGAGGAAGCTATTTGAAAGGGGAGGTTTGCAAAACGGGATGAATTTAAAAAAACACTTATTGTCGGTGGCTTGGCTGCTTTTCTTTCCTTTACTCTTTTTTCTTTTTCTTTTTTTAATGCTTTGTAATTTATGTTGCCGCAACCTTTTTAGTGGCGGTGCTGGCAGTGTTAATGGCCTCTGGCTGGATGCCACCGCTAAATGAAATAGGGAAGCAATTTGACCAAAGCAATAACTGGTGATTCTGAGTGCAGAACGTGATCGTGTAAATCCTTGATCTGCAACTTCGGACTCCAAAACCACTTTTGGACTTTGCAATATCTCGGGGACAGCGTGGAGAAAGGCAGCGGAGGGAGGGCATCCCCCAAATCAAAAGCGGGGAGGGGGTCTCCAGAAAAAAAGGGGGTGTAAGGGCTTCCCTCCTTTCAAATGAATTCCCCAGGGCTATTTTTATCCCTACTTTTGTAGGGATAAATCATCTACAGGCATTCCTCGACTTACGTCCACAAGCGAGCCCAACATTTCTGTTGCTAAGTGAAACACTGAAGTGGGTTTTGCTCCTATTTTACAACCTTTCTTGCCATGGTTGTTAAGTGAATCGGGCTTCCCCGTTGACGTTGCTTGTCAGAAAGTCGCAAAATCACGTGACCCCCAAGGCACTGAAATCGTCCTAAGTATGAGTCAGATGCCAAGCGGATGAATTTTGATCATGGGGGATGCTGCAACGGTCGTAATTGTGAAAAATGGTCATAAGTCACTTTTTTCAATGCCGTTGTAACTTTGAATCGCCACTAAATGAACTGTTGTAAGTTTAGGATGACCTGTCTGTGGTCACTCACTCACTCACTCACTCATTCAATCAATCAATCAATCAATCAATCAATCAATCAATCAATTAACTTTTCCTCCCATAAAAGGAAGAGATTAGTTTTGTTTTATTCCCCTTTCAAGCCACCTCTATCCCATCCTACAAAAACGGAGATTTTTCCACTCCAACCTGTCTTCTCCAAAGTATTTATTCCATGAAAATACTAAATGTTCTTCCAGTTTTTCTTTGAACTCTGTAGCAATAGAACTGGAGGTTTTCAAGAAGAGATTAGGCACCCATGTGTCCAGAAGAATAGAGATTTCTCCAGTTTTTCAGTAACACTCTGTAATTGATGTTGACATATCTCCAAAAGGAGGGAAGGATGCAGGAGGTAGAAAAATAAAGAATTATATCAGGGTTCCAAGGAACACCCCCAACGAAAGGAGACTCCGAGGCTAGAAGTTCCTCAAAGTTCCATTTTATTAGAGATGTCATATTGGCACATCTGGGAAAACCCGAATCTGAAAGCTTCCAGGTTTTCCCCAACCAAAGGAAAGTCCAAGTCCCTGCCCAGCACCCACATGTCCATCACATGGTCCAATCAATGCACCGTCCCAACTGGAGATGCCTCCCAGTTCCAGGGCTCCAGGTGCAGGGCAAGATGTCCTTGAATCTCTGAGAAAGGAATGTTGTTATGACTACATATCATCCTGACTCCATATAATCCCCCTTCCCAGTTTCCCCCAGCACTAACTGTGGCAGATCTGAAGATCCAATGCAAAAGACGGCTTCCACACCTGACAGATTACTGTTTGATTGGCTGGATCAACCATGCTAAAATATGTCAATTCTTTTCCATCTGATACAGCTTGGGATGAAGGGTCTTCTCCAAACAATTTAGAGATTGATGAGGAAGGAAAACGGTGTCAGGTGAACATGGAGATGGTATCTAAGGTAGCATCGATCATTAGAAGCCTATTAGGTCTTCAAGCTTAGATCATTTTTTTCTTCTCACCTAAAGAGTTTTTGGAAGAAAACTCTTTTATTTCTAATTCTCTGACAATGATGAAAGGGATTTTTACAGCTGGGAACCAGGTACGTGAGGGTTGTAAGGAAGACCTGGTCGGTGAATTCCTTCCTCTTTTGCAGGTATGGTACAATATATGGTATTGATTTTGACGAAGCTTTCATTTTTCTGCTTGAAGAGGTATTTTATCCCTTCTAAGTTACATTGAGTTTTGGAGAATGGGCCATTGATTGTATGGTGTTTTTTTTTTCTTTTTAAGTTAAAAATAAAAAGTCAGGTTGCATTTGGGATTTTTGTTAAGCGGTGGTAGAACATTTTTTTTGGGTGGGGGAAGGCTCTACGAGTAAGGAGGACAGAGGGGATCAACGAACATAAAACTTCTGAGGAAGTAATTTTATGGCTCATTTGTGCTGAATAAAGCTACTAATGTCAGTTGCTACTGATGGATCCAGGAAAGGCTAGAGAAGAATGAAGCCAGCCACAGATCAATAGATGCCTTCAATCGTATTGAATATTTTTCAAAATACCATATTTTTCGGAGTATAAGACGCATCTTTTTCCCCCCTAAAAAGGGGTTGAAAATTTAGGTGTGTCTTACACATCAAATGTAGCCCCGCCCACCCACTGGCCCCCACCCTTTGGCCTCTGCCTCCCAGCCTCCTTGCAGCAAGCAGCAAGAAGAAACAGCCCATTTCAGCTTCAGCACAGCCTAATTAGCACAAGTTGATTGTCTGTTGGATCGGCTTCCCGACTCTCAGCTGTTTCAGGCTGCAGAGATTGCCATTGCCTATTGCTGCGCGGGCCTCTACTGCTTGCTGCAAGGAGGTAAATTGCTGGGAGCAGATTTTTTTTTCTTGTGCTAATCAAGCTATGTTGAAAATGAAAATGAAAGTAAAGCAGGCTGTTTGTGGTTTGCTGCAACGAGGCAAAACTGCTGGGAGGCAGAGGCAGATTTCTTTTTTCTTGTTTGGCTCACCAAAAAAGGTAGGTGCATCTTATACTCCGAAAAATACAGTATATCCACCCTAAAATTTGATGGATGCCCTAATTAAATCATGAGCCTCGAGCCAAGCTTCAAAAGAAATCCAGTTATTTATTAGGTGCTTCATGTCAGCACGTTCCAAGTGAAGTCAACTCTGAACCCATGTAATTTACAGCCCAGGCTTGAACCTGTTTCCCCCATTCCCCCAGGGTGTGTCATCAGTCACATTCACCAACAGAACAATTTTGCAGGTTGTAGAGATCACTCCCTTCCAGCTGCTGTGGATAACCCTGGGAGACAGCCTTGCGAGAGATATGTCTGGAATGTGCTTTTGTTTTTGGCTGTTGTGCTGCTTCGCCGTTTTCTCATCTCCCTTGCCTATGGCAACTCGAGAACTTGCAAAGGGATGCTTTGCAAGTTGACACTAAATGTTTTCTGACTTGGAATGATAGAACTAACATTCTTCAACAGGATCTCCAAACTTGACAACTTTAAGACTCATGGATTTCAATTCCCAGAATTCCTCAGCCAGCCATGCTGGCTGGGGAATTCTGGGAGTTGAAGCCCACAAGTCTTAAAGTTGTCTGACTGAGGAAATTCTGGGAGTTCCACAAGTTGTAAACTTTCTCTGAAGTCCACAAGTCCTTCCAAGTTTGGAGACGCCTGATTTAGAGCAAAACAATATATGTCTCCTTTTCCAAGGACTCATTGGACATATTATGGAACAAAATTCACACCGGGATTGTATATTCTGTTTATAATAGTTATTTTCTTTCCCTCTTTTTTTTTTTAAATAAACTTTATGGTCAATTTAATGCACACCATCTGGGATATTATTTTTTCTGGTGCTTTGCAAATGCATCCGTGGCTGTGATTTGAGGGGCTCGGGGAAATCAGTCTTGGTGTGAGAACAGAGCATTTATTGCAAAGACATATGTATGATCACACCCCGAGTGCAATTAAGACCCCAAAAAATGCCCAGTCCGCCCACATGGACATTATGCAAGTGAACCCCCAGAGATCAAAAGCCATTGTGAACGGAGCACAATCCAAAATGTGTGTTTCTTTCCGGTATTTGTGCATTCTGCTGGTGGATCCAGGTATTTGGGGAAAGGGAGGCAATTTTTGATTCATTTTCTGTGTGAATAGTTGCTTCTGGAATTTTTGGCGGCTCAGGGCAATCACAGTTTGCAAAAGGAAGAAGGAGGCACGATATTAAAATGCAAATTTCAAGTTCTTTTCTAGAGAGAAACAGGAAAAACCACATTAGAGCCCCTCTGTCCTTGAGGGGAATTATGTAGCTCATGCGTTTTCTCCAGGGGTGAAATCTACTGGCCTTCCCTACTGGTTTGGAAGTGCACGCTCCATGCACATTTGCTCGCTTTGTTCGTGTGCATGTGTGCATCATGTGCAGATGTGCAAAGCCTTCTGCACATGCGCAGAAGGTCAAAAACAGGTTACTTCCTGGTTAGAACCAGGAAGTAACGATGTCCAGATGGGTGGGTGGAGCCTCGCACTGCCATCGCTATCAGTTCTCCGAACCACGCACTGCCCCACCGAACCGGTAGCATTTCACCCCTGGTTTTCTCAGAAAATTAAAGGAGAGGGAGAGAGATCATTGAGACTTTGGGTCAGTCCAGCTATGCGACCGGATTTTATCAAAATTGTCCCCCAATGTGCTTTTTCAAAAAGCAACTCTTTTTCCTTGAAGACGTTTCGCTTCTCATCCAAGAAGCTTCTTCACTTCTGACATCCTGACACTTAGTCAGAACTGAAGAAGCTTCTTGGATGAGAAGCAAAACATCGTCAAGGAAAAAAAAGATCCAGTTGCCTTTTGGAAAAGCAGCTTTGGGACAAGCATGACCTGGAGGACTGAGAACCTCCATGGAAATTTATCAAAATATAAGGATGTCGTTATGAGTGAGAGGAACCGAGTCACGGTTTCCTCTCCGTGATATAATTTTTTCACCTCTGGCCAAGGCCATCTGCAGAAAAGTCAACAGGGCAGCTGTGATCTATGCCGGGCCAGAGTTTCTCACATCTGTTGGATGTGTGATGCAACACTTTGATGTTGGTAGACCTTTTATCCTTCCTTCCCTGTAGATGTCCTGGCCTTTGACTGTGACTTCGGATGTCAACTAATAGGCCTCCTCCAGGTTCTTTGGCCCCAAATTGGTCACCCCAGGGTTGGACCATAACGTGAGAACTTTTGAAGAAAGAGAGGCAAAAGATGAGCTTTGAATTTCCATTCCGAGCCCTAAAAGACAAGCAAGACTAAGAATTCTCCCAACGTCGAGTTGCACTTCTTAAAAATAATCTTCTCCATTAGGAGAAAGACTAATACAGCAAATTATTATTGCAATAGAGCAAATTATTCCTTGTTTGTTTTTTTTTACAATAGTTGGATTTTCGTTTACTGAAGAATGAAACCGATGCATTAATAGAGGGGTTTTTTTTTTCCTCCCCGGAGGACCACCCTTGGATAAACGGATGCTCTTATCTCCTCTATGATCATAATTTTTCCATGCTAGGTTTGCTAATTGCTGGTGATATTTGCATTGCAACGAGATGTTGCCTGTTTTGGGGTGCTAATCTTTGGCTCTTTGAGTGTTTAAGGTTGCAGACTCCTGCTCTAGGCTGAATTGCACACCGGAGGCTGAATTTTGGATCATAAAATTTCCATGAGATTTCTTTGTGGAAATGCATCTCTCAGCTTTGGGATCCATTGCTGTAAATGGAAGGAAAAGGTCTTATTTCATCGGCAGTTGGTTTATCATCTCCTCTAAACATGTCACGGAGTTAGTTAACGTGGCTTTTCAAGCCAGTATGAAAAATAGCATTAGGCCACCACTTTGTTTCACCCTTCAAAACAAATCAAGAGTGAAGGGATAAAATCTGGTGGCCAGGTAACACAAATTAAGCGAGACATCTGGGATGGTGCAATTCCAAAGGTACGAGAGAGAGAATTCAATAATAAGATGGATATTTATGTAGCTGCTTTAGCCGGTGGTATAAAGGGAATGGGAGCTGCGTGGAGCAATCTGATTTATTTTCTATATTGCAGAGATAGAATTTTTTTTTTTTTAATGATATTTCAAATACCCACGTGAGTCTCGAAAGAAAAGCAGGACTAAAAGCAATAAGTTGGGGGAGGAGGAAACACAGCCAGTAAATATCTGATACAGGTTGTCCTTGACTTACACTTAGTGTAAGTCAAGGACAACCTTGACTTGTAGTCCTTGTCCTAAGTCCTTGACTTACACTTAGTGACCGTTCGAAGTTACAATGGCACTGAAAAAAGCGACTTATGACCGTTTTTTCACACTTATGACCATTGCAGCATCCATTCTCGATCACGTGATTTACATTCGGATGCTTGACTCACACTTAGGACTTAGGTTGCCGTATCTCAGGGTCACGTGATCCCTTCTTGTGACCTTCTGACCAGCCAAGTCCATGGGGAAGCTAGATTCGCTTAACGACTGTGTTTTTAATTTAAGAACTGCAGGGACTCACTTAACAAATATGGCAAGACAAGTCGTAAAATGGGGTGGGGGAAACTCACTTCACGAATTTCTCACTTGGAGATTTAAATTTTGGGCTCAATGGTGATCACAATTTGAGGACTGCCTGTCCTGTATTGCGGGTCTCTGATTGTGACTTAACTGAATAACAGACAGAGTTGGAAGGCGCCTTGGAGGTCTTCTAGTCCAGCCCCCTGCTCAAACAGGAGACCCTATAGTATTTCAGAGCCTGGATAGCTCAACAGACTAAAAGCCTGTTATTAACATTCAGCTGTCTGCAATTACTGCAAGTTCGAATCTCACCAGGCTCAAGGTTGACTCAGCCTTCCATCCTTTCTAAGGTAGGTAAATTGAGGACCCAGTTTGTGGGGGCAATAAGCTGACTTTGTATAAATATACAAAAGGATGAAGGCTATTGCTTAACGCATTGTAAGCCGCCCTGAGTCTCTGGAGAAGGGCGGCATATAAATCTAATTTAAAAAAAATGACTGTCCAATCTCTTCTTGAAAACCTCCAGTGATGGAGCACTCACAACTTCTGAAGGTCAAGCTATTCCTTCCTTCCTTCCTTCCTTCCTTCCTTCCTTCCTCCCTCCCTCCCTCCCTCCCTCCCTCCCTCCCTCCCTCCCTCCCTCTATCTTATTTATCTCAGAATCATAGAAACTTGGGGCTGGATGGGACCTTGGAGATCTTCTAGTCCAACTCCCAGCTCAAGCAGGAGGCCCTCTATCTTTCTGGACAAATGGCTGTCCGATCTCTTCTTGAAAACCTCCAGTGTTGGAGAACCCACAACTTCTGGAGGTCAAGCTATTCCACTAATCAACAGAAGAACAGAGTTGGAAGGGACTTTGGAGGTCTTCTAGTCCAGCCTCCTGCTCAAACAGGAGATCCTATACCTATACCATTTCAGACTAGTGGCTGTCCGATCTCTTCTTAAAAACCTCCAGTGATGGAGCATCCACAACGTCTGGAGGTCAAGCTATTCCCCTTCTCAGCCACATCTGTAGGACGTTGTGCTCAGCAGATCTGGCAGCCTTTGTGAACACAAAACAAAACCAAGCAAAGCCACACAGTGTGTGGATTGTAACATGGCAAAGAGACAAAGGAACTCTTACACGGCCATGCTCAGGAGACTGCCATTAATATTTCATGTTTTGTGCTGTACAAAACGGAGGTCTCCAAGTTCAATTGAACAGCGTAGCTCGCCGTGTCCTTTCCTTAATGAGAAATGATCGCTCCCTTCCCCCCCACACACAGCCGCGATGGAAAGTGACAGTTGCGTTAGATGTGGCAAGCCAGCTTGGTGCAGGGTGGAAGGAGAAACCTGCTGAACAACAACTGTGACAGATAAGTCTGTGGAGGTTCTCGGTCATCCAGATCATAGTTATCTCCAAGGTGCTTTGTTTTTTCCTTCAAAAGCCAACTGGGTTGTTTTTTTTTACCTTGAGGAAGAAAAAAAGAAAACATTTCGCTTCTCATCTAAGAAGCTTCCTCAGTTCTGAGGGAAGGAAAAGGGAAGGATCCCATCAGAACTGAGGAAGCTTCTGTTTTCTTCTCCTTCTCCTTCTTCTTCTTTTTCTTCTTCTTCTTCCTCCTCCTCCTCTTCCTCTTCCTCTTCTTCTCCTCCTCCTCCTCCTCTTCCTCCTCCTCTTCCTCTTCCTCCTCCTTTTCTTCTTCATCTTCGTCTTCTTCTCCTTCTCCTTCTCCTTCTCCTCCTCCTCTTCCTCTTCTTCTCCTCCTCTTCCTCCTCTTCCTCCTCCTCTTCTTCCTCCTCCTTCTCTTCTTCATCTACTCCTCCTCGTCCTCCTCCTCTTCCTCTTCATCTTCCTCCTCCTCCTCCTCTTCTTCTTCTTCTTCCTCTTCTTCTAAAAAAAAAAACAGTCCAGTTGCCTTTTGAAGAAGAAAAAAAAAAGGAAATTTGTGAAGCAATATTTTTTTCTAAGGCTTCTCTGTGCAAAGGTCTCGGCTCACTTGCGATGACCAACATTGTCCAGGGAAAGAGAGCATGCTACAAAGGCTGAACCCTGTACAATATGTCCTGGACTTACAACCGTACATGTAGTGACCTAAGTTACAACCACACTGAAAAAAGTGACTTACAACGGCTTCTCATGCTTATGACTCCAGGGCTGATGGCATTTATGGATTATTTGATCTCGTTTGGCTGAGATCTGTCTTCCCCTTGGGCAAGGCCGATATTTTAGCTTCCCATCCAACCAGTTGAAGGAGGCTGTTGTATGTGAAAAGCCCAACGTGAAAATTATATTCTCATAAATTCGGTCTTGGAGGTTTTACCTGCTATGGTTTATGAATGTCTGTTGGGGTGGGAAGAAAGCACAGGAGATGGAGACTGAATAAATAAATGATTTATCATGATCCGTTTTCCCTGAGAAGGCAAGGAAAGAGGTGTACAGATGATAAATGAGAAAGCTAAACCTCCATAGGTTGAGAGTACTGTAAAACAAATCAGCTGTGAATATCCTTACCAGTCAATGACCGCTCAACCCAAGTGAGTTAGATTAACAGGAAACTCCTTGGGCTGTTTCATAATTGTGTCATGTAAGCAGGGGTCTCCAGCTTGACAACTTTAGGACTTGTGGACGTCAACTGCCAGAGTTCCTCAGACAGCCATGCTGAGTTGAAGTCCTCAAGTCATAAAGTTGCCAAGATTGGAGACCCTTGGTCTAGGAGATGGCTCATGAAGATCCTGAGATCCCTCAAAGGATGCTAGCTGGCCAGCAGGATCCTTCTCCCTCACCCCTCTTCATTCTATGCTCTTCTCATGTACAAGTGGCCATTTTTAGGATTCTCAACCTACATAAGTTAATGAGATCTTCAGCAATTTGGTGGAGGAACCATTCATGGTCCTTTGGTCAAGAAATAGATGTCAACATTGGTATATGCAATGTACCTAGGCTCCTCAGAGAGCAGAATAGCTATTGGAGCCATGGAAATTGCAGTTCCTGAAGGTCCTTGCACCTCTAGATCTTACACTGAGCAGTGAATATTGTGCAACTTTATTGAGGTTATATACTCAAGATTTTCAGCCTGGCTGAAATTTTGTCTCCAGGATTGCAAGCTTGGTAGCCAAGGTTATAGGAACCTGATCCCCATTGTGTCTGAAAACCTGGTAACCGCTGCTAAGATGCTGCCCATCAAAGTTTAATGCAATGTTAATGCCGGTGTGATTAACTTCTACGGCGACCAGGTCCACACGGTCACATAATAGGGTTTTGAAATCATCTGGTGCTTAATGCAGGTGTCTTTGACTTCCTACCAACTCCAGATCCTTCTCCATTGCTGTAACTGCGTGCTGGGTCCCATTGAGGTTTTACTTTCCAAAGGCTTTGCTGAAATCTCAAGGTTACTTCAGGCTCTGATTATACAATGTCTGGAAGAGCCTTTGTGAGCCTTAAGCGGGTTGATTGCCGATTATCGTGACGGCAGGAAAAAACTCCCGGACTTCTATCAGAAGAGCTTCCTGCTGCTCGATCAGTCTTAGTCCTTTCTCTCCATGAGGCCCTGTATCATTAGCTGTCTACCAGCGTGGCTTTTTTAAAAAAAATAAAATAAATTCCAAGAGATTCCTGGCACGTTGGACTTGTCTCTTCATGCTGCTGCAGCGTTCTCCAGAAGTTGAAATGACTGCGAGCTCGCCAACTGTGTTCCTTGGGCTGCCCAAACAGAAATGGCTGGTGGGAAACTGTGAAATGCAAGGGTAGGAAGGAAGGAGTTGCCCCCCGTAAAATAGAGGGCCGCCTTCTTTATTTAGGGTCCTGGAAGGAAAATGAGACTCATGTAATTCCAGAAGATTGGAATTGACTGAATTGCCTTTGACCAGACGTGGCTATAACCCAGGGGTGTGCAACTATGGCCCCTTTATGACCTGATCAATTCCCAGAATTCCCACGATAGCAGTCTCCCCATATCTAAGGGGCTTCAATGAAGAAGAGGGAGTCAAGCTATTTTCCAAAGCAGCTGAAGGCAGGACAAGAAGCAACGGATGGAAACTAATCAAGGAGAGAACCAAGCTAGAACTAAGGAGAAATTTCCTAACAGTGAGAACAATTACCGTAACCAGAGGAAGGAAGGAAGGAAGGAAGGAAGGAAGGAAGGAAGGAAGGAAGGAAGGAAGGAAGGAAGGAAGGAAGGAAAGGATGGAAGGAAGGAAGGAAGGAAAGAAAGGATGGAAGGAAGGAAGGAAGGAAAGAAGGAAGGAAGGAAAGGAAGGAAGGAAGGAAGGAAGGAAAGTATGGAAGGAAGGAAGGAAGGAAAGAAAGGATGGAAGGAAGGAAGGAAGGAAAGAAGGAAGGAAGGAAAGTATGGAAGGAAGGAAGGAAGGAAAGGAAGGAAGGAAGGAAGGAAGGAAGGAAGGAAGGAAGGAAGGAAGGAAGGAAGGGCTTGCCTTCAGAAGTTGTATGTGCTTCATCACTGGAGGTTTTCAAGAAGAAACTGGACAATCATCTGTCCAGAATGGTCTAGGCCAGGGTCTCCTGCTTGAGCAGTGGGTGGAACTATAAGGTCCCATCCAAGTCTGTTATTCTGCTGAGGAATTCTGGGAGTTGAAGTCCACAGGTCATAAAAGGGTTAGCGTTGCCCACCCTCATAGAGCCTATGCATAGGAACTTCCAACTTCAGCCGAGCATCTCAAGAAATTCTCAAACAGCTTTCAGCTCATAGAGATTAGCTCCATCGTGTGCAGGGTGAGGTTCTCGTTGGGAGCTAGTCCATCTTTTTGTTGTGCAAATCATGACCATCGGTTCCAAATCACGGTGGGTGGCTCAGAGCATTGAATGAAGAGAGCCCAATGTTCATAGGGCAGAATTCCTTTCCCTGGGAATCTCCAGATATGTGGTTTACAATTGGTATCTTCCCTTCTTGCGTGGCTAAATTGTCAATGTTCCAAGTAATGCACCCAAAGAAAGCAGAATTCCGAGGCAGGTAGAGTCCTCAAGGAACGATTGATTGGATACATCATGTTGGCACAATTGATGAAAACCGACTCTGAAGGTTCCCACGGTTTTCACCAGATTAAAAAGTAAAGGTTTCCCCCTTCCCCCAAGGCATCAGTCACGTTATCCAATCGAGGTGCTGGCTGGTTGCTTGGTTACTGTGCTCCTCCTCTCCCCAGCCACCTGTTGGAATGACCTTGGTTCCCACAGGAAAACGTTTTGTCTTGACTACAGAACCCCAGCTATCTATTCCCCCCCCCTTCCCTATTCCTTCTTCTTCCTTGTGGCAACCCTGAAGCCTCCAAGGTGGCCTCAGCCAGATTCGCTTCAAGGCTGACATAAGCATCTAGTCAGGATACTGGGAGTCACTGCAGGTAGTTCTCCATTTACAAACTTTGAAACTGGAATTACAGTCGTTGAAAACTGTTCAAGTTGTAAGTTGAGGCATCACAACTGGACCCAATTTTTTGACATTTTTTGCTTGTCATGCTGGTTAAGCAGATTTCCCTAGTTGTTACGCAAACAAGGCGGCCATTAAGCAGATGCTACTGTCATGAAACAAATCCATTTTACAACTGTTGTAAGTCGAGGGCTACCTGTGTACCGTTTTAGAGAGCCTTGCTCGGTTTCCCTGCTCCGAGAAATACTCTCCCCCCCACCCCGCCATCTCCAGCCAACCCCTCGCCAACCCAATTCTCACTTGGTTGGATTGCTGTAATAACAACAGACACAAGTTTCCTGCCTCAACCTGCAACCTTCGGCGCTGCGATGCAAATAGCATAACGTGTGATGAGTTTCGCAGCGGCAGGGATAATAAGAATAATAATTGTGATGATGCCTTTATGCAATGAATGAATGACGGTAAGAAAAGATGGAAGTGCAAATCAGTCGACGGGCCCAGCTAGGAAAGGAAGAGGAGAAGGACTGGTTATTATTACTTTATTACTATTATCATCACATTTATTTGCCGCCCATCTCACTGTTTGACGAGACACTGAATGGCTTTTGGCGTGGGAGAAGAGAAGGAAGGCTGGAAATCCACAGCCTGATTTGGGAAGGACAAATCTGAGTTGGAACTTTTATTTATTTTATTTTATTTATTTATTTGTCAAGCATATATAAGATAACAGGTAAAAGTATAAACATAATCTGAATACATGAAAAGAGTAAGAGTAAAAAGGAATATTAGGACAGGGAGGGTGGGCACGCTGGTGCTCTTATGCACGCCCCTTACAGACCTCTTAGGAATGGGGTGAGGTCAACAGTAGACAGTTTAAGGTTAAAGTTTTGGGGGTTTGGGAAAGAAACTACAGAGTCAGGTAGTGCATTCCAGGCACTGACCACTTTGTTGCTGAAGTCGTATTTTCTGCAATCGAGTTTAGAGCGGTTTACCTTGAGTTTGTATCTATTATTTGCTTGTGTATTGTTGTGGTTGAAGCTGAAGTAGTCATTGGCAGGTAGGACATTGTGGCAGATAATTTTATGTTCTACACTTAGGTCAGACCGAAGTTGGCATAGTTCTAAGTTGTCTAAGCCCAAAATTTGATGTCTGGTGGCATAAGGTGTTTGATTGTGGATAGAGGAATGGAGGACTGTTCTAGTAAAATATCTCTGGACTCTCTCGATTGTATTTATGTCCGATATGCCATGCAGGTTCCAGACAGATGAGCTGTATTCGAGAATTGGTTTAGCAAATGTTTTGTATGCTCTAATTAGTAGTATAATATTACCAGAGAAGAAGCTACGCAAGATTAGGTTAACAACTCTTAATGCCTTTTTGGCAATGTTGTTACTTAAGATGATTAAACTTGGGTGACTGGCTAATTCTTAGGGAAGGATTTTAAGGATTAAAATTTAAGGATTCTCTGATTTATATGGCCTGTTTGGCTATTTTATTGTGGTGGAATGTAGTCTGGACTCCCAGGAGGGAGGGGCTCTTTCCCAGATCACCAAGAGGCAGCAGCAGAGCTTGGATTGCCTGGTAGGCAGGAAGAGGGCAAAGGCAGACCTTCCCTTAGCAGCTCACAGAGTATATATGTCATGCTTTAATCTTTAATTAGTTGCTTTAACCTGGCAAGATTCTGTCTATAGGTGAAGAACAATAAAGGGAACTGCTCTAAATTATCTTCTTGTGTTGTTCTTGGTTCTTGAGGCCTGACATCTAGCCATTCAACCCCAAGATACAGGGGACTCCTGGAGAGGATATGCATGCTGTGTCAGTATGATGGTGCCGATTTCAAAGGTGTGATGCTCTCTCTTGGCACCGGCAGATCTACCCAAGCTTTGTTTGATTTATGCTGGCTCAAAATGTACTCAATCCCTACCATCAGGCTAGAGGAAGAGAGCAAGGCCCCTCTGCTTGTAGCTGCTGCGAGACCAGCAGACACTCCTGTCAATATTATCTGTTCAGCTTCAAGGGAAAAATGTGTGGAACTAGGGCTTATTCTCTTTGATCTTCCAGCATCACAGCTGCTATGGTGCACAACAGAATAACAGAATTGGTAAGGACCTCTGCTGGTCCAATCCCTGGTTCAAGAAGGAAACCCTATACCACTTGAGACAAATGGCTGTCCTCTACTCCCTTCCCCTCCCCTCCCCTCTCCCCCCCTCTCATCTTCTCTCCTCTCCTCTCTCCTTCTCCTCTCCCCTTCCCCTCCCCTGAACACAGCTCAAAATGTTCAAAATGTCGGCATTTTTGAAGCGCCTCTGGTTTTGGAGAGAACCCTCTTGTCAGCATCTCCCAAACAGTCCTATGAAATTTAGCATCTTTGAGGAAGCTTCCTAAGGCTGAGATGAGCAAAAAAATTATGGAACAGGATTGTGATGTCACTGAGGGAGATCTGGCAGGTGGAGGGCATCCTGGCCGATTCCCATCTGTAGGAGGATGACAAAGCTAAGAAGACTCAACCGCCTTTAAGGGGAAGGGTTGAGAATAGACTAGAATAGAATAGACTAGAATAGACTAGAATAGACCAGACTAGACTAGACTAGACTAGAATAGAATAGAATAGAATAGAATAGAATAGAATAGAATAGAATAGAATAGAATAGAATTCTTTATTGGCCAAGTGTGATTGGACACACAAGGAATTTGTCTTTGGTGCATACGCTCTCAGTGTATATAAAAAGACATTCATCAAGAATCATAAGGTACAACACTTAATGGTAGTCATAGGGTACAAATAAGCAATCAGGAAACAATATCAATATAAATTGTAAGGATACCAGCAACAAGGTTACAGTCATGCAATCATAAGTGGGAGGAGATGGGTGGTGGGAATGATGAGAAGATTAATAGTAGTGCAGACTTAGTGAATAGTTTGACAGTGTTGAGGGAATTATTTGTTTAGATGAGTGATGGCGTTTGGGAAAAAACTGTCCTTGTGTCTAGTTGTTCTGGTGTGCAATGCTCTATAGCGTCATTTTGAGAGTAGGAGTTGAAACAGTTTATGTCCAGGATGCGAGGGGTCTGTAGACATTTTCACAGCCCTCTTTTTGACTCGTGCAGTATGCAGGTCCTCAATGGAAGGCAGGTTTGTAGCCATTGTTTTTTCTGCAGTTCTAATGATCCTCTGAAGTCTGGGTCTGTCTTGCTGGGTTGCAGAGCCAAACCAGACAGTTATGAAGGTGCAGATGACAGACTCAATAATTCCTCTGTAGAACTGGATCAGCAGCTCCTTGGGCAGTTTGAGCTTCCTGAGTTGGTGCTGAAAGAACATTCTTTGTTGTGCTTTTTTGATGACATTTTTGATCTTCCTCTTAAATGGAATAACTGGTCAAGTCTGGTGGATGGATCCAGAGTTGGGCATCTTGAGATGGATTCATCCTGGGCAGGAGAAGAAAGTACAAGGGAATGCATGCATCCCGTTGCATCTGAAAAGAAGATAATGGAGCCATGAAAAGCTCGATTTTAAGAGAATCAGACACCCCATCATTAGAATAGGCTTTATACTGCTCTGCAATTTTCATGTCTCCTACGGATTTTCTTGTGTCTGTTCAGCTCTGCTTGCTGAAAGAACAAGGAGATAATGAAACCAAAAATCACAGGTTGCATTGGTGCACAACCTTTATCTCATCCATGAGTGCAGGCAAAACATTGGACCATAATTTATTGAGCAGATCAAGATCTTGGGGGAAAAAATAACCAAGATGAAAAGGAACCGATCTTAGTAAGTCAAATGAATATCTCTTTAGGAGTTTTATCTTATCTCTTTCCACACGTAAGACTATCCTAACCAAAGAGAACTAGTACCATTTTTCCTTTCCCAATTTTTTCTTCACGAGGGTCCATCTTTCCAGTTCCTTCATCTCTCCTCTTAGACTTGGGATTCTGGTCTCCTGAGCATCTTCTTGCTTTCTCCATATGACAGGAAATGTATCGCACACTGAAGTGTCCGTGATGGAAACATCAGCTTTCTCAGTGAAAGGTTGCCCTTTGAGTCCTTGCAAATTCAACCCAACTTTGGAAGGCGTTTCCCATACTGAAGCTTTGCAGGCAAATGTCAGGTTCCAATTAATGTTACCCATCACAAATCGAACTCCGAGGCATCCTGTTTCCTCATAGAACAAATTTATTTAGATACACCATCTTGGCACGAACTGGTGGAAAGCCAATACTAAAAGTTTCCGGGCTTTCCACCCCACTATAAGTAAACATTTCTCAATTTTCCAAAACAATATGTCACACTGTCCAACCAGAATGAGAGTTGGTTGCTTGGCGACTTCTCTCCTCCTCCTCCTCCTCCTCCTCTGGCCAGTCAGCCATTGGAATGTCTCTGACTCATTGGCTAGCTATGTTGTTTTGGCTGAAGACTCCATCCACCTCAGCTCTCCCCGCTTCAGTTGTGTCAAATTGAATTCATGGGAGAATAACCCAGGATGCAAACAATCCCACAACCCGGTCAAATTCAGACTTGACAGCATCTCTTCCATGAGGCCATTTAAATGATGTTTTCCCTTGAGCAGCTGCCTTCTCTTCAACCACAGTGAAATCGGTGTTGCTTTTGAGCCAAGTTTGCGTTTGGAAATCCTACAATATTTCCACCTGCTCCTTTTCGACTCCTTTTTCGACTCTGTCTTCCCACTTTAGTGGCCCATGTTCATTTTTACAGCGGTTCCAGTGAATCATGGCTGTGTCTTCCCTGGGTTAGTTAGGACTGTGTCATGATGATGATGGTGGTGGTGGTGATTGGGTTATTGTTATTAAATGCTTCCCAATTCTTGTGACTCTAAGTAAATGAGCCACATTCATTCGGTCTCCGAACTGAACTTGAACTGATGGCGAAACCTGCATTTTGCCGAACTGCGAGGCGCATTTATCAGCTCTTTGGGGGGTGGGGTATAGCAAAATAGAGGATTTTAATTGCAGGTATTTCTGCAGCTGAGAATGTTCCCGCCGAGGCACTCTCAAAATTATCCTTCTCTCTCTCTCTCTCTCTCTCTCTGTCCTACATTTTCCCCTTTCTCTGAATGTGATGGGTTTGTTTATAGGTCATCCCACCTTCATTGGCAACTCTCTACTCTGATACCAACGAAGTGAGCAACAATGCAAATTTCTCTTGTCGGAGCAAAAGTAGTCTTAATAATGTAGGCAATTACTTAATTAGCTCCATTTATTTAAAAGTGCAATTCAGCACGGGAAGTCATTTCCGCAGATGGTTTTTGAGGAGAGAATGAATATTCTCGGGCTCTTTCCTATTTCCTGCCTCCTCCTCCCCATTCAACCTCCCCCCTCCCTCCATTGTCTATGTTGGTCTTCTGTAAATGGAGAAAAGAAAGAGGGGAAGGGACCATCAGCAAAAACAAGATGGCAGAATATGGGTTGAACTTCACTTCCTGGTCTCTCTAGATAAGACTGGGAGAGGAGATGGGGGGGTTGAATCTGAATTGATTTTATCCACTCAAGGTGGAAGTTATGGAATTATGGAATTCCAGAAATGGAAGGTTTTGTCTGAACAAGACTTTAATCACCAACATCTCAGGAGGTTGCATGGGAGATCTACAACATTGCATGGAATGGCACTTTTTTTTTCTCATGCTGTGCAAACTTTCGGCAATTTGGGGGATTCCAACAGAAACCCTGATCCCCTCTTGAGGGTCTCATTTTCAATCTTAGCTGCATACATAGCAGTTTAAATAAATAAATAAATAAATAAATAAATAAATAAATAAATAAATAAATAAATAAATAAATAAATAAATAAATAAATAAATAATAACTTTATTGTCATTGTACGTGTATACCCAGTATACCCATACAACAAAATTCACTTAACATCCAAAGACCAGGTCCAACACACATAACAATCCCCAAACACACTCCCACCCACCACAATTCCCCACCCCTAAACCACCCAAACATCCACACAACAGACCAAGTAATGCTGTCCAACAGCTCCCTGATGGTGGCCCTTTAGTTCATTGTTGAGTGCAATTATAGCTCTGGAATAAAAACTGTTCAGAAAACATTAAGTTTAAGGTCATCCTTGATACCGGGCCAAATACATGAATAGTATATTAATAGTAGCAAGTATTTCAGTGCATTTCAGTTGCAAAGATTTTCACTAATGGTGAGTTCATGTGCGATGGGCCAGCAATCCAGTTTAGGAAGTTTCTCATTTAAGGTTCCCACATCTTAGAGAAAGAGGCAGTTTTGAAATGGGAGGGGGCAGATGTAGTTTAAATGTGCTTCGTAATCCACCGGAGCAAAGTCTCCAACCTGGGAACTGTCCTTGGTCCTGAAAGCTGTACAAGTAGCCCTCAGTTCATTTAGTAGCCGTTCAAAGTTACAGCGGCACTGAAAAAAGTAACTTATGACCGTTTTCACACTTACAACCGTTGCAGCATCCCCAATGGTCACGTGATTAAAATTTAGATGCTTGGCAGCTGGCTCATATTCATGAAGGGTAACAAGCGTACAAGTGGGCATTTCTGCCAAAGTGAGCACTGGAGGATTTCTTCACGGCAATTCAGTGCTTGAGGTTGCTTGTCATGAGCTGCCGCCGAACGAACAAGAAATGGTGGGTGACCTGCTTTGTGATATTCCTCGCCTGAGACAGCCCATAATATCTGATGGTGATGTGCTCTTGGCACGAAGTAAGACTGTAAAATGCCATTCTGCCTCCAGCTGTCTGATAAATGCTGCAGAACAGGTGTGGACAATTTTAGCCTTCTGATTTGCCTGCTGCCATTGTGCACTTTTAGTGTGTAACAAATTAGCAGAATAACAGAGTTGGAAGGGTCCTTGGAGGTCTTCTAGTCCAACCCTCTGCGCAAGCAGTAAACCTTATACCTTCCTGGACAAATGGCTGTTCAGTCTCTTCTTAAAAACCTCCAGCGATGGAGCACCCAACAATTTCTGGAGGCAACTTCCGTTCCAATACTTAATTGTTCCCTCTTCAGGAAATTTGTTCTGACCCAGCTCGCCAAACACGACAAGCCCTCTGAAGTGAACGCAAAGATTCCCTTAATTAGGAGCACCAGCAGCCCCGGCAAAAAGTTTCTTTCTCACCGCAAGCTAACAAGTCTGTCCAGCAGGGAGATGAATAGTTGTCTGCCACATCTATTCATCTCTGCCCCCTGCCTTTTATCCCCAGAGCTAGGGAGCAGGGTGGGGCTTCGCTAGCAGCGGTGGTTCTTCCGTACCAAGGATCGGCCCATAGATTTCCACTGCTCTCCTCTCCTCTGCCTTCTGTGCATCTGTGCATCAGGCATTGGACCCAGCTGTTCCTCCTCTTCCTCATCAGCCACCTCCAGACCTGGGGGCTGTTGACTCTCCATCTGATGGCTGACGGACAGCCCAGGCTGTGCCTCTGTCTCTCTTTCTCTCTCTGCCAGCTCCATTCCCTCTTCCCCCTCCGAGGAAGGGGGAAGCTGATCCTGACTCCCACGCCTCCTCCTCCTCCTCCTCCTCTGATTTGGCTGCTGGATAGGCTGGCGGCCAACAGGCCATGATAAAATTTCTCCTTAGTTCTAGGTTGGTTCTCTCCTTGACTCGTTTCCATCTGTTGCTTCTCATTCTGTCTTCAGGTATTTTGGAGAATAGGTGGACCCCCTCTTCTTTGGGGCAGCCCCTCAAATATTGGAACATGGTGGGGCTTTGAAAAAGGAGGACATGCACTCAATGGAGAGTGCCTTCGTAGTACAAGAGCCTACCAAAGAGCCTTGGTAGTAGAGTGGTCTAAAGCACCCTGTTATTAAGACCAGCTGCCTGCAATTACTGCGAGTTCAATTCTCCCCAGGCTCAAGGTTGACTCAGCCTTCCATCCTTTCTAAGGTAGGTAAATTGAGGACCCAGATTGTGGGGGCAATAAGCTGACTTTGTATAAATATACAAAAGGATGAAGGCTATTGCTTAACGCACTGTAAGCTGCCCTGAGTCTCCGGAGAAGGGTGGCATATAAATCAAATCAAATAAAAATAATAATTAAAAAAAATGGATCTGTGAAGGCCAGCAGATTTATATAGACCTGCCTTATTACAAGCTGCGGCGTTCTCTTGAGGCCATCCAAGATCTCTTTTCAAACTTGTGTTGCTGTCTCCCATCACATCCATCTGAACCAGGCAGTTCATTTCCTTGCCTGAAGCACTTAAACTATTCTGCAGCAGTCTCTCTCTCTCTGTGTGTGTGTGTGTTTGTGTGTAAATGTGAAAGAGGAGGCCAACAAGTAGCTGGGGAACTCGAAAAGCATATTATTTGCCTGACCTGGTTCCAGTGAGGTGTGAACAATATTTTGCTGGGGTTCCAACTCCATTCCTTAAATACCTGGAGAAGAGGTGGGTCGTTCACTTAAGTCCATCAAGAATCAATTTAAGAAAAATACACACACGGACTTACCAGAACTGAGGTGCCTTCATCGGAGGAGGAGAAAAACTGAATAGGAATCCTATTAAGGGGGGGGGAAGGGGATCTGTAGCTTCAAAGGCATTCATGGGGCTAGATTTATGGAGGAAGGAAAAAAAAAAGATTTATTTTTTATCTATCTGCCTGAAGGTTTGAGGAAAGGACTTGTTCTCAACTTTCGAGATGTGTTAGGTTTGTAAAAGAAGAGTCTCAAAACTCTTCTTTCTTTTTTTTTTTTTTACAACAATATTTTCCAAACTTGGCCATCTTAAGATGGGTGGACTTCAACTTCCAGAATCCCCCGGCCAGCAGGGAATTCTGGGAACTGAAATCCACTCATCTTAAGAGTGTCCAAGTTTGCAAAAAACCCTGCTTTACAACATGCATATTCTTGTTCCCAGATGCTCGGTTGGGCTGGCCAAGCTGGCAAATTGTGGCCATCGATAGTCCTCTAACTTCTAAACCTTGGTGGCCATCCAAAGAAGATGTTCCACCAATTGTAAAAAGCCATCTGGACGGTTGGGATCAACCAAAATATATTTCTTTTGAGGAAAGGTAGGGGAAAAAAATTAGTGGTCAGGCATTAATCTGCCATGTTTCACATACTACTCAAGTCACTCAAACAATAGTCCAGCCTACACACTTTTCATTTCTTGAAACACACACTCACAAACACACACACAAATGCCTTTCGTTTTATTTCAATCCGAAGCCAGAGGAGGTGAGAAAAACAGCTATTTTGTTCTGGCAGGTTCAGATCTACACGGCCTCCCTCTCACCTGAGTTAAGCACCATCATTCTCAACATATGCAAATAACATAATTGCTGCGTTTGCCGTATACAGGTGGGAGAAATGCAAATGTCAAAGCTTCTTTTTAAGAAATGATCAGCATCTCTCCTTCCCTTTGTCTGAAAAAAATACATGCATCTTCTGAACGCTGGCTATTTGCAACTTAATGAAATTCTTGGTTTTTTTTCCCCCCTCATAGTTTTCTTCCTTTTATCTTCTGCAGAAAGCTTTATGTCTTACAAGGTTTGAGTAAATAACAGGTTCTCCCTTTTCTGTCTTTCCTGCTTTTAAGTCGTCTGCTTTTCTGTCTGGGTTCTTAAGGCACAAGGCAGTTCATTAAGTGATGTGGCACAGTGGTGAAATCCAATTTTTTTTACTACCGGTTCTGTGGGCGTGGCTTGGTGGGCGTGGCAGGGGAAGGATACTGCAAAATCCCCATTCCCTCCCCACTCCTGGGGGAAGGATATTGCAAAATCCCCATTCCCACCCCACTCTGGGGCTAGCCAGAGGTGGCATTTGCCAGTTCTCTGAACTACTCAAAATTTCCGCTACCGGTTCTCCAGAACCTGTCAGAACCTGCTGGATTTCACCCCTGATGTGGAGGTTTGGTATATTTATATTGCTGCCCTGCCAGCTAAACCAGGCCTGTTTTCCAATCTATACCACCAAATTTTCTTCCCTGCCAATATTTTGTAACCAAAAAGGAAGGGCGCCATCCATTAATCCCTCCACCAAAGATCTTGGGGAAGAGATTAAAAAAAGGTTTTTTTCTAAAGTCCTAAGGTCTCTTTTTCATTGGGTCATAACTAGAGATTGCCTATCTCTCTTAAGTAGACATCTGGACAGTTGTAGGAGGAACTTTTAGGTTCCAGGACTTTGTCGAGGAAAAGTTGGTCAACGTCAACCTTTGTTGACGTTATTTGTAGTTCAGGGTTGAACTGCTGGATCCTTGATGCTCTCTGAGTTTTGTGGCTTTATTTTAGATGTTTCATTACCCAACAGCTTGCTTCAGAAGTTGTGGTGGCCCATCACTGGAGGCTTTTAAGAAGAGATGGGATGGCCACTTGTCTGGAATGGTATAGAGCAGAGGTCTTCAAACTTGGCAGCTTGAAGACTTGTGGACTTCAACTCCCAGAATTCTCCAGCCAGCAGTCTCCTGCTTGAGCAGGGGGTTGGCCTAGAAGACCTCCAAGGTCCCTTCAAGCTCTTATTGTGTTATTCTTAACTAGCATTGGGGTCATGAAACATCTGCAAGAAAACCACCAAACTCGGAAAGCATCAAGAATCCCACCATCTTCCTCTTCCTCCTCCACTCCACAAACATCAATCCCTTCTAGTATTCTAATGGAATTACCTAGTTTGGTAACGAAACATCTGCAACATCTGCATCCAGAGAGCACCAAGGAACTTGAAGGCCAACTTTGTATCTTGGATTGGTACCTCGCCTTCATCCTTTCTCAACTAGATCTCCCAATCATCCTTTCTCAACTAGATACTGCATTCAGGATCTACAACTTGATCTCCTGCACTTTTGAAGAACCTCCAATTGCAGGGATGTCCAACCTTGGCCACTTTAAGACTTCAATGCCCAGCATTCCCCAACTAACCGTGTTGGGTGTTGAAGTCCACAAGTCTTAAAGTGGCCAAGGTTGGACTCTCCTCACCTAGTGTTTAAAGGGAGAGACCTTCTCCTCATGCAGCAACCCCTGAGATGTGCTGGAGACACTGTTTCTGCTGAAGCTCGAAATGGTAATACCACTTTATAAGGCCTTGGTAAGGCCACACTTGGAATACCGCATCCAGTTTTGGTCGCCACGATGTAAAAAAGATGTGGAGACTCTAGAAAGAGTGCAGAGAAGAACAAGAAAGAGGATTAGGGGACTGGAGGCTAAAACATATGAAGAACGGTTGCAGGAACTGGGTATGTCTAGTTTAATGAAAAGAAGGACTAGAGGAGACATGATAGCAGTGTTCCAATATCTCAGGGGCTGCCACAAAGAAGAGGGGGTCCACCTATTCTCCAAAACACCTGAAGGCAGGACAAGAAGAACACATGGAAACTAATCAAGGAGAGAAGCAGCTTAGAACTAAGGAGGAATTTCCTGACAGTGAGAAGAATTAATCCGTGGAAGAACTTGCCTCCAGAAGTTGTGAATGCCCCAACAATGGAAGTTTTTAAGAAAAGGTTGGATAACCATTTGTCTGAAGTGGTGTAGGGTTTCCTACCTAAGCAGGAGGTTGGACTAGAAGACCTCCAGAGTCCCTTCCAACTCTGTTATTCTATTTTATTCTATAGATCATTTCTTGATTTCTTTCTCCTTTGAATCCAGCTCTGATTTTCTTGATGTCCATTGAGTGGTTGCCTGTCCAGCATTGCTTGGTGTGTTTGTGGACCCTGATTATTCATGCCTTTGCCATGGACTTCTTTGGTTTTGAAAAAGATAGCCTCACCTCCACTAAATCCTAACATTAATCTGCTTTTCCAGCCGAAAACCTTTTTTAGGGAAACAATGAACATCCAGTCTTTACCTTCTCTTTGGCAAGAGCCAAAATCCTCCATTTGCATTCCATCTAATCATATGTAAATGTCTACAGAAAAGGCAGTTTCCGGCGTGATTAACACATTTTCCATTTTGTCCCTTCTTATTTTAATTAGCTTAAAGTAATTAATTTTAATTCACGATCCGATTCTCCCCACCTCCCCCTTTACATATTTTTGGATTATTTACTTCCATTTCTAAGTAACAATTTTATGTAATTAGGTGCCATTAGTACCCATTATTTACATAACTTCCTTTACTTAAACATGGAGAGTGGTTGCATCCCCCCTTTTCCCCACCCCCTGGATTTTAGCAGCTCCCCTTTGGATTTTATTTCATTGTCTAAAATTCCCTGCTTTTGTGGGCTTTTCACAGGAGCCTTTCATCTTGAATCTGTGGTTCAGTGCCAAGTTGTGATCAATAAGTATTTTTTTTCCTGTCATCTCCTGAAGTACATCACTGGGAGAAAAGAAGGGAATATATTAAGTTTTTTTAAAAAAACAAACTTCATATTTCTTGAACGGTTTTCTAAAATGAGCCTGGGTTTACCATCCCCTCTTACATAAAATCTCAATTTGTGAATATCCCAACTGATCGGCTAAAGTTTTTGCAATTCTAAGACCTCACCTGAAATGACACACTGCTGAAGGCAAGATCAGATCTACAAATGGTCAAAAGGATAGATAATTGGATTGTGCAGACAGAGAAATGCATTTATTGCCATATTTTTCTTACGACTTGGAAAATGAAAGCATCGGGCAAAACCCCTCACCTAAGCCAAACCACAAATCCTAACCACGGTTTCCAGAAGCATATCATCATGTAACCCTTGCAGACATTATCAACTTTGTTGGTTTATTTATTTTGAGCAAATTTACCACTGACAAATTTACCACTCTCTTAAGTCAGGGTTGGCCAATCGTGGCCACTTTAAGACGTGTGGACCAGTGGTGGAATTCAAATATTTTTTATTACCGGTTCCATGGGCGTGGCTTGGTGGGCGTGACTTGATGGGCGTGACAGGGGAAGGATACTACAAAATCTCCATTCCCTCCCCACTCCTGGGGAAAGGATATTGCAAAATCCCCATTCCCACCCCACTCTGGGGCCAGCCAGAAGTGGCATTTGCTGGTTCTCCGAACTGCTCAAAATTTCCGCTACAGGTTCTCCAGAACCTGTCAGAACCTGCTGAATAGGACCCCTGGTGTGGACTTCAATTCCCAGAATTTCCCCAGCTGACCATGCTGCCTGGGGAATCCTGGAAGTTGACATCCACAAGTCTTAAAGTGACCAAGGTTGAGAAACCCTGTCCTAAGGGGTAACCTCTTGTCATTAATTTTGTGAAATATCTTCAAAAAGATGTGACATCAAAGAAAGCCATCTTGGGAGGACAACCAGAAGTCTTCGGAGCCAATTTGTAATGTTATTGGCACTCTCTCGTGTCAACTGTTGTGTAGATGGAAGACCACGTCTTTCCAATCTAATCTCAAACATATTGTACATGTCACAACTGGGTGCAACCTATTGCTGCAACTCAGAAGACCTAGGAGCCTTGATCCATGTTGAGTGGTGGACTCCATCTTCTGCAAAAATGTGTTTTCCTCTACTGAGTTGGTCTTTGCTTCTTGCCTTTTTCATGCCGTCTCCTCTTGGGCCGTGTTCCTGGATTTCTGTTCAGTTCTAATCAGATATTTTCCTGCCAACTAGCTGGCAATTCCAAAGCTGAACCAAATGATATTTGATGCTCACCAAGGCATAACATAGAAAGAATATGATAGAAATCCCATTAAGGTTTACTTTCTGAGTTGTTGTTGTTGTTGTTGTTGTTGTTGTTTTTAAAACCAAACTGCAGTGCGAAAACAGTTGTTACCAGTTGCATTGATTACAAATGCATCTTGCCTTTCCTTTTCGGCTGCTTCCTCCTTCTCTGTCCCTTCAACTTTCAGGTTTTTTTAATTGCTTTAAGTCAATCAATGAATTCTTGCTTCTTGCCCTTTGGTGAATTGCTAAACTTGCCAATAAATGCAAAGCAGGGTTCTTTATTTTTATTTTTATTTTTAATGAATTTAGATACCTTTCGCTCCCGTTGAAGGCTGTCATTGATGCTAGGCAGACCACGGAAGGGGAGGCATTTCGTCTTCCACTGTTCCCAGCTTGGATTATTTGAAGGCCTTAATTAGGATCTGGAATAAGAAAAGTTAGGAAGGAAGACACGGGTAGGGGGAAACAGGAAGAATAAAATCGTAGAAAAAGTCACTTATATATGCCGTGAAGATTGCATATAGTCTCCCCCTACGTTGCTACCAATAACATAGAGACAGCTGAAGAGAGTCGATACCCACGGCTGGTTAGAGAGAATATTGGAAAACCTGCACACCTTAATTTGCAGGTAGGCCTTGAGATTGACAATTAAACCAATAAAAATCAGTATTTATAAAGCAGGGTGAACTAAGCATGTAATAGAGTTTGTTTTGAGGGCATTTGTATCACATATTTAGAAGTCAAACTCTCAAGCAGCTTAGATAGACCTCATGTTTAGATCAACATCTTCTCTGCAGTCCATAAACTGCCCGTCCATCACAGGTTCTCACATTCTTCTGCTTCTTCACCAGCACCGCACTCATCCAACGGGCCCATCTCCTTGGCTCTGCTGCCTGGGACCATAGCAAGAACGAGAGAGAGGTCACTCAAGTCAACCACGTAAGATCTGGCTGTTAGGAGGCACCGTGTTTGGGGCTCAAGGCGCTTTTTCTCTGCCACCGTTTGGAATTAAATTCTTGGCAAGGATGATTGAGGCCTTCAACATATTGCAAAAATTCAAGAGAACTCCAAGATCTCCTCTTTGGAAGTGTTGCCAAAGATTGTACACCATTTTAACTCTCTGCCTCAGCCTGAACTTCTAAGTAAGAACAATCCTTAACTCCCTTTGTTGAGAAAGGTATCGTTCACTAGAAGTCAAGTGAATTACAGTAATGCACAGCCAGAACTGACAATCGCGCACCCAAAAATCCTCAAGTCTAATTTTCTCTTCCCATAGGTATCTTCAGTGGTGAAATCCAAATTTTTTTATTACCGGTTCTGTGGGCATGGCTTAGTGGCCGTGGCGTGCCTTGGTGGGTGTGCCTTGGTGGGCGTGGCTGGGGAAGGATACTGCAAAATCCCCATTCCCTCCCCACTCCAGGGGAAGGATACTGCAAAATTCCCATTCCCTCCCCACTCCAGGGGGAAGGATATTGCAAAATCTCCATTCCCACCCCACTCTGGGGCCAGCCAGAGGTAGCATTTGCCGGTTGTCTGAATTACTCAAAATTTTCACTACCAGTTTCCACAACCTGTCAGAACCTGCTGGATTTCACCCCTGGGTATCTTCCATTGCTGGCCCCTCCATGTCCAATCAAATGTCTCAGGGAGATACGTTGAACTCTTCGTTCCTCTTGAAGCCTTCCCCCTCCCATCCAGCACCCGCACTTCCAGTTCATGGCAGATTGGCACCAAAGACAAGATGTAAGCGTGAGATGGGCAGCTGTCATTCTCCTGCAAGGCCTCCCACCCTGATTCAACTGGCATCAATCTTTTGCGTTTCCCTTCCCTTCCAGAGTGCACCCTTTTTCACCGAGGAAAGCAGGTTCCCCCACTCTGTGAAAAAAACCCTCGCTTTTTAATTACTTCTTTCCCTCCAGGGTGGTGCCTTATATAGTTAGCCAGCTCTTTTTGGAAAAAGAAAAGAAATGAGAAATCTTTTATCTTAGGATTTTAAACACTGCTGCCAGCAGGTGGTTTTGGATAACAGGGCGGGCTTGTAAGTGCCAAGAACTTTGCAAACCAAGATTTGTATAGAAAACTATTTTTAAATTGCAACTTTCCACCACTCAAGAAGATGGGCTAATCCTACTTTTAGACTATTATCAGATTGCCACATCTAAACATTAGTTGGTAGGTTTCTCTCTCTCTCTCTCTCTCTCTCTTTCCTCTCTCTCTCCCTCCCTCCCTCCCTTTCCCTCTTTATCTCTATCATCTCCATCTCTATCTCATCTCAGTTTGCTTGATTTGTATGTCTATTTGCCAGAATGGTTCATACCTAGAATAGCATCAATGTCAGTAGCTGTGATAAACCCAACATTGAACTCCTATGTTTGAAGACAACCTATGAGGTTCTGGAAACAATCATGGAAGCTGCATACTGATTTTTGGGATGTCCATAAAACTTTTGGTTGACTGCTAGAGTCCATCCCAGCAAATCTTTTTCTTATAGTCCTCTATGCTGCTTCTGCTTGATTCATAAACTTTCATTGCAGCATGTAAAGTCTTTCTATTTGGTCGGAGGCCATCCAGATCTGGGGGAAAAGAGAAAGATTTGGGCAAGATTTGCTGGGATGGACTCTGGCAGTCAACCCAAGGTTTCATTGACATCCCCCCACCCCAAAAAAAAAGAGAGAGAGAGCATGCAGCTTCCATGATTGTCCAGAACCTTGTATGTTGCCTTCAAAGATAAGTCAACATTGGTTTATCACATCTCCTCTCATTGATGCCATTCTAGGTATGAACCAGGGGTGAAATTCATCAGGTTCTAACAGGTTCTGGAGAGCTGGTAGCGGAAATTTTGAGTAGTTCGGAGAACCGGCAAATACCTCCTCTGGCTGGCCTCAGAGTGGGTTGGGAATGCAATTTTCCAATATCCTTCCCCCAGAAGTGCTTCCCCTGCCATGCCCACCAAGCCATGCCCACAGAACCAGTAAGGAAAAAAATTGAATTTCATCCCTGGTATGAACCACTGCAGCCTGTGGTTCATACCAGGGGTAAAATTCATTTTTTTTTTAATTTCCAGGGGACTGGAAGCCAAGAAATTAAAAGACGCTTGCTCCTGGGGAGGAAAGCGATGGCAAATCTAAACAGCATTCTAAAAAGCAGAGACATCACCCTGTCAACAAATGTGCGTATAGTCAAGGCTATGGTTTTCCCAGTTGCAATGTACGGCTGTGAAAGTTGGACCACAAGAAAGGCTGAACGCCAAAGAATTGAGGCCTTGGGGAAGACTCCTGAGAGTCTCTTGGACTGCAAGGCAATCAAACCAGTCAGTCCTAGAGGAGATCAACCCTGACTGCTCTTTAGAAGGCCAGATCCTGAAGATGAAACTCAATTACTTTGGCCACCTAATGAGAAGGAAGGACTCACTGGAGAAGAGCCTGATGCTGGGAACGATGGAGGGCAAAAGGAAGAGCCTGATGCTGGGAACGATGGAGGGCAAAAGAAGAAGGGGAAGGCAGAGAAAGAGGTGGCTGGATGGAGTCCCTGAAGCAGTCGGCCTGAGCTTCAATGGACTCCAGAGGATAGTAGAGGACAGGAAGGCTTGGAGGAACGTTGTCCATGGGGTCGTGATGGGTCGGACACAACTTCATGACTAACAACAATGAACCACTGTTGCCCTGTTTGGTCCATGAGCCAGATCCATCGTCAGTTGTCCGCCTCTTTTTTTAAAACTCTACCCCTTGCTCTCACTGGAGTCTTCTCCTCCTTTAACCTTGAACATAATCACCATCCCTCCTTCATCTGTTTGCTTCTTTTTAAACTATGCCTCATTAGTCTTGACTTGAGTGATCTGTTCCTTCTTTGTTGATCTCATTCCATGCTCCGCTGCGAAGAAACCGTTTAGACTTAAACACCAACCTCCTCTATCTCTCTCTAAAGGCTTCCCCCGCCCATCATTAGCATCTCCCTGCATTGTCCTAGTGTGCATTTTTTTTTTTTTTGCAAATTTCTCCCTGTCCGTTTACATCCTCACGCAGGCTTCCCTTGGCGTTCTTATTTTTGCAGTGCGTCCTGTTGATTCTAAACAAGGGGATTTTAGTAAGCAGATCTGCTTTGGGTCTCAAACAGGTTTGGAAATGCTAGAAGCTCTAGAAAGCAGCTTTTTCTCTCTATCGCTATCTAGCCGATGGGGGAAGAAGGATGAAAGGAGGACGTGGCTTTCATCCCTTGCCAGCCAGTCTTTGGTGTGATCTGGCATCCCCGTATGCATGCATTCTCCTGCATTGTCGTGGTGGTGCAGCGGTTAGAATGCAGTACAGGCGATCCTCGACATATGACCACGATTGAGCCCGGAATTCATGTTGCTAAGTCAGAAATTGTTGAAGTTGAGTTTTCTATTATTTCCTAAGTGAGTTTTGTCCCGTTTTATGACTTTTTCTTGCCATATTTGTTAAGTGAATCACTGCAGTGGCTAAATTAGTAATGCGGTTGTTGAGTGAGTCTGGCCTTCCCCAGTGACTTTGCTTGTCGGAAGGTCGCAAAAGATGGTTACGGGACCCCGGGACTGTCATAAATAAGAGTCAGTTGCCAAGCACCTGAATGTAAATCACGCAACTGTGGGGATCTTGCAGCGGTCATAAGGATCATGAAGAATGGTTGTATGTCACTTTTTTCAGGGCCACTCTAACTTCGAACAGTCTCTAAATGAACTGTTGTAAGTCAAGGACTGCCTGTATTGCAGTATTGCAGGCTGGCTCTGCCGACTGCCAGCAGTTCGATCCTGACCAGGTTGACTTCTATCTTTCCGAGATGGGTAAAATGAGGACCCGGATTGTTGGGGGCAAGATGCTCACTCTGTAAACTGCTTAGAGAGGGCTGGAAAGCACTGTGAAGTGGTATATAAGTCTGCTATTGCTTGGGAAGGAAGGAAAGGAAGGAAGGAAGGAAGGAAAGGAAGGAAGGAAAGGGAAGAAAGGAAGAAAGGAAGAAAGGAAGAAAGGAAGCAAGCAAGCAAGCCATAGTAGTGCACTTATTACAATGCAGTATTGCAGGCTGTTTCTGCCCACTGCCAGGAATTTGATCCTGACCTACTCAAGGTTGACTCAGCCTTCCATCCTTCTGAGGTCGGTAAAATGAGGACCCAGATTGTGTGGGTGGGGGGTGGGTGGGGGGGCAAGAGGCCGACTCTGTAAACAGCTTAGAGAGGGCTGTGAAGCACCGTAAAGTGGTATATAACGTAAGTTTAAGAGCTATTGCTATTAAGAGCCATGGTGGCGCAGTGGTTAGAATGCAGTATTGCAGGCTAACTCATTTCTCACTGTCAGAAGTTCGATCCTGACCAGCTAACGGTTGACTCAGCCTTCCATCCTTCCGAGCTCAGTAAAGTGAGGACCCAGATGGTTGGGGGCAAGAGGCTGACTCTGTAAACCACTTAAGAGAATTCATATACCATAAAGCGGTATATAAATCTAAGTGTTATTGCTATGGTGACGCCCAAGGGACCAAGAGAGGCAGAAAACTCTTCGTTCTGCTTGGTTTTTCCCTCTTCCCTGAGCTCTCGTTTCTGTACAGCACCAGCGGGCCTAATAAATAAATACAAATCTGTTCTTCTGGCTTTCTCTTGATGCTCCCCCTCCTCCCCTCACCCCCCACCCCCGGTCTCTTTGCTCTCTTCCCAGAATGCCACACTGCAGGTTGTACAAGCCTTATCTCTTCCCTGGAAGACGCAGGCAGAGCTCTCTGCTTAATGTACAGACAGAGCATCTCTTTGAGAAGAGCAAAGAAAAAAAAAAAAAACCCAAAAATCCAGACACTGAAGCTACACAGTTGAGCCAGTGTGTTGTGATTTCCGCCAACCTCCCGAGCTCAGGGCCAGCAAAAGCTGACTTTGAATATGAGATTAGGAAGGAAGAAAAGAACTGTTGTTATTCACCCTCTGCATTTCCACCAAATTCTGGAAGGCGGGGTGGTGGTGGGGGATTTAGTGATGGAACGTGTCCAGCTCTAAAGAGGCCTCTCTCTTTCCTGACATCAATTTTCCCTGGCACGGGTGAGTTTTGATCTTATTCACCCATCGATAGCACTAGAAGGATTGAGGGATGGAGTGATGGCAGTGGTGGGTTTCAATTTTTTTTACTACCGGTTCTGTGGGCGTGGCTTGGTGGGCGTGGCTTGGTGGGCATGGCAGGGGAAGGATACTCCAAAATCCCCATTTCCTCCCGATCAGTTGGGACTCGGGAGGCAGAGAATAGATGGGGGTGGGGCCAGTCAGCATTTTTACTACCGGTTCTCCGAACTACTCAAAATTTCCACTACCGGTTCTCCAGAACTGGTCAGAACCTGCCGAAACCCACCTCTAAGTGATGGAGTGATAGAATGATGGAGTGCCTATGGAGATTCTCAGCCATCCAGGTTATGCTTATCGCAAAGGTGCTTTTTCAAGAGGCAACTGGACTTCTGTTTGTTTTTTTTTTTTCTTTTGAAGGCCTTTCTCTTCTTATCCAAGAAACTTCTTCAGCTCTGACTGGATGGTGGATAGATGGATCCAGTCAAAGCTGAAGAGGCTTCTTGCACGAGAATAGCAATAGCCATAGCCCTTAGGCTTATATACCACTTCATAATGCTTTTACAACCTTCTCTAAGTGGTTTACAGAGTCAGCCTCTTGCCCCCAACAATCTGGGTCCTCATTTTACCGACCTCAGAAGGATGGAAGGCTGAGTCAATCTGGAGCCCGGTGAGATTCAAACTGCCGAACTGCAGCTAACAGTCAGCTGAAATAGCCTGCAGTGTGCCACCTTGGCTCTTTGAAGAAGCGAAACATCTTCAAAGAAAAAACAGAAAGTCCATTTGCCTCTTGAAAAAGCACCTTTGGGAGAATGATAGGATGATAGAGTGATAGAATGATGGAGTGATAGAGTAATAGAATGATAGAGTGATGGAGTGACAGAGTGATAGAATGATAGAATCATAAGACTGGAAGGCACCTTGGAGGTCTTCTAGTCCAACCTGTGCCCAAAACAGGAGTCTTTGTATCATCTCAGACAAATGGTCCTCCAATCCTTTTTTGAAGATTTCCAGTGATGGAACATCTACAATTCTGGGAATCAAGCTGTCCCATTGATTAATTGTTCTTATTGTCAGGAGATTCCTCCTTACTTCTAGATTGGATCTCCCTCTGACGAGATTCCACCTATTGCTTCTTGTCCTGCCCTCTGGTGCTTTGGAGAACATGTCCATCTCCTCTTCCATCAAGCACTGGAAGACAGTTATCAAGTCCCCATGAATCCTTCTCTTTATTAGGCTAAACTCCCAACTAAATCCCATTGAACCCAACCATCCAAGGATTCTGGGCCCGGAAAAGAAAACCTCCATCCATCGACTTCATCCTGGCAATTAAGAGTCAATGATCTCTTTACCAAACTAGGGTTCTCGGGATGCCACAGTCCTGTCTGGGTGGGAATGCTGGGAGTTGTAGTCCTAATGGGCCTGGAAGCCATCAGATGGGGAAAAGCTATTTGGAAACTAACTTTTCCAAGGAAAGTTTTCGGTGAGGATGGGGAAAGCCGGATGCAGATTTAAGGCTCTGGGGGCACTAAAATTCCTCGGTTTATATTTGCGAGTGTGTGTGCTTTAATGATATTTTTATGGATGAAATATAATAAAGATCAACACAAATGATACCGCTGGTGATTTACACAGTTAAGAAAAAGACACACATTACAGTGATTAAAGTAAACTGAACATCAAAGAAGGGGAAAAAAATTAATAAAAAAAGAGAAAAATGAGATTCTTATAGTATTAATATGAGATCAATCCGTTCCTTAAATTTAGCATTAAATCTAGGCCACATGAAAACATGTTCCATCATCTCATTTCCACGTTCTCGTGTGACTTTTTACAGCAGTTCCCTGGTTACAAAAGAGGGAGGATGGAAATGTTTGAACTGCAGGAAGGATATTTTGAAAAGGCAGTTAGTTCCCGTTTCAGAAAAAAACTTTTTCCTGCCTCTGAAAGCCTCCGAAACAGAGCTTGAGAAAAAAAGCCTCTTTTCTGAAGCTCTGTTTGGGGGCTTCTTTTCTGAAGCTTCATTTCTGATGCTTTTTTCAGCCTCTGAAACCTCCGTTTGAGAAGTCGGGCGGGGCTACATTCGGAGTATAAGATGCACCCAGATTTTCACCCTCTTTTTGGGGGGAAAAAGGTGCGTCTTATACTCCGAAAAATACGATACCTTTTTTCACTGTGCGAGAAGGAGTCAGATTGTCTAGTGATAAAATAAAATTAAGGAAAATTAAGAAGTTAACCTGTGGACCTGTCTGAGAGTGAAGCCAAAGTGGGAGCTGGGATGTATTTTCTTCCCGTCTTTCATTTAATCTACTCTTGCTAGAGACGGACGGGTCACTGCCGATCTTCATGCATCAAATATTCCCTCAGTTGGTTTAGGAAGTCGTATTAAAGGCTCCACTTTGCCGGCTCCGTCTGACAGAAGCAAGGCCCAATTAAGTGCAAACTATCGCATCCTCTCTTTTGCTCTTCTTTTGCATTCCCTTCAAAGGCCTTGGGCTGTGCTTCGCCGTTGCCTTTTCATTTGGGTGGAAATTGCTGCTCCCTTTGAAAAGGCAAATGGGTTCTCAGGAGTTGGAGAGCTGCCGCAGTTCAGCATCAGTGCAGTAGAAAGAGAACCGAGGTCCTATGGAGAGGTGGGTGGCAAATAGCACCCTCCCTGCCCCCTTCTCCCCAGGGGTTTCGAATTCTGACCTCGACACAGAAATCGGAGGGAGAAGGAAGTCAACCGCGGCTAGGCGTTTGCAAAGGGCGGCACCAAAAAAGTGGCTTCCCTCTGAGGTATCAGCCCGAGATCAGCTGAAGTTACGGTTGCAAATGCCGAACTGAGGGATGCTGTGATATAACGTTGAATGGCCACTAAACAGGGCAGTTGTTAAGCGGGGACTATCTTTACGAGGAAAATATTGGGAACACAGTATGGCAGGACACATAGGTCAGTGTTAAGTTTTGATTAGAAAAAATAGCCATTTCATACATATTTTCCTTCCTTCCTTCCTTCCTTCCTTCCTTCCTTCCTTCCTTCCTTCCTTCCTTCCTTCTTTCCTTCCTTCTATCTATCTATCTATCTATCTATCTATCTATCTATCTATCTATCTATTATCTATCTGTCTATTATCTATCTATAAATTATTGGGGTTTTAAATTTGTTCAGCCAAATTATTTAATTCGTTTTATTTTATTTTAAATTTTGTATTTATATGTTTTATTCTATGGCTGTTCACTGCCCTGAGACCTTCGGGAGTAGGGCGGTATACAAATTCAATAAAATAAATAAAATAAATAAAATAAATATCTATCCATCCATCTATTCATCCATCCATCTATCAGCTGACTGCCTGCCTGTCTATCTTTCTTTCTTTCTTTCTTTCTTTCTTTCTTTCTTTCTTTCTTTCTTTCTTTCTTTCTTTCTTTCTTTCTTTTTCTTTCTTTCATCTATCCATCTATCCATCTATCCATCTATCCATCCATCATCTTTCTTTCTTTCTTTCTTTCTTTCTTTCTTTCTTTCTTTCTTTCTTTCTTCTATCTATCTATCTATCTATCTATCTATTAATCAATCAATCTATCCATCTATCCATCTATCCATCTATCCATCTATCCATCCATCATCTTTCTTTCTTTCTTTCTTTCTTTCTTTCTTTCTTTCTTTCTTTCTTTCTTTCTTTCTTTCTTTCATCTATCTATCTATCTATCTATCTATCTATCTATCTATAAGTTAGTACAAAATGACTGCTGACATAAGCCTGATGATGGCAGATGGGATTCTGTCGAAACGTCGCTTCTACCCTTTTAGGGATATATCCACAATTACATGGGAAGAAACCCGAAATATCAACTATACACACATACATACCCGTGAAAACTTACATAAACAACTATCTATCTATCTATCTATCAATCTATCTATCAATCTATCAATCTATCCATCTATCCATTTATCCATCTATCCATCCATCATCTTTCTTTCTTTCTTTCTTTCTTTCTTTCTTCTATCTATCTATCTATCTATCTATCTATCTATCTATCTATCTATCTATCTATCAATCTATCTATCAATCTATCAATCTATCCATCTATCCATCTATCCATCTATCCATCCATCATCTTTCTTTCTTTCTTTCTTTCTTTCTTTCTTTCTTTCTTTCTTCTATCTATCTATCTATCTATCTATCTATCTATCTATCAATCTATCAATCTATCCATCTATCCATCTATCCATCTATCCATCCATCCATCATCTTTCTTTCTTTCTTTCTTTCTTTCTTTCTTTCTTTCTTTCATCTATCTATCTATCTGTCTATCTATCTATCTATCTATCATCTATCCACCCATCCATCCATCCATCCATCCATCCATCCATCATCTCTCTCTCCCCCCACCCCATCTACCTACCTACCTACCAACCAACCATCTACCTAGCTCTATCAGAGAATACAAGCTATTTTCTGCAACCTGCAGAAATAGTTCTGCAACTTGACGGAGATAAAGATTAAGTTTCTTTTTTTCCAGATACTTTCTAGTAACAGGAGTAAAAGTCAGGATGTGTCAGAGAAACGGAGTTAATCAAAACCTGTCTTTGGTTTCACGTTATTCATTCCGCGCTGATTGCCTGGCTAGGAGCTATTGTTCCAGTGACAGCGGGATCCTTTTGTGAATGGTGGTTAAATCCAGGGAAAGTGAATGCAAAAATTATTCTTTGCTCATCAGATCGGCTGCTTTTGTGCAGGGAGGGATGCATCTCTCTAGTTTAATAACAGAAATAAGTTTGGCAGCTTTTAGCATCTCAAAGCTGCTCAGCTTCACAGAGAGAGCATGAATATTATTTCGGTCCTTTTTTCTTTTTCCAGGGATGCTTTTCTGCATCTGAATATATTTTTGGGGGGGTGGGGGGTGGGATAAAATAATTGTGGTGCATCTCTCGAAAACCCAGAATGGCTTCTGAGGAAGAAACAATGGAGGAGAAAAAACCAAATGGATACGGAGAGCTTTTTGGAGAGAAATATTTCTAGATCTGTAATACGCCAAAGCAGAATCGGTCAACATTTGGCCAAGGATCAACAGAGATGGCCGGATTAAGGAATGCTCCCATCCCACAAATACAACGGGTGAAATCCAATCTTTGGATTGCATTCGTGGTCTTTGAGCAATTGACTTGGACGTTCCTTTGATGACTTGTAGTCTCTCTAGCTTAGTTTTTCGGGTTCTCTGTATTCTCTCCCTCTAGACCAGAAAACACCCGTTAATTTTGTCCTTTCTTTGCAGTTCAAGGTTGGCCTTGCTGACGGGCCCTTCCAGGTGGTTTTTTTTTGTTGCAATTGGGGTCCATTGGGTTTGCCGGCGAAGCCCCGATCATGAGAAAGCAAAGTCCATGACCGCCAGCAGAGAACGTCAACTCCGTGGCTGTTTTTGGAGGTCCACCATCAAGACCGTGGTTCCATCAGCAAGGTAAGATGTGACCTTTGCAGCCAAGACTCAGGGAAGGGTACGAAAAGTGGGGAATGGACAAACCAAGAAAATGCAACCCTTAAGGTTAGGTGGGTTGGTTGATTGGTTGGTTGATTTTTTTCTTCCTCCATGGAAATGTTGATGTTCTTCTGAAACTGTAGCTTGATATATTGTGCGGAGAGATAGACTTAATTTAGAAATGAGCTTTTTGTTGGAAATCCCCCCCTAGAGATTGCTTCTCTTGTAGCCATTTTTTTTGCCTAGCTTGTTTGTCCCAGACCAAGTAGAGGGAGAACCCTTTGCAGCCCACCAAGGACATGAAGCCAAATATTTCCGTGGTGAAATCCTCTGAAGTCTGCTACCGGTTCTGTGAGTCTGGTACCGAGCACGATCATCAGAAATACCAGTTTGCCCGAACTGGCAGTATTTTTTTTACTACCGGTTCGGGAGAACCGGTCCGAACCGGTAGCATTTCACCCCTGAAATATTTGTGGTCATAGAAAGACATCCTCCAAAGTCATGAGCAAAAGGACATTTTCTCTTGCATCCTGGTTGAAACTGTCCTTCCTCCCAGAGGGCTACCCACTCCCAACTTTTGGAGGGTGAGACCACTAATTCCTGGGTCACCAGGTTGCTGCTCTTCATCTCATATTCATGAGGCTACCATGTCTTTCTCTTACTATGCAGCCCTTGATCATAGACCCTAGAAGGTCTTCTCACATTGTCTGTAGATTGTAACGGTTAAGGTGATAGAAAGTGAACATGATTAAATGCACGGGAAAGAATAATCCTGACTATATTTGACAGAGCTCTACCAAATAATTTAGAGTGTAGAAATTGTGGACAGAAGGATTTTCTCTCTCTTGCAATCAGGGTTATGAACTGAAATTCATCTTGTGGGTGGTTGTGGGGGGGGGGGTAGGGCAGGGCTGCAGCTAATAAAAGAAAGGATAGTGGGGGAAAATGCTTCCAGTTGTTGAAACAGAATGGTTTAAATTATCCGGTTGGAGAAACCTTGGCTAAATGGAAGATCAGGGAATTAGTTGGATCTACAAGAAAATTCCCACATTAGGTATTAATCCAGGCTAGAGAAGAAGACCAGGTTGAAAAGCTTCTTCCAAGAACCCATTTAAGTCCAGCAGAGACCATGAGGGATTTGGGGAAGCTTCTGAGATAGGACAGAATTGCTTGAATACCACACTGTTGTCGGACAGTGAGGAGGTTGGGGAGGAACTTGGGCCAGTCCTGGGGGCTGGGGAAAGCTCAGACGAGGTCTCTGCATCGGAGGCAGATAGGGGGCCAAAGCCATCGGATAGTTATGTGCAGCCTCCAGAGTCTGACAGCAGCGAGGTATAAGAACAGCGGGAGCCTGTTCCCAGTATGCACATGCGCAGAGCTTCCAGACGACAAGAACAATTAAGAAAATAGGGTCAACTTGGGAGTAAGGCTTGGAGATGATTGGCCCCTCCCATAAGATATAAAAGAAGAGCAAACAGGACGTGAGCTTTTGCAGGAAGCAATTAGTTCATCTGGCTGATTCAAGATTTGAAAATTCTGTTTGTGACTCTGTGCCAAGTTTGGCCTTGCCCTGCGTCTGGACATTAGCTCTTTGGCAGCGTTCCACATGAGATAGGTGGGTGTTGATAACCTTCCTCTGAAAGACTGTTTATCAAGCCTTGCGGACTGTAAATGAAAGGAATTTACAGCGGTATAAATAAAAGAGGTTTTTATGGGACTAAGATTGTGCTTTATACTTTCTAAGGAAGCCTAGGTCAGAACCCACCCCTGGCCCTACAATTCAACAGGAGGTAAGAAGGTGCATCCATCTGAGTAGCCCGTCGTCTTCCTCCTGACCATGGAATTGTCTCGTCCTTTTTAAAAAGCAGCTGAACTGGTCTCCATGAAAGGAACCAGATGTCCTTGAGGACTAAGGAGATTGTGGCATGGATAAATGGTGATGGGAGAAGGGGGTACTGTTGTCAAAAGACCTGGAGGCCAGGTGATGGTGGAGGTGGCGAAGATGGTGCAAATATCCTAGTTCCAGGATATATTTGATGTTAAGCCTTCACTTCCAAGTTGAGCAGTGACCCTAACAAGGGACAAAGTGATCCTCCAGAGATGAATAGAATAGAATAGAATAGAATAGAATAGAATAGAATAGAATAGAATAGAATAGAATAGAATAACAGAGTTGGAAGGGACCTTGGAGGTCTTCTACTCCAACCCCCTGCTTAGGCAGGAAATCCTACACCACTTCAGGCAAATGGTTATCCAACCTCTTCTTAAAAACTTCCAGTGTTGGAGCATTCGCAACTTCTGGTGGCAAGTCGTTCCACTGATTAATTGTTCTCACTGTCAGGAAATTCCTCCTTAGTTCTAAGTTGCTTCTCTCTTTGATTAGTTTCCACCCGTTGCTTCTTGTCCTGCCCTCAGGTGCTTTGGAGAATAGGTTGACCCCCTCTTTGTAGCAACCCCTGAGATATTGGAAGACTGCTCTCATGTCTCCCCTGGAGACCACTGCAAGGGCAGGGCTGGTGAAAGACGGAGCTTTGACAGCTGTCATCTTGATTTCTTTTGACCCCCTTGGTGGTTGTGGGAGTGACGGAGCTGGGTTTTTCGACAGGGGGGTGGGGGAAAGAAGGAGAAGGAGAAAAAGAAGGAAAGAGATTGGGGCACAAGGAACTTTAGAATAGTTGTGCCGAGCCTTTCTCCTTTTCTTTTCTTTTCTTTTTTTCCCCCCTCGTTTGGCAGGATGCAATTTTTCCCCCTCTTAAATGTTGTTATTCAAAATACGATATTTTAAAAAGGACAAAAAGGAAAACAAGATTATGGGCATAGGCACCGCTGGAGAGAGCAATTATTTCCATGGCTACTCAGAAACACAACATTGACATTCTGAAAAAGGGAGCTTTCATATTTAACTTGTTCCGGAGTTGGTGGAAATAACAAGTCTATTAAACTTTCGACACCGACTTGGTTTTTCCGGGGAATCTGACTCAGGGACAGTTTCTGATTTCCCCAAATATGCATTTATTGTTTCTTTTTCGGCTTTAAGAGAAGAAGAGATGAGTCTGGCGATTTTTAGAAAGAGATGCAGGAGAATGGTGCAAAAACTTGAGGAATTTGGTAGCCTCCTTTCTGACTTCCGAGCTGCAGTTTATCAATTGAACTTCTGCCTTTGAATAAAATTAGCTCATTGCAAAAAGCAGATTCCTAGTGTTTTTGATGTCATAAGTCTAACCTGGCTCATTTCTTACTGTGTAACATGGGAAAACAGGTGAAAAGAAGAAGGATTTTCTGCACATCAGAAAATCTCTGTATTCCCCATCCCCCGCTACCCCAAGCTGAAACTCAGTGATTGAGCCTGGAATTCCAGTTGTAGGTCATGCTGGTCATTAAGCAGATCACCACGAGACTGCTCCAGATTTTATGACCTTTTTTTGCAGCATGACTTTTTGTTAAGTGGCTCTGTTGACTGCAATGGGTGTTTTTTTGTTTTTTTTTTGCTGGAAATCAGAAATAAATGCTAATTCCCAGCAAACCTCCCCTTCCATAAATCACAGTCAGGTGGACTGCAGGATGCCGCAAACAGCTATATATGTGGGCAGTTGTTGAGCACCCAAAATGCAATCATGTGACTGCAGGGAGGTTGGCCATCGAAACCTCAAATGGTCGCTAAGCAATCGGTCATAAGTTGAGGACTACCAGTATAGAGTTCGAGATTCAGTTCCAGTGGAATTCTTGAGAATGATGCAGAGGGAGGGAGGGAGGGAAGGAAGGGAGGGAGGAAGGGGAAGGGAGGATGGAGAGGGGGAGGGAGGGAGGGAGGGAGGGAGGGAGGGAGGGAGGAAGGAAGGAAGGAAGGAAGGAAGGAAGGAAGGAAGGAAGGAAGGAAGGAAATATATTTCATGAATTTCTCCCTGCACGACCTTGCCCTAAATTTTCGTATAATTTAGCACTTCAAAACTTGGTTGAAGCTTTCCAGAAATGTGTCAGGAGCTCAACCTTTAATTACAGCGGCGATATTTAATTGATTAAAATATGGCACCAAGAATAATGTAATTGTTGGAACCCTTCGGGTTTCCCCACGTCGTCAAATTTCAAAATGTAATTTGCGGCTTTGAGAAATGGTTCTTTTAGGGGGAATTGCATCAACAGTATGCACAAGGAGGAAATGGTGTATTAGAGGAAAAAGGCTTGCAAAAAACACATCCCTGGGAAGACGTGTCTGTGTGAATACAAGAATGTGTGGAAAATTGCATGGAGAGAAAATGCGTGGAGGAAACACGTGTGAAATTTGCAAGGGGATTCAGAATTCGCAAACTGCTTCAGACACATAAACTAAGATGTGCTTGCAAAAAATGGAAATTTGTTTTAGAGAGTGATCTGAACTGTTCCAGCATTCTTTTTTCATTTAAAAAAAAGAACCCTCTATCGCACTCTAATTCTAGATAACCTCTCATCAGCAAGAATCCCAGAGTTGGAAGGGACCTTGGAGGTCTTCTAGTCCAACCCCCTGCCTAGGCAGGAAACCCTACACCACTTCAGACAAATGGTTATCCAATATCTTGAGTTGCAGGGAACATAATAAGTTTCCTTCCTGGCCTCATTTGGGTTTGCTTTTTGAGGGGCCACTGAGAGGAAATCTCCGGAGTCAGGGCCTTTTCGGTTGTGGCACCTTTTGACCTTTCATTTTGGAATTAAAAGGGGAAATTTCATAACCTGAGCTTCGTTCTTCTTTTGTGAACTGCTTTGTGATGTTTACAAGGAGGACAATCTCGGTGAAACATTACTAATTCTGAACCACTGGTATTATTCATAAAAATACTACGGGACGTAGGCAGAATCAATGGACTTTTCAGTTGGGATATGTTGACATTTTAGCTTTATTTGCTGCATTTCAGTCCTTTCTTCGGAGAGTAGAAAGCAACTTCTATGAAAAGAGGACTCTCTTTTTGATAATGACCCTGTAAGATTGATTGGGCTAAGAAAGAGTTGAAGAGCTTTTCCTTTGGGGAGCGGGAGGCTGACAGGCCTCCAAACCCAAGAAAAACATGTGATAATTCTCCCAAGCAGATTTCTTTGTTGTTCCTCAATCCTAGACAGAATCTTGCCAAATTAGAGCAGACTAACATCGCCGTAAAGTATATACTCTGGGAACCATTGAAGTGGAGCTGTCTTCACTGTCTTTCTCTCACACAAAACTATCTGAACCGAATTCTTTATTGATTTCTTTATTGTTCCCTCACCTGCAGACAGAGATCTTGCCAAACTAAAGCAGATTATGTGCACCATTAAATATATACTCTGGGAACCATTAAGGAGGAGCTGTCTTCCTCCTCTTTCTCACACCCAAACTCTCTGAACTGAGTTGTCTCTTGTTCCTCTGGAGTGCAGGCAGCCCCTTCCTCCTGGAAATAACATCCCATCCCAGTACCTGAAGCTAAAACTCTACTGATTCCCCTCTTTCCATTCCTGGGAATTAATTAACCAGGATTAGTTGGCATTAGTTGAACAGAGTGGAGAAAGACGATTGGGGCCTGAATGGATGAATGACGTCGAGGGCAGGATTGCAAAGCATTACGGAAAAGGTTCGGCTTTCGTAATAGTAGAGTTGAGATGACTGTCTGAGTTCTTAGTCTCCATCTCCTCCATGCAGAGATGAGAAAAACCCCGCAGGGACCCCCTCGAAAGAGCTCGGCAAAGTGTATCTCCAGGGAAGCAGATAATGTCCTACGCAGCTTGTGACAAACCAAGAAATCAGAGCCATATTCTCATTCAGCAAAAGAGGAGCAGTGGGGGGTGGGGGAAGGGGTGGGAAGCACTGTGTTTTGACAGGTATTAAGTGAAGCGGTTTTGGGATCTGTCTTTCTGGACAGGAGCGAACAAAGAGACAAGAGACGCAATGGAATCATTTCACTCCTGGCAGCTTTGTTAATTATGATGAATGGGGTGGTCCGTCCTCCCCACTCACCCCACTCCACCCCCTCGGCTCCGCAGGGAAAGAAGAAACTGCAACCAAACCAGTCCACATTCAGGGAACTTTCCACGGGGAAAACTGGTCATTTCATTAGCTCTGCAATTTTCTTTCGTCCCCGAAAAATCTCTCGAGGGCAAAAAAATGAACCAAGACTATTAAGGGAATATTTTGGACTCGATTCAAACTTCAGATCACTATTTCCCTTCACGGGTAGCTAGAGGTAAATATTTGGTACCTGTTATTTCCAACCCGCGTTTCTCAACCTTGGCTATTTCAAGATGCGTGGAGTTGAATTTGAAATCCACACGTCTTAAAATAGCCCAGGCTGAGAAACACTGGAACTTCCAAAAAATTAGTTAATTAGTTAATTCGGTCTCTTTAGGTTGGGAGCAGGAATGAAATGCTCCCGGTTCGGACCGGATCGCCCGATCCGGTAGCAATCATGGTGGGTGGTTTGGAGAACCGAAGCCTTACCTGAAGGACCTAGAAGAAAAGGTGCACCAACAGAGGCACCTAGAAGAAGCTTCTGCATCAAAGCCTCCACCTCTGGGGTCACCATCTTGAATTTTGGGACCATCATCCACAGGAGATACCCCCGGAGCCCAAAGCTGACACTTGAATCTTGAGATATGGAAGGAATCTGGCCAAAGTCCCCACTCCTTATTTTCCTCCTCTTTTCTTCCCTCTCCCTTCCTGCTGGATGATTAACACCTGCCATTGGCTTTCCATTAATCCGATCCTTGATATCAGATGGTAAAATGAGATCTTGTATGACCCTGCTGGGAGTCAGAAGCAAAGCGTAAAAACCATATCAGGAAGATTAAAAGGCGTCCAGAGATAAAGGCGAACAAAGATACTTATTTATTTTCAGCTTCACAAAAAGCTCTGATAATCGGGTAGCAGCGGGAAGCGAAGCTCCCTCCGAGGAAGGATCATAAATCGGAGAGTTGCCGTTTTTGTCTGGCGGAGTGGACAATTTTCTGATGGGCAGGACTCTGTGAGAGGACAGGGGACTCCACTTTTGGTAACTTCCTTCATATAGACATATACTTTCTGCAAATATTTCTATCTGTATTCAAAAAAGACCTCGTTGAACAGATAAGCAGGGATTAACCCCAGACAAACAATCAACTGGAAAACAATACGCTAATCAAGGAAGCACCAAGGAGAAAAACCACACTCTCATCAACAACCCCCTCCTGGCACATTGATTGAAGCTGCAGACTCCCTAAAAAGTATTATCTTTGGGGTGGGGGCATTTTAGCAACCTGGTATCTACCAGATATTTTGGACTCCCACAATATTTTTGTAAGTGGGCTTACAAGGCTCGTAGACATCGTTGAAATTGAAAACATCTGGAGACTTTCTAGAGCAGTGCTTCTCAACCTTGGCAACTTTAAGATGGGTGGACTTCAAATACCAGCTAGCATGGATGGACCTCAACTCCCAGGATTCCCAAGTCATCACAGCTGCCTGGGGAATTCTGGGAGTTGAAGTCCACCCATGTTAAAGTGAGCAAAGTTGAGAAACAATGCTCTAGAGGTCATTTCTAGAGACGATCAGAAAAGGGGCTGTTCTATCTCCCATGTGACCCTCCCCCCTTTGCTAATATTCCCTCCCCCCCTTGTGGAAAAGAGATTACTTTTCCATTTAAATTACAACCGTTATTTCTAAGCAACTATTGGGGGAGCCCATTAGCATCTGTACATTTTATGAAACCCCTTCCCTGGTTCTTCCTTGAGGGTAGAGGGGGCAATGGTTCCTTTCCTTTCCTTTCCTTTCCTTTCCTTTCCTTTCCTTTCCTTTCCTTTCCTTTCCTTTCCTTTCCTTTCCTTTCCTTTCCCTCCTTCCCTTCCCTTTCCCTTCCCTTCCCTTCCCTTCTGTCCTTTCCTTCCCTTCCCTTCCCTTCCTGCCCTTCCCTTCTTCCCTCCCTCTTCCCTTCCCTTTCCCTTTCCCCTTTCTTTTCCCTCTTCCTTTCCCTCTTCCTTTCCTTTCCTTCCCTTCCCTTCCCTTCCTGCCCTTCCCTTCTTCCCTCCCTCTTCCCTTCCCTTTCCCTTTCCCCTTTCTTTTCCCTCTTCCTTTCCCTCTTCCTTTCCTTTCCTTCCCTTCCCTTCCCTTCCTGCCCTTCCCTTCTTCCCTCCCTCTTCCCTTCCCTTTCCCTTTCCCCTTTCTTTTCCCTCTTCCTTTCCCTCTTCCTTTCCTTTCCTTCCCTTCCCTTCCCTTCCTGCCCTTCCCTTCTTCCTTCCCTCTTCCCTTCTCTTTCCCTTTCCCCTTTCTTTTCGCTCTTCCTTTCCGTCTCCCTTCCCTTCCCTTCCCTTCCCTTCCCTTCCCTTCCCTTCCCTTCCCTTCCCTTCCCTTTTCTTTTCTTTTCTTCCCTTCCCTTCCCTTTTCTTTTCTTTTCTTCTTTTCTTGCTGCCTGCCGAAACCTTCCCCTACCCACCACTCAGCTTCTCCTGTTTTTTTGCAGGGAAAAAACCAAAGACCAACTGCCAGCCCCTCTCGCCCAACTCCTGATTTTTTACTTTATAAAAATTACACACCTCTGCCAAAGCCGCTGGGAATCATAGCTAGATAGCTACGATTGTGAACGGGCTGCGAATTCTAGGGAGGAGGCCAGGCTGGGTTGTGTGGAAGTGATGCCAAATGGCTTGACATGCAGAAAAACTACAGCTCCTCCAATGGTTTCCATTAAGCACATTTGTTCTTCAAACCCGGCCTGTTAGGCAGCACGCTTTGGGGGCGGACTGCCTGTTTGCATTTAATGATACTCCTTTCCTGGGTTTAATGCACGTTCCTTGAGAAGGAGGTCAATCTGCACCTTGTTAAAAGCTCCGGCTTTTTTGCAGTCATTCCTTGGTGTGCTTACACAGATGAGGAGAGGAGATAAAGAGGAGAGGAAAAAATGCCTATTTTGACTCCATGGTTTTCTGTCTATGACATGGGGGCAGAATATTAGGGGTGCAGGGAAATTGCTTTATCCCATGCTTTCACTTTGCTCTGTCTGTCTGTCTGTATCAATCATCTCTTATCTATTTATCTTTTATCTATATCTATCTACATTTTCTGTCTCTATCTCTCTATATCTATCTATCTATCTATCTATCTATCTATCTATCTATCTATCTATCCATCCATATCAATCCTCTTATCTATTTATCTTTTATCTATATCTACATTCTCTCTCTATATATAATCTATCTATCTATCTATCTATCTATCTATCTATCCATCCATCTGTATCAATAATCTCTTATATTTTATATTTTACCTATATCTATCTATATTCTCTCTCTCTCTCTATTTGTATCAATAATCTCTTATCTATTTATCTTTTATCTATATCTATCTACACTATCTATCTCTCTATCTATGCATATCAATCATCTCTTATCTATTTATCTATATCTATCTACATTCTCTCTCTCTCTCTCTCTCTCTCTCTCTCTCCCTCTCTCTCTCTCTCTCTTTCATCTGTCTATCTATCATCATTTTTAAGGGATTGTGTGTCTTTTGTGAACATTCAGGGGCTTTTCCAAATGTAAATGGAAAGATAGAGAGTCCAGCAGTCTGATTTCTCTCTCTCTCTCTTTATATCTATATCTATATCTATATCTATATCTATATCTATATCTATATCTATATCTATATCTATCTCTATCTCTATCTCTATCTCTATCTCTATCTCTATCTCTATCTCTATCTCTATCTCTATCTATCTATCTATCTATCTATCTATCTATCTATCTATCTATCATCTCTCTCTCTTTCATCTATTTCTATCAATCATTTATATGTCTGTCTGTCCGTCTAGCCCAGTGTTTTTTCAACCTTGACATCTTTAAGATGGGTGGACTTCAAACTCCCTGAATTCTCCAGTCAGCAGCATTTATTCTGAGCAGCCTCTGGTTATTTCATGGCTGGACTGAATTGTCCCCACCAGCTGGGTGTCTCTCACAATTGGCACAAAGGTAATAAGCTGAGCCGCAATTTTTGCCTTGGCCCTCGCAAAGCGAAGTGGCGGGAAACAACTCGACCTTTGGGTCAGCCTGCACTTCTGCTCCGTGCTCTCCAAGGTAACTGCCTGCTTGGGTTCTCAAATAGCTCTGGAGTTATTCAAGGAAACAGAGTCAAGCGTCCAAGAAATTTCTCTTGGTTTCTATCAAGTTGCCAAGAGACCCCGACCCCCATATATTCAAGTTATGGTTTGCCAGCCTGGACCATGATCAGCAGCCTGGGAAATGTTCAAGTGGATGTTCCCACAACCTGCTCTTCCTTGCCATAAGATGTGGAACTAGCCAACAGGTGTCGGTAGAGGTTCTCAGTCTGTTGTGACTCCAGCCCCGGAGGCTGATATATCTTTGCATGCTGAGCCGGAGGATGATACGGAGGAGGAGGAAGCTGGCAGGAGCTATGTGCAGGAGGGGCCATCTTCACTGGTGAGTCAGCAAGAACTGACAGTTGCTGACGTGCCTCTGGACCCCAGCCAAATTGAGGAGGAAACAGAGGCCAGTAACAAGGAGAGGGAGCCTCTATTGCAGTGTTTCTCAACCTGGGTAGCTTGAAGATGGGTGGACTTCAACTCCCAGAATTCCCCCAGCCAGCAGTGCTGGCTGGGGGATTCTGGGAGTTGAAGTCCACCCATCTTCAAGCTTCCAAGGTTGAGAAACACTGCTCTATTGGATGCAAGAGAGAGACATAGGAAATGCCGTAGAGAACAACTATTGCCATGTCCCAAGAGGTTTGGTCAGGAAACGTAGGGCCACACCCTACAAAGTATAAAAGGGGTGTTGCTGGGCTGGAAAGGCGTGGTGAACAATTTGTTAGCGTTTTGGAGTTTAGAACTGCTAGTTTTGAGTTTTGAAAAGGAGCCTGCATTTCTGCATTAGCCTGCTGGCTGTCTGCCAAGACCTCTGGAACATTGCTGGTAACTACTGAACTGATATATTTTTGAAAGAGAACTGTTTATTAAAGGGCCAGCTTCAATCTCTCTAGCCTGTGATTGTTACTGCCGGGCTATTTGAGCTTCTGCAAGGCCCCTCGTGGGAGGGGACAGGACACAGTCCTCCAGGTCCTGGTTGTCCCAAAGGTGTTTTTTCAGGAGGCAAGTAGACTTTCTTTTCTTTTTTTCTTTTGAAGATTTTTTGCTTCTCCTCCAAGAAGCTTCTTCAGCTTTGACAGGATAGTAGGGAATGGAAACGTCTTCAAAAGAAAAAAACAACAAAGTCCAGTGGCCTCCTGAAAAAAAAGCACCTTTGGGACATCCATGACCTGGAGGACTGAGAATCTCTACAGATATTTAGCTATACAATTTGGGATGAACACCCTTGGAAGGGTGTAGGAGTAGGAATGGGTTTCCAGAGAAAAAAATGGCAGGCTACAAGAACCAGGAGCTCCACTCAGGTGGCCCTGAGGACACAGATAAACCTCCAAGGGCTTCAACGATCCTCCAAAAGGGTGCAAACGACCAGCTGTCTGCAAGGAGTATAAATCCTTCCGTTCCCCACCATCCAGTCAGAGCTGAAGAAGCTCCTTGGATGAGAAGTGAAACGTTTTCAAAAGAAAAAACCAGAAAGTCCAGTTGCCTCCTGAAAAATCACCTTTGGGATAGCCAACAGGTGAGTTTCACCCAGCAAGAACCTAACCAACATTCCCATCCAATCAAAGGGGCGAATGAAGTTCTACCTGTTTTTCTCCCTGTTCACAAGTTACTCCACCCCACCGAATTATGAGACATGGCTAAAGGCAGCTGGGAAACAACGATGCCAGCGAATGTGATTTCCCCAGGCGTGGAAATCGGCTTGCCTTGGCTTGCAATCTGGACGGCTGGAGCTCTGAATGTTTAATTCCTTCGGCATTCCAGGAGATGGAAAAAACAAAACAAAAACCTTAGACATTTAACAAAGAACATTTTTTTTTTTTTTTTGCTTATTTCTGTTTAGTCTTCCAGGTGGAAACTCGGAACGAAGCACGCCGCTTCCAAGTCAAAATCTTTTCCAAGCCAATAAGCTTCTTCCTTTTCTAACCGTGAGTTGTGAAAGTATCAGTTTTGCACCACGGAGATTGTCTTGGAGGTGTCTGATCAACAAAATTAAGAAGTAACGGAGCATCCAACACACAGCAATGGTTGTTGAGACAAGGTTTTTAGTACGCTCTGAGCTTATGGAGGAGTTCGATGTGAACTTTTTATGCCATTTCTGATTTCCCCGCCCCCTTCTATTTATTTATTGATTCAATTTATGTGCCGCCCTTCTCCAGAGACTCAGGGCGGCTTACAATGCGTTAAGCAATAGCCTTCATACTTTTGTATATACCTGTTTAGTAGGGCTTTTGCCCCCCCCCCCAAAGCGGTGTTCTTTTTTATACAAAGTCAGTTTATTGTCCCCACAATCCGGGTCCTCATTTTACCTACCTCGGAAGGATGGAAGGCTGAGTCAACCTTGAGCCTGGTGAGATTTGAACTTGCAGTAATTGCAGGCAGCTGGCAGCTAACAGCACTTTAGTCCTCTGCTCCACCAAGGCTCCTCTTCTCTTATCGTATGGTCTGCATTCTGGAGGAGAAAAATGTTTAATGAATGGGGAATGTGCCTAGTAATGAGGTTCAAGCGATTTAGTTTGAGATTCAAACCGAAGTTGGTTTGGCTCAGATACCACCTGTTTCATTTTATTTTGTAACATGCCCCTCAGCCCAACAACAATGGCATTTTTAAGGGGCTGTGTGTCTATTGTGAACATCCCGTTGCTTTTCCGAATGTATTCTGAATATTCCAAAGATAAGAGAATCCAGCAATCTGACTCTTCATGATCTGCAATATCTGTCTCAACTTCCTTCCTTCCTTCCTTCCTTCCTTCCTTCCTTCCTTCCTAACCTTCCTTCCTTTCTTCCTCCCTCCCTCCCTCATACTCTCCATTTCTCCTCCCTCCCTCCCTCATACGCTCCATCTCTCCTTCCTGCCTCCCTTTCCTTCCCTTAGCCCTGTTTCCTTCTCCCTCTCTCCCTCCCTCCCATCCTCTCCCTGCCCCTTCCTCTCTTCCTCCCTCCCTTCCCTAGCTATCTACCTATATCTCTGCCTATCATATTTATATGCTGTCCATCTCACAGAAATGTGGCACACCTTGCTCTGGAGCCCCTGAGATATTCATGGCTGATAACCATCTCCAACCTGGCCTTAAGAGTTTCAGTTTCAAGGAGGCGGCTTGTCCTGAGAATCGACCATCTAAGTGGGATCAGAAGCAGAAGACAAAGTCCCACATGGTCCTATCAGGAAAAGCAGAGAGGACCCCAATCCCAACTCCAACCAAGCAAACCTTCTGAGCATTGAGTCTTGCCAGATTCTTCCTTCATCCAAGGCAGAGACCCAAGAACTTGGCAAAAGGAGAACGGAGCACATGCCCTTTGGTGTGGGCCATCCATGCTGGCATCTCCCGCCACTTGAGAATCAGTGACTGTGGAGTCTTGAGCTCCCCTGAGTAGACCAGCAGAGCGGAGAAGGGTGTGACTCGGTGAGACCGACGGGCTGAGGAAATCTTGGAGAAAAGTTCCTACAACAGGGTGGGTTGGGAAAATGGCCCTTGCGTGGATGAGATTTGCGTTCGTGGGGCTTCTGCAGCTGTAGCAAGATGTTGATGCTCCCTGAACGGAACATCTCTCCTTTGTACCAGCTGTGCTTCCCTCCCCACATCGCCTTTGTCTGCCAACGTGCCAGCATCGCCCCAACTCCTGCAGCATTGTCTGCCCGGCCTTCTCTCACACAGCTCCTTTGTTCTCTTTTGATGTCAATCTCCCTCCGTGTCTCCACGTCTCCCGATGTCTGTTTGTGAGCCCCTGCCCACATGTCAGACACCTGCACTCCATTTCATCTCATCCTTCTACCCCTCTTGCTCGACACAACATTTTTTTTTTATCCTGGAAATCCATCTTTCCCCTTGCCAGCGAACTGCTCGGCTGTGAATCTGACGGTTTTTAAGTGGGTCAGTGAATACGGAGGAAAGGCAGCCTCAGGAACGGAGACGTGGACTCACGGAGGACAAGTGGAGTGGAGTAGCATGGCGGCGGAAAGGAAATGGAGATCGGAGGCAAGAGAAAAGGCAGGAAGTTGGATGTTCCTCGTTCTTTTTCAAGCTTAGCTCAAAGCTATTAAGAAATTCCCAAGGTTTGGGAGTGCTTCAGTGATAGATTGCTACCAGTTCGCCCCAGATCTGGCAAACCGGTAGTGGCCGCGGCAAGAGGCTCTGCCCACCTGCCTGGAGGTCTCTGTGCATGTGCAGAATTGTCACACGCACTGGTGAGTGTGCGCCCGCAAGCGAACCGGTAGCGACTGAAATTCTAACCCAGTACTCAGGGGTGAAATCTACTTACCTTCCCTACCAGTTCAGAAATGCGTGTTCTCCATCTACAGACAGAAACCTTGCCAGACTAAAGCAGACAAACTTGCCTCATAGAAACTTATTCTGGGAACCATTGAGGAGGAGCTGTCTCCATCCTCTTTCTCTCACAGATAGAGAGGGAGGGTTAGAAAAGGAGGGAGAAGAGAGGAGTGGGGAAAGAGGAGAGGAAGTAGAAAAGGGAAGGAGAGGAGGAATGAGGAAAATAGAAAGAGATAGAAAAAGGAAGAGAAGGGAAGGGGAAGAGGAAAGGTTGTGGTGAAATAAAGGAGAGGAAATGGTAAAAGAGCAGGCCTGAACAATTAACAAATGAAAGTAAAAAGATGATGAATGAATAATGATTAATGATGGATAAGAGACTGTACATTTAAATATGTTGGTGAAAAATAAAAATATATTTTTTTATAATGATTCTGGGAGCCATTGAGGAGGAGCTGTCTCCATCCTCTTTCTCTCACACAAACTCTCCAAGCTGTGTTGTTTCTTGCTCCTCTAGAATGCAGCCCCTCCCTCCCTTCCTACTGGGAATCCAGACTACATTCCACCACATTCAGCAATATTTTTTTTCCCAGATTAGACATTCAATCCAGAGCCTTTGATGTGCAAAAAAAAAGGGGGGGGGATTTTATCTTTGAGATAGCTCCCCCCCTCTCTAATCATTTATATTTTCAGAGTTGTACAGTTGGTCTGCATAGGATCTTACCTTGTAAACAAAGCATAAAATGATGGATAACCATCTAGCTGGACAGAAAGGAATGAAAAATGGACATGAACGAAAACCAATCACAGCTCCTTTTGTTTTGTTCTACTGGGGGGTGGGGTGAGTCATTTTTTAATTTATTTTTGGCAAGCCCTTTTCTCGACGATATGCTTTTCAATATCAAACTACCCTCCCTCTGGATATCTCAGGATACAACGGTGATGATGTAGAGGATGGGCAATTGAGTTACAAGTGGAAGCTTTTGCACTGGCGTATTAATTTAAATAATGGAACTTTGGTTTGAGATTCAAACAGGTTTGGTCTCCTACAGTGGCCATATTAATAACATCTGTGTAGGCGTGAATTAATTGAGTCTATTAATTGAGCAAAAGGGGGAGGGGGGGTCCTAATAGGTTTTGAGGGATTCTCGGCGATTATGAAAATGTCCTGAATCATTTAGTCGTATTAATTCTAGCCGTTTCTAGACCCACTCTGGTTCCATGGCTGAATTTCTTGGAGATCATCACTTTTTTCCCCCCGTTTCGACTCTTTAGACATCTACTTAATTAAATATAGATTATGGCTCTGGGACTAGGGGATTATTATTTATTCATGAACGATTTAGATTGTAAAGGCTGCATAGTTTATTTTTATGTCTGGTTGGGGGACTGTTGGGATAACCCGAAATGAAATCTCTTTCCATCAATCACAAATTGACTAAGGGGCTTGCTTAGATCTGTTCCATCAGCCCATCCTTGATCTTTGATAGGGGTTAAAAAAAAAGAGAGAGAGATCCAATCTTATGTTTCAGAATTCCCACGATAATTCAGATGCTGTGTGCACAAAGCATTTGCCCTCTTAGCATTTAATGTTTTAATGTTGGCTGGCTGTTTTGATCTCTAGTGCTATATTTTGCAAGTGATGTAAATGAAAAATCAGGGTATATGTTTGGTTCTAAAGAACACAATTCCCAGAGCTGAGATGGATAACACCATAATATTCCTGTTGCCGAATTGCCTAGTTGCAACACTCAAACAAAATATATAGAAGCTCATAGTATGTATGAAGTTTCAACAGGTGGCGGTACCTGACCAGTTCTGTCTGGGCTCAAAAGTTACACAAGGCCAGGTCCAGTTAGAACTTCAGTGAGGAACCTCAAGACTGCAGGCGGAACCGGAGGGTTGGGGGATAAACCCACAAATCAATTGCCAAGCAATTGCTTTGAAACACACCCTGTGGATGTCTCCATGAAGTTACCAGGAGTTGAGCTTCACTTGAAGGAGATGTTTCTTTTGCTTTCCATCACGTTCTCCTGTCATCACAGTGTTATCAATCTGTGTTTGCTTCCCCTAAAAGTATTTTTCTGGACTCAACTTTGTGTCTCATAAAAGTTGGCTCCAAGTTGGCACATTCTGGACAGCTTCAAGTACAGCTAGAGAGATCACAGGAGGTAGTAATGCTCCAGAAAAGGTCCAGAACCAAATTAAGTGTATCAGGACCATGGAAAGCTCCAAGTGAAACCAAGTGGACTTTGGGTTTATAATTGGCTTCAGTGAAAGACCCCAGTTGACTGATTGAGAATTCAACCCTGCTACATTTGGATCTACAACTTGATCTCCTGCACTTTTGAAGAACCTCCAATTGCAGGGATGTCCAACCTTGGCCACTTTAAGACTTCAATGCCCAGCATTCCCCAACTAACCGTGTTGGGTGTTGAAGTCCACAAGTCTTAAAGTGGCCAAGGTTGGACTTTCCTCACCTAATGTTTAAAGGGAGAGACCTTCTCCTCATGCAGCAACCCCTGAGAAGTTGTGCTGGAGACACTGTTTCTGCCGAAGCTCGAAATGATAATACCACTTTATAAGGCCTTGGTAAGGCCACACTTGGAATACTGCATCCAGTTTTGGTTGCCATGATGTAAAAAAGTTGTGGAGACTCTAGAAAGAGTGCAGAGAAGAGCAACAAAGAGGATTAGGGGACTGGAGGCTAAAACAGTTGCAAGAACTGGGTATGTCTAGTTTAATGAAGAGAAGGACTAAGGGAGACATGATAGCAGGGTTCCAATATCTCAGGGGCTGCCCCAAAGAAGAGGGAGTCAAGCTATTCTCCAAAGTACCTGAGGGCAGGAGAAGAAGCAATGGGTGGAAACTCATCAAGGAGAGAAGCAACTTAGAACTAAGGAGAAATTTCCTGACAGTGAGAACAATTAATCAGTGGAACAACTTGCCTCCAGAGGTTGTGAAGGCTCCAACACTAGAAGCTTTTAAGAAAATGTTTGATAACCATTTGTCTGAGGTGGTGTAGGGTTTCCTGCCTAAGAAAGGGGTTGGACTAGAAGACCTCTAAGGTCCCTTCCAACTCTGTTATTCTATTATTCTATTGTTCTATTGAAATGATTGGCAAGAGAAGGCGGTGCTTTTTTCCAACCCGCGGAGGCCGTGTTCACATTGCATGAAGGTTCGGAGCAGCATGAGAACTTCTAAGAATAAATCCCCCGCTTAAACTTCCTTCCCTGGCTCACTGGGGGATGGGGAGAGAGGGGTTCACAAGCGTGAAAATGGCAATTAAGAGTAATTAGAGGAGGAGGTTGCCCTCCTAGGATCCTTTCTTGAGGACAAGGTGGAGCTACTGGAGAGGTGATTGATGTGCTTGTTTTGCCAACTGTATCAGAGCAACAAGAAAATACCTCTTAGGTTCCCCCCCGCAACCCCCACATGAAGGCAGATGGTGTTTTCCAGCTTTGCCATGGCCCCAATGCCTCAATTAGCAGCTGAGATGCCCAGCTGGTGAGCTGGTAGCTGTGCTCTATTCTGGGAGAAGCTTCTGAATGGAGATTCACACAGTCTTAGCAAGGGAGAGGGAGAGGCATAACTAAAGGTCAAAACAACACGTTCAGTTATGCATATGCTTTAACTAGGAAATACACTTAGAAAAACACACACAGAGGTCCCTGATGGGTATCAAGATCGTAGTGATGGGGGAAAGGGTCTGATCTTCTGCTTCTTGAGATCATGTCCTGCTGGAAATCTTTCCAAAGCTATTGTTTTTTTCATCAACGCGTTCTGCAGAATAGCGATAGCATTTAGACTTTTATACTGCTTCACAGTGATTTCCAACCCTCTCTAAGCAGTTTACAGAGTCAAGTTTGAGTCGGTTGGGATCGAACTCCTGGCAGTGGGCAGAATCAGCCTGCAATACTGCATTCTAATCACTGTGGAAGGAAGGAAGGAAGGAAGGAAGGAAGGAATAGCACTTAGACTTATATACCGCTTCACAGTGCTTTCCAGCCCTCTCTAAGCGGTTTACAGAGTCAAGTTTGAGTCGGTTGGGATCGAACTCCTGGCAGTGGGCAGAATCAGCCTGCAATACTGCATTCTAATCACAGTGGAAGGAAGGAAGGAAGGAAGGAAGGAAGGAAGGAAGGAAGGAAGGAAGATCACTTAGACTTATATACTGCTTCACAGTGCTTTCCAGCCCTCTCTAAGCGGTTTACAGAGTCAGCCTCTTGCCCCCAACAATCCGGGTCCTCATTTTACCCACCTCGGAAGGACGGAAGGCTGAGTCGACCTTGAGCCTGGTGAGATTCGAACTGCCAAATTGCAGGCAGCCGGCAGTCAGCAGGAGTAGCCTGCAGTACTGCACTCTAACTACTGCGCCACCATGGCTCTCATAATAAAGGTGGTTCTCAATTTACGGCCACAATGGAGCCCAGAATTTCCGCTGCTAGGCGAGGCCATCGTTAAGTGAGTTTTCCCCCTGTTTTACGACCTTCCTTGCCTCCAGTGATAAGGGAATCCCTGCCGCTCCCAGATGACGGGATTGTCATCATAGAGAAGGCACTTTAGCTAAAGCTCAGAAGATGGAGGCCACGTGGCCTGGCCTGGCCACATCAGTCAGGGGACCAAGTTGTACTTATGGATCCGTATCTCGACACACACCAGGGAGTGAGACTTTAATTTACTAAAAGCCTTGAGTTCTACTGGGTTACCACACTATCACAGCAGACAATTACGCGTTGACTCTGCTGGGACTAAGGATCATCACACTTCCATCTGATGCGGCTCGTTTCTTCCTTCACTTGCTGTTCTGGTGAGGAAGCCAGCAAAAGAGTTGAGGGATCTGAATCCCTTCCTTCGTCAGACATCCTTGGATCCCACGAGTTTCACCTGGCTCTTTTGCCAGATCCAGACCTAATTGCCTCGTCCCTGGAAAGCTAGAATCTCTCTCTCTCTGTGTGTGTGTGTGTCCCTTTCATAAATTCATTTGTGAGCATGTCAGCGATGGTGGCCAGCTTTTTAAAAAGAAAAGGAGTGGAATCGGGCACAAGGAAGAGTTCAAGGATGAATATGTTGATAAATCTATTGCATTATCAGGAAAGAATTGTTAGCCATTGTTATACAACTTCGACTTACAACAATTCGTTTAGTGACCATTCAAAGTTCTAACAGAGCTGAAAAAAAAATGTGATTCAGGGCTGTTTTTTTTAAAAAATAGAAATGGTTAGTTGATATTATTTTGGGAAAAGTAAAAAGTTGAGGTTTGATGTTCATATTCTACTGCAACAGAGAGAGTTGGAAGTCAATGCTTTTTTTTCTCTTCTTCCTCCCCTCCTAATTTTTCTTTCCCTTTTTCCTCCCCATTGGGCCCTATTATTCGCTTTCATATTTTTGTACTTTATTCTATAATCTAATAAAAAAAATGTTTTGTTTTTTTAAAAAGGACTACTTTTTGCAAACTTTGCAGCATCCCCATGGATTGTGTGATCAAATTTCAGAGGCTTGGCAACTGGTTCGTACTTATGACCGTCGCTATATCCCAAGGTCACGTAATTCCCCTTTTTGAGACCTTCTGACCATCCCAGTCAATGGGGGGTGGAGGAGAAGCCAGATTCACTTAACAACCGGGTCACTCACTTATTAAACCGCAGTGATTCAGTTACCAACGGTGACAAGAAAAGGTCGTGAAATGAGCCGAAACTCACTTAACAAATGCCTCCACTTAACAAGAGACATTTTGGGCTCAACTGTGATGGTTAAGTCGAGAAATACCTGTATTTTTTATTTATTTATTTATTTTGAAAAAAGGTTTTTTTTTTTTTTTTTAAAACATAAACATAAAACATATCTTTTCCAAAACAAAGCTTTGATCCAGTCACAAATTAATACATATCACTAACAAATCTTAATTTTCAATTAACACAAATTAATATTTTACTTAGTTATTTCCTTAAATTCTATCTATTTAACTATGCCATTGTCCCAAAAACCTATTCCTTAAATCTTAAATCCTAACCAAATATCATTCCATTTTTCTCTTTTCTGCTTAGATGGATATATTTTAACAATATAAATCATTACAGTTATTGTAAGCATTTAACAAATATTCTAACCATTGTTCCCAATATAATCATCTTCATTACTTTACTATTGTATTTTTTTTCTTTGATGCAAACCCTATTTGTCGTACATTGCTTTTCAATAAAAAAATAATTTTCAGAACACGTCAATTGCACATAACCAGAAAAATCTAACGTTTGCGTCTCCGTCTGGCCATTTTTGGGCTGGAGACCAAACCCTCCTCTCACACACACGATGCAAAAAGAGAAGAAAAAAAAACTGGCATCCCTTTTAATCTTCTCCGTTAATTATCCACCCTCCGAGCCTCATCTGTGTCTCAAATAGCTCAAACAAGCCCACCTAAGTGTCGTTTGGCCATTATCGCGCAGAAAGGACAGGACGATCGTGGATGAAGTGCAGCCTTGTTGAGCACAGGTGTTAGGAAACAGGCACAGATGTTTAAACACTTTTCAATTAAAATGTCCTAAATTAAAAGGGGGGGACGGGGAGAGAAGAGACAATCAGACAAGCTTTAACAAGTCGCTGAACACAAAAGGCACCCAGGATGGTTAGGAGGAGAGCAAGTTGGGCGGGCCGTAATGGGGAATTGTGGTATTAAAAAATTGTGGAACGGTTGTATAAACAAGAGTCGTAGCATCAAAATCACCGGAAGCATTAGTACCGCTTTTTAAAGCCTTAGTAAGGCCACGCCTGGAATACGGCAACCCGTTTTGGTCACCACATTACAAAAAAAGATGTTGAGACTTTGGAAAAAGTGCAGAGAAGAGCAACGAAAGTGATTAAAGGTCTGGAGATTTTCGTTGTTAGTTGCGAAGTTGTGTCCTACCCATCGCGACCCCGTGGACAACGTTCCTCCAGGCCTTCCTGTCCTCTACCATCCTCTGGAGTCCATTTAAGCTCACGCCGACTGCTTCAGGGACTCCATCCAGCCACCTTGTTCTCTGCCATTGTCCCCTTCTTCTTTTGCCCTCGATCTTTCCCAGCATTCGGCTCTTCTCCAGGGAGTCCTTCCTTCCTTCTCATTAGGTGGCCAGAGTCTTTGAGTTTCATCTTCAGGATCTGGCCTTCTAAAGAGCAGTCAGGGTTGATCTCCTCTAGGACTGACCGGTTGGATTGTCTGGCAATCTAAGGGACTCGCAGGAGTCTTCTCCGGCACCAGAGTTCAAAGATCTCAATTCTTTGGCGCTCACTCAGCCTTCCTTTGTTGTTGTTGTTGTTGTTAGTTGCAAAGTTGTGTCCGACCCATCGCGATCCCGTGGACAACATTCCTCCAGGCCTTCCTGTCCTCTACCATCCTCTGGAGTCCTTTTAAGCTCACACCGACTGCTTCAGTGACTCCATCCAGCCACCTCCTTCTCTATCGTCCCCTTCTTCTTTTGCCCTCAATCGTTTCCAGCATTAGGCTCTTCTCTAGTGAGTCCTTCCTTCTCATTAGGTGGCCAGAGTCTTTGAGTTTCCTCTTCAGGATCTGGCCTCCTAAAGAGCAGTCAGGGTTGATCTCCTCTAGGACTGACTGGTTGGATCGCCTTGCAATCCAAGGGACTCGCAGGAATCTTCTCCAGCACCAGAGTTCAAAGGCCTCAGCCTTTCTTATGGTCCAACTTTCACAGCCATACAGCCTGGAGATTAAAAGATATGAAGAACAGTTGCAGGATTTGAGTTTGGCCAGTCTAGAGGAAAGAAGGACTAGGGCGGACATGATAGCAGTCTTCCAATATTTGAGGGGCTGCCCCAAAGAAGAGGGGGTCAAATTATTCTCCAAAGCACCAGAAGGCAAGGCAAGAAACAGATGGAAACTCATCAAGAAGAGAAACAACCTGGAATTAAGGAGAAGCTTCCTAACAGTGAGGAGAATTGCTTGCCTTCAGAAGTTGTGGGTGCTCCATTATTAAAGCCTTTTAAGAAGAGCCTGGACAGCCACTTGTCTCAAATGGTATAAAGTCTCCTGTTTGACCACGGGGTGGGACTAGAGGACCTCCAAGGTCCCTTCCATCTCTATTCTGATTGAATTCTGGGAATTGAAGTCCACACATCTCAAAGATGCCAAGCCTGAGAACAGTAGTTTAAAGGGTACCCAGATTGGAGAAGGCTGATTTTAGACTGAACCCTTGTTTCGGTCTAAAAGAGCTTTAAAAACCTGGAAAAATGGGCAAATTGCTACCCAGCATTAAATCCTCAGTTAGGTCCAAAGTCTGATTCTTCATTAGATTGCTTCCCACCTTCTATGGCTCATCTTTACACTGGATTTTCGGCTTTCCTCCAACAAGGAAATTCTCCTTCCAGACTTTTCTTTAAAAAAAAAAAAATTATATTATATGGGGGAAAAAAGTTACGGTAAGATTCTTGGTTAATGGGTTGATAAATTGTAAATCAGTTCCCAAGTCGAGTCCTGGGCCTTGAGGACAAATGTGTTGGGGTAGAGGATAGGCACTTAGCCAATGAAAATTTTTGATATATTTTTTTTAAAACTTAATCAAGTGCAACTTTATGTTTCTCAATTCAAACCTTAATGGACCGAATAACTTGAAATGGGTTAAAGCGCTTCTCGTATTTGGATGGTGAGGCATCCCTCTCTCACCCCAAGATGTATCCACCACACTTCTTGAATTTTAATATATCTCCAGCTAGGGGCCTGATCCTGTAGGATCACAGAGGACTAGTAAGTTGCTGTAAGTTTTTTGCAGCCTCTTCTCACCTTCTGCTAGAGCTCAAAAGAAGGAGAAGCGATATTACTATTCAGAGTTTATTCCCCACCCCAGGGGTGTCAGAAAGAGGGATGAGAAGTTATCTACAGACCCCTCAACATGCCACAACAACTAGACACATTAAAGAAAATTTTATCTCGTGCCATCACTCTGCTGAACCCCTAATTCCCACAGCACTGTCTTATGTCTAAGGATATTTACCCATGTACCGTGTTTCCCTGAAAATAAAACCCTGTCTTATATTTTTTTGAACCCTGAAATAAGCGCTTGGCCTTATTGGGCTTATTATCAGGGGATGCCTGATAATAAGCCCAATCTGGGGGGGCTTATTATTCCCTGGGGGGAAACAGGGTAGTAAGACTCTCTTATTGTTATCCTTCTCATTTTTCCTACCTTCTATTAATATCTTATATCGTTTTGTTGTTTGGATGTATACTGAAAGCTTATATAGTCCTTGTGTGCCAACACTTAGCCAATAAAGTATTCTATTCTATTCTATTCTATTCTATTCTATTCTATTCTATTCTATTCTATTCTATTCTATTCTATTCTGTGTTCTCTTTGTTCTGTTGAGTAGAGAAGTAAATTAAAAGAGCCGAAAGAGAAGATTTTTGATATTTTTTAAAAACTTAATCATGTGTTTAAAAATCTTTTCTTCCCTTCCCTATTTTATTCTGTATTCTATTCTATTTTGTAGCATAAAATAGGGAAGGGAAGGGAATTCTATTTTGTAAGGGACGCAGTGGCTCAGTGGCTAAGATGCTGAGCTTGTCGGTCGAAAGGTTGGCAATTCAGCGGTTCGAATCCCCAGTGCCGTGTAACGGGGTGAGCTCCCATTACTTGTCCCAGCTTCTGCCAACAGTTAGCAGTTCGAAAGCACCTAAAAATGCAAATAGGAAAATAGGGGCCACCTTTGGTGGGAAGGTAACAGCGTTCTGTGCACCTTTGGTGTTGAGTCATGCCGGCCACATGACCATGGAGATGTCTTTGGACAGCGCTGGCTCTTTGGCTTTGAAACGGAGATGAGCACCACCCTCTAGAGTCTGGAACGATTAGCACATATGTGCGAGGGGAACCTTTACCTTTATTCTATTTTGTATTTCATTCTGTGTTCTGTTCTGTTCTGTTGAGTAGAGAAGTAAATTAAAAGAGCTGAAAGAGAAGATTTTGGCTCTTTTAGAGTGCCTCCTCCCTTCCTCCTTCTTCCAGATCTCTCTGGATTTAAACCCCCCATTTTCTAGGGAGGACTATCATGGTTGGTGGCCACCCTAGCTTGAAGGACTGACGGTTGGAGAACCCAAATAACATTTGTTTTTGCCATTCTTTGAGGGAGGACGCCTTTAGCTTGTGCAGCGTTTAACTTGTTTCCAGCCTTGAGTTTGTGCCCGGCTGTGTTGTGTAAGGAAAGGAGCTGACGTTGGCCCACGTTCGATCAGACGTGATTTTGCTGAGTCAGGCCAGCTAGGAACTTGGCTTGCTGACGGAACTGCGGTTTGCTGGCTTGCCGAGCGGGTGCCAAGTTTTTATAGATAAATGCAAAGTGAACAGGAGAGTTTTGAATAAGGGATGGCTTCTGGACCCCAAGTATAATTATGATCCCTGCATGGCAAGGCCAGATTAGCCATTATGTTAAGTAGAGTCTATCTCAGCAGCATCCAACGATGCATGGCAGCATCTGCTCCCTGCACTGAGTCTAGTTTCCTGCAAACTATCTGCTTTTCCTGGTGGCTGAATGTTAATGGGTGATGAGACCCTAGAAAGGAAGACAACTTGATGTTTTTCTCACTTATGCCTGGAGAACATCACCTGCTCCTCTTTGACTGCCACTTTAAAATGGGTAGACTCATAGAATCATAGGATCACAGGAAGGGACCTTGGAGGTCTTCTAGTCCAACCTCCTGTTCAAGGCAGGGGACCAGTCATCTCAGATGACTGGTTGTCCAGTCTTTTCTGGAAAACCACCAATGATGGAGCATTCAAAACGCCAGGTGGCAAGCGGTTCCATTGATTAATCATTCTTCTCTTTCTCCATAAAAAAGTTGTTGAGACTTTAGAAAAGGTGCAGAGAAGAGCAACCAGGATGATGAGGGGACTGGAGGCTAAAACATAACAATGGACAGTTGCAGGAACTGGGCCTGGCTAGTCTAGTGAAGAGAAGGACCAGGGGAGACAGGATAGCATCTTCCAATATTTGAGGGGCTATCACAGAGAGGAGCGGGGGTCAAGCACTTTTCCAAAACACCTGAAGGCCAGAGAAGGAAAAATGGATGGGAATTGACCAAGGAGAGATTCAACCTAGAAATAAGGAGAAATTTTCTGACAGTGAGAGCAATGAACCCATGGAACAGAAGTTGCCTTCGGAAGTTGTGAGAGCTTCATCACTGGAGACTGAGAGAGAAAAGCGGGCCTACCGGGCCATCACGTGCCAGGAGCGGGACGGGGAGCGGGGTTGGTGGGTGTCGCATGCGTGGGGTGCATAGAATTATGGGTGTGGGTATGCACGTGCGTGACACCCCCCCCACCGCGCCCCCCTCCTGGCATGCGATGGCAAAAAGTTTAGCCATCACTGGTCCAGGAGCTAAACAGCCAGCTCAGAGAGCAGTCCCCTACCCAAATCCGCCATTTTGCATGTCATTCAAACACAACATTGCTTTCCTCTGCGTGAATTTTCTCTGTTCTACAAGGAACAGCAAAGTAACCGATTCTCTTTTGGCCCCAATTCAGCAGAACACTTAAGCACTCCCATCAAGGTTGCAGGAGCATGCTAGTCATCATTTGATTAATCCCTTCACCTCATAAAGTGGTGGGGGGAGGGGAAATTCTCTTCCTCACCTGGCAGTGAAACATAGGAGGTGCTCGGCCATCAGTAGATTGACGACAAATCTGCTTTCTTTCTTAGCAACAGTGAGGAGCACAAACGGACTGCGCAGAATTCGAATGGGTAGTTTGCCCCAAAGAAGTTGGTGAGGGAAATGGAGAAAAGGAGGAAGGATCAGCTTTTTTGCCCTCTTTTAACATCAAAACCTAATTTGGAGATGGACAAACAATCAACCTGGATACTGGGAATAATTACACAGGAACTAGAAGTCACTAATGCACAAGGCGCAGGGGTGGCCACCAGCTTGGATGGCTTTAAATGAGGAGTAGTGACAGGGTTCAAAAACCTGGCATCCTCCTTGACTTCACTTGTCAGGAAGTTGCAAAAACTGATCACTGTCTACGTTCCGATTGACGAACCCAATCAAAGGAAGCACGGTCAAGACGATTCAATCTCTGAATGCAAAACTTTATTGAGTACATCATTTTGGCACTGTTGAGGGCAAAACCAGATCTAGCTAATTCTTGCACAAACCCACATAATTAAAGTATAGGATTCACCCTCCCCCTATTAATGCAGGTCACATTGTCCGATTGAATGTCATTGTATTGTTATGAGAAAAAGTCTTTGGGTTTGGCAAACACCTGCTGAAGTGTCCTTGGCTCTCATGGATTGGCTTCTTGATGTCTGAAGCCTACATTCCATCTTCCCCTTGGTTCTTTGGCAAGCTGAGAAGTGATAGTAGTTGCAACAGCGTAAGTGTGCTTCGAACATGACTCCGGAACCGGCAACCATCATAAATATGAACCAGTTGCCAACTCTCTGAATTTTGATCACATGACCATGGGGATGCTGCAATGATCATCAATGTCAAAAAATGGCCATAAGTCACTTTTTTATTGCTGTTGTAGCTTTGAATGAACTGTTATAAGTTGAGAACTACCTACTTCTGTTTGGTGGGGTTCTTTTTTTCCCCTTCTCACCAAATCTTTGGTTTTTGGCAAATCACTGCCAGGTCCGTCCAACCGGAAAAACCACCTGTTGTGGCCCGCCAGTAGCCAGCAGAGCTGGCAGCAGATTCGGACAGTGGGGAGGTTGGGGAGGAACGTGGGCCAGTCCTGGAGTCTGGGGAAGGCTCGGACGAGGGCTCTGAGTCGGAGGCAGAGAGGGGGCCAAGGCCATCTGGTAGTTCTTTGCTGCCTCCGGAGTCTCCGGAGTCTGACATCAGCGAGGCAGAGGAACAGGGGGAGCCTGTTCCCAGTGTGTGGATGCACAGAGCTGCCAGAAGACAAGAACAATTAAGAAAACAGGGTCGACTTGGGAGTAAGGCTTGGAGATGATTGTCCCCTCCCATAAGACATAAAAGAGGAGTGAACGGGACGTGATCTTTTGCAGGAAGCAATTAGTTTATCTGGTCGGTTCAAGCTTTGGAAAGCTCTGTTTGACTCTGTGCTAAGTTTGGCCTTGCCCTGCATTTGGCAATTAGTTCTCTGGCAGCATTCCAAGGAGATAAGGTGGGTGTTTATAAACATTCCCCTGAAAGATTGTTTGAGAAGGCTTTTGGACTGGGAATGACAGTAATTCACAGCCATGTGAATTAAAGAGGTTTGCTGGGACTAAGATTGTGCTGTATGCTTTCTAAGGAAGCCTAGGCCAGAACATCACCCACCACCCACTCCTTCCCAACTCCCCCCCTCCCCCTATACTCCGGCTGAGGAGTGGAAAAATAAACTTTTGAGGCCAACAACACAGTCCTTCTCCTGAACAGCAGGAGCCATTATGCAAATCGCGAAAGGGAGAGGCGGTTTAAGAGTCTGGAACCTCCATATTTCTTGATTTCATTAGCATCGGCGCAAAGTGGGAGAGTTAATGTGACAAAATGAACTCGTTCTGATGCTTATCCAAACAGTTCTTTTCTGAATTAACGAGATCGCTGATTTCCCAACAGTTGCTTTAGGAGTAATGGTGCTTTTTAGGGGGATGAATGATGGAGCTGTCAAAGAATAGCGGGTGGGATTCCAGTAGAGTGGAGGTTGGAAAAGAGAGACAAGGAGAGGATCAAGGGTTTAGCAAGGCAAGAGATAATAATAACAGAGTTGGAAGAAATCTTGGAGGTCTTCTAGTCCAGCCTCCTGCTCAAGCAGGAGACCCTAGACCAGGGGTCTCCAATCTTGGCAACTTTAAGACTTGTGGACGTCCACAAGTCTTAAAGTTGCCAAGGTTGGAGACCCCTGCCTTAGACCATTCTGGAGAAATGGCTTTCCAGTCTCTTCTGAAAAACCTCCATTGATGGAGCGAGCACTCCCAATTTCTGGAGGCAAGTCATTCCACTGATCCAGTCTTCTCACTGTGAGGAAATTCCTCCTTAATTCTTCCTTCTTGCTTCTCTCCTTGATTAGTTTCCATCCGTCGCTTCTTCTCCTGCCTTCTGGTGCTTTGCAGAATAGGTTGAACCCCCCCCCTTTCTTTGTGGCAGCCCCTTAGATATCGGAGCATTGCTGTCATCTCTGATATGATATATGATACGATAGAGATAGATAAGATAGAGAAGGAGGATGTGGTGTCTCAGTGGCTAAGACACTGAGCTTGTCAATTGAAAGGTCGGCAGTTCAGCGGTTCGAATCCCTCGTGCCGCGTAACGGAGTGAGCTTCCGTTCCTTGTCCCAACTTCTGCCAACCTAGCAGTTCGAAAGCATGTAAAAAATGTAATTAGAAAAATAGGGACCACCTTTGGTGGGAAGGTAACAGCGTTCGTGCGCCTTTGGTGTTTAGTCATGCTGGCCATATGACCACGGAAACGTCTTCGGACAGCGCTGGCTCTTCAGCTTTGAAACGGAGATGAGCACCGCCCCCTAGAGTCGGGAACGACTAGCACATATGTGCGAGGGGAACCTTTACCTTTACCTATGATAGAGATCATATATGATCCTTTAATGATAGTAGGACATAGGACTTTGGGCTTAGCTTTAAAAACAATTGACTTCTGGAGAAGGATGGAGATACTGAAAAGGTGGAGACAGGAACTGCTAGCTTCATGATGAAAGACCACAGAGCAGGAATTCAAAGCTATTTCTTTGTGTCTGGAACCACCATCACATCATGTACAAATTAGGCTCTTTAGGGATTTCAAAGGACACCCTAGGAATATTGCCACAAGGATGGAACATTTCTATGGGGGAAACTTGATGTCTCCTAGAATTAGTAAATGTTGGACCTTTGGCTGACGCTGTTACAGCTTGTAGCTAATATTTGGAGGAAGATCATCGGAGGAGATCCTCGGGACATGCAAATTAGTAGATTTATCCCCAAACTAATCAGTCCAAATATGATTGATCTCCACTTAAAGATGTCAGCCATCAGCAGATTTCCCCCCTCTGTCTTAACAAGTTAGAGCATTTTAATTACCTTCAGCGTTGTGAAGCTGCACCTGATTGAAAAGCCAATCTTGTCTAACACAAGCTCCTGGCCATTAAATCACTGCTTTTTCTGTAGCTCACAAGATGGATGAACTGTCAGATCCGAGCAAGCTCAGGGGCTACAAGGGAAGGGAAAAAAATCTCCCCTCCCCTACGCCCCCTCTTCCCCGAAGCCAAAGATTTGAGGGATCAGCAAGGAGAGAAGCAGTCTCCAAACGGAAAAACAGAAGATTCTGAACAGACCGAGTTACAGCGTCTTGAAATTTTTCCCCTCTTGATCGTTCCGGAAACATCATTTTTGTTTCTTTCAAAACTTGACAACACAGCTCTTTTCTGGGTGATAACCATTGAAATGTGTAGGAATTAGATTTTCTTATTTGGCTCCGGTTTGTGTGAACAGGTCAGCAAAAGCTCTCTGCATTTTCCAATGTTCCATACAGATCAGGAGATTTAAAAAAAAAAACAACAACTCATTTTGGAGCGGTTTTGCATTTTTTTCGGAGTTGCAATTGCACCTCAGGCCTCCTGACTTTTCCCGTGAGCCTTGGTGGGAAGGGGCTGTTCTTCTCAGAGCCCCAAGTGATGGCTCCTACTCGTAGGAGCTCCAAGGAAAAAAGAAATGGATTCCTTGCCTCCAAGATCTCCATCGGATACTCCGAAACACAATTGGACTGGAGTTTGAACCCATCAATTTTAGAGGTAACAGAAAATAACAGAATTAGAAAGGACCTTGGAGGTCCTCCTAGTCCGACTCCCTGCTCAAGCAGGAGACCATATACCCATGATGGCAAACCTATGGCATGTATGCCACAGATGGCACACAGAGCCATATCGGTGGGCACACAAGCGTTGCCCTAGTTCAGTGCCGGGCAACTGATTTTCGGGCCTTCCAGAAGTCGGGAAACAAGCTGTTTCCGGCCTCTGGAGGGCCTCAGGGGAGGAGGGTGGGGAAGACTGTTTTCACCCTCCCCAGGCACCAAGAAAGTATCTGCAGCCTGGGGAGAGCAAAAAACAGGCCTACCAGGCCCACCGTGCCATTGTGTGCCAAAAGCGTGGGGAGTGTTTGAATTACCGGTGTGGGCATGCACATACGCGACCCTCTGCATGACTCCCGCTTTTGGCACGCAATGGCAAAAAGGTTCGCCATCACTGCCCTATACCATTTCAGACAAATGGTTGTCCAATCTCTTCTTAAAGACTGCCAGTGTTGGAACATCCACAACTTCTGGTGGCAAGCAGTTCCACTGGTTAATTGTTCTCATGGCCAGGAAATTTCTCCTGAGTTCTAGGTTGCTTCTCTCCTTGATTAGTTTCCATCCATTGTTTCTTGTGCTTTGGTGAATAGGTTGACCCCCTCTTCTTTGTGGCAGCCCCTCAAATATTGGAACACTGCTATGACGTCTCCCCCAGTCCTTCTTTTCTCTAGATTGGCCATAGCCAATTTCTGCCATTGTTCTTTATATTCTTTTTGGCCTTACAGACCGTGAAAAGGACCCTTGGTGGCTCCGAGTAAGAATTTGATGGAGGGCTCAGAAGCCCAATTCTGGAAATCTGGATACAGATAATTTGTACATAGACAGATACACATTTTCTGCTCTTCACTCCACCTGTCCTCTATATTGCTGCAGTCCCGTCTATTGTGAAGGTCAAACTAATAAGTGTGTGATTTTGGAGAGGTGCCTCAATCAACCATGACCATTCAAGTGAGTCAAGAAACTTTCATAGCTGGAGACTGTTCAGAAGCTCAAAGGCATCAAGTCAACGTTTGTGCCTCATTTCTGACTCAACAGGGGTTGGAGTCTTTAAAAAATGGGCTTCTTTGATTTTACCCAGAATGCTACGCTCTCAGGAAAAAAAACACAACAGATTGAGGAATGGAATGGGACAGCCTGGATTCCATCAAATGTTGGAGTCAACATATCAAGAGATGTGCTTTTGCTAAAACTTTCTACAGGCTGTGTCAACCTTCTTGGCCTCCTTGGGGGGGGGGGGTCACCTAAATTCCAGATCATCTCACAGGACATTGTTTTAGACATTGCAATTGGTCCCTGTCCCAGAGCTAGCAAGCTCCAAGCATCCATGAGGCATTGCATCTTCAAAATATTTTGCTAAGGAGTCTTGGGAGACCTTCCTGTCTGTTATTCCCCCAAGGACAAGATGGTAACGTCAGTAGAAGGAATACATAGATCTTTCTGGTTGCGTCTGTCAAGAGCTCACTGGATTCAGCTCAGTGGACCAACTGAGGTCAACTATTGAAGCTATAAGCCATAAAAGTCCTTCCAGGATGTTAAATCAGCCTCATCCTCCTCATTCTCTAGGGAAGCTGGGGAGCTGTCAACCTGCCCCCTCCCCCTCCCCTCTAACGTGAGTCAACATTTCAGGTGACAAAACTTCTTTGAGCCTCGACAGAAGAAGATGAACGATGCGTCTTTCTTGCAACACAAAACCGTTGTGCTGACTGAGAATGAATCTCTCATGCTTGCACATGTTAGAGATTAAAGTATTCTAAATATAACATGCCGTCTCACACGGAAGGATGGAGGACCAATTCCCTGCCTACGGGATTTGCAAGGCTGAGAAGGCAGGAGAGATAACCCTGATTAATCAGACCGCTTCTGAATGGGTGCTTGTCTCTGCTAAAAGAGCCCTTGAAATCTACATTTTAACTGGGCAAAACGGGCAAAGAACTCTGTGGGACATGATCATGTGGCCTGTTGCTCATTAATGTTCATTAGACTTCGTTGAAATGGACCGGAGTGAGTTTTCCTTTCTGTCTTCATCTCATCCATTTATCTGCTCTATTTCTGGAGGTGTAGGAGTTTGTTCCCCACTGAGTAACTCACTCTGAACTCACTTTAGTATGAGATCACACCCTAGAACTGATGATGTTCCCTAGTTGGGTAATGAAACATCTGGAAGAAAACCAAGATCTGAGAGTACCAAGGACCCCACAGGAGTCCCCAGGAGGAGAAGAACTACTACTACTACTACTACTACTACTACTTCTTCTTCTTCTTCTTCTTCTTCTTCTTCTTCTTCTTCTTCTTCTTCTTCTTCTTCTTCTTCTTCTTCTTCTTCTTCTTCTTCTTCTTCTTCTCCTCCTCCTCCTCCTCCTCCTCCTCCTCCTCCTCCACCACCACCTCCACCTCCTTCTTCTTCTCCTCCTCCTCCTCCCCCCCGCAAACCTCACTCCCCTCTAGCATTACCCAATTGGTCATGAAACATCTGCAAGAAAACAGCCAAGCTCAGAGAACACCAAGGACCCCTCTTTTCAACCCTGAGCTACAAATCTTTTCTTCTATTGGTATCACATTAGCATGCATTTGCAAGCTGTCCTTTCTAAATGCAACGGAGGAGGAAAACCTCCATCTGCCAAAAAAAACTCAATTGTGCCCACGTGATTCTGGTTCTGCCCCCCCCCCCCCCATTTTCATGTCTCGCAGCTGGACTTTCTTGACTCCCCCTGAGGACACCTCTGCCTCCTTGGAGGCAACCTCTGCATTCTCGGACTTTGGAACAAAATAAAAGGATGAGAGCCCTTCTTAGAGAGCGGAGGGAGGGTATTCTTAAGAACGAGCTCCTTCAGCTTCTCATTCCTGGAAGAGAAACTGTGTCCGATACGTCAACAATAGCCGGACATCTAATCCCAGCTTTACTTGACATTGGCCTATTTTGAGCAGGAGATTAGATGAGATTATCTACATCACCTAAAACGAGAGTTCCTCCCAGTTATTAGCTGCCTTCCTCACCAGTGGCAGATCAAAGAGACATTCTCTCCTCCCCCCCCCCCCCATCTTGGAAAAATCTTACTGAAATTTTGCTCTCGGGTGCTCCAGGAGACAGCTGATTTAAAATACCAGAGTTGGAAGGAACCTTGGAGGTCTTCTAGTCCAACCCTCTGCTTAGGCAGGAAACCCTACATCACTTCAGACAAATGCTTATCCAACCTCTTCTTAAAAACTTCCAGTGTTGGAGCATTCACAACTTCTGGAGGCAAGTCATTCCACTGATGAATTGTTCTCACTGTCAGTGAGATATACAATATACACCCCTGCTGTATATTAAGCAGGGCAAGGCAGGGTTGTTTGGTCCTCTGGGCTCCATAGATAGGTGACAATTTCCCCAGCAAGATCAGATCCTCGTCTCCTTCCACCGGAGATCACAGGTTTGAGTGAAACTCACTGTATCCGCTTTTCCTAGAAAGAGACACGGCTGTGGCATTTTTGAAGAGTGTAAGATTTCTTGCAGGGATCCCCTGGCTAACATCTCCCCTGGCACTGCATCCAGTCCTCAACAACTGGTGATACGGAGAGAAGTGGGAAAGGCAGGAGTCAACAAGGATTGTGTTTTGATACCTCCGTTTCTTTGACGGTACCTGGGGAATATACCAAGAGGTGAACAAAAGTGCTAACATCGAGACCATTTTAGCCCTGGGTGTTGTTCTTTCAGGAAGACAACTTGGTGTTTTTCTCACTTACGCCTGGAGAACATCACCTGCTCCTCTTCGACTGCCACTTTAAAAATGGGTAGACTCATAGAATCATAGGATCACAGGAAGGGACCTTGGAGGTCTTCTAGTCCAACCCCCTGCTCAAGGTAGGAGACTGGTTGTCCAATCTTTTCTGGAAAACCATCAATGATGGAGCATCCAAAACTCCAGGAGGCAAGGGGTCCAACTGATTAATCATTCTTCTCCTTCTCCTTCTCCATAAAAAAGATGTTGAGACTCTGGAAAGAGTGCAGAGAAGAGCAACCAGAATGATTAGGGGACTGGAGACTAAAACATATGCAGGAACTGGGCCTGGTTAGTCTAGTGAAGAGAAGGACCAGGGGAGACAGGATAGCAGTCTTCCAATATTTGAGGGGCTGCCACAGAGAAGAGTGGATCTACTTATCTTCCAAAGCACCTGAAGGCCAGACAAGGAACAATGGATGGAAACTGACCAAGGAGAGATTCAACCTGGAAATAAGGAGGAATTTTCTGAAAGTGAGAACAATCAACCCATGGAACAGAAGTTGCCTTTGGAAGTTGTGGGAGCTTCATCCCTGGAGGCTTTCGAGAAGAGATTGGACTGCCATCTGTCAGAAATGGTGTAGGCAGGGTCTCCTGCTTGGACTAGATGATCTACAAGATCCCTTCTAACTCGTTAATCTCTTAAATATCCTTCTCCTCCTCCTCCAGTTAGGAAATTCCTTCTTATTTCCCAGTTGGATCTCCTTCTGATGAGCTTCCACCTGTTGCTTCTTGTCCTGCCCTCAAGTGCTACGGAGAACAAATAAATTCTCTGTTCCTTGGTACAACCCTTCAAGTATTGGAGGATGCTGTCATGTCTCCCCAGAGCCTTTTCTTCATTAGGCTAAACGTAGGAGTTGACTTGAGCAGGTGGTCGCCCTAACCCAGCTGAGATGCTTCCTTCCTCTTTCAAAATTGAATGCATCATTCGTCCTGCTGCCTGCTAAGATTTTGTTGTGTGTGTTTGGGGGTCAGACTGACCTGCCTTGACTGAATCTCATTCTTGATGATTTCTCGGGGAGTTAGTAGTCATCTTCTGAATAGAAGGGGGAAATCCCTGAGCAGAGACTCCTACAGAGAGCCAATGAGGGAGCTTCCTTTGAAGGGTTCTTCTTCCACTGACCCTTGGATGGAAGGGGTGAGCCAACCCCACCCCCTCTGAACAACGCATCTGATTAGAGGAGGGTTTCTCAACCTTAGGAAATTTAAGATGGGTGGACTTCAACTCCCAGAATTCCCCAGTCAGCATGGGAAACTCTGGGACTTTAGCATGTTTTAAAATGGGTGGAGTAGTAGTCCACCCATCTCCAAGCATGAAGGCTGGGAATTCTGGGAGTCGAAGTCCATCCATCTTCAAGCATGCAGGCTGGGATTTCTGGGAGTCAAAGTCCACCCATCTTCAAGAATGCTCTGGGAATTCTGGGAGTCGAAGCCCACCCATCTTAAAGTTGCTAAGGTTGAGAATCACCGGACTATCTAATCCGGGCATCCTCTCCCATTCTCCACGCCTGTGATGGTACGATGACAACACCCTACCATTCTGGCATCGGTTTTCCTCTCCAGAAGACGCTGATAGGATTAGCATTGTAAGCCTTCCTTTACCTTCAAATGCGATTTCAAAAACCCTTATTCAGAAAGAGGGGGGGAAATAACCCATTGAAAATGGATTTTCATTTCAAATAGTACAAGGTTAGAGTTAGACTCCATCTGCCAGTCTGAAAATTAATAGCAATCATTATATAGGAATCGCACAGAAGAAGAACTGGGAAAAAGGCCCACTTTAAAAAAAAGGAAAAAGAGCAGCAATTGCTGGTGTGCGTGTGTGTGTGTCTGTGTGTGTTTGTGTGTGTGTGTAAACTGTTTAGACACTTATTATTGCAGAGCTCTTCTCCCTGGGTTTTAAATCTCATTACAGTTTGTCCAAAACAGATGTTACCCCTTTAGCGTTAGATTATTAATGATCAATCTTGGTTCCTCTAGAGAGGTTTGTTGTCAGAAATTTTGTGGAAGAGGGCATAATTTTATTATGGGCGTAGATTTGGATGAGCAACATATGTAAATCTGGAGATTTCCTTCTGGTTTCAGACGAATTCAGAGTTTAAAAAAAAAGAATCTCTTCTTTCTTGTTGCCTTGCTAGAAAAATACGGGACAAAACTTTAGAGAAACAACTGTGTGTAAACAGAAAGCAAAGCCCACTCCCTTCTAGCACTGATGGCAGTATCTAGTTGGGTAATGAAATGTCTGCAAGAAAATAACCGAGCTGGGAGAGCTCCAAGGACACCACAATCCTCCTTCTCCTCCTCCTTTGTCCTCCTCCTCTCTCTTCTTCCATCTCTTCCTCCATCTCCTCTCTCTTGTAGCACTGATGATGTTAACTAGTTGGGTGATAAAACATCTGCAAGAAAACAACCAAGTTCAGAGAGCACCAAAGACCCCACAGTCTTCCTCCTCCTCTTCTCCTTCTCCTTCTGTGTGCAAACCACACTCCCTTGTAGCACTGTTGTTGTTCCCTAGTTGGGTAATAAAATGTCTGCCAGAAAACGGCCAATCTCAGAGAGCACCAAGGACCCCTCATTTCAACCCTGAGCTACAGAGATCTTGCCCCTCTGCCAGTCTTGCCATCTCCTGACTCTTGGTGTGACTCCCAGGAACTGTTCACCTGCCCCATCGTTCTTTCCCTCCCCACCCCTTCTTTCCTCAAAATTGTACGCAACGCAACTCAGCGAGACAGAGAAACTACCTGGAATCTCCTTATAAAATCGTAAAATAGGACCGGGAGAAGAGTTTGGTGCATAACGCAAAATCCAGTTTAGTGCATCATTTCAGGTCAAAACGGAGAGCCTCTCTATTATTCAGCTCTGCAGTCCTTCTAACCAGGTTTTTCCAGACGGGTGTCTAGCTAGAAACTGGGCTTGCAAAATGGGAAAGGACGAGGGAGGAGAAGAAGAAGATTAAGGGGGAATCTGCCTTAAAGCACCTTTACTGCACCTGACATATACAAAATGGACATTTAGCCACTTAGTCGAGGCTTCATCATTAATATATGTTTGCTGGGTTATTTTAGAGATGTCTCCTTTGATTATTTCACCCACAATGAGCAGTCCTGGTCCTTGTTAACAATCGGTTTTGCAAGCAGAATGGATACCGGAGGAGGAGGGAAAAAAAATTCTCCATTTCTTTGGTAGATAAAACTGTGTCAAGGATCACCACCGTTTCATCCGTGCTTTCTTTTCTGTCACTAGTGGGCTCCTAGATTTATGGAAAAACTGACCCGGGTGAGAAGGAAAACAGAAACTTGGAGAAGATGAGATGCTTGGGGGTGGTGGACTTGGTGGGCAATTAGAGAGGGTAGGCAGAAGTCAACGTCTAGACCAGGGATCTCCAATCTTGGCAACTTTAGGACTTGTGGACTTCAACTCCCAGAATTCCTCAGCCAGCTTTGCTTCAAATCTGGGAGTTGAAGTCCACAAGTCTTAAATTTGCCAAGATTGGAGGTCCCTGGTCTAGAAGAAAAGTCCCAAAGATACTTTTTCAAGAGGCAACTGGACTTCCTTTATTTTTTCTTGAAGATGTTTTGTTTCTCATCCCAGAAGCTTCTTCAATTCTTAGGAAGAAGAAGAAGCTTCTTCACTTCAGAACTGAAGAAGTGTCTTGGATAAGAAATGAAACGTCTTCAAGAAAAAAAATAAAGGAAGTTCAGTTGCTTTCTGGAAAATCCATGACCTGGATGATTATCTCCATAGAATTCTAGAAGGAAAGATTGGTCGATTGCCAACTGAGGAACCTCAGCTCTGCTTTCCTACCTGCACAGAGCCCATTGCATGCTGATGTTGTCTCTCTGCTTGTTCATTGGCAGGTCAACCTTGTGATTCCCCATCTCTGGAGGGACAGACACCTGGAGAGAAGGGATGGAGAAGGAACCCAACACTCAAATGAAGACCAGTGACAAAAAGAACGGCAGAAGAAGCAATGCAGAGAAAGAGAGCAAAACTAATGTCTGAACCAGGGGCCTCTTCATTCCAGGTCCCTTCGTGTTCTGAGTGACTTCCAAACCCTTCTTAGATGATGGTGAGGCAGTCAACTCCCCAGCCGCAGAGCCTTTGCTGATGGCCCGTGGGAAACCTTGACCCTGGTGTAACCAACACGTCCTTGTGTTCCTGTCCACTAACCCATCCCAGATGCTTCTTCATGGTTCAGCACCATGAAGAAGGAAGGAAGAATGACCAAGCTGCTGAAGAAACTCTAGTCAAGGCAGGGTTGTGCCGTGACCGAGCTGCCTCTTCCCCTCTTCTGGCCGGTCAAGGGTAAGACCCCCCTTTCGGTGTGGCCCTTCTCAATGGCAGGCCATCGGTGGGCCATGACATCAGCACTGTGCACCTATGTGGCAGCTGTCTCTCTCCTCTACGTGAGCGAGGTCCAAGCTGACTGCTGGCTGATCGAAGGGGAGAAGGGCTTTGTGTGGCTGGCCATCTGCAGCCAGAACCAGCCCCCCTACGAGTCCATTCCTCAGCAGATCAACAGTACCATTCTGGACTTGAGGCTGAACGACAACAAGATCAAGAGCGTCCAGTTCTCCTCCCTCAGCCGCTTCAGTAACCTCACATACCTCAACTTGACCAAGAACGAGATCTCGTATATCGAGGATGGTGCCTTCTCAGGACAATACAACCTGCAGGTATTGCAGCTCGGCTACAACCGCTTAAGGAACCTGACGGAGGGGATCCTCCGGGGCCTAGGGAAGCTGGAGTACCTCTACCTCCAGGCCAACCTCATTGAGACTGTCACCCCCAATGCCTTCGGGGAGTGCCCCAACATCATGAACATTGACTTGTCCATGAACAGGATCCAACGGCTGGACAGCAACACCTTTAGGGGCCTGAGTAAACTCTCTGTCTGCGAACTCTACAGCAACCCTTTCTATTGCTCTTGCGAGCTCCTGGGCTTCCTTCAGTGGCTTGAGGGCTTCACCAACATGACACGTACCTACGACCGCATGCAGTGTGACTCCCCACCCGACTATTCCGGGTACTACCTTCTGGGCCAAGGACGGAGCGGATATCGCAATGCGTTGGGCATGCTGTCTTCTCTTTGCACTGGTGGCCCCTACACCATGCCACCTTACTTGACCCCACCCAAAAAAAAACCTGTGACCACCCCTCCTCCAGAGAGCCCCTGTCCAGAGGAAGAGTGTTTCTCCGGAGATGGCACCACGCCCCAGATCTCCTTGCACACCCCGGTGATCGATCCAGGTTTGTATCCCACCATGAAAGTGAAGCACGTGACCCAAAACTCAGCTGTGTTGAGTGTGCAGATCCCTGTGCCCTACAGCAAGATGTACACCCTGGCCCAATTTGAGAATGGCCGCTACAATATCCTGGCAAAGCTGCTGAAGAAAAAGGAAGATATCGAGCTAACGGATCTAGGCCCAAACGAAAACTACACCTATTGTGTGATGTCCTCCAATCGAGTCTCAAGGTACAACTACACCTGCCTCACCATCAATCTCAACAAGCAGAGCCCCGAAGAGCCGATCCCCAGGCCTTCAACTGCCACCCACTACATCATGACGATCTTGGGGTGCCTGTTTGGCATGGTGATTGTCCTAGGCGTTGTGTACTACTGCCTGCGGAAGAGGCGTCACCAGGAAGAAAAGCACAAAAAAAACGGCGGTGAACATGAAGAAGACCATCATTGAGTTAAAGTACGGGCCGGAAATGGAGACCACCAGCATCTCCCAACTCTCCCAAGGTCAGATGTTGGGTGGTGAGACCATGACCCGCATCCCTTACCTGCCCTCTGTGGGAGAAGTTGAGCAGTACAAGCTGATTGACAGCAGCGAGACCCCCAAGGCTACGAAGGGCAACTACATGGAAGTGCGGACGGGAGAACAGCCCGAGAGGAGAGAGTTGGAGCTGCCCAGGCCCCAGGATAGCCAGAGCTCCGTGGCGGAGATCTCGACCATCACCAAAGAGGTGGACAAAGTGAACCAGATAATCAACAACTGCATCGATGCCTTGAAATCAGAATCTACTTCCTTTCAAGGGGTGAAGTCGGGGGCGGTGTCCACCGCCGAGCCTCAGCTGGTGCTGCTCTCCGAACAAATCCCTAGCAAGCATAGCTTTCTAGCGCCCGTCTACAAGGAAAGCTACAGCCACCCTCTCCAGAGGCACCACAGCGTTGAGGCTCCTCCTAAACGGTCCAGCACTTCTTCCAGTGGCTCCATACGGAGCCCCAGGTCCTTCCGCTCCGAGGGCTCCGGCCACAAGTCAGAAGCCAAATATATCGAGAAGACATCTCCGACCACCGACACCATCCTCACTGTGACACCGGCGGCAGCTGTCTTACGAGCCGAAGCCGAGAAGATCCGGCAGTACAGCGAACACCGGCACTCTTACCCAGGGTCCCATCAGGGGGAACAACACGACGGCATGGGGGGACGGAAGCCCTCCATCTTGGAACCGTTGACCAGGCCCCGCCCCAGAGACTTGGCCTACTCGCAGCTCTCTCCACAGTACCATAACTTGAGCTACACCTCCAGCCCCGAATATACTTGTAAACCCTCCAGAAGCATCTGGGAGCGTTTCAAACTGAACCACAAGCGGCACAAAGAGGAGGAGGAGGAGTATATGGCGGCCGGCCACGCTCTACGTAAGAAGGTCCAGTTTGCCAAAGACGAAGATCTGCACGACATCTTAGATTATTGGAAAGGGGTTTCCGCCCAGCACAAGTCTTGAGTTCTCCGCCGGCTCGTGACTTAACCACGGACCAAAAGAAAAACAAAACAAAACAAAACAAAAACAAAAATCAGCAGCAGCTATTATTTTTAATCCAGATTTATCTTTAAAAGAAAGAAAGAAACGAACTCTGAGGAACCTATCATTATTCTAAAGCAGGCTGAGGAGCGAGAGTGAGAGACAGCAATATTATGGTCTCGCTGAGGTGGGGTTTGGAAAGGAGAGAGGGGCGAGGAGAGGAGAGGAGCGAAAGGAAAGATGCTTAAACATTAAAATAAACTGTGGGGTGGGGAAAAAACCAAATTCTTTTCTTTACACACACACACACACACACACACACACACACACATGAATAAAATTGAATTTTCAGAGAGAAAGAAGCGCAAGAATTTCAAGAGAGCCAGACAGAAAATACGAAAGGAGTGTGGCGTAACCAAACTGCATCGCATGACTCCTTATTCTGTGAATTTTGTGGACTCTGTACAGCTTTGTCTTCATCCTTTCAGTAACCAAAACGTAAAACAACCGAACAAAAGAGATCAGTTAGAAAAGTGAGCAGAAGGATCTTTTCTTTTTTTCCCCGTTGTTGTTAAAAAAACAAACAAACAAACAAAAAAAGAGCGAGAGAGAGAGAGAGAGAGAGAGAGAGAGAGAGAAAGAAAGATCATCCTTTTTGGGCCTTTTGCAAATGGAGTCTTCCACTTTAGACTATTTACTCACCTGAAGTCCCATTTGTGCAAATTTTTTTAAGATTTTATTTTTTGCGGTGAAAGGATCTGTCGGAACGTTGCATTGCAAAACCGTCCTATTGTACAGAGAGAAAAGAAATTCTATATTTGCTGTATAACGAGAGAGAGAGAGAGAGAGAGAGAGAGAGAAAGAAAGAAGAAAAAGAAAAAAAATACATCTACTAAAAGAAATATATCTATATATTCACCTGTTTGTACCAGGTTTTAATCATGGATTTTAGAAAAAAGAGAAAAAAAAAAGCCTCTATCACTGCGTTCTTGGTTTCATGTTCTTTGCTTTGGGTCATTGGTCGGGGTGGACGAGATTTGGATAGGTGCCTCTTACTGTCTCTGTTTTCAGTTGAGTTCCAGTTCATTAGAAATGGCAATAGAAATTGCACTTAGATTTATATACTGCTTCACAATGCTTTCCAGCCCTCTCTAAGCGGTTTACAGAGTCAGCCTCTTGCCCCCAACAATCTCAGTCCTCATTTGACCCACCTCGGAAGGAAGGAAGGCTGAGTCAACCTTGAGCCAGTCAGGATTGAACTCCTGGCAGTGGGCAGAGTTAGCCTGCAACACTGCATTGTAACAAATGCGCCACAATGGCTTCCTTCCTTCCTTCCTTCCCACTTAGCACTTAGACTTATATACCGCTTCATAGTGCTTTCCAGCCCTCTCTAAGCGGTTTACAGAGTCAGCTACTTGCCCCCAACAATCTCAGTCCTCATTTTACCCACCTCGGAAGGATGGAAGGCTGAGTCAACCTGGAGCCTGGTGAGATTCGAAATACCAAATTGCAGGCAGCTGGCAGTCAGCAGAAGTAGCCTGCAGTACTGCTCTCTAACCACTGCGCCACCACAGCTCATGGTGAAAACTGAGCTCATAATGCACAGAAATGCATTAGAAGAGGGGTGTCAAATTCGATTTCATTGAAGGCCGCATCAGGGTTGTGTTTGACCACAGGATGGCGTGGCCAGCTCAATGTCACTCATGTTGGGGGCTCCCGAGCTCCGTTTCAGCTGCTTCAGCCTCCTGCAACCCTCTGCCAGTGAAAACGGAGCTCAGACTACCTGTACACAATGGGGGCGGGGGGACGGATTTTCTCATCATTCAGGGAAGTTTTGAAAATTGGAGGAAAAAACCCCGAGGTTTGTGACTGCTACACAGCAGCTCCCTCCCGTGTGCTCCTCCTGAGATCCTGCCCTCGTGCACCGAACAACACAAGCTGTGCGTTCGCTACACTTCTACTCCATTTTTTTAGAGAGCCAATTGACCCGTTGACAAAACTTGGCAACACAATCAAATCCATCCTTAGGGTGAGAAACGTCTGTTAGCAAATGCCATTCACTGTCTCACAATTGAGGGAGGGTGAAAACCTTGGGAAAGATGGGGGGGGGGGCCCTTCATCGACACAATGCAGACAAGGAGAGGTGGAGAGCACCCATCATTCATCCCTCGCCATCCAATCCAGGGCCTCGGAGGGAGGGATGGTACCACCTGCAGAACACAGCTGATAAGAAGTGTGCCAATACAAGGGGATGTTTGTGTAGGTCAGGGTTCAACTGTGGGGGTCCTTGATGTTCACTCAGAGGACTCGGTGAGCAAACCTCACTCCCTGATAGCACTGATGAGGTTGCCTAGTTGGGTAACGAAATGTCTACAAAAAAAGAACCAAGGTTAAGGACCACCAAAGACCCTGCAGTCCTCTCCCTTCTCCCTGCAAACCCCACTCCCTTCTAGAACTGATGATCTTACCTAGTTGGGTAATGAAATGTCTTCAAGAAAAGAACCAAGTTCAGAGAGTACCAAGGACCCCACAGTCATCTAACTCCTCTCTCAGACTTTCAAGAATGCCTCACGAATAGCTTCCCCCCCCCCCCGAACTTTCTTCTTGGGTCTTTCTTCTAACTTACTGGATGGTGCCAGGTGGATGGAGTCCAGGAACAGCTGCTTTCATTTCTAGCCAAATCCTCAAAGTGGCTTATCCTTTTGGGTGGTTGGGGAAGTCTGGGACACTTCAAAAAGGGAGAAGGTTGACTCTCTCTCTCTCTGTGTGTGTGTCTCATTGGACCAGTCCTTCCTCCTGCACTTCCTCAAAGCTTGACCCAGGGACCTTCAGCAGTTCTGCCACCCGAGAAACTAAACATCGCAGCTGAACCCGGTAACCGAATGTACACATCGCTGCTTAGCCCTCAGCAGCCTTGTTGCTAAGTAATCCAGTTGCCCGCACATGCACACAAACGAATGCGTACACACACACACTCCCTCTCTCTCTCACATAGAGACACCCTCCATTCGCCGAACGTTCCCAGCTGTCTCTTCGCTTTGCTTGTTGCTTTCTGTTCTTTTTGCCAGGCAGACCCAGTGGGCACCAGAGCTCCCCGGCAGCTGCGCGTCTCAGCTCTCATTTCCCTATCTCCAAGTGATTTTGACTCGCGTTCTTGCAAAATGATGACATCTGCTGCTCCGAAGGGGAGCCGAGGCCCAGAGGAGACTGCAAAGAAGAGTGTGTGTGTGTGTCCATTTGTTTGTGTGGGCACAGATTCCGTCCCTTAGGCGACTGGTCTAGAGCAGAAACTCTTAATGGGGCATTTTGGTGAGCGGCAGGTTGTTTCCTCCGAACAAATCTCTTGCTGCCTCCTCTTCCTCTTCCTGGTGCCTACAAGTCCATCCCAGGCACAGCAATGACCTAGAATGGGAAAAAAAAAAAAATATAGCCAGAATACACAATCTTGGGCCTCTAACCAACATCCCTGGGGAGTTTAGCAATAGCAATAGCACTTTTATATATTGCTTCACTGTCCTTTCCAGCCCTCTCTAAGAGGTTTACAGAGTCAGCCTCTTGCCCTCAACAATCTGGGTCTCCTCATTTTACCTACCTCGGAAGGAGGGAAGGCTGAGTCAACCTGGAGCCGGTCAGGATCGAACTCCTGGCAGTGGGCAGAATTAGCCTGAAATATTCTAATCATTGTGCCACTATGGCAAGGAAGGGAGGGAGGGGAGCGAGGGAGGGAGGGAGGGAGGGAGGAAGGAAGGAAGGAAGGAAGGAAGGAAGGAAGGAAGGGCAATAGTACTTAGACTTATATACCGCTTCACAGTGCTTTTACAGCCCTCTCTAAGCAGTTTACAGAGTCAGCCTCTTGCCCCCAACAATCTGGGTCCTGATCTTCGCATGTGCCGGAGCCCTGGAAACCGGAAGAGCAGCTGGCGATGGCACACGTGCCCAAAGAGAGGGCTGGTCTTCGAGTTTCCGGTGCTCCAGCGCGCACACGTGTATTCCAGTTTGGGCACTCGCTGCCGAAAAAGTTCACCATCCCTGCCCTATATCATTCTGGACAAGTGGCTGTCCGGTCGCTTCTTGAAAATTTCCAGTTGATGGAGCACCCACATCTTCTCTCTAGCTATAAGACACAATTGTTTTAATTACTGTGAGATGGCTGAAGTCTTCAACTTTCCCAGGATTGAATCCAACTCTCTCTTCTCTGATCTAGAAGTCGACTATACAGGGGGAAAAGAGGAATGTGGCACAATGTTGCCTGTCTTTCTTTCTTTCTTTCTTTCTTTCTTTCTTTCTTTCTTTCTTTCTTTCTTTCTTTCTTTCTTTCTTTCTTTCTTTCTTTCTTTCTCTCTCTCTCTCTCTCTCTCTCTCTCTCTCTCTCTCTCTCTCTCTCTCTCTTTCTTTTTTATTTGATTTATATGCCGCCCTTCTCCGGAGACTGAGGGCGGCTTACAATGTGCTCAGCAATAGCCTTCATCCTTTTGTATATTTATACAAAGTCAGCTTATTGCCCCCACAATCTGGGTCCTCATTTTACCTACTTTAGAAAGGATGGAAGGCTGAGTCAACCTTGAGCCTTGGCGAGATTCGAACCTGCAGTAATTGCAGGCAGCTGGTCTTAATAACCAGCTTAATAACAGGGTGCCTTAGACCACTGTACTACCAAGGCTTTCTTTTCTTTTTTTTCTTTTCTTTCTTTCTTTCTTTCTTTCTTTCTTTCTTTCTTTCTTTCTTTCTTTCTTTCTTTCTTTCTTTCTTTCTTTCTTATTTTATATGCCACTCCTCTCCGAAGACCCAGGGCGGCTCACAATACACTCAAAAAATCACTATAAAAACACTTAAAAATTAAAAACATTAAAACCCATTCACGGCCGGATCTCGTCAGATTGCAAAGCGAGATCAACGGCCCCAGGCCTGCCGGAAAAGCCAGGTCTTCACCGCTTTTCGGAAGGCCAATAGGGTGGGGGTAGTCTGGATCTCAGGAGGTAACTGGTTCCAGAGAGCTGGGGCAGCCACAGAGAAGGCCCTCCCCCGTGGGCCCGCCAGCCGGCATTGTTGAGCTGACGTTTTAGCCTTAAAAGGCTAAATTGTTTTAGCCTTACAAGCTAAAACCCAACGAATGGCCTTTGTATGGTCTGTTGAATGAAGATGCCAGAAAACACACGAACCCACTCATTCTTGCAAGCAAGAATAGAAGTGGAAGTTAAGCACATACCAAGATTTACATATTTGTGCTTCAGAAACAAACAAAAAGGAAACAAAAAGGGGAAAAAAAAACACAAGGCACAGTTTGAGGATTAAATACAGGTCTACCCAAGATTTTGTCTGAAGATCTTCTAGCAAGAAGATGGAGGGGAGGGAGGGGTGGCATTTGAAGGTGTTCAACACGGCCCCACTAAGACAAGTCGAGTGAAATGTTGCTTAGTTCAACACTTTGCCGAAAGCGACCGACGGTAGCAAACTAGTAAAATGGTCAAATACTTCTGCACCGCTTCGAATAGACCACACTGATTCCCAGAGAGTCCCCAGACTAAGGGCACTGGGCCTAAACCTCCCCAGGAGAAAAAAGCTAATTTGTTTTGAGATGGTTTCCTTTTTTTTTTTTTTTTTTTTTTTTTGCTTAGGGAAGAGAATGCATTTTTCCGAAGTAGAGATAGAGTGATATGATTGATGTGCATTAAATTACACAGCGGCCACAGAGAAGGAAACCACGCTCTGGTATTATTAGGATAGATTGCAGCCGTTTCCTGCCTGAAATGAGAAAAAGGCTCCTTGAATACACCCTATGCTTATCTTCCTAGGAACTCACGGCTACAAGATACAACATTAACAAACGAAACACATATAGGCAGATCTGAAGATAAACCTGCCAACAGCTATGGGCTATATGAAAGTGTGGACATGCAAACTTCTCAAGGGTTCAGCATGCTTTATATGCCCCCATCCTGTTGAGCTTCTGGTGGCATCTCACCAGCTTCGATGCAAAGCTGAAAGCTGATGTCTCAAAGGTGCTTTTTCAAAAGGCAACTGGAGTTTCTTGTTTTTCTTTGAAGATGTTTCGCTTGTCATCCAAGAAGCTTCTTCACCTTGAAGCAAAACGTCTTCAAAGAAAACCAAGAAAATCCAATTGTCTCTTGCAAAAACACCTTTGGGACAACCTGGATGACTGAGAATCTCCACAGACTGAAAGCAGATGAAATCTCGTTGATCAGAAAGCCAATATAAAACTTGTCTGGATCGAACACTATAAAAAGCCAGGCAACAGATTGGAGTCAACTTGGAATAGGACCTTGAGTGAGAATCCTCTGAGGTGGGACTGCAGCATGGGGTAATTTCCAACATCTGTAGGAGGCGAGGAGAATCTTCTCCCTGGCTTGAGGGCAAAAACCAACATGTTACATTCTTGGAGACTCACTCAAACCTTGCTCCTCAGGTGCTGCAAATGGTCATCATCGTTGTATCAGTGTTAGTTTTGGCCTTCAGAATTTAGGCACTACCACTGTGGAGTTGAGGAATGAGTTCTTCCTGTTGCAATTTTATGGTCCCCGTCTTGCTGCAAAATTCAGTGAGCAGAGCCCTGGATCTATACCAGCAAGAAACACCAAGGACAAGGGAAGATCTGGAGGCTATAGATCAAGGATGTTGACCACATCATTTTTTTTAATGAATAAGGTTGCTCTGATTGGAATTGTACTCACATACTGTAGATGTAGGAGTCCAGAAAAAGTTCAAGTGAGTAATGGTGTTCCGGGCCAAAGATGTATGTAAGCAATTCATCCTTAACAGAATGACAGAGTCGGAAGGGACCTTGGAGGTCTTCTAGTCCAACCTCTTGCTGAAGCAGGAAACCCTAGACTATTCCAGACAAATGTTTGTCTAATCTCTTCTGAAAAACCTTCAGTGTTGGAGCACACACAACTTCTGGAGGAAAGTCTTTCCACTGATTAATTGTTCTCACTATTATAAAATTTCTGCTTGGTTCTAGGTTGCTTCTCTCCTGGATTAGTTTCCATCCGTTGCTTCTTATCCTGCCTTCAGGTGCTTTGGAGACTAGATTAACCCCCTCTTCTTTCAGTCTTCTCCATGCTCAGACAAGCAACTGTGATGGAGTTGCAGATAATTGGCTCCTTGGATGAATGAGGGTTAGGGCAAGAGGTCTCCAAGCCTTCTTCCCCTAATCCTATAATCCAGGGGTGAAATCCAGCAGGTTCTGACAGGTTATGGAGAACCAGTAGCAGAAATTTTGAGTAGTTCGGAGAACTGGCAAATACCACCTCTGGCTGGCCCGAGAGTGGGGTGGGAATGGAGATTTTGCAGTATCCTTTGCTATGTCAGTATTCCCTTGCCATGTCCACCAAGCCACACCATGCCCACCAAACCACGCCCACAGGACCAGTAGTAAAAAAAATTGGATTTCACCACTACTATAATCTCCTAAATCATAGTCCACACTTTCAGTGTCCAGAACTTAATCTAAATCTGCAGAAGTGCAGAATTGATGGAATTTGCTGCTGAATTAGGTATACACTCAGGAATGGTTGAATGTCTCCCATCTCTTTTAGAAACCCTGTCTATTTGTTTAGCTGCAACCTTCCCCGTTGCTGCAATGCAGATCCAACTGGTTTCAGTTGAGATTACGTGACCTTCGAGAAGAAGAAAATAAATTTCAGGACAGAGGCGCAATCCTTTCCTAGGTTACAAGAATGGAACGTGCCCCCCAAGTGGTTGTATGTACAGTAAATTATGAACAGGCCAAAATTATTATTATTTTTATTATTATTTATTAAATTTGTATACCGCCCTTCTCCCGAAGGACTCAGGGCGGTGCACAGCCAAATTAAAATACATACAATACAAAATTTAAAATAATTTAAAACAAAATTAAATCCAATTGGCTTCCCGAAGTATTAAAACCCATTACCCTTAAAAACCCTTTAAAAATTTTAAGCCAGGCCAGCTTGCTGGAATAGGAAGGTCTTCAAAGCTCGATGGAAGGTCCGGAGGTCTGGGATTAGTCGTATTCCTGGGGGGAGCTCGTTCCAGAGGGCGGGTGCCCCCACAGAGAAGGCCCTCCCCCTGGGGGCCGCCAGTCGGCATTGCTTGACCGATGGCACCCTAAGGAGGCCCTCTCTGTGGGACCGAATTGGCCGGTGGGAGGTTATCGGTGGCAGAAGGTGGTCTCGCAGATAGCCGGGCCCTAAGCCATGGAGCACTTTAAAGGTGAGAACCAATAGCTTGAAGCGCACCCGGAAGACCACCGGGAGCCAGTGCAGCTCGCGCAGGCAAGGTGTCACATGGGAGTGCCAAGTCGCTCCCGTAATCACCCGCGCGGCCGCATTCTGGACCAGCTGGAGCTTCCGAGTGCTCCTCAAGGGGAGCCCCATGTAGAGAGCATTGCAGTAGTCCAGGCGAGAGGTGACGAGGGCATGAGTGACCGTGCATAGGGAGTCCCGATCCAGAAAGGGACGCAACTGGCGTATCAGGCGAACCTGATAAAAAGCCCCCCTGGCCATGGCCGTCATATGTTCTTCTAAAGACAGCCGTGCGTCCAGGAGGACGCCCAAGTTGCGAGCCCTCTCCGTGGGGGCCACTGACTCGCCCCCAATAGCCAGAGTTGGCACCAGCTGGCTATATCGGGACGCCGGCATCCACAGCCACTCGGTCTTGGAAGGGTTGAGTCGAAGCCTGTTCCTCCCCATCCAGGCCCGCACGGCCTCCAGGCACCGGGACATCACTTCAAGGGCATCGTTGGGGTGGTCTGGGGTGGAGATGTACAGCTGAGTATCATCAGCGTACAGATGGCATCGCACCCCAAATCCACGGATGATCTCGCCCAGCGGCTTCACATAAATGTTGAACAGGAGAGGCGAGAGGACCGATCCTTGCGGCACCCCACAAACAAGGTGCCTCGGGGTCGACCTCTGCCCCCCTGCCAACACGGACTGCGACCAGTCGGAGAGATAAGAGGAGAACCACCGTAAAACGGTGCCTCCCACTCCCAACCCCTCCAGCCGGTGCAGCATGATACCATGGTCGATGGTATCAAAAGCCGCTGAGAGATCTAATAGGACCAGGACAGAGGAACAACCCCTGTCCCGAGCCCTCCAGAGATCATCAACCAACGCGACCAATGCCGTTTCCGTGCTGTACCCAGGCCGGAAGCCGGACTGGAACGGATCCAGATAGACAGCTTCATCCAGGTACTGTGGGAGCTGTCGCGCAACCACACTCTCAACAACCTTCGCCACAAAGCGAAGGTTGGAGACAGGACGATAGTTTGCCAAAACAGCCGGATCCAGAGAAGGCTTCTTGAGGAGGGGCCTCACCACCGCCTCTTTCAAGGCGGGAGGCAAGACACCCTCGCTCAAAGAAGCGTTAATAATCCTCTGGAGCCAGCCTCATGTAACCTCCCGGGTAGCCAGCACCAGCCAGGAGGGACACGGGTCCAATAAACATGTGGTTGCGTTCAAGCTCCCCAGCATCCTGTCCACGTCCTCAGGAGTCACAGAATCGAACTCCTCCCAGATGACATTCTCAAGACCCGCCTCAGACACATCGCCTGAACCCACCCAGTCAGAGTCCAAGCCGTCCCGAATCTGAGCGATTTTATCGTGCAGATAACATGCAAAATCCTCAGCACGCCCTTGCAAGGGGTCTTCCCGCGCTCCCAGATGGAGGAGGGAGCGGGTCACCCTAAACAAGGCGGCTGGGCGATTATCTGCCGACGCGATAAGAGCGGAGAAGTAATTACACTTCGCCGCTTTTATCGCCACTAAGTAGGTCTTGATATAAGACCTCACTAGTGTTCGGTCAGATCCAGAACGACTAGCCCTCCAACTACTCTCTAGGCGTCTTTTCCGGCGCTTCATCCCCCTCAGCTCCTCAGAAAACCAAGGAGCTGGGCCGATTCGGCGCCGGGTCAGAGGCCGCAAAGGCACGACCCGATCTAAAGCACCAGCGGCCACCCTATCCCAGGCGGCCACCAGGTCTTCCGTCGAGTCGTGAGCCAGAATCTCAGGAAATGGCCCAAGCTCCATTTGGAACCTGTCAGGATCCATCAGGCGCCTGGGGCGGAACCACCTAGTTGGCTCCGCCTCCCTGCGGCAGGGTGTGGCGGTCAGAAGGTCAAGTCTAAGGAGAGAATGGTCTGACCATGACAGGGGTTCAATGACTATATCCCCTATATCAAGACCATTCAACCACTGACCAGAGATAAAAACCAAATCCAGAGTGTGTCCTCCTAAATGAGATGGAGAGGACTTTCGTAGGGGCCAGGTAACTTAAAAGATGTCAGTTCTACAAGATGAAGCAGATGACAGCAACTAGCTAATCTTCTGGAAAAAAAAAAAAGAAATTAGGTAAATACATGATGGATTATCTGTTCAAAACTCTTAGCCATGATGCTAGTTATCATTTTTGTAATGTCAGCATTGCTCTTTGATGTGTACGGCACTCAAGAGAGTAGATTATTTCAGCAATAAAACACATCATATCGACTATAAATTTATGCACAATTAAGACACTGTAACCTAAAACAGCAATCAATGCTGTTAATTAAAAATGAATTGATAGAAAAATAGAAAAGGCGCTTGGAAGGGTAGTCTACTTTTTTGGGGGGTGGGCTGCTGGAGATTGAAAGAAGAAGAAGGAAAAAGTTGGAATAAACGGGCAATAACGAAGTGAAGAAACAGTGTTCCTCAACGCAGTGGTTTTCCACCGACAGTAAAAAAAAAATGTGCTACAATAATTCAAGTTGTTGGGGAAAAAAAAAAAACCCACCACCCTCTAAATTCACATACTATATATCTTGATGAGCTCTGAACTTCTATAATTGGAAACTAATCAAGGAGAGCTCCAACTGAGAAGTACGGAGAAATTTCCTGAAAGTGAGAACAATGAATCAATGGAATGGCTTGCCTTCAGAAGCTGTGAGTGCTCCATCACTGGAAGTTTTCAAGAAGGGATTGGACAGCCATTTGTCTGGAAGGGTATAAGGTTTCCTGCTTGGCCAGGGGGTTGGATTAGAAGACCTCCAAGGTCCCTTCTAACTCTGTTATTCTGTAATTAATTAGGGAAAACATCTGGGAGGACTTGGTGAGGGATAGGGTGAGAGATGTTGCTTGATGTTCAGTTTAACTGCCTTCCTATAAAATATGGGGAAGCAAGGAGTGGACTATTAAAAACCACTGCAGAAGAAGGAAGGAAGGACTATTTTGGGAAGGAAGGAGTGGACTATTAAAACATCCCTGCAGAAGAAGGAAGGAAGGACCATTTTGGGAAGGAAGGAGTGGACTATTAAAACATCCCTGCAGAAGAAGGAAGGAAGGACTATTTTGGGAAGGAAGGAGTGGACTATTAAAACATCCCTGCAGAAGAAATGACTCAAGTTTCAAGAAAGATGGTAGAAAGATGAGAAAGAAACTCAAAGATCACTCCATTTTGATTTTATTGGGTGCCAAATGTGGCGGAGAGAAAGTCTGATGGAGTACACATTAAAGCAACAAAGAGCATTCCTCAAAAGGCTGGCATTTCCAGGGCAACTAAATCAAAATAGGATGTTGGACGTGCCAGTCCGAAGATGAAATGGAGATGTGGGCCAGGAAAGAGGAAGAAGGAATCTAGAAAAGGAAAACGAATCTCCAAGACAGTGAGGTCGAAATTAGATGGAGCTTTGCCCGCTCATATGCTTCTACAAAAAAAGTTGGATCAACAAGTGTGATTTCCAACTGTGGTACACCACAGTACGCTATTTTTAGCCTCCAGCAGCAGAGCAGCAGTTCGGAAACCAACTCTGAATCTATTAGCATTTCTGAGTGCTCATCAGCAGGCGGAACGACAAAGTGGGGAAAACAAGCTTCTCGTTTCCACCGACATACCGTGACAGCCGCCTGATGTGTTATTCTCCCATTAAGCCAACACTTTAGAGTTCTTGTGCCTTTGAGGAGTGCCATCTGCGGAGTCAAGTGAATTCCTGCAGCGATGGAAAACATGCTCAAGAGTTGGGTTGGGTTGGGTTGAGTGGGCAAGGGGTGGACTTCCAAGGACTGAGAAGACCACAAAGGTCCGAGAAGACCTCATTCAGGTCATGGTTGTCCCAAAGGTGCTGTTCAAAAGGCAACTAGACTTTCTTGGGGTTTCCCCCCCTCCCCTTGAAAATGTTTCGCTTCTCATCCAAGAGGTTTCTTCAGTTCATTGAACTTCAACTTAGAACCAAAGAAGCTTCTTGGATGAGAAGCATAATGTTTTCGAGGAAAAACTGAGAAAGTCCAGTTGCCTTTTGAAGAACATCTCTGGAACAAGACCTGGATGGCTGAGAATCTCCCTAGACATTCTTCCCAACTCTGTTATCCTCTTAAAGCTCTTGGGAGTCCCTTCTCGTGGATCGCTTGAAACGGTCCACGAAGAAGGGACGAAGACTTGAAATCTCCAAGGTTCTCACCAGTCAAGGTCACCTTTGCATTCTGAGGGGTCCCAACACCCTTTCCAGCAGCCACATCGTTGAATTGGCCCACAAGAATAAAGTGTCTCCCATTCTCAAGATGTGAAATGTTATTTTCGGAAGCAGGGGGGAAGAAAGGACAAGCTTTCAAAACTGCCCTTTCAGAGCCGGGCACCTTGCCCTTTTCAGGAGAGCAAAACCTTGCAACAAGGGAAGATGGCAGGTGAGGAAAGAAAACAACTCAACAAGGGAACCGATTTAGCTCAGAGGGGTGGAAAAAAAATAACAATGAAGTCCTTGTTAAGCAACACATCTAAACATCGAGATGTCAGCAGAGACGAGATCCTACCAGGTGAAGGTATCTATTGTGCCTGTCAAGAATGGACCCCCATCGACTTCCGTTACATCTGGTGGAAGGAAGGAAAAGAAGTAAGAAAGAAGAAAAATAGGGACAGAGAAATAAAATTTGGCCGTCAAATCTGCAGAGAGAACAATTAGCGGGAGGGTGTTTCAACAGAGCCAGCTTGAGTTCTTTCTGGGAGCAGAAAGAAATGGAAGCCAGTTTATTTAATGGGATGTTTATGGATGGCCGGCTCTACCATTAGGCCAGCTTGGAGGTCACCTCCAGCAGCTGATGTGGGGTGTTGTGAATGAGAGCAAATGGTGCGTCTGTTCAGGTGCTATCATTATGGCATTTTCACTGCCCAGCGGGACGAAAAGTATTGTGAGATTTAATGCCCGGTCTTGAAGTTAGGTTTGGTAAGAAAACAGCAGGTGAGGGAGCCTTGCTTTCTTCTGTTTTAGTCCCCAGAGAAATGTCTTGGGGGCAAGCTTATGTTGATGGAAACCCTTAATGGATTTTTTTTGAGACTTAGTGAAAAGATGGGTTGGGGGGGGGGAGCCCAGAAAGAAATATTAAAGGTAAAAGGTAAAGGTTCCCCTCGCACATATGTGCTAGTCGTTCCTGACTCTAGGGGGCGGTGCTCATCTCCGTTTCAAAGCCAAAGAGCCAGCGCTGTCCAAAGACATCCCTGTGGTCATGTGTCCAGCATGACTCAACGCCAAAGGCGCACGGAATGCTGTTCCCTTCCCACGAAAGGTGGTCCCTATTTTCCTACTTGCATTTTTTACCTGCTTTCGAACTGCTAGGTTGGCAGAAGCTGGGACAAGTCACGGGAGCTCACCCCGTTACGCGGCACGAGGGATTCGAACCTCTGAACTGCCGACCTTTCGATCGACAAGCTCAGCGTCTTATCCACTGAGCCACCGTGTCCCTTAAAGAAATATTAGGACAGGCCAAGGAAAACTGAACAAGTTGAATGCGATCTCCAGCTTTCTTAAGCTTCCTGTCCATTCATTGCTCTCACGAAGGGGTCAGGTGGAATGCTAATCTTTGCTTCTTTAGGGGGTCTCATGCAAATAAAACATTGGTCAAACTGGAGAGTGCAAGAGATTACACTCCAAAGACAGGGATAGTGTTAAGAGAGGAGGTGAGCTAAATTTCTCTCATGGGGTTAAAAAACGGATGACTGCAGTGTTTTTCAAACTTGGCCACTTTAAGATGTATGGATTTCAACTTCCAGAATTCAACTTCCAGCTTCTCTTTAGTTGCCCTGGGAATGCCAAGTCTTTGGGAATGCTCTTCGTTGTTTTAAGGTGTAGTCCGTCAGGGTTTCTCTCAGTGGTGAAATCCAATTTTTTTTAAAAACTACCAGTTCTGTGGGCGTGGCTTGGTGGGCATGGCAGGGGAAGGCTATACTGCAAAATCTCCATTCCCACCCCACTCCTGGGAGAAGGATACTGCAAAATTCCCATTCCCACCCCACTCTGGGACCAGTCAGAGGTGGTATTTGCCGGTTCTCCGAACTACTCAAAATTTCCGCTACCGGTTCTCTAGAACCTGTCAGAACCTGCTGGATTTCACCCCTGGTTTCTCTCCAGCACATTTTGTACCCAACAAAATCCAGGTGGAGTGATTTTGACTTTCTTTCTCATCTTTCTACCATTCAATTCGGGGAGTTGAAATCCAAACATCTTAAAGAGGCCGAGGGTTTTTTTTTGGTGGGGGGGAACTGGTTTAGAGCATGGCATTCAAAGGGTGTTGAGGCTACAGTGAGTCCCACTGTCTCTTTACTACTCCTCGAGACCCTTGGAAAGGCCATGGCCCCAGTGGTGGGATCCTCCCAGTTTAACAACTGGTTTGGTGATCACCCACTGGGTGCGGGTGCGTGCCTGACGCATGCTGTGTGCAGTTTGAAGAAATTTTCAATTCCGCGTTTCTTCAGAGGAGAAACACAGCGGAGGTGTGGCAATCTGTTCTGCCGTGCGAATCAGCTGAGAAGATAAAAGTAGGAAAATTGGGTGGGTGGGCCCATCTGATTGTCGCTCCCAAATGATCGTCGGACCTACCGGTTCTCCCGAACTGGTAGAATCCCATCCCTGCATGGCCCTCTCTGTCTCTCTCTTTCTCCCACTACAAAACAAGAAATAAAAATGGATGCATTCAACTCCTGAGAAGCTTGACAGATCTATATTTTTTAAATCAGGAGTAAAAAAGAAAGAAATCTCCTATCCCAAAATTGGAATTGCAACACCACCAATTTAGCGACATCAGATGCTAGGATCCTTGGCCATTGAGAATTTAGGTGATCCAACAGTTTCCCACGGCTCCTTAAAACAAGGATTAAGTCTTCCGAGCAGGCCGTTTGCAGAATTCTCCCAGTAGCAGCTGTTACAAATTCTACAAGAGTATCTTTGATCGGATCCATAATCCTCAGATTTTTTATAACTGCTCAGTAGCGATTCACAGTAATCCCCAGGGAGATTGTGCCCAGAGTGTTATTAGGATTGCTATTAAAGACACCGGGAGATATTTTGTCTTGATAAGATTGTGTTGCAAGATAATGGCCGTGAGGAATGCTGAATGAGAAAGGGTAGTAAATAGTTACTGAGATCCTACGTGGATGACTTTTTCTGGAATAGGTCCTAGGGTGAAAGTCAAAGCACCTTCAGGTTGTTGCAGTGCAAATGTCAATACAGTAACCCTCCAACTTACGACATAGGAGTCCAAAATTACTGTGGCTAAGCAAGACCGTTGTTAAGTGAGTTTTGCCCCATTCTACAATCTGTCTTGCCACATGTGTTAAGGAAATCCCTGCCGTTGTTAAGTTAGTCATACGGTTGCTAAGTGAATCTGGCTTCCTCATGGACTTTGCTTGTCGCAAAAGGGGATCACATGTAACCGTCATAAATATGAGTCAGTTGGTAAGCATTGGAATTTTGATCATGTGATCATGGGGATGGTGCAACTGTTTTTAAGTGTGAAACCTGGTTATTTTTTTGTAGCTTTCAACGTCACTAAATGTGAGGTTGAAAGTCAAGGATCACCTTGACTTTCACTACTTTATGATGCCTTGGTAAGGCCACACTTGGAATCCTGCATCCGGTTTTGGTCCCACGATGTAAAAAAAGATGTGGAGACTCTAGAAAGAGTACAGAGAAGAGCAACAAAGATGATTAGGGGACTGGAGGATAAAACATATGAAGAACGGTTGCAAGAACTGGGCATGTCTAGTTGAGTGACAAGAAGGACCAGGAATGACATGATAGCAGTCTTCCGGTATCTCAGGGGTTACTACAAAGAAGAGGGAGTCAAGCTATTCTCCAAAGTGCCCAGGACAAGAAGCAATGGGTGGAAACTAATCAAGGAGAGAAGCAAGTTAGAACTAAGGAGAAATTTCCTGACAGTGAGGACAATTAATCAGTGGAATAACTTCTCTCCAGTAGTTGTGAATGCTCCAACACTGGAAGTTTTTAAGATGTTGGATAACCATTTGTTTGAAGTGATGTAGGGTTTCCTGCCTGGGCAGGGGGTTGGGCTAGAAGACCTCCAAGGTCCCTTCCAACTCTGTTATTCTACCTGTATCTCTTTAGTAACCATTGTGATATCTCTCCAGATGGTAAAAGACCTGAGACCTGACAGCCAAGCCCTACCATTCTCAGCTTCAAACTCATAAAGCAATTCCCACCACCAGTCTCAGCCCGGCCCCATAGATATGCCCCTTTTATGGTCTCCAATAAAACCTTTATGGTTCACATGGACCCAATAGCTGAAGCTATGAACATTAAATCTATGGGGCCCATTGGCCCACTAAATCTATGGCAGTTGGCCGTCTTGAGACTCAGAACATCTAATCAATGGCTCCTCAACATATCTCAGAGCGATCGTTCCTACAATTCTTTCGGTGACAGCTCTTTAATTCCAGCTCGATTTTCACCGAAGTCATTTCCTCGCCTGGTTCTACCAACCTAGGAGTGATGAATGTTTGCAACAGCAACAGGGAGTAAGAAAAACGAAGTGCACGGCCAACCATGGCCCAAAGGAACTTACTTCCCCAAGCGTTGAACTTTGATTTGAGAAGGGTCTCTCACGGAGGGAGGGAGCCAGGAAGACGGGCGAGGGTCTCTCACAAAGAATTGTGGGTAGACACGGACCTCCTCCTCCACGGTGTGTCTTTCCCGGCCAAGCAATATTTATGTTCCTGGTGATGGATGGCCCCAATGACTCAGCTGTTCACTTCTCCAGATTGATTGGAGAAATGTTCCCTTTCTCCAGTTTGGCAACTATTTAAAGCCAGGAGGTGCTGGGCAGTTATTCAAAGCCCAATAAAAATGGAGAGGTAGTTGTATGTGTGTGTGTGTGTGTGTGCGTGTGTGTGTGTGTTTTAATTTGTGTTGCTGGAAAAAAAATAAACTAAGCCACTTCTCATGTTTGATGAACAAGCGATTTCATCAATGCTGCAGCAGAAATGGACTTTAGGAGCTGAGTGTTCCCAAGAGTGATTTTGTTTACTCATTTCATGCCCCACGTTGGATTGAAGTTTAAGGAGGCTGTGCGTGTAAATAAGAAACTACCGTGTTTCCCCAAAAATAAGACTCGGTCTTATATTAATTTTTGCTCCAAAATGACGCATTAGGGCTTATTTTCTGGTTAGGTCTTATTTTGGGGGGGAAATACAGTACTAAATGCATCCATCTGGCCAGGGGTGAAATGCTCCTGGTTCAGACTGGATTGCCCGATCCGGTAATGATAGCGGCGGGTGGTTCGGAGAACCGGTAGCAAAAATCCCTGCGCCCCCTCCCCATGCTCAGCTGAGTCGCACGATCATCAGAGGCTTTTTTTTTTTTTTTTTTACTTTTAAAAGCATTTTTTTCTACAACTTCTTCCAAGGAAAAAATGCTTTTAAAAGTAAAAAAAAAAAAAGCCTCTGATGATCACACGGCTCAGCTGGGATCCTCAGAGGCTTTTCAAAGCATTTTTTAAAAAGCCTCTCTGACGATCCCAGCTGAGTTGCCTGATTGCCAGAGGCTTTTCAAAGCATTAGAAAAAATGCTTTGAAAAATTTTTTTAAAAAAAAGTTGGCCACGCCCACCCAGTCACATCACCCCCCCAAGCTACGCCCACAGAACCGGTAGTAACACATTTTACATTTCACCCCTGCATCTGGCTGACAATCTTAACTGGGGCTTATTTTTTTGGGGGGGGGTAGGGCTTATATTATGAGCCTTGATAGTACAGTGGTTTAAGGCACCCTGTTATTAAGCTGGTTATTAAGACCAGCTGCCTGCAATTACTGCAGGGTTCAAATCTCGCCAAGGCTCAAGGTTGACTCAGTCTTCCATCCTGTCTAAGGTAGGTAAATTGAGGACCCAGTTTGTGGGGGCAATAAGCTGACTTTGTATAAATATACAAAAGGATGAAGGCTATTGCTGAGCACATTGTAAGCCACCCTGAGTCTCCGGAGAAGGGCGGCTTATAAATCAAATTAAAAAAAAAAAAAGAGCATCCTGAAAAATGCTAGGACTTATTTTCCAGTTGGGTCTTATTTTGGGGGAAATACGGTACTAAATGCATTCATCTGGCTGACAATCTAAACTGGGGCTTATTTTGGGAAGTAGGGCTTATATTACGAGCATCTTGAAAAATCACGCTAGGACTTATTTTCCAGTTGGGTCTTATTTTCAGGGAAACAGAGTAAGTTTGTTTATAGTGTGGGTTTAAAAATAGAAAAGAGAGAGAGATCACAGGCAGTAATTGACATACAACCATTCATTTAGTGACCATTCGAAGTTACAACAGTACCGAAAAAAAGAGAATCATCCCTGTTTTTTTCACCCGTATGACCCATCGCAGCACCCCTGTGGTCACGAGATCAAAATTCAGAGGCTTGGCAACAGATTCATATTTATGACGGGCACGGCGTCCTGGGATCACTTGATCCCCTCCTGACAAGCAAAGTCAATGGGGAAGCCGGATTCACTTAACAACCGTGTGACTAACTTAACAACAGTTGCAAGAAAGGTGGAAAACCCCCCGCTGAACAACTGTCCCCAATTAGCAACATAAATTTTTGGGCTCAGTTGTGGCTGTAAGTCGAGGACTACCTGTATACAAAACCCCCAACTTTGAAGAGAGAAGATTTATACGTTGGTGGGGAAGAATCGATGTTGTAGATCAAAGTTAAGAAGCCCTCACATTTCAGCAGCCAATGAAGTTTAATTCTCTGGCATCGACTTCCCAGATACGTGCGTGCATTTTATGTATTTTCCCTCTGACTCTGAAGCAAGGGGAGCTGCCTGTCTTGATTTTTGGACCCTGTTTATTTCTTTTATACATAAAACATTAATTCTATCCAAGAATGGAGCCTTTTAGTTTTGAAGAAGGTCCAAGAGTTCTGGAGAATGTTGGTCCTCTTGATTGTTCTTCTCAATTTCTTTTGTAGAAATCTCTTCATTTTAAGGCAATTCCCCGCTGTTCAAATACTGTTCTCAACTGCTCTTCAGATGGCCCAGGTCATCCATGGGAGAATCTTAAAAAGATAAAGATGGCGGCCTTCTCCTTGAAGCTCCACCCCTTTCTAATGTACAGCGGCCCTATAAAACGATGGACTTTGATCACATTGTCAAGTTTTCACCACCTGTTTTCATTTCCTAAAACACCCAACTTTGGTTAATGTTTCTGTTAAGTTCAACACTCATAAAAATACAAGAACTATCTGAAGTTCACCATGACTCTTAGTAGGTCTCCAAAAATGCCAATATGGAACAGCATCGTTAAGTTTAATCTGCAAAATATCGGCCTACATTTCTGTGTTTTGTTTTGTTTTTTGATTGTAGTGTCATTTTATGATGTCATTATTTATTTTATTCTTTCCAGATTAGAACTGGCTGTTTGGAGGGCAATCTCCAGAGCAAACATTTACAAATATTCATTTTTAAGCATATAATCTCGGGGGTTTTTTTTTTGGGTCGAGTTAGTGAGACATAACAATATATATTTAGAAAACGACTTTTTTGCAATTTAGTTTCCCAAAGCTTTCAGAAGCAATTATAAAATACCCATCTTACTGGCAATTTCTGCTTTCTTGATTATTACTAATATATATATTTTTTTTGACAATCTCGTCTCTTGACGTTACCGGCATTAATAGGGTCCCAGCAGTTAAGCAACACTCCTTATGCAAATGAGATTTAATTAATTCTTTTCATCTGTTGCAAATATACCTCTGAACCCTATTAAGCTTATGAATATGCAAAACCTTACTTTCTCAAAGACCCAGACTGAGCTTGGCTGTTGGATTCTAGTTAGCAGGCTGTAAACCGAGATGCAAAATTTAGTTTCCATTTTAAATTCCGTTAAAAAAAAAAGAGAGAGAGAGAGAAAAGAATCTATCAGATAATTAAGTAAATTATAGCGTTATACAGGAAGAGAAGACAAACAAAAAGGACAAAAAAAATCACTCATTAAGCTTAATACCAATACAGGAGCCAAAGGGTGCTGTTTGGGTCTGTCTGAAATTAGAAATTAAGCACGGTTTAATTTCTTGGACAGGAAGAAGGCATGTTTTCCTCCTTCCTCATAGCTAGGGTTTATTTGAGATTCGAACTTGGTTAAGCCAGTTAAGAGCAATCAATCATTTGACTCTTGAGTACCTGCGATCTGGAATGTTTGATTCTTTTGAACATGCTACCCTGTCTCTCCGAAAATAAGACATCCCCTGCAAATAAGCCCTCCCCAAAAATAAGCTCCCCCAATATTTAAAGGCATATGCAGCCAGTTCCCGCCGGTTTCCTCCACGCGCCCCAAAATAATAAGACCTCCCCAAAAATAAAGCCAACCTCATATTTCAGGGTTCAAAAAATTATAAGATAGGGTCTTATTTTCGGGGACACACAGGTAGCTGGTTCCATATCAGTAGAGTAAAACATCTCAATGTGCAACAACGTCTTTGTTGAGCCATTATATATTACGTTACCCTAATTGGACACTGCCCAATTTCTCAATTTTACACCCCTTAAAAAAATTGGGGAAGAGAGAGAGAGGGGGGGGGGAGGAGAGAGAGAGAAAGGATGCACTTGTAAGCCAAGATTTAAGACTTCCCAGAGTCATAGTCCTTCAGCAGAAGATTGGGGAAGGATATTGCAAAATCTCCATTCCCACCCCACTCCAGGGAAAGGATATTGCAAAATCTCCATTCCCTCTCCACTCTGGGGCCAGCCAGAGGTTGTATTTGCCGGTTCTCTGAACTACTCAAAGTTTCCACTACCGGTTCTCCAGAACCTGTTAGAACTTGCTAGATTTCACCCTTGGTGTGCACTGGTTGGAACTACCGGTTCGCCTGAATTGGTCCAAACCGGCAACATCCAACCACTGGTTGTGATCCAATGAGTGGGCCTCGCAGAACAACAGTTATCTGGATGGAATGGTAGAAAACAGTCTTCCTTGTGCCTCCAATATCTAAACCAGCTCAGGGTTAACCCGAGGTATTACATTTGCCACTCTTCAGAATACTAAAATATCTTATTTCAACCCCCTGTGACAGCGGGAACAGAACAGATTGACATAACTAGATGAGTGGGTTTATTAAATCCACAAAGGAAAGTTGGAGAGAAAGGAATAAAAATATTATCCTGGGACAGTTTCTCAGCCTGGCTCTCTCCATTGTATCTGACATTATGGGCAATTGATTTGATTTTCTCTCTCTCTCTCTCTCTCTCTCTCCTACCATCCTGTGTATGTATGTATGTATGTATATATATATATATAATATATATATTCAAATTGGAAAAAAACCCACAATAACTTTAGGAAGAGAAAACTTGTTTTAAAATATTACGATGTTAAGCAAGAATGTTAAGAGACCCAAACTCTGGTTTTCTTCTGCCATCAGATGCAAAGCGAGTACCACCTTGATCTGGGCTAGTAATATTTATTAAACTAATTTATATAGCCAACCATCTCTAAAACAGTTTTAGACAGCTCTAAAACAATCTAGAATAAGTTTCCAAGTCTTGCCAACAAAGCTGCCCTGAAGGCAAGAAGTTCCTCATTTCATAATAATCCGTTGACTTATTTAAAGCTTTTTAGGGCACCTTGAACTTCAACCAACAGCAAGACATTTACATGCAGGGGAAAAAAACAGAATAATAAAACCACCATGATTAATGAATTAATAGAACCAAGCTGCAATTGAAACGTTAGATTACAGTTTCTGGAATCGGCCACATTCATCAGGAAAGCCAGAGGAGGACAACAAAATCAGATGGGGAGGATTTGGATTGTTGACTATAGTCATTCCAGAAGTTTTACTATTCATGTACAAGTGCTTGGTTGGCCCTGAAGGGTCTCGTCTAGAGTGACAACGGTTGTCCTTTGTGGCTTCATGGATCCTTTGACAGTGATCTGGATTTTCCATCTGGATTCCTGTCATTTACTCATGGTCTTGTTTCATTTTTTTTTCAACGACTGGACACACTCTAGCAATCCCAGAGAACCATAATGCACTTGGGAGATCTCAAGATATGGTCAATGCTCTGCTAATGGGACAGGTTTCACCAGAGCATGGTCTACAACAGGCTACAACTTCCTTAGTATACAGAGGAAAGAAGAGTTTAAAAAAATGTTTTTTTTTCCCAAAGTGTGATTTTTAAGCTACAACGTTGGTGATTTTAAAAGGGGCATTGCAAACACTTGTCTATTGATAAATGATTGGGAGCCAGAAAGTCTGATCTGCTTTGGATCATCTAGAATTCTTCAGCAGGTTCTCATCTTCTTGTCCTCATCTTCAACACCTTGTTGCCCAGGTGTTGAAGCTCCTGATCTTCCAACACCTGGGCAACAAGGACAATTTCTGGGGAGCTTAGAAAGGAACAAGGAACAAACTCTAATCTTGCTTCTAAGAGTGTGCAATGCTCCACAGATATTCAGGCGGCAGTCAGGCCTGTCGAAATGTTGACCATCCGGTCATAAGGCCTGCAAAAAAGCCGAGCTGGGTCACTCTTCAAGAGATCTTATGGATGATATTGAGCTGTAGAACATCTCTATTTGATTCACAACAAACAGGATTTATATACAAATAGGTGTGTATGTGTGTGAGGGTCTGAAGAAGCCAGCAACCACTCTTGTCAATTTAATTGCACAGACTGTAGGAAGGGTGTGAAGAATGGTAAATTGCCTTCTCAAATCCCTGCAGGAAATGATTTTGTTTCTTGAACTGCGAGGAGCAATCTCCCTTATTATTTTGAAGGTGCAAGATATTGTGGCTAACGGTCATAAAATTACCCTTTCCATAGCTTCTGTCTATATCAAGATTACTTCCTATCAGGTACCGGAAGACCAGACAAGGGGAAACGGGGTGGAGGAAGTTGGAGACTTCAAAGGAAAGCAAAGCAAGTGAATCCAAGGGGCCAAGAGAGAGATGGATCCACCCTGGTTGCAACCCAACCAGAAGGAAAGGAAGGAAAAGAGAAGGAAAACAAAGACCAAGAAAAATTCAATTATTCCTTCAAGCAGAACTTTCAAAGAGAAGCTTAGAGGCCTGGAACAATAACAAGGGCAACTACATTAATGGACTCTACTTGGGCAGCAGAACATTTGAACTTCTTCTGTAATGGAGAAACTCAGAAGAGTTGGCTTTGATTTAGTTCTCTTTCCTTTAGCCAGACACCTCATTTCCCCCTTTATTTCAAGTCAGAATGTTGGTCCTGCAAAATCCCAGTAGGGTAAAGCTACTCATGATGCCTGCTTTGAGAGAAACTGTCAGAAATGACTTGGGGGGAAAAAGGGCTTCTCGCTGTTATGATGGGGAGATGTGGTGACGAGAAAGTATTCTTCCTTGTCTTCTTTTATTGCTTTATTAAACAGAATTAAACAGCATTAAACAGAAGGCGGAGCAGATCAGATTGGTTTCTGCAGGTGAGGGGTAAACCACCACCCCCTTTTTAAAGGTCTGCTCAGTTCTCTGGTTTGCATTGCTGTCATCTGGGCAAATAGGCAGAAAATATCAGAACAATATAAAAAGAAGGGAGGAAAAACCCGGACAGGATAAGATGCGAAAGATCAGAGAAATATTTGTATACATAATGCCTCCTTTTTGAACAGCTGTAGAGGGAGGGAGGGAGGGAAGAAGGGTTAGAAAGAAGGAAGGGAGTGATAAAGGGAAGGAAGGGATAGAAAGAAAGGGAGGGAGGGAGGAAGTGATAGAAGGAAGAGTTAGAAGGGAGGGAGCCAGGGAGGGAGGAAAGAAGGGTTAGAAAGAAGGGAGGGAGGATTAGAAGGAAGGAAGGGATAGAAAGAAGAAAGAAAGGGAAGTGGTAGAAGGAAGGGAGGGAGGAAGGGAGGGAGTGTGTAAGGGAGGAAAAGACAGATGGAAAGGAAGGAAGGAAGGAAGAAAGGGAGGAAAGGCGGTAAGGAGGAAGTGGTAGAAGAAAGGGTTAGAAGGGACAGAGAGAAGAAAGAAGGAAGGGTGGGAAGGACAGATAGAAGGAAGAGAGGAAGAAAGAAGGAAGGAAGAAAGAATGGAAGGGAGGGGAGGAGAGGACGAAGTGGGAGAAGAAGGATTAGGTGGAAGGGAGAGAGGAAAGAACAGATAGAAGGAAAGGAGGGAGAGAAAGAAAGAAAGAAAGAGATAGAGGGAGGGAGGAAGTGACAGAAGAAGGGTTAGGAGGGAGGGAGGAAGATTAGGTTACTTCTTCAGAAAATAGGAAAAAAGCTAAAAAATCACTACAAGGCCCTGAAATATCCAGGTAGCAACTAAAAAGAGAAAAAAAGCCTGGTTCCTCTCAGCAGATTGGCGCCTCAGCGGAGGCCCTGCGAGCCATCTCCATCCGTGAGCCGCAAGCGGCCGATGCAAGGATGACCCCGCCCAGCTGAGGCGGCTAAGCCACGGTCTGGCGACTGAAGAGTTCGAGGGTGACCGCGCTGAGGAAGGCGGGGATGCTGTCCTGTTGCAGGAGGTGAAGGTCAATCAGGTCATGGACCGTCTGCGAAAATTCAGTTTCCAGCAGCTGCATCTTTGCCCCAGAAGATCTGGAAGTCTACGCGGGAAAAAAACAAAACAAAGCAAAACAAAAAACAGAGAGAAGAAAAGAGAAAGTAAAGGAAAACCATTATTTACCCACTGAGGCCATTTCCCCCCCAAACCATATTTATGTTGTAGCATGTTTGCTGTTGCTATCCGATTCCAATCAAGGTAATTTTATCTACTGCTGGGCAGGTGTTCAACACACAATTTAATTGGGCCATTATTAAGCTTCTGCATCTCCACAGTCTCTGAACAATAGTACCCCACGCACCAGCCTCAGATGAATAATGAATTACCCGGCGATGGAAGAATGCGGAAAATGTTTTGAAAATTAACTCGAAAGGAGCCGTCGAGCGAAGAGGGGCGGGAGAACAGAGCGCCGCAGAAAGCGATCGATCAAGAACGCCGATTCCCATGAGGGTGAAGCAATATACAAATATCCCCTGGCCCAGAAAAGATGGATTGTCTTAACCCATCAAGGGTCTTCTCCTCTTCCTCCTCCTTCTCCTTGCCATTCTTCTTCCTGGTTTTCTCTCATTTGGGAAGATCTGATAATCCAACTGGAAGGGTCCAACTCGCCATGGCCAACTGTCGGCGGGACAAGAGCAGGGGTGCTATTCAGCAGGTTCTGACAGGTTCTGGAGAACCGGCAGCGGAAATTTTAAGTAGTTTGGAGAACTGGCAAATACCCACCTCTGGCTGGCCCCAGAGTGGGATGGGAATGGGGATCTTGCAGTATCCTTCCACTGCCACGCCCACCAAGCCACGTCCACCAAGCCTCACCCACAGAAACGGTAGTAAAAAAAATTTGAATTCCACCACTGGACGAGAGTTACACTAATATCAAAGAAACAGTGGAATAGAATCATTAAAGGAAGGATGCCAAAGGAGGGACAAAATGAAAGGTGAATGACAACAATTAAAATCATTATTTTAAAGAATTAAATCGAATTGTCCCGCAGCGTCCCGTACCGAGTTAGCCATGGTGAATTGGCCAGGGCAAGTTGACTGTGACTAGTTGTCCTATTCCATAATTGGAGACCTCCCTTCCATTAAGGTTTCTAATCAACTCTGCTCCAACCCCAAGACACGACAGAGGACAATTCTTCTAATCAGGGAAGACATCTCTTCTGACGGAGACACAGAGAGTCTTCCAACATCAAAAGCTACATGGGAGCATCCTGAAGCCCAGTCTCAGCCGAAGGGGACAATGTTGTTATTGGAGTGATTTATAACGCCACTCAATATATAGTTCAAATGATACACTTATATACTGTCTGGCAGGGTTCCAAGTAACCCCCCCCCCCAAAGAAAGAAGACTCCGAGGCCTGAGTTTCCTCAAAGTTCCATTTTATTAGTAATGTCATATTGACACACCTGGGAAAACCCGAATCTGAAAGCTTCCAGGTTTTCCCCACCCAAAAGAAAGTTCAAATCCCTGCCCAGAACCCACATGTCCATCACACGGTCCAATCAGGCACCATCCAACACTGGAGATGCCTCCCAGTCACCTCATTGCAGCTGCAGGGCACTGTGGCCTTGACTCTCTGAGAAAAGAATGTTATTTTGACTATGTATCACCCATACTCTATACAATCTCCCCTCCCATTTTCCCACAGTAGAAAATATGGCAGGCCTGAAGGCCCAATTGTAAAAGATGGCTTCCAGGTCTGACACTGTGATTATATAGTTCTAAAGGTAAAGGTACCATTCTGTCTGACTCTAGGCCGCGGTGCTCATCTCTGTTTCTTGGCCGAGAGAGCCAGCATTGTCCAAAGACAGTTCTGTGGGCATGTGGCTAGGATGGCTATATGCCAAAGGCGCATGGAACGCAGTAACCTTCCCACCAAGGTGGTACCTATTTATCTACTCGCATTTGCATGCTTTCGAACCGCTAAGTGGGCAGGAGCTGGAGCCCGGAATGGAAGCTCACTCCATTGCGTGGAGCTCAGGTTTCGAACCCATCTGTCGACTTTCCAACTGACAAGCTCAAGCGTCTTTAACCATCCACGCCCCTCTTATATAGTTCTACAACTACACAATTATGTAGTACAATTACACAGTTATGTAATTATAGATCTCATATATTATAATATATAGGTTGTAATTATATAGTTTTATACCTATAATTATATAGTTGTGTAATTCAATTACGGCATCGAGTTACACTTCATTTATAACTCAATAACTCAATCACCTTGAGTTATTTGTAAACTACAATAAAGGCAGGTTAGAAATGAAAAACAATAGGTAATAAATTAAAAAAAAATCTGCCTGGATGGTGGAAGGATGACCGAATGAATATTTGCCATAACTGGATTTAGTGGTGAATTAATTGGAATGAAAGAAAATGCATCAAATACAGGTTTAATTAGTGGATATTTAAATTAAAACTTTTGGAAGGTTTGTGGGAGGTGGTACCTTCTTGGCTTGTAGAAATCCTACACATCTTCCAAGCTTGGTACTTCTCAACCCATTCGCTAAAAATTCCGAACTGTCCAGAGTCAATGATTGAGATGGGTGGCTATAGAAATTGAACGAACCAACTCCGAAATGAGAAATTTCCTGACAGTGAGAACAATTAATCAATGGAACGGTTTCCCTCCAGAGGTTGTGGAGGTTTGTAAGAAGAGACTGGACAACCAGTCTGGAATGATATAGGATCTCCTTGAGCAGGGGTTTTGGGCTATAAGGCCTCCAAAATCCTATCCAACTGTGTTATTCTATTGTTATTATTTTAAAAACTATTTTTATTGCACATTTTTCTTCGTGTTGCATCACAGTTTCAACTTTGCAACAGCGATATACTGGTTGTATCAGCAATTTTTTACAATATACATACTATTATACCTCCTAGGTGCAACCATTTAAGTCAGGGGTCTCCAAACTTGGCAACTTTAAGACTTGTGAACTTCAACTCCCAGAATTCCTCAGCCAGCAAAGCAAAGCTGGCTGAGGAATTCTGGGAGTTGAAGTCCACAAGTCTTAAAGTTGCCAAGTTTGGAGACCCCTGATTTAAGTCTTATTCATACAATATCATGTTTATATCTATTGTTTCCACATTTCTAACGTAAGGCTCTATATATTTATTATTCTAAGCATTTTACTTTACACTTTTGTACCATCTTGCCCTAATATTGCTTACAGTAAATATTCTTCTATCTATCATTCTACTTTATACTTATTTCTGGTTCGTTGATCACCTTTCATCATTAATTTTCTAATCTTTGCATCTATTATCTAACCAATTGTAGCAGACATCCCAAATTAAATAATATTCTGTTTCTCCTTTGTTATTCTGTTATTGTGGGTGCTCCATCCCTGGAGGTTTTTAAAGGAGAGAGTGGACAACCATTTGTCTGAATGGAATAGGGCAGTGATGGCTAACCTTTTTGCCATCGCGTGCCAGGAAAGGGGGGGGAGGTTCATGCGTGTGTGTGCCCACACCCATAATTCTATGCGTCCCGCCCCACGCAAGCGCATGCGATCCCCCTCCCCTCCCGCTCCTGACATGCAATGGCTCGGTAGGCTCATTTTTCTTTCTCACTTGGCTCCGTTCCTCTCTATGCATCTGGGGAGGGCGAAAACAGCCTTCCCCACCCTCTCGGAGGCCCTCTGGAGGCCCGAAATGGCCCTTTTCCCAACTTCCGGTTGGACAGGAAGTGACTTTTTTGCTGTCCCCAGCCTCCAGAGACTCCCCCCCCACCCTCCAGAGGCAGGAAACAGCCTGTTTCCCTATTTCTGGTGGGCCCAGAAGGCCCGAAAATCAGCTGGCCGGCACTCACATGTGCACCGGAGCTAAGCTGGCGTGCCAGGCAACATGGCTCTGCGTGCCATCTGTGGCACGCGTGCCATAGGTTCGCCATCACGGGTATAGGGTCTCCTGCTTGAGCAGTGGGTTTGGGCTAGAAGACCTCCAAGGTCCCTTCCAACTCTGTTGAATGAATGAATGAATGAATGAATGAAAATGAATGAATAAAAATCAAACTTAAAGCTTTTAGATGCAATAGATTCTTTCCTGTTGATTTGCCTTCTCCTCCTCCAACGCAAAACCTATTTCTAATCCCGCCAGCACTTCTAGAGAGTGGTTTTTTTTTCTAACACACAGGCAATAAATGCACAATTGGCTGCCTGCCCACCTCGCCTGCGACAAGGTGGACTTCCAGATTTTGCAGGGCCAACTCTTGGCATCCTTCGGAGAAGCCTTTAGCACAACTGTCTTCCTGCTTAAGACAAGATTCAGCCTCCTTGGGGAGAGGAGTGCCTCATCCATCTTCCTTTTACCACTAGAAACTGGTAAATTATTCAGGGCTTTAAATATAAAAGCCGGCTGGGGAATTCTGGGAGTTGAAGTCCACATATCTTAAAGTGGCGGAGGTTGAGACACACGCCGCCCTATACGAAGGATGTAAACGCAAGGATGAATATTTGAACACGGCGGAGATGCGCTTGCAACTCAGCTCCGAGCCTGACCCTGTTTTAAGTAGTCATCTTCAGCCTATTAGGTTATTGCTTCTTGTACTGGCAAATGTTTCATGACTAGGCTAGGTAGCATCATCAGGACAAGGGGGTGTGCTGGTATATTTATAGAGTCATTCTGCCCTGCCAGGTGTGGTGTGTCTTCCTTGCAAGTTCATTTGTTTTTCTTTGTGCTAATCTGGTTGCAACATCTTCCACATCGATTCTATGGGCCAAAGCAAGATGGAATGGGATGAAACCGATGGGGCTAACTGAATTCACAGGGTCAAATCATGTCTTGCTAATATTTTTTCCCACGCATCCGCTCTCTCTCTTTTTTTTTTTGGAAGGGCAACCTTTGAAAAATCTCCTTCCCTCTCATTCTTGCATGGCAAACAATTTGCTCGCCCCGCTGTCCAGCTCCGTTTCCGAGTTTGGTCTCTTCTTTTCTAAATCCCCCAGTTCAACGCAGCTCAGATCCTATTGCAGACCGCGAAGAAACCGATGTTAAAGCAATATTTTTCTTTCTCTTCGTTTTACATCCGCCCCCCTGCCCCCTCAAGCCTTGACCTTTTCGCTGGAAAATCCGTTGGGTTTTTGGTTTTTTTTTTTTTTCCCCTTCTCCTCTCTTGCTTAAGATTCTGAGATTTTTCTAAATGTCAGCAAGCTCACTGTCCATGCACAACAGTCGTCTCTGGAAACACAAGACTGCTTCTGCAGACAAACCCCTGCTGGAATCTTGATGTAGAAAATGAAAGGCTGGGGAAAAGAAGGGAGGAAAGGGTGGGAGGTTTTTGGGGGGTTTTTTTTTTTGGAAAAAGGGAGGTGAACAGTTTTCCCTCTGGTTCTAAGAAGGACACGAGGGGGTCCCTTCCTTAAACAACAGCCCCTTTCTCCTCTAAAATTGGGGGAGTTAGAAGGCAAAGAAGAGGAACAAAAAGATACTAAATACTGAGAGAGAGAGAGAAAGAGAGAGGGGGGGAGAGGGAGGGAGAGAGATCCAGATGTGGTCAAAATAATTCCAGCTGCAGAAAGGACATGTGCGTGCTTAGATCCCGATGGCTCCAAATTCTATTTTTCTTGTAGATGTTTCTTATTTCTTCTGGTTATGAGTTGGTGGATAGATACATCCCCTGTTTTGATCGAGCCTTGTCCAGCACGCAAAGTGTGCACTCTGCTTCCAAACATCAGAACTGACCATTCCTCCCTGCTGGGCGTTTCAATTATTTGGGACACTGTTGGTTGATTTATTGATTTATGACATTGTTTTGACACTGAGCTGCTTCTCAGGACTCAAGACCGCTGACATGAAACTGAGTCAGAAGAAACGAGAAGGAGTCCACAGCTGGTCAACCAGGGTACATGCCAGAGAGTGATCCATAGGATAAATGCATCTCATCTTGGGCTGAAATATGAAGACATGTCAGAAACCTATAGCAATAGCACTTAGACTTATATCCTGTTTCACAGTGCTTTCCAGCCCTCTCTAAGCAGTTTACAGAGTCAGCCTCATGCCCCCAACAATCTGGGTCCTCATTTTACCCACCTCGGAAGGATGGAAGGCTGAGTCAACCTTGAGTCTGGTGAGATTCGAACTGCCAAATTGCAGGGAGCTGGCAGTCAGCAGAAGTAGCCTGAAATACTGCATTTTAACCACTGTGCCCCCATGGTCCTTCCTTCCTTCCTTCCCACTTAGCTGTTAGATTTATATACCGCTTCACAGTGCTTTTACAGCCCTCTCTAAGCAGTTTACAGAGTCAGCAATTGACCCCCAACAATCTGGGTTCTCATTTTACCCACCTCGGAAGGATGGAAGGCTGAGTCAACCTTGAGCCTGGTGAGATTTGAACTGCCAAATTGCAGGGAGCCGGCAGTCAGCAGAAGTAGCCTGCAGTACTGCACTCTAACCACTGCGCCACCATGGCTCATGACTAGCTTAGCTATAGCTAGCTAAGTTGCTTTTTGTGAAATAGGTAGAAAAAAAATGTCCCAGGTATGTAAGAATTCCTGAAACAGTCACAACGTTCCCGATTTCCAGAAGCATCTTCTGATCACCTTCCCAAGCGGTGAAGAACCAAGACAGTAGAAGGACAACGAGAAGAAGACATCACAAAAAGGAGCTGTCGACTCCTGAAATTTCAAACAGCTGGGTTCTGAAGAGTTGTATGATTACTCTAAACCTCTCGCTCTGAAGGGGGGAACGCTGTGATCAAAGCCCCCCCCTTCCCCGAAACTCAACTCTTTAATCAGTTTCCTCCAAATATCAGGTCCCCAGGAAGAAGTCAATCATTTCTAATGAAAGGCAAGTTGTGGTAAGAAAAATTAAAAAATGGGAAAGAAGGCATATTGGATCATGGGGACCTGGGGCTGGTGGCAGTTTTGGGAGATGGCTCAGCACATTGGGTGGTTTTTAAATCTTAGCAACTGCCAGGTTCTGATGTCTCAAGTGACATCATGCGACACATACCTCCTGCCCCAAGACGGTTCAACAATTCAAGGATGTTTTGCTTTCCATCCATCAAAGGAAGACGTGTTTCCTACATTGAGCCTCCCGCACCTTGTACGACTAACTTCTTGTCTACAATATTTCTTTTGTGCAATGAGAGTGGCTGGCTGGTGTTGTTTTTATACATACATATATATAATAATAATTGCTTCTTGCCAAGAACTCTGACCTTGTGTTGCCAGCTTGATATACAAGGTGAGCTTACCATGAAAAGGAGACGGACAATTAGAAATGACTTCCAGCGAAGGAAAAAGCTATTTTTTCCCCCAGAGTTGGGTTGGAAGCTGGAAAGGAAATTGATTTTTTTTTTTAAAAAAAAGGGGGGGGGCAGTGTTTGGGATCGGAAAAGACCAACGTGAAGTTCTAAGCAACCTAGATTATCATTTCAAAAACCAGCATTCTCTTTGGTCCTGAGGGCACTAAGGATGGGGAGAGGAGACCGCTTGAAAACCAGAAGAAGATGAAGCAGGTTAAGATCTTGGTGGAAAGCCACACCTCAATTTCTATATGACAGTGCCACGAAAGCAACTTTTTCAGGTTAAGAATGAGATGGAAGTAGCAATGAAGCTACATGACTCTTCTGACTACCATCGAACTACAATTCCCAGAAATATTAATCGCCAACCAAGTTGATTTAGAGATACTGGAATTGTGGCAGAGCTGGAACAGTGAGGAGATTGGGGAGGAACATGAGCCAGTCTGGGGAAGGCTCAGACGAGGGCTCTGCGTCGGAGGCAGAAAGGGGGCCAGGGCCATCTTGTAGTTATGTGCTGCCTCCGGAGCCTCTGGAATCTGACATCATCGAGGCAGAAGAGCAGTGTGAGCCTGTCCCCAGTGTGCACATGTGCAGAGCTGCCAGAAGGCAAGAACAATTAAGAAAAAAAAGGGCAACTCGGGAGTAAGGCTTGGAGTTGATTGGCCCCTCCTATAACACATAAAAGAGGAGCAAACGGACGTGAGCCTTTGCAGGAAGCAATTAATTCATAGAGTCAATTCAAGCTCTGAGAAGTCCGTTTGACTCTGTGCTCCATTTGGCCTTGCAAAAGTAATGGACAATTAGATTTCTGGCAGCATTTCAAGGGTGGGTGCTTCTCAACATTACCCCAAACGACTGTGTCAACTCGAGCAGACATCAGTCGGAATCTTCACAGACCGTTTGTGAATCCTTACAGGCTATGAATGACCATAATTCACAGCTGTCTCAATAAAAGAGGTTTTTTGGGACTAAAATTGTGATTTATGCTTTCTCAGGAAGCCTAGGTCAGAACAGCAGCTTCATCCGAACGGCCAGAGGTTCCCCACCTCTGTTCTGAAAAAAGAGATCCAGGGTATCCCTCTCTTCATGGCATAAGATGCTTTTAGGTCTCTAGGGCAGGGGTCAGCAACCTGCAGCTCTGGAGCCGCATGTGGCTCTTTCACCCTTCTGCTGCAACTCCCCATCACTCAAAATATGCGTCACAACCGCCAGTGTGCGACACCTGCCGGCACATGATTTATTGAGCTTTTCAACCCCCGGTAGAGGCCAACTATGGATAGATCTAAGAAAATAAAAGTTTCAGAAGAAAACAGAACGTTTAATTCAACTACCTATGGTAGCTTTGTGACCACTCAAGATATAGTCAGGCATGGGAAGGGTTTTGTGGCTCCCGGTGTCTTCTTTTCTGTGGGAAACGGGTCCAAATGGCTCTTTGAGTCTTTAAGATTGCAGACCCCTGGACTAGGTTGATGGTCAGAGGATCAGCATGTGGCACAGATGCTGAAATACCTCCCGTCCGGAAGACCATCTGAGTAGGAAGTCCCCAATAACAGACCTTACGTTTCTCCCGATGGTCCCCCCGCCAACATTAGCTTTCTCCTCACCCTTTTCCTTAGCTTGCATAATCACACATACACAAATGTATATAAGGATGAAAAAAACCGGGTTGAAGTTCTCGGCTGAAAGTATTTTGCTTCATGATTCACAATGCAGGTGGGCTGGTGGAGACCTCGAGTTCCACCGGCTGCCTGCTTTAAATCAGCTCCCTTGTTCTCCGTTGACAGACTCATCTCTTTGAAAGAGACCGTGGGGGTGAAGCTAAAACCAGGGTAATGGGAAGTCAGGAGGGGAACACAAGAGAGACTGGCATCTCAGGAAGGGTGACAACAACGGCTTCAGAATTGCACAATAGATCAGTGGGGAATGATTAATCCATTGAGTTGAGCCCCCCCCCCCCCCCATGTTCTTCTAAGAGGTAACGAGGGTGGCAGAAAAATAATCTCCACAAAGGGAAGAAGCTGAAGTACAAAAAAAAATTGGCGTCCAACGGAAGCAGATGTTTCCACCAATCTAGATCGGGGTTAACCTTACTGACGGCAGCATCTCCCTTCAGAAGGATGAGCCCTGAGTTGCGTGGATCAGGCTTGCCGCTCATAAGGGAGCTTCACACAAGGAAGGGAAGCAATTATGTGGTTTTTTTTGTTTTGTTTTGTTTTGTTTTTTTGTCCTCCTTCTCCAAAGCCTCGCCATTTTCAAAGAAGCCCAGCTCAGGCAAATCTCATCTGCACTTCACACTAGGTTTAGTCATCTTTGCTCTTCTAAAGTTCTGATTTCATCGCAGCTTCGTGCCCTTAGGCGGAACTTCGATATAAATTAGGAAACAAGAATAGCAATATGTGTTTTGACACTTTCAGGGAAAGTCGCCGACGTGGAGCAGAGGATGTGGGTCTACAGAGAAGGAGAGGGAAGAAGTCCCTGCTTGAACAGAATAACAGAGTTGGAAGGGGCCTTAGAGGTCTTCTACTCCAACCCCCTGCACAAGGAGGAGACCCTAGACAAGGGATCTGCAACCTTAAACACTCAAAGATCTATTTGGGCCCGTTTCCCACAGAAACAGAAGAGCCTTGATGGTACAGTGGTTTAATGCACCCTGTTATTAACACAGCTGCCTGCAATTTCTGCTGGTTCGAATCTCTCCAAGGCTCAAGGTTGACTCAGCCTTCCATCCTTTCTAAGGTAGGTGAAATGAGGACCCAGTTTGTGGGGGCAATAAGCTGACTTTGTATAAAATATACAAAAGGATGAAGGCTATTGCTTAACGCATTGTAAGCCGCCCTGAGTCTCCGGAGAAGGGCGGCATATAAATCAAATTAAAAAAAAAAAAAAAAAAAGAAAACACCAGGAGCCACAAAACCCTTCCCGTGCCTGAGTATTTCTTGAGTGGCCACAAATCTAGCATATGTAGTTGAATTAAACGTTCTGTTTTCTTCTGAAACTTTTCTTTTCTTGGATTTATCCATGGTTGGCCTACCGGGGGTTGAAAAGCTCAATAAATTGTGTGCCAGCAGATGTCACACATTGGCTGTTGTGACACATATTTTGAGTGACGGGGAGCTGCAACAGAGGGGTGAAAGAGCCACATGCGGCTCCAGAGCCACAGGTTGCTGACCCCTGCCCTAGACCATTCTGGACAAATGTCTGTCCAATCTCTTCTTAAAAAAAAACAGTGTTGGAACATTCACAACTTCTAGAGGCAAGTTGTTCCACTGGTTAATTGTTCTCTCTGTCAGGAAATCCCTCCTTAGTTCTAGGTTACTTCTCTCCTTGGTTGTTTTCCATCCGTTGCTACTCGTCTTGCCTTTGAGTGCTTTGGGAGAATAGGTTGACCCCCTCTTCTTTGGGGCAGCCCCTCAAATATTGGAACACTGCTATCGTGTCATCCCTAGTCCTTCTTTTCACTAGACTAGAATTCCTGCAACCGTTCTTCATATGCTTTAGCCTCTTTTTTCAAATAAAGGGTCAAGGGAAACCTAAGAGCGTTAAGGAAGTCCACCCCACTTGCCCCTTTGAGAGCTCCAAGTAATTAAGCAAAAGACTGTTGGGGTGTCATGTCCTAAATCTGGTTTCCCAGCAGTCTGTCTTCTGCAATAACATCTTTCTGCACCACCAGTGTTGTGGGCCTTCAGAAAAGCTGGCGGACCTGACCAGGGACAGCCAACTCAAAGCTGTCCAGATAACTACTGAACTTTAATTTCCCATCTCCACATAGCCGAAGGAAAGGGATGCTGAGAGAGATATTTTAACAACTCCTGGAGGACCACAAAGAAATAAGTGCTCTCCAGATTAGCCCTGAGAAGAGCCAGTGGACTTCTGGAGTATTTTCTGGTGATAGTCCCAAGGCACCCTGAGGCACACCAGGAATTCTATGTCCATTGCATCAGCCAGTTCATCATCCTGAGAAGATTGTTTTAAGTGGGGAGGCAAATTTTTCTCCAACCTCCTTTAGTACTTGTCAACAGTAGGACATGTGAACTGTCAAGCATATTGGAGACGAAACATGTCAAAGCTGGACAGAGGGCTGGAGGATATCCACAGGAGGCTCAGGCTAAGGTCAAATCCAGGGTCGAGCTGCATGCTATTAGCAACTGCTACATCCAATCTTTCTTTTTGGCTCAGAAGCTTGCAATATCTACTCAAACACAGTGGACATTGCAACACCACCGCTGTCTTTTCCATCACACATATCTTGCACCACAAAGGGGCAGACCACATCCATCCATCCATCATCTATCCATTCGTCCATCTACCCACCCACCAACCCACCCACCATCTATTTATCTATTTATCCATCCATCCACCCACCCAATCTATCATCTATCTGTGTCTGTCCTTCCATCCATCCATCCATCATCTATTTATGCATCCATCCATCCATCCATCCATCCATCATCTATTTATCCATCCATCTGTCCATCAACCCACCCACCCATCTATCATCTATTTATCCATCCATCCATCTGTCCATCTATCCATCCACCCACCCACCCATCCATCTATTATCTATCTGTGTCTGTCCATCCGTCAGTCAGTCCGTCCATCCATCCATCATCTATCTATCCATCCGTCCATCTAACCACCCACTCACCCACCCATCATCCATCTATCTATCTATCTATCTATCTATCTATCTATCTATCTATCTATCTATCTATCTATCTATCATCTATCTATCCATTATCTATCTATCTATCTATCTATCTATCTATCATGAGCCATGTTGAGCTCAGAAGTAATCAGACAGACAGCACAACAGTTCCTTTAGTTGAACCAACTTAAAAGGTCTCCTTTGAATCAAGATGGGCCATATTTTTCTGATTTTAAGAGCCACTCTCTCCTCCAGGATTGCAGGTTGACTTGGGAAATGATTCAACAGATCAGCAAGCCCTGCCTGGCAGAAAACAGACGAGGAACCGCTGAGAGGATCAATTAATTTGACAGCCTTCAATGATATTTTTCTCTCCAAGTGAGGACTGAAATTCATTACTGTGCTAATACTTAGAAGCCGGGAGTCATATGGAGCTGAACTGAAATTCTCTTTTCGCTCCAGTGACCTGCTGCTTTCTCCAGACTGCGCGGCGAAGAAACCCAAAGTTAATTTCAGCATTTAGAGCCGGGGTGTCCAACCTTGGCAACTTGAAGACCTGTGGACTTCAACTCCCAGAATGCCCCAGCCACAGGTCTTGAAGTTGCCAAAGTTGGACCAGTGGTGAAATCCAATTTTTTTTTTACTACCAGTTCTGTGGGCGTGACTTGATAGGTGTGGTGTGCCTTGGTGGGCGTGCCAGGGGAAGGATACTGCAAAATCCCCATTCCCACCCCATTCCAGGGGAAGGATATTGCAAAATCTCCATTCCCACCCCACTCTGGGGCCAGCCAGAGGTGCTATTTGCCGCTTCTCCGAACTATTCAAAATTTCCACTACCGGTTCTTCAGAACTTGTCAGAACCTGCTGGATTTCACCCCTGAGTTGGACCCTCCAGATTTAGTAGAGCAACAGCTGATGTGAGCAGGCTGATGGGTGAATGACAGCCAGGAATAAATTGCATTCAAGTGACCTTCCAGTTGCTTTTGATCTGATCTCCTCCGTTCCACATCTTTCACGAAAAGGGGTCTCCGTTTTCAATTTGGCTGGGGAGTTGCATCATGAATACTTCCCAAAGATTCAGAAGTGAAACGTCTCCTCAAATCTAGGTGTGAGACAGCGAAACAAGGTTCCCTCTCTGCTGAAAGTTGGGAGCATGACCTGAAGGTTCACTTCTGCTGTCATGAACGTAGAAGATGCCCAGATATCATCTCAACCACTGTATTATTGCCAATCAGGCCATATGCATCCCAGACTGTGAAGCATCCGTCATGTCCCGGGTCTCCCCTGAGCTCCATCCTTGCTACCAAAATACTGGAGAAATCCCGTCATCATCTCTACCAATTCTTCATATTGATTACTCTTCCTTTCCCTACGTGTGATGGGATAAGGGATCCTATCCAACTTTCGGAGGGAAAAAGGCAGGCTTGGAGGCTGCTTCCAGAGTCCAATGTTATATTTTTTTCTTGTTTTGATCCTTCTGGCAACAACATAGAGTTAATTAGCCGCAACCCGAAGGGCACTAAATCACCCGTCAGCCCTCAAGCATCTTTAACATCTGGCCTTTCTCGCTGCATCGGTTCTTCCAGAAATCATCTCCGAGGCTCAAGTAGACAACCTGTTAGCTCTCGAAAAAGGGCTACGAAAAGTGACAAGGTAATACAAGGAACTTCAGCGGGATCTTTGGTCTCCGAGTGCCAGAGAAACAGGGAGAAGAACGGCGAGTTTTCTACAAGGGCCTTGTGTTTATCCTTGTCTTGGGTGGTTGTGCATTTTTGGATGGGGCTTTGCTTGAAACGAGTTCAAGTATGTAGACAGGTAGTCCTTGACTTATGTCCACAATGGGGGCAGAATTTTTAGGGCTAGGCAAAGGTGGTTTTCAAGTGAGTTGTTCTGATTTTAAGGAGCCCTTTTGCCGTAGTTGTTAAGAGAATCAGAAGAACAGAGCTGGAAGGGAATTTGGAGGTCTTCTAGTCCAACCCCTTGGTCAAGCAGAAAACCCTAAACCATTTCAGACCAATGGTTGCTCAAGCTCTTCTTGAAAACCTCCAGTGATGGATTTAATAAAACATCCATCCATCCATCCATCCATGTCTATCATCTCTCTCTCTCTCTCTATCCCCCTCCCTCCCTCCCTCCCATCCATCATCCATCCATCCATCCATCCATCCATCCATCCATCCATCCATCCATCATTCACAACTTCTGGAGGCAAGTCATTCCACTGATTAATTGTTCTCACTGGCAGCAAATTTCTCCTTAGTTCCGTTGCTTCTTGTCCTACTCTCAGGTGCTTTGGAGAATAGCTTGACTCCCTCTTCTTTGTGGCAGCCCCTGAAATATTGGAACACTGCTACCTGTCTTCTTTAGTCCTTCTTTTCATTGAACTAGACATCCCCAATTCCTGCAACTGTCCCTTCATAGCTAAATATCTATGGAGCTTCTCAGTCATCCAGGTCATGGTTGTCCCAAAGGTGCTTTTTCAAAAGATATCTGGACTTTGTTTTTCCTTGAAGACGTTTCGCTTCTCATCCGAGAAGCTCCTTCAGTTCTGACTGAATGTCAGAATGTCCAAGAACGGGACGTTCTTTGTCGGTTTTAGCCTTCAGGCCTCTTCACTGCAGTTCCCCCCTCACTGCAAAAGCCTTCCCTGCAATTTTTAACAGTCGTTAAGTGAATCTTGCTCCCCTCCTGCCTTGACTCTGCTTGTCAGAAGGTCGCAAATGGCAATCACAAAACCCCAGGATGTTGCAAGTGTCACACGTAACTTTAAGAGCCAGCTAAATCCCATCCGAACTATAAACTGGCAATCATCTCCTCTTCAACGCTCCCCTTCTCGACCCCCTCCATCCTGAAGCTCATTAGATGCCAGCTGCCTCTGAAGTGGGTTTTATCGGGGTTTAGCCGAGTGAGCCTCAAGTGCCGACATCCATCTCGGCCCTCTTCTCGTTATCCTTGAGATGGGAGTCGCTTTCGGATAACGCAGCGAGGGGGGAAAAAAAGCAGCGGAAAACAAACACACAAACGAACAAGGCAACACGATGAAAATCAAAAGCCACCGACCCACAAGAATAGCAATTTGCTTGTCAGTCAAAAATTGTTTTGTCCTTGGTGTCCCCGGATCAGACTTTTGAACAGGGAAAACGGATTTGCTTGTCGCGCACCGAGTCACAATAAGAAAACAGGCAATCCTTGATTTAAAACCATGACTGGGAAAAGACGTTCCATTGCCTAGCAAGACGGTTGTTAAGTGAGTCACGTTCCAATTTTTTTTTTTTTTTGCAACTGTTGTCCGGGGAATAACTGTGGCTGTTAAGAGGAACCATCTGGCCGTTAAGCGAATCTGGCTTCCCTCATTGGTTCTGCTTGATGGAATCCGGTCTGGGAAGGCCAATGTTGTGGTCCACCAGCAGCCTGCGGAGCTGGCAACAGAGTCGGACAGTGAGGAGGCTGGGGAGGACCATGGGGCAGTCCTGGAGCCTGGGGAAGGCCCGAATGAGGGCTCTGCCTCGGATGCAGAGATGGGGCCAGGGCCATCTGGGAGCAATGCGCTGACTATGGAGCCTCCAAAGGCGGACAGCAGAGAGGCAGAGGAATAGGAGGAACCTGTTCCTAGTACACGCATCCAGAAGGCAAGAGCAGCTAAAGCAAAAAGGATGACTCGGGAGTAAGGCCAGGAGATGATTGGCCCCTCCCAGAAGGCTTAAAAGAGCAGCAACGGCTCTTGGGATCTTTGGAGGAAAGCAACGTTGTTACATTTGTTTCTTGTAGGCATCTCTTGCTTCTGAACTTTGTGGAGTTTTGCCAAGAAAAGCCTTTGGCATAGTGCCAAAGAAGACAGAGGTTGGTGATAAGGCCAAAGGACTGTTTATGAAGGATTTGTTTTGGAATTAATTTGGATTAAGATGAGAATGAAGTAAATCTCAGCTGTTCTAATAAAATATGTCTGTTAAGGACTAATTGCATCTGGTAATAACTACTTGGGCCTAGGTCACAACAGTCACCAGGCTGTGATCATGGGACCCAGGACACGGCAACCATAATAGATGCATGTCCGGTTGCCAAGTGCTCAAATTTTGTTCATATGACTGAGGGGATGCAATGATGATTGCAATTCGAAGACCAGTTCCAAGTCGCTTCTTTTTTCAGTGCTGCTGTAACTTCAAACGGCCACTAAATGAATGGTCGTAAGTTCAAGGACTTCCTATAGTACGATGACACTGCCTGGTGGGTTAAGTTTCCTTCCTAAATTTTAGTTACCAGGATTTTCAGCTGCTGTGGGTGCGAATTATAGGATCTTCGGGCAAAAGTTGAGAAGAAGAAGAGTCTCTGGAGGATGGGGACAACAAAAAACGTCACTTCCTGTCCAACTGGAAGTCGGGAAACGGGCCGTTTTGGGCTCTGAAGGGGTGGGGAAGGCTGTTTTAGCCCTCCCCAGATGCATAGAGAGGATCTGGAGCCAGGTGAGAAAGAAAAATGGGCCTACCGGGCCATCGCTTGCCAGGAGTGGAGGAGGTAGAGGGGGGGTTGCGCACAAATGCGCGGGGTGCATGGAATTATGGGTGTGGGCACGCGTGCAAACCTACCCCGTCCCCCCTTCCTGGCATGTGATGGCAAAAAGGTTAGCCATCACTGCTCTAGACTGTCAAAATGCCACCTGCCCAGGAAAAATGCCCCAGAGCATCCTTGCTTTTCCACCCACCAAAACTCTTTAACACAAACAGGTTGTCACTCGCCAGTTCCCTTGATTTTCTGCCTGTTTAAAATCTACATGGTTTCCTTCCCTCCCCGCTTTGGAAGAAGCAATGTCTTTGTAGTGCGCGACACACCAGGTTTTGAGCAACAACACTGACAGCCCGATGTGGCAGGGTGCACATTTACTCGGCTCGTGAGTTTTCTCTTAAGCCCCCTGCGTGAAGCTGCCTCTGCTCCCTTCAATTGACTCGGTTGCCACGTTTGCTTCTAATATCTTATCAGGCTCGCTTCTCTTTCGGAGAAAGTTCCTGGCCTTTAAAATAATAATAATCATCATAATCTCTCTATCTGCAGCAAATGTGTTTGATTCTTGCGGATTGCCCGTGAAGCAGGGGTGAAATCCAGCAGGTTCTGGAGAACGGGTGGCGGAAATTTTGAATAGTTCGGAGAACCGGCAAATATCACATCTGGCTGGCCCCAGAGGGGGGTGGAAATGGAGATTTTACAGTATCCTTCCCCTGAAGTGGGGAGGGAATGGAGATTTTGCAATATCCTTCCCCCAGGAGTGGGGTGGGAATGGAGATTTTGCAGTATCCTTTTTTTTAAAAAAAAAATTTGATTTATATGCCACCCTTCTCCGGAGACTCAGGGCGGCTTCCCCCAGGAGTGGGGAGGGAATGGGGATTTTGCAATATCCTGGAATCCCCTCTGGAATGGCTTTCCAGAGGGGAAAAAAATTGCAGACTACAGGAACCATTTGCACTACTCGGGTGACCCTGAGGACATAGATAAACCTCCAAGTGCTTCAACGATCCTCTAAAAGGATGCAAATGATCAGCTGTCTGCAAGGAGTATAAATCCTTCCATTCCCCACCATCCAGCCAGAACTGAAGAAGCTTCTTAAGAGGAGAAGCGAAATGTCTTCAAACAAAAACAAAGTCCAGTTGCCTCTTGAAAAAGCCCCTTTGGGACAACCGTGACCTGGAGGACTGAGAATCTCCATAGACATTCACAAATGAAATCCAGCTCATTTAATTCTTTAATTTTTTTTAACCTTTGCCTAAGGAAGGTGCCTACCAATCTGCAGTTAACGCTTGACATGATTGAGATAAAGAGTGTCCAGCTGACAAATTTCTTAGTGCAGATGATGGACTCTCTCTCTCTCACTGTGCATCTGCTGTACATTGTTGGTTATGAAATGAAAGCGAATGTTGAGCATATTTTATGTCTTTTGAGGACTAAGAGCAAGAGAGCAAGGTGGTTTTTTTCAATCAAATTGAGAGAGTCTTGCTGTGTCTTATAACTAAAAGAGAGAAAAGCCAAAATTCAGATGATCAGAAAGTTAATACGCATTTCTTCCAAAGTCCAGCTCAGTCTCTCGTATCTTAAACTAGATACCTCCCTCCCTCCCTCTTTCTTTCTCTCTCTCCCTTTCTTTCTTTCTCTCTTTCTCCCTCCCTCTTTTCCTTCTTTCCTTCTCTCTCTCTTTCTTTTCTTTCTTTCTTTCTTTCTTTCTTTCTTTCTTTCTTTCTTTCTTTCTTTCTTTCTTTCTTTCTTTCTTTCTTTCTTTCTTTCTTTCTTTCTTCTGTCTTTTCTTCCTTTCCCTCCCTCTCAAATAGCAGGAGTGGGAGTAGAACCGGCCACACTTCTAGCCACAGTGCTGCATGTCTTTGCATTTCAACGTTTGATTACTTGAGCTTAATGCTTCATTAATGCTAGCTCTTGCCCGGAATTGAATATATGCACTCCCATCCAGCAGCCTTGGCACCAAAGCTCAGATCCGAGGTGACCTTTCATTGGAAAGAACGGGAGAGGCCAGGAGCATCTCCCATCACGGTGAGAGTCTTCCCAGTGGAAACTTCCCAGGAATTAAGGCAAAGGCTATTTCCCTCCCTTCTTTTCGCTGGCAACCCCCAGCACAAAAGTGGGTTTTATTCAGAGCCAAACCCAACAGAGCTGCATTGTCCGGCACCCGAGCGAGTGAGGAAAACACCTCCTCGCTCAGCCTCTTCTGAAGGCCTCCCTTCCATCAGTTACAAGGATCCCTTCCCGGTAATACGGAGAGAGTGGCCTCCATGTGAATAAGCAATCTGGATGTTATTCACAGCCAGCGGATTCGAGATTCGCCTCTGGGGAAGAGACGGAACGAGAGGGAGGAATTGCCGAGGGAACCTGTCTACACCATTATATTTTAATTCACAGATTCACAGATGTAGCTTCCGCATGGCATGGCTGATGCTTTCTAGGATTTCCAATCTGTCAATTGCCTTTTTTTTTGTTTTGTTTTGCAATATAAGTTGCTTCCTACCTTTCCTCCTCCCCACCCCCTCACTTCATTTTTTTGCTATTTCCTTGGCTTGCTGTAGAGAGATGCCATTAGCACCAGGAAAAGAGAAGAGGGAGGATGGAGGGAAATGGGCAATTTTGGCTATTTCGTATTCCTCCTCCTCCTCCTCCTCTCCTATTCCAGCAGGGAGAGTCATGTTCTCCATGCAAGCCACCTGCCAAACACAGCAGGACTTAGAATATGTAGCCAATGCAGGCTTAAGAGCGGCTCGAGGAGAATCGATCGCGTACTGGGATCAAACAAAATGCAAAGTTTTCTCCCAGCTTGCAATTAAAGCTACTAATGTCCGTCTCCTATGAAACAAGGAAGGGAACGGGAGATGTGGGCCCTCTGAAAAGAAAAAAAGGACAATGCATCCAATGGGAGGCAGGGGATTGCCGAGAGCAAAGTGGCGGTTGCCACTTTCATGCATTTTTGAAGAACGTTGAAGACCGCTAATTACATTTCTGATCGGGGCAGAAAGAGTCAACTTTGCCCTCCCTCTACCCTCTGGGGCCAAAAGAAACCATTCATGTTTTCCAAACAGTGATGATGGAGATGATGGAGGAGGAGGAGGAGAATTATGGGGTTCCTGGTGCTCTCCAACCTTGGTAGGTTTTTTTGTAGACGTTTCATAACCCAACTAGGTAACATCACCAGTGTTAGAGGTGGTTGAGTTTGCAGAGAGGAGGAAGAGGAGGAAAAGGATTGTGGGGTCCTTGATGCTCTCTGAGCTTGGTTGTTTTCTTGCAAACATTTCATGACCCAAACTAGGTAACATCATCAGTGTTAGAAAAGAGTGGAGTTTGCAGAGAGGAGGAGGAGGAGGAGGAGGAGGAGGAGGAGGAGGAGGAGGAGGAGGAGGAGGAGGAGGAGAAGAAGAAGAAGAAGAAGAAGAAGAAGAAGAAGAAGAAGAAGAAGAAGAAGAAGAAGAAGAAGAAGAAGAAGAAGAAGAAGAAGAAGAAGAAAACTCTCTTGCTCCAGCTGTACCAAGGTCTTGGGCATGAGCAGAGGAAACTAACTGGTTTGTCCCTCAAATGCGTACACAACACCCCCACCCCCAGCCCGGGTTCCCTTAGCTTTTGGCACGTGATGGCAAAAAGGTTACCAGAGGCTTTCTTGGAGCCTGGGGAGGGCGAAAACAGCTTTCCCCAACCCCCTCGGAGGCCGGAAACTGTCCATTTCCAGACTTCCGGTGGGCCCAGAAGGCCTGAAAATCAGCTGGCCGACACGCACATGCGCGATGGAGCTGAGCTAGGGCAATGCTTGTGTGCCCCCAGATACGGCTCCGTGTGCCACCCGTTGCACACGTTCCATAGGTTCACCATCACGGACCTCTACTATTTCAGATAAGTGGCTGTGTAGTTCCTTCTTAAAAACCTCCAGTGATGGAGCACCCACCATTTCTGAAGGCAACTTCTGTTCCACTGATTAATTGTCCTCCCTGTTAGGAAGTTTCTCCTTAATTCCAGGTTGCTTCACTCCCTGATTAGTTTCCATCCGTTGTTTCCTGTCCTGCCTTCTGGTGCTTTGGAGAATAAGTTGGCCCCCTCTTCTTTGTGGCAGCAGCCCCTCAAATACTGGAAGACTTCTATCATGTCGTCCCTAATTCTTCTAATAAGAAGGGAACCAAAGTCATTTTAAAATCAGGTCTGCCCGAATCTTGGATCGATGCTCCAGATCCGAGCAATGGAAGCTTCTTCCTTTCACAAGTATCTCCCTGGTTGCTTTCCCAACTGGTTCGTTTCCCATCCATCAGCATGCTTATCCTGAACCAGCATGCTTGTCCAGCGCCAATTCATCCAAACCATTTCAAAAGCATTTGTTGGGTTTTAGAGACGTTTGGGCAAATTGTCAGCCAAAATCCATGTTACAAAGATGAATTTAGAAGGAATAAAAAGGAAATTTCCACCCACATTGTGCTACACACACACACACACACACACACACACACACACACACATATATATTGGAATTTGCAGCAATAGGATGGGGAGATGGCCAGCAGAGTAATTTGATGAAATTGGACAGATTTATGAAAGCAGACTGCAATGGTTAGTCAGAAACAGCTGCATCCGGTGACTGCATCTATCAATTTTCCTTTATTTCACAAATAGGCTTAAATGGTTTTAAAACAGAAATGGTTAGTACGTGTGAACAGTGGAAGGAAGAGGGAAGTTGCGGTTTGTAATTCCCAGGAGAGGGACTAGGCAAAGCAGCTCTGAAGTCCACTTTTTGGCTACTTCTGTTGAACTGAACTCCAGGGCTTCAGGAAGGAAGGAAGATGGCAGGACAATATCCGAGTAGCAAGGAGATAGATGGAACAATCTACCCATGTCGGTGTTCTTCACATGCCATTTTTTAAAAACTATTGAAAGAAGAGAATATTTGTAGCTCAGGGTTGAGCTGTGGGGTCCTTGGTGCTCTCTGAGCTTGGTTCCTTGGAGATGTTTCATGAGCCAGTTAGGTAACATCATCAGTGCAAGAAAGGAGTGGGTTTGTGGATGGAGAAAGAGAAGAGGAAGGGTGAGGAAGAAGAGGAAGAGGAAAAGGAGGAGAGAAAAAGGAGAGGAGGAGAAGGGCAGGAAGAGAAGGAGCAGAGGAGGAAGAAAAGGAGAGGAGGAGGAACTGAGGGATCCTTGGTGCTCTCTGAGCTCGGTGGTTTTCTTGGAGACGTTTCATGACCCAAGTGGGTAACACTGTGCTAGAAGGGAGTGGGTCTGTGGATGGAGAGGAGGAACTTGGTGGTCTCTGAGATTGGTTGTTTTCAGCTAGATTCTATGACTAGGGGCATCATAATAAGAGCCTTGGTAGTACAGAGGTCTAAGGCACCCTGTTATTAAGCTGGTTATTAAGACCAGCTGCTTGCAATTACTGCAGGTTCGAATCTCGCCAAGGCTCAAGGTTGACTCAGCCTTCCATCCTTTCTAAGGCGGGTAAATTGAGGACCCAGTTTGTGGGGGCAATAAGCTGACTTTGTATAAATATACAAAAGGATGAAGGCTATTGCTTAGCGCATTGTAAGCCGCCCTGAGTCTCCGGAGGAGGGCGGCATATAAATCAAAATCAAAATAAAATAAATAAATAAATAATAAGTGTGCCCGATGGATGAGAAATGAGCCAGTTGGGAAAGAAGTGAGCAGGCAACCTGCGTGCTGGGAAAGGAGGTGAACTTTGCCAATTTACAAAATCGTGTGGAAGGGGAGGTTCTTGACGCTTGTCAGATTGTGGTTCCCTTGAGAGCAACCGTGTCCTCTGATTGCCCCCGACCCACAAGTTGTTATCCAAGATGAGCCAATTCTCAGCATGTTCCAATGATAGAAGTATGAGCTGCCACGCTCAGCTTGGAAGAGGCCATTAGTACGTGTAGCAAGTTGGAGAGAAGCAAGAATCTCTTCCCCCCCGCCCTTACTAATTAAGAGTCAGCCTGCTGTGACCTTGAAGGCAATGTTTTCTTTCCACCAAGGGCTCAGTTTTATGCATCCCAAGATTAGCAGGCCTGTCATCAGACTGTTTGAAGGCTACCTTGAAGAAGACAGTGAGGACTAGGACTAGGGGCAACATAAGAAGACCCTACATCCTGCAGTGGTACCTTGAACCCCATCAAACATCCACATCTACCTGTCTCAGACTCCTTGGGAAGGACTTGTTAGGTGGACAACATTGCCAAATCCAGTGTAAGCATCTGGCTGGCTGGCTGAGCTTGTGTTTTGCCTCTGCAGTCACTACTCCCGCTCACTCTCATCCCTTGGACAGTCTCCACTGCAACACAAAGAGAGTCGCCTCTTGCAATTGATGCCGAGTCAGGTTTCAATAACTAAGCCTAGTAGAGAAAGTTAGAAACAAACTGGAAGACGAGCTATGCAGAAGAAAGGGGGGGGATCAACCCACTGAAATCCAGAAGAGGAGGTTCCTACCCAACTTAATTAGAGTGGACTTCTCTGCGCCCGTCCCCCGTTGAGGGCCATCTTCCAGCTCCCATTTTTAGAAAACTGTGGCACACACGATTTGGCTACCACTGAAAGAAGATGGAGAAGATAAAGTGGAGAAGGGGAAGAAAGTGGAGAAGATGAAGATGGAGAAGATGGAGAAGATAAAGTGGAGAAGGTGGAAATGGAGAAGGTGGAGAAGATAGAGGAAGTGGAGAAGATGGAGATGGAGAAGATGGAGAAGATAAAGTGGAGAAGATAGAGAAGACGGAGAAGGTGGAGAAGATGGAAATGGAGAAGGTGGAGAAGATAGAGAAAGTGGAGAAGATGGAGATGGAGAAGGTGGAGAAGATAGAGAAAGTGGAGAAGATGGAGATGGAGAAGATAGAGAAGACGGAGAAGGTGGAGAAGATGGAAATGGAGAAGGTGGAGAAGATAGAGAAAGTGGAGAAGATGGAGATGGAGAAGGTGGAGAAGATGAAGATGGAGAAGATGGAGAAGATAAAGTGGAGAAGATAGAGAAGACGGAGAAGGTGGAGAAGATGGAAATGGAGAAGGTAGAGAAGATAAAGTGGAGAAGATGGAGATGGAGAAGGTGGAGAAGATAGAGAAAGTGGAGAAGATGGAAAGGAGAAGGTGGAGAAGATAGAGCAAGTGGAGAAGATGGAGATGGAGAAGGTGGAGAAGATATATTTCATTTAAAGCCTCCCATTTCCCCCCTTCCCTCCAAATTTGACCACCATGTGGTCCACCTTCAATGGTATCTCAAATCTTCCAGCTCCAGTTTTGCACCTTTTTGCACACCAACAAAATAAAACTATTTTTAAAATTTCATCGTTTTAATCTTTTTTCTTGTTTGCTACCCTGGAAGTCTGATAAGGAAAGAGTTGCTTTCCCCTCCCCCTCCCTTCTTTTTAATTAGCACTTGGTAATATTACCAAGCTGTGAGTTTATGGCTTTGTAGATCTTATATTTTTGACACTAATTACTCACAAAGGCTTTTAAAGAAACATTTCAACCTAGCAACTGTAATTAAGTCAGAAGGCAGCAAATTCTGCGTTTTCAGAAAAATCTCCTTTTCTCCGTTCCCGTTGCACTCAACCCACAATATCATGTTCAGGAACAGACAAGAGGCTCCTCACAGGATATGTATCATGCTCAATGCACTCACAGTCCCCCTACACACACACACACACACACACACACACACCCCTCCCATCCCATCGCTCTCGTCAATGCTCACAATCCACAGGGATTCACTGTTTGCATATCAGCAGTCTGAGCGGCTCAGTTAATTTTAGATAGCACCTTCAACTCCGAGAGAGAATATTTCCCCCGTATTCATGTGCTCCAGCCTCAAAAGATCCGCCTGGAACAGCCCTTAGGACAAGCGTGGTTTATGTTACTTCCTCTTTCTTTTGTCTGTCTGCTCAAATCCCACCCACCCACTTACCCACTCATCTGTTATCTCTCCCGCTTTTCAATCTGGTCTCTTGGTGGGACCATTGCCTAAAAAATGAAGCATGAGAAGCAGGGGTGAAATGCTCCCGGTTTAAACCGGATCGAGTGATCCGGTAGCGATTGTGGCAGGTGGTTTGGAGAAGGCTCCGCCCATCCGCCCGGTTGTCGTTACTTCCCGCTTTTAAAAGGTTTTTAAAAAAGGCTCTGACGATCGCGCACCACAGCTGTGATTGTCAGAGCCTTTTTTTTAACCTTTTAAAAGCATTTTTTAAACAACCTATTCGGCCGAATAGATTGTAAAAAAAATGCTTTGAAAAGTAAAAAAAAAAAAAAAAGTTGGCCATGCCCACCCAGTCACATTACCCCCCCCACCAAGCCACGCCCACAGAACCGGTAGTAACTAATTTTACATTTCACCACTGACGAGAAGGATTCCTCCAAAGACGACCAGAAATGGTGTGATATATCCGAGCAGAAGTGCACGGGTTTGTAAATTGGGTTACTAATTTGCTTACACCTAATGGGCGAGAGTGACCTAGTGGTTAAGACACTGGGCTTGTCAACCAGAAGGCTGGAAAGTTCAAGACCCAAGCACCACATGATGGGGTGAGCTCCCGTTCCTGCACCAGCTCCTGCCAACCTAGCAATTCAGAAGCATGCAAATGCAAGTAGATAAATAGGCACCACTTTGGTGGGAAGGTAATAAGTGTTCTTTGCGCCTCGATGTACAGTCATACTGGCCACATGACCACGGACGTGTTTTCAGATGATGCTGGCTTCCTCAGCTACGAACCAGAGATGAGCACCATCTCCTGTAGTTGGACATGATTGGAGAAGGGAAAACTTTTATCTTTTTTTTTTTAATGGACAGAATCTTGCCAGGCTAAAGCTATAGCCTTCTAAGCCAATAGATATAACCTGGGAGATTCTAGGCTGGGTCTATTCTGAGCATACCGTGCGCCTTGGTGTATAATCATGCTGGCCATATGACCACAGAAGCATCTTCAGACAAGGCTGGCTTCCTTGGCTAGGAAGTGGGGATGAGTACCGCCCCCTACAGTTGGACATAACTGGATGGGAGAAATATTTCCCCCTTTTTTAATAGACAGAATCTTGCCAGGCTAAAGTTATAGCCTTCTAAGCTAACAGATACACCTTAGGCTGGGTCTAACCAGAGCTTTTTCTTCCCAGTTCACGACTGTGCCAGGGGTGGGTTCTAAAATTTTTTACTACCGGTTCTGTGGGCATGGCTTATTTTGTGGGCGTGGTTTGATGGTCACGTGACAATGCTTTAGGATTTATTTATTTATTTATTTATTTTATTTATTATTTAAATTTCTATACCGCCCTTCTCCTTTCGGACTCAGGGCGGTGAACAGCCAAGATAAAAACATCTATACAAACATCAGTTAAAAAATAAGTTAAAATAATTTATAAAATTTGGCCCATAATTTAAAACTTGTCAATTAAAATCAATATTAAAATATTAAAACTAACCCTAAAATCAAGACAGACCGGCTAACTGAAAAAAATGAGTTTTTAGGGCCTGACGAAAAATCCGAAGGTTGGAGATCACTCGTATCTCTGGGGGTAGATTGTTCCATAGGGTAGGTGCCACCACAGAGAAGGCTCTCCTCCTGGGGGTCGTCAGCCGGCATTATCTGGCCGACGGCACCCTGAGGAGGCCCTCTCTGTGGGAGCGAACCGGCCGGTGGGAGGCTATTGGTGGCAGAAGGCGGTCCCGTAAGTACCCTGGCCCTAAGCCATGGAGCGCTTTAAAGGTGATCACCAACACCTTGAAGCGCACCCAGAAGTCCACCGGAAGCCAATGCAGCTCGCGCAGGAGAGGAGTCACATGGGAGCGCCCCGTCGCTCCCATAATCCCCCGCGCAGCCGCATTCTGCACCAGTTGGAGCCTCCGGGTGTACCCCAAGGGGAGCCCCATGTAGAGAGCGTTACAATAGTCCAGACGAGAAGTGACGAGTGCTTGAGTGACCGTGCGTAGGGAGTCACTCTCATTTAGCAGAGGTACTGGTCTACCAGGCTTTTAACTGCTTGCAGAGCTGTACCGGTCTACCCATTTGTTTTTGGAGGCACCGGTCTACCACCACACTGCCTTTTAACCCTGATCAGCTGCAGGGCGGCCCTTTGAAGCCCCGTGGCAAGAGTTTAAACAATTTTTTTCCTTCTAGCCATCAGCTGGGACTCGGGAGGCAGCGAATAGATTGGGGGCGGGGCCAAACAAAAGGTAAGAATAACGCGGGCGGGGCAGGAGGGCCCAACTCCCGAACAAAGAGAACCAGTTCGGTGACATCATATCGTCACCGCTACTGGCTCGGCGGAACCCACCATTGGACTGTGCAGTCTCTTGTGTTGGCCCCCTCTCCGGAACGGGCTGCCTCCTTCCTGGGAAACTGCAGTGCTGTCAAGATCCCGTCCCCGGTGTTCCTTCTCCAGTGACACATTCCATCACAGATACGCCTGGAATGTTTCCATCTGGATAGGGACCCATCCCATTTTCATAACATTTCTACAGATGCCGTCTTTACTGCCCAACCGAGCCTGTCAGTTTGGCGCTTGCTGATTCAGTCAAATCTTTGCACTTTTGGTTTAAAAGGTACCTCCTTTTCCAATTTGGGTGGTGCGGGGAGGAAATATAAATTTAAATACACGCACGCACAAAAGGAGGAAAAAGGCCTGTTATCTTCTGGCGAGCATAAGGAACTATGAAGTTTGATTCTCCGAAATGAGGGAGATTAAATAACGACAATGAATATGATATGCGGTATCTGTGACAACTGCCAAGTCAATTCCAGTGCTACAATATTCATGCAAATAGGAGCAATTTCGCTATGATTAAAAAGGCAATTAGTGGGAGGAAAAAGAAAAAGCCAGCATTTGCAACACAGCCTTGCCTATCTTGCTCATTTGTGGACCCCATCCCAACAAGATGTGCACAACAGCCACAGGCTGGCAACTACCCAAAGCACATGTGTGCTCCAAGATAAATCCAGTGGGGCCGGCCGGCAAGTTAAGAGGACTACATAAGACTGTTCTGCTACCCAATTTATTTAACAATGCATGCTGATGAAACAACTTTTGGGTACAAATGGGGGGAAGAGGGGAGAATTGTTTATTATAGGCTCCAAAAACCCAGGAAAGACACGTTGAGATTCTTCTTGGCAGCGTCCTTCATTGCTCCTCGCCTAAAGACAGAGATCTTGCCGAACTAAAGCAGACTACTTGCACCATAAAACATACACTCTGGGAACCATTGAGAAGGAGCCGTCTTCACCCTCTTTCTCTTACACAAACTATCTGAAGGGAGTCCTCTCCCTCCTGGGAATCCAGACCACATTCCACCACAATATGCAATAATAGGGACAGCAAATTTCTCTCTCTCCACCCCCCCCCATATTATGCATAAAATGATAGAACTGTGGACCCTACTACTAGAACCGCAGCTTAAAATATTGTGGTTAAATGCTGTGTCACAAAATCACCTTTTTTCTTTTCCTTCCTTCCTTCCTTCCTCTCCTTCCCTGCCTTCCCCTTCTTTCTCTGTCTTCTCCATCTTCCTTCCTTCCTTCCTTCCTTCCTTCCTTCCTTCCTTCCTCCCTCCCTCCGGGAAGGGCATACAAAGAAAACCATCCAATTTTGGAGTCTAAAGATAGAATGATAAACCGTTCAGCTGGATCAACTCTCTCTCTCTCTATTTTTTTTGTGGGTGCGTGTATGGCATCATGGGATTAATCGCTCCAGGCCACAAAGATTGAGGAGAAACTTCTCCAAAATCTCGTTTAGTATTTGAAATGACCAGAGACAGGCATGCTTTTATTCAAGGCTGTAAAAGAGTCAGTGAAAATATACATCCGGATGGGCTTCCCATATTTTAGGTCTGCGAAGAGACTTCTATTTACCGGGCTATTGACTTCAATGGACAAAAACAATAGAGAAAGATCAGAGCGAGACAGGGAGGAACTCAAATGGAATTTGAGTCTTCAGGCCTCCCTGAATCTTAAAAAAAAAAACCCCAACCACCACCTAAAGGCCCTCACCAAAATGGTTTGATGACGATCCATCTTTTTTTTCTAACTTTACATAGTTTTTGATGTATGACCACAATCGCAGCCAGAATTTCCATGGCGAAATAAGGTGATTCTTAAGTAAGTCACACCTGATTTTACAACCCTTCCCTCCCCGACTATGGGTGAGAGAAGGAGACAGGTTAAAACCCAACATTTCTTCTCAAAATCTAAGTAGAAATGTTGGCTGGTTTCCTAGGCAGGAACCAAAAGTAGGACACCGATAAGATGCTTAGTCCAGTTTTTTCCCCAATACGATAACAAGATTAACCATGATTTCCCCGGATTCTGAGAAAACTAGCTCTGATTTAAACAAAGTCCTACACAGCCTTTCCACAAAAGCTTTTATTAGCTCAATTCCCAAAGCAGAAGTGCCACCATCTCCTCATAGCTTTAGAATTACGTTTACTGATGCGGTAAATGCTCCCCATTGGAGGATGAATAGGGAAGAAATCCTCCTTCCAAGCTTAACTGGGTTTGTTCCAATTGGCAAGTGAATTTGGATCCTATCACATCCACCACGAGGTTATCGGTATCTAATGAAGCAAATTTCTCCCCAACGTTCCCTACTCAACGTTGAGGTTGCATAACTCACCCACTTACTTGCTAACTCTTGCAAATATTTGCCTGTCTTTCTCCTTGCCCTGATTGAGCTACCTAATCACGATTGTAACTTGGCGCATAGATTTGATGGTACTTCCCATATTCTTAATATGTTTGCAATTACTTTATTGTAAATTGCTTTGAAGGTTTATTTTTAATAGAGTGGCCCATCACGTTGTAATTAAATGACTTTAATTAAGTACTTAAGGTAGGTGTCCTTGACCAAGATCTACAAGCTTGGGTCCTGTTCTCTGGAATCAAGGGTATTCTAGAGACCTTGAGAACTTTTAGTCTGCTGACCAAAGGTTCCTCCACTTCTACCCCTTATGGTTCCTGTTAGGTTCACCTCCCCACAAACATCTAACATGTTCTGGGATCTTCAGGAGCTGCTTGCTAGGTCCATCAGCTATTGCTGCTCTTTCCAGTCTGGTGTCCATGCTGTCTATTTGAGCTACCCAAGACCATTTTCCTTAAATTCATGCTGTAAAGCCAGATGGTTTCCTGCCTCCATCTTTTGCCCACAAGCTTCATAGAGTAAGAGAAGGACCATTCTGCACACCTTCAATTCAGAGGTGCTATTCAGCAGGTTCTGACAGGTTCTGGAGAACCGGTAGTGGAAATTTTGAGTAATTTGAAGAACTGGCAAATACCACCTCTGGCTGGCCACAGAGTGGGGAGGGAATGGGGATTTTGCAGTATCCTTCCCCTGCCACGCCCACCAAGCCACGCCCACAGAACCGGTAGTAAAAAAAAATTGAATTACACCACTGCTTCAATTACATGCATTTGACTTTCATCTTTGGAAAGCACCAAAAATTCAGAGACCGCTTTTCCATGTGCTTTTGATTTCCTTGCCTCATGAAATGGCACAATGTTTCTGTCTCAAATTTTAAACTGCAGGATAAATCGGGGCTGTCCCAGAATGTAAGCGTACTTAATTAAGTGGAAGGGTTACCCCTTGTCAGAAGCTTCCTGGGTGAAGAGCACTCAGTAACCCTTGGCTCCCATTAGTTGTGATTCCCTACTGAAAGATTAAAAACGCGGTGGCTCAGTGGCTAAGATGCTGAGCTTGTCGATCGAAAGGTCGGCAGTTTGGCGGGTCGAATCCCGAGTGCCGCGTAACGGGATGAGCTCCCGTGACTTGTCCCAGCTTCTGCCAACCTAGCAGTTCGAAAGCAGGTAAAAAATGCAAGTAGAAAAATAGGGACCACCTTTGGTGGGAAGGGAACAGCGTTCCATGCGCCTTTGGCATTGAGTCATGCCGGCCACATGATCACGGAGACGTCTTTGGACAGCGCTGGCTCTTCGGCTTTGAAACGGAGATGAGCACCGCCCCCTAGAGTTGGGAACGACTAGCACGCCTGTGTGAGGGGAACCTTTACCTTTACTTACTGAAAGATTGACTCAACAGGATTTTCACGAAAATATAGCTACTCCCGATAAGTTTCTGGATCTGAACTATTTCAGGGCGCTGAAGAAAGTGCCCAACAATTGTACCTATTTGGCAAAAGGCATTCACACAGAGAACCGCGCAAATATGTAAAGCAATTTGAGGCACAGAGCATCACGTTTATGCAAGGGACAGCAACTGGTTATGTTCACATCACATCTTTAACCTAGTTATCAAATTAAGCGAGCTCCATCGTGGACTGCCTCCAAGGTGGATCTGTATGTTGACGTTGATGGCAAAGAATCTTGCGTCACCCGGCATAAATTTCTGCTCTACATACGGATTTCTGTAGCATTTATAGTATTCCTGACAACTTGAAGACGTGCGTTGTTGACACAAACTCTTTTTGGAAGATGAAAAGGTACCCTCAAGCTACTCCATCCTCCCTTGGGGACTCAATAACCTTAGGAGGGATAAACTACACGCTCCCATCATGAAGCAACGCTCTTCGAAGATCCGGTAAGTTTTGGGCTGAACCTCTAAAAAGAAAATAAAACCTAGTCTAGAGAAAAGAAGGACTAGGGGTGATATGATAGCAGTGTTCCAATATTTGAAGGGGTGCCACAAAGAAGAGGGAGTCAAGCACCTGAAGGTAGAACAAGAAGCAATAGATGGAAACTAACCAAGGAGAGAAGCAACCTAGAACTAAGGAGAAATTTCCTGACAGCGAAGATAATAAACCAGTAGAACGGTTTGCCTTCAGAAATTGTGGGTGATCCATCACTGGAGATTTTTGAGAAGGGATTGGGCAGCCAGTCATCCAGAATTGTGTGGGGTCTCTTGCTGGAGCAGGAAGTTGGATTAGACCACCTCTAAAGTCTCTTCCCTTCTATTCTGATATGCCTCCCTCCAAATAGGAACTTGGATACACCTTATAATTCCACCCGCTAGCTTCAGCCAAGTCTTCAGATAAAAATAACTTCTTGTTACCGCTATCAGAAGATGGAATGGATGGTCGAAATCTTAGAAAGTTTTAGCTGCCTCTTTTGAGTTGTGACGGAGATCCTTGTTTGAAAACCACACTTTCTCAGAGCAGGTTTAAATCCAGAGGCATTGCAATGTTTTGTGGGCTCCTGGCAATTTGTACCACCTGAAGATTACAGCGAGAACTGGCAAATTCTTCACTTCCCTAGGCAGAGGAATTCTTCAGAAGGGAAAATGGTCATCTTTTTTTTTTAAAGACAAGACAAACCTCGTTGCTTTACAACTGACTATCTTGACGTCTCCATCTGAGGAAGATAGCCTCCAAATTGACTTATTGACAAGTCTCCAAATCAATACAAAGCAACTTAAGGATTTAGCCACCTTGTTAGCAAACAATAAATTGAATCAGGAAACTGAACTGGAAGTCATTTTTACCTTCTATCTGTTCCAATGTGGGTTGTTTTATCCCCCTTTTCACCCAACCCTTCTCTAGAACTGTGGCATGGAGCAGCCACCTTCTGGCGTGATGGAGAAGACCCTGGGGAAAAGGGTTTTAGATTCACACAGAAGCTCACCGATTATGAGAGGGGAGGAAAAGAAAGGAGGGAAGCTTTAATGAAAATGTAGACACTCTGAAGAGCTAGGTTCAGCAGACCACTGAGCTGCAAATTAGCCTGTTGTTTGGGTTGACCCAATAAACCTCATCCCACCAAAAATGATTGAGTTTAGGAAGCTGTACAGAGTTGGAGCTTCTCTGATCTATTATCTATCTATCTATCTATCTATCTATCTATCTATCTATCTATCTATCTATCTATCTATCATCTATCTATCTATCTATCTATCTATCTATCTATCTATCTATCTATCTATCTATCCCTTCCTCCCTCTCTATCATCTACCTACCTACCTAATCTAATCTAATCTAATCTACCTATCCATCTACCTACCTATCTATCTGTCCTCTCTCCATCCATCCATCCACCCACCCATCCATCCATCCATCCTCTATTTATATCCCACCTTTATTATTTTTACAAATAATTCAAGGTGGCAAACATATCCACCTTCCTCCTCCTATTTTCCCCAGAACAACAACCCTTTGAAATTGATTGGGCTGAGAGAGCAGGATTAGCCCAAAGTCACCCAGATGGCTTTCATGCTTAAGGCTGGACTAAAACTCACACTCTCCCAATGATTGGTCAAAGGCACCCAAAGGTACTGTCAATAGTTTGACAGTATTGAGAGAATTATTTGTTTAGCGGAGTGATGGCGTTTGGGAAAAAACTGTCCTTGTGTCTAGTTGTTCTGGTGTGCAGTGCTCTATAGCGTCATTTTGAGAGTAGGAGTTGAAACAGTTTATGTCCAGGATGCGAGGGGTCTGTAGATATTTTCACAGCCCTCTTTTTGACTCGTGCAGTATGCAGGTCCTCCATGGAAGGCAGGTCGGTAGCCATTGTTTTTTCTGCAGTTCTAATGATCCTCTGAAGTCCGTGTCTGTCTTGTTGGGTTGCAGAGCCAAACCAGACAGTTATGGAGGTGCTAATGACAGACTCAATAATTCCTCTGTAGAACTGGATCAGCAACTCCTTGGGCAGTTTGAGCTTTTTGAGTCTACCTAAGGAGGTCCAGATATCAAGAAAGCAGAGGCACTATTAGAGAGGCACCAACACGATGGTCCATGGAGAACATCTTCTTTGATTATTACCAAAGACCTCAAAAGCTTCATGGCCAAAGCGTGGTCACTCGTCACCACTGGTTAGAAAAACCTAGGGCCTGGCTAGATCCTGCCAGCCTCCCAAGAAATAGCATCTGAAAGAGATCAGAGCCACTTGCATTTTGTCAAGCACTCTGAACAGGGGATTTAAAGCTACCCCAGTGACACTCTGATTTAGAAGTCAATTAACGGAGCACCATAACATATCACAGCCTCAGGTGTTTACTTCCACCTGGTATATTTCTGAATTGTTTTGAAGGAAGGAAAGAAGGGCAAGAGACGAACAATGGTTAAGGAGATGGTTTGGAGGACAGCATCTAATAAGCTTCCCTGTGAACTGTTGCATTTACGAAATAATGAGATCATTCTGGTTCTGGAGAACTTCTACTAATTTCACATCATCTCTACTGTTTTCCTTTCTGGTCTCCAAAGACTTTGTGGATCGCGGCTTTGAAGGAGACCCAGGAAAAATGGTGCCACCGGGCAGAGAAAGCCAAGAAGGCAATGAGTCTTCTACAACAACAATACATAAGTATGAATAAACTAAACTAAACTTTCACCAAAAAGTAGGTGACAAAAATGGGGAGGACAAAAGGATTGCTATTCTCACCGAGGAGGACAGTTGCATCTCACCAAGAACAAGGATGATGAGATACCTGAGTATGAAGGTTAAAACTGCAGAAGAGGGGAAATGAACAAGAGGAACATTGTGAAAGGAAGGTAGGAAGGAAGCTACCAGATAACAGATCCATTTCAAACATCCCAAATGTTGCTTTTTAGGAGTGTAATAGGAACCAGAAAAATCCGTAACCAGTTGGATCATCCTTTCAGAGATATTTCTTTACCAGATTCTTCAATACCTTCAACAATGGTAGAACTTTGCCAAATTTCAACCCATGGAAGTCATGGGTTCCAGATTTTAGATGCATTCTGTAAGTCAGCCCATTTGGGATACCTTGGTTGAAAAATTACTGCCCTGCGATATACTGTTACACTCGGTTAAAGGTTACAGGAATGAGAGTTTTACTACCGTGTTTCCCCGAAAATAAGACCCTGTCTTATATTTTTTTGAACCCCGAAATAAGTCCTTGGCCTTATTTTCGGGGAGGTCTTATTATTTTGGGGCGTGTGGAACAAGATAGGGCTCCTCTTGCTGTCTTACCTGATTTCCAGCTTTGCATTTAAATATTTTCGGGGGGAGGCTTATTTTAGCGCATGCACTCAAAAGCCCGATTAGGCTTATTATCAGGGGATGTCTTATTTTCAGGGAAACAGGGTTCTATGTAGATAATACCAGAGACGATCAAGCAAAGACCGAGAATTGTATTCAAGCAGCAGACTGATGTAACTCAAAGTCGTTTTTTTAACCACCAACCAAAAATCAAAACAAAACAAAAAAACACCAAAAAAAACCCTACCACCATAATCCATCAAGATAACATCCTCCATTAGGATAGAGGTTGGGGGAATTAGTACTATCAAAAGTCCTGATGCGATTTGAGGAGAAAGCCAGGGCTCAAGTAACAATTTGTGCAATAGTTCAGTTCACGCTTGGCATTTATCCATCGCGAAGCTGGAATATTTGCTATTTTCATTCGTGGCAATAAGGTAGGAAAAAGAATCACAAGATTGAGTCTAACACTTATTTTGGCCGTGTCACGTGGGCAATTTCACTGGAGAAAGCAATTATGTTGGGAAGTGTTAGCGCTAAAGGGAAACCAGGCCATCGAAGAAGACGGTAGCTGGACAGCTGACACCAGCTGGAGGAAAACTCAAAGAAGCACTGCAAGATTGGAAGAGGTGGAGAGACGTGGACAATAGACTCACCAAGAGTCAGACACGATTCAATGAACATGCTGATGATTCCCAACATCATCAGGAACCAACTGACCATGTTCCACCTCCTTCGCAAGAGATGCAGAGTGCCCTCCGTTCCAGGAAGACAGATTGCAGAGTTGTCTCCTTGGTCCTTCTCCAGGATGGTGGAAGAGAGGGTTGGGATAATGTGTCTTCAGAAGGGCCTTAGGGACTTGGATGCTCATGATTAAGGAAGCCTTCGGCGCCGTAAAGAAAAGCCCGTTTTTCTATAATTCATCAGGTTAATAAATGGCTCCATCGCTCCCTGCAGCCTCTTGTCCGACCGATTCTCGTGCAGCGAGCTGACATCTCCTTTCACTATTAATATCACTCATGGAGAAATGTAATTACCAGCTCTATCACAAAGCATCAGGCACATTTATCCACTCGGTACCCTGGCAGACTCTGGACCGTATCAGTCATCAACAAGCTGGTGTTGACAGTGGCATCCGGTTCGAAATCGCTCAAGCTCACCTCCAGCGCTTCGTGAACCTGGCTGGCACACGGTGGACTCTTTCTGAGCAGGGGAGCAAACGGAGGAAGGCAGATGAAGAGGACAGCCAAACATCACACTGGCAAAGTGGAATGTGACCTCCGAGGAAAGGGAAGAAGGAGTAGCTGGACAACTAGGATGGGAGAGGGCAGAATTATATACATAATCATTGAGATGGCGGCTCTCCGGAGTTTGCTGAACTACAACTACTCCAGGTCCATCACGCTGGCCAGGCCATTGAGGGATGTTGGGGACTTCAGTTCAGCAACAGTCGAAAGACCAAGTTCCCCATTCTTAAATTAGTTGCAAGAAGATTCTAGAGAAGGAGAATCTTCTTGTATTTATAATTTTATTCGCTTTACAGCAGCGGTAAAATCCGGCCGGATCTATCCGGCTCGGGTGAACTAGTAGCGCCAGTGACGGGAGGCTGCGCCCACCTGCCAGGACATTGTTATGTCCCGTTTTTGTCCCTCTGCGCATGCGCAGAAAGCTCTGCACATGTGCAGAAGAGGCGTGCACGCGCTACCATTCCTGAACCGGTAGTGAAGGTAAGTGGATTTCACCACTGCTTTACAAAAAATTTTATTCGTATAAACAGCAAGGGAAAGCCAGTTTTAATTTGCCTATATTTTCACTTCTCAAAATAGCATTGTTAAACTGTACTGTGTTAAGGAATGAATTTAACAGGACCATTTGCAGATAACCAAGGTGATCTGCAGAGGAGGGGAACTCTTTCTCTCTCTCATCTCTATATGTCCATCCATCCATCCATCCATCCATCTCTGTCTGTCTGTCTCTCTATCATTTTCCATCCATCCATCCATCCATCCATCCATCCTCTATCTATCCATCCGTCCATCTACCCACCCACCCACCCACCCAACCATCTATCATCCATCCATCAATCCATCATCTGTCATCTTCCTTCCTTCCACTCACCTACCTACCTACCTACCTACCTATCTACTGGGGAATCCTGGGAGTTGAAGTCCACATATGTTATAGTTGGAGAGTCAAGCATCTCCTTCCAGATGTCGATCAAATATCTTACGTTCAGTGATACGGTTCCTACAAAAGAAAACTATCGGTAGTTGAGCGGTAAGGAAGTGCGTTACTCATGGTGACTTTACAAACAACTGACCCAAGTAAAGTGGAAAGAAACAATGTTTTATGTAGTGTGTCTCTGCCAGCAATTGTGAGTGCCACCTCAACAAAGATCCACATCTATTCTTTGGCTGGCCTTTTCCCACTCACTCAACAATGCCATTTACGGTTCTGAATTGAGGTCATTTTTAAGCAGCGTGGTAGCCAATCGGGACTCCGTACAGCCCTAAAAACGGGAGATGTGGCACAACAGCTCTCACCCACAGGTCAAATGGCCGCCTTTTGAAAAAGCACCGAAGAATCAAGGGAGCATCTCATCAATTTCACTTTTTAAACTGTGTGTCAATTCATCTGTTATTTGAATATATTATGGATGCGGTAAATAGAACTACGATGTGGAGCTGAAGATACATTATTAATTTCCCCACATTATTGATGACCTTGTAGGTTCGTGAAAAATGGAGACACGGGCAGTGGCGAGGGAAGGGCCGGGGAAATCAAGTCGTAATAAATAATGTAGATCTTGAGCCACCCTACTGCACACGATGGCAGTAGAACCTCATATTTATTTAAATTGCTTCTGTGTTGCGATTCTGCTAAAGGTGAAAAGCCCGAAACAGTTGTGTTGGAGAAGAAAAGGGGTCTATTTTTCTTTGGTGATGGATCATATCGGACAGGTGCCACCTGCAAAGCCCATACATGAAGGTTTCCATCCATCGCTGATGCCATGATATTTCCCACCACTGGTGGATGGCCGTGTCCACTGGTGAAATCCAATTTTTTTTACTACCAGTTCTGTGGGCGTGGTGTCGCTTGGTGGGCATGGCAGGGGAAGGGTACTGCAAAATCTCCATTCCTACCCCACTCTGGGGCCAGCCAGACGTGGTATTTCTCCAAACTGCTCAAAATTTTCGCTACCGGTTCGCTAGAACCTGTCAGACCCTGCTGGATTTCACCCCTGGCCGTGTCTTCTTCTCGAACCAAAATCTTCTGCATTCTCCATCTCACCAGGTCCATGTCTGGAACTCCAAGGTAGTTAAGACGCCTAACAAGGGACTTTGTCCACAAATGTAAACCAGGGATGAAAGAACCCAGGAAAGCTCTTCAAGATGTCACTCTTCAAAGAAAAAAATATCACACCGTGGCCGGAGAGGTAGGAACAACGTGCTTCATGCTCTAAACAAATCTGAGCTTTGGTTCCATCTGTTGGGGCTAATTTGTTAATTATTCAATAGATAATTTATCATCTCCGCCTGCTTGATCTGTGCTTATTACCTGCTGTCTGCAGCTAAGAGAGCACGGTGTGAATAAAGATAGGATTAATTAATAAAGAAATGTTCTGGAGGATGCTAACTGGGAGCAACTGCTTGAAGTCTAAGATTGGAACTGAACAAACAACCTAGAGAGGTGAAACAGCTGAGCAGTTCAATATTCTTACTCATCCTTTTGACAATCAATGCTTCCTGGCTTACCAAGGAGAAAGCTCAGAACTTTCCCATTAATAGACACCATCTTCACCTCTTAGTTACACTACAACTGGGCTACTTCCTAAAGTAAACTTAATTTTTCAGTGATGTTGTAACTTTGAATGGTCTGGAAACGAACCGTCGTAAGTCAAGGACCACCTTATGGTCATAGCGGTGGTGAAATCCTGTCGGTTCTGTCCAGCTCATGCGAGCCGGTAGTGCTGGCGGCGCGTGGTTGGTGAGCCGGTAGCGGTGGCCGCGTGAGGCTCCGCCCATCCGCCCGGACGTTGTTACTTCCTGGTTTTAACCAGGAAGTAGCCCATTTTTGACCCTTTGTGATGGCGCACGCGACGCGCACATACTTCTGAACCGGTAGAGAATGTAAGTAAATTCACCCCTGGGTCATAGTATTGATATTTTAAATTCTCTTAGCCACCCAAAGTCACTTTTGCAAGGTGGGTCTTCACGCAAATCAAACGGAACGGACTTTTTTCTAACGTGGTCTGGGGACCCCCTCCCCATTCTTGGGGGTCCATGAAATAAAATTTCTCAGGTATTGAAGATATTTCCAAAAAGCGAACCACTCTTCTCATTATTATTATTTTTTTTTTACTTGCTAAAAAATATAGGTTCTTCTTTCATGAAACACGTTTTATTGATGTTAGGGTCCCATGGGTTTAACTGCTATTTTTACATGTATCAATAAATCAATACGCCAGTGTTATTTTTTAATTATTTTTTTAAAAAAGTGGGGAGCAAAAGGTTGAAGAAACACTGAGCTAGAATATAAAACAGAGGAAAAATAAACCAGCAGATCTCGTCCAAAGCGATGGTAGCTACACATGGGTAAGACAAGGAGCTGCTGATGGTTGACGAAGGAAAATATGAGTATTTGTTCAGATGTTGCAGATCTTATGCAAGGCTGCCAAAGTTTATTGGTTTTGAAGCTGAAATTCTGCTTCTCTGGGTGTTTTAAGGGCCTCTTTCACTTCTCGTGATCAATTTAACAAACATTTTTGCACAAACAAAAGTTTCCTGCCTGAATTAATTATGGAAGAGTTAAAAAAAAAAAAAAGAAAAGAAAAGAAAATAGCAAAAAGAGAGAGCGAGAGAGAGCACATTTCTGTTTGGACTGCTCTTTTTAATTGATTGCGTTAACATCTGATATTTGTTTTAATTAAAAAAAATAAAAGATTCCCTTCCCTAAAGGGCCGGATTGAAGTCATTACTGGAGTTTTGCTGTCAAATTGGTACTGTCCTGAGGCAGCATTTAATTCTTCTCCTTCTGCTTATTTATTTATTACATCAATTTCTACCACCCCAACGCCCACGACTAACAGGAATTAAAACACAGACGAATGCCCAAAATTTAATAAAAGTCCTACCCAGCAGCAGACCCAATCAAAAATAAAACATCAACCTGTTCGTCCTAAAGTCACGTAAGAGCATTTACAGTCAAGATGTAACCACCTCTAGAAACAACTTTGTCTTAACAACTACTTGAAAGATTAGGAGGAAGGATGCCAAGCTACCCAAGAGAAGGACTGTCTTTGACCCAGGGGTGAAATCCAATTTTTTTTTACTACTGGTTCTGGGCGTGGCTTGGTGGGCGTGGCAGGGGAAGGCTACTGCAAAATCCCCATTCCCTCCCCACTCCTGGGGGAAGGATATTGCAAAATCCCCATTCCCACCCCACTCTGGGGCCAGCCAGAGATAGTGTTTGCCGGTTCTCCGAACTACTCAAAATTTCCGCTACCGGTTCTCCAGAACCTGTCAGAACTTGCTGGATTTCACCCCTGGACTGGTTCTGACAGGTTCTGGAGAACCGGTAGCGGAAATTTTGCACCATAATTCACTATTTATGGACTACAAAATAGAATTCAAGGAACCTGACCACCTCAGCAAGCATCCACGGTCTGCGACAAATATTCCCATCTCTCTGTCTTGGTGCTGTGATCATGTAAAACCACTGAGGGACTCTAGATTCTGGACAGGTTAACAGGAAGAGGATTTATTTTCAGTAACACAAAAGTTGGACCATCAAGGCTAGTAATATTTCCTCGGAAACAAACACTTCGAGATCACGTGAAGTGTTAATGCCACTTTATAAGGCCTTGGCCAGGCCACACTTGGAATACGGCATCCAGTTTTGGTCACCACGATGTAAAAAAGATGTGGAGACTCTAGAAAGAGTGCAGAGAAGAGCAACAAAGAGGATTAGGGGACTGGAGGCTAAAAACATATCAAGAAGGGATGCAGGAATTGGGTAGGTCTAATCTAACAAAGAGAAGGACTAGGGGAGACATGATAACAGTGTTCCAATATCTCAGGGGCTGCCCCAAAGAAGAGGGAGTCAAGCTATTCTCCAAGGCACCTGAAGGCAGGAGAAGAAGCAATGGATGGAAATTAAACAAGGAGAGAAGCAACCTAGAACTAAGGAGAAATTTCCTGACAGTAGGAACAATGAATCAGTGGAACAACTTGCCTCCAGAAGTTGTGAATGCTCCAACACTGGAAGCTTTTAAGAAGAGATTAGATTACAATTTGTCTGAAGTGGTGTAGGGTTTCCTGTCTAAGCAGGGGGTTGGACTAGAAGACCTCCAAGGTTCCTTCCAACTCTGTTATTCTATCTAAATATTGGCCTATAATTAAGAGCTGACCCCTCCGAGCTAAGCATGGGCCTTCTCCACACAACCAGTCAACCTCCCTGAAATGTAGCTGCAAGACACCTGCCCCAACCTTAACTTTAATTAAATGTTCAACATCAGCCCTGGTTACTTTCTCCAGCTTAATCACAGTAGCTTCAAAGCACGAAGCAGGTAGGGTAGTTCAGAATCCTGGAGAGGATGCTTTCATCCCTGCCAGGATGCCAGAGCACAGATCAAAATATTCCACCCTGAACACGGACGATTGTTAAATAGAAGCGGCGCCTCCCCAGATAGCCTTTTACGCAAAAATTGCAGAAGGAAAGGAATCGGCCTTTAGAGCTAGTTCCCTTTAGTAAAACTCAACACTCTGAACATAAATTCTCTTCTATTAATGACCCTCTCAGGCCCCATTGCCTGCTATTCCATCACAGCAGACTTTCCAATGGCCCCAAATGGAGTTTTAATCTCTGCAAAATGCAGGAGGAGAAGCCACGCCAAGCAACGGTGTTTTACTACTTCCGGCCAGAGGGGCAGCGTGGAGTGGGGCATCGAAAGGCCCTTCCGAGACCAGAGTGGCTCATTTCGGATGGCGCAAAGCAGAGCATCTCGATTGGAAGCCGGCTGGAGGTCCTGCAGGAAAGCTGGGCAGGAAGACCCCAATTTATTTATTGAATTTATACGGCTGCTAATCTCTCTAGAAGTGTCTCTGGTTGGTGTGTAGCAAAAGAAGAAAAAAAGTATAAAAACAATAGACGTGTCAAAGACGTAGCCAAATTAAAAACTAAAAAAAAAAAAAAAAGCACCAGAGATTAGACTGGCAAGTGTCAAGCTTCAGAACCCAAGAAAAACACCCCAGAATCATTGGTGGTTTGTTTTTTTTTAAAAAAGCTTTTTGTTAATAATACAAATTTAAGAACATTGGACATGGTTTGACTTCTCGGGTTTAGACATTTTCATCAATTTTTACCTTGCAACAAATACAATTTCTTATCGCTATACATATTTATGTTATTTATCACATTTCAAACACGTAGGTTCTATCATAGACTTTTACTAACATAAAAGTTTCTCAATGTTCAACTCATCATTTATCCCAGCATTCTTATGGAAAAATAAAGAGACGCCCATAGATGGAGAAGTATTAGCTAAAATCTTAACTTGTGCGGAAATGGACAGGTTGACGCTGGAACTCAAGGATAAGAGCGAATCTGAGTATTATGAAATCTGGAACAAATTTTATTATTGCATGGAGAGGAGGAAGAATCCCAGAATCATTGTTGTGGTCATTGCGCTCCTCCTTCCTCCCTGCTCCTTCCTCCTCCTTTCTCCTCTCCACAAACCCAATTTCCTTCTAGCATTGATGATGTTATCTAGTTGGGTCATGAAACATCTGCAAGAAAACAAGGAAGCTCAGAGAGCACCAAGGACCTCACAGTTCCTCCTCCTCCTCTTCTTCCTCCTCTCTTTCCTCCTTCCCTGCTCCTTTCTTCTGTCCACAACCTCATTTCCTTCTAGCATTGATGATGTTCTCTAGTTCCATCATGAAACCAAGCTCAGAGAACACCAAAGACCCTACAATTCAACCCTGAATTGCAGAGATTCCCGTCTACTGAAAGGAGATAAGTTTACAAGCTTCCAGAAGTCCCACCAGATCTTCCAGCTCCATTCAGCTAGCAAAATCCTAGAATTAGCCGAAACCTTAGGGCAAGAATTAGGAATATCTTTTGATGTTCTTCCTCTTGACTCACAGGGTGTGACTCATCCTTCTCTCGTTCTCTTAGCTACACGGATGGAAATTGCACTAAAGGCCAGGGGAGGCACAAGGGGAGGGCGTGAGAGAACGAGAGATTTCGTCTTCTTCTCCCCGTTGATCAATGTAGAGGCCAGAGCTCAGTGACATCCCAGCTGTCCGAAGCACCCAGAAACATCTCGGCACCGTTTAGCACTTCTGGCTGCATTGCTCATTATTTATCGTGCTCCACTGTGTGTGATGCACGCTTCCGTGGTGAAAAGCGTGAACTAAATATAGTAAGATGTGCTTCAGAGCAAACATACACAGATTGGGCCTTTACAAGCTGAGTCAGTTTGTAAGTAGTTCACCTCTGCTTAAATTTCCCTTACGTAATAGATAGAAGCACCAGGTTTCTGCTTTTTGGGGCAGAAGACACGAGGTAAACATAGGTACTCCTTGACTTACAACCATTAAGAAATCGTTGGTCTGTGATGAATATATATCATCATCATCATTCTCATTTAACGACCCCAGAATCCCTTGCAGGATGGAGTCTGGGCAACCGAATGGAGCCGAGTGTTTACTGGCCGGATGCCCTTCCCGTTCCCAGTGTGGAGTTTTTTTCGGCAGATAAAGTCTCAACGTGCCCAGAGAGAGAAATATCTGCCTCTACCTAGCAGCTTCAGGAAATAAAATGCTAGCGACTTGGCAACCACACACACAGAGAGGGGGGGTGGGGGTGGATTGAGAGAGAGAGAGAAAACCTCCTGGCTCCTGGCTACAATTTTTCAGCACCGCACCGCTTCTTCCTAATCGTTGTGCGGGTTGTGGCGGAGTAAATTTCTTGAGCCGGCTGAAGTGGCTCAGCGTCTGCGCATGAATTCATGCGACGCCGCAGGTTTTTCATCAAGTGCCACTTATAAAATCAGCACCTCCGATTCTTCCACCCGCAACAGCCATCGCTCTTCCAGGTACTCAAACATATAAGAACCTGCTCAGGCAACCATCAGGGGGATAATTGTAATAAAAACCAAAACCCCACAACTTACGGTGCCTGAATTTGACACGTTGCGTGCTTGTCAAGAAGGGCCACCAACTGGAACTGCCCATCTGAAGAGAAGCTCCAAGGAAGAGAGAGTTTTGAAGAAGTGTGTGGATTGTCCACATTTTTGGGGAGTGGGTCTAAAGCTCACACGTGCCCACTTTTCCTCCAAAGAGACACACATGTGAGGTGTGTCTACAAGTCCTGGAGAAACCTATGTTCTTTCGATAAGGTAGATTTCCCCAACCTCTGGTGTCCTCGTGTATGAGATAACCTCCGACTCTTCATAATCTCTGATGGCTGGAGAATTATGAGAGCAGAAGTCTAGGACGGCTGAAGGCAACCAGGCTGAGAAAGGATGTTGAGATGCTACACTGCACATTTAATCAGATGTATTTCAAAGTTACAAGAGCCCAAGAGGCTAGATTTATCAAGCGGATGCGATAATGCTGTGAAGATGAAATCAGAACAGGGGTGTCCAACCATGAAAACTTGTAGACTTCAACTCCCAGAATTCCCCAGCCAACATGGGGAAGAGCAAGTCTTCCACAAGTCTCAAAGTTGCCAAGGGTGGGACACCCCTGTCATAGATGCAGGTTGTAGCTTTGAGTCAGAAGAACCAAACTTTTTGCATCTGGAGAACTTTCAAAGCTAGGGTAGAAAGCAGTGGTGAAATCCAATTTTTTTTACTAGCGGTTCTGTGGGCGTGGCTTGGTGTGGCTTGGTGGGCGTGACAGGGGAAGGATATATCAAAATCTCCATTCCCACCCCACTCCAGGGGAAGGATACTGCAAAATCCCCATTCCCACCCAACTCTGGGGCCAACCAGAGGTGGTATTTTCCAGTTTTCCGAACTACTCAAAATTTCTGCTACCGGTTCTCCAGAACCTGCCAGAATCTTCTGGATTTCACCCCTGGTAGAAAGAGTTCCTACAAGCAGACAGAAGAACTGCAAAACAAGCAAAAGAGAAGCTTGGTGAACCAGAGAAGAAAAAAATCTGTCAGAATATTCACGACTGGGAAGGCATGGTAACAAGGTCAGCCAATGAATAGGCATAGCAACTGGGTCAGCCAATGAGAGCTGTTTAGAAACAGAAACTTAAGCAAGGAGTCTGGGCGTGGCTTAGGTATTAAGCTCTGAAGCTCTGAAGTTGCAAACAAGTCTGAACTAGTCTAGTCTGCTCTGAACTGCTGGAACTGATAGCAACCTCTCCTCTCTATCACGTTGGAAGAATCAGCTATTGGTATTGTACATTTATCTTCATATGTTATTATGTATATAAAGAAGTTAATGAATCTTGCTCAATTTGCCTCTGCGTGCTTTCTGGATTTGATTTTCTGCCACAGACTCTGATAAAATCCTGCAGAAGACATCCTACACATGGGTGCAGGAAAGCATTATCATCCGCTATCTATTTTTCCTGCAACATCTGAATATGACATATACAGGCAACCTTATGATGCCACCGGGCCTCCTCATCTTCATGGAGTTAAGAGCGGGCAGTGCTACCAGCATTCTGAACAGACCTTCTTCTCAACTCAACCCCGTATTTATCTTATCTATGGTTGGTGACATCAGGCAGCTTCAGCGCTGAGCGCTTCCTCTCCCCAACTTTTCTGACCTGAAATGGCTGTAATTAAGAGTTATACCGCGGTTAGACCGCAGCCAATCACATTAGAGCTCCAATGTGACCTATCGTTCCCACAACCCAGCACCTGGGCATCCCAACCCGTTAATTTGAAGGGTTCTGTTGTCATTAATGAAGAGTTGTGTGCTCCTTCGTGTTGTCAAACTGCAATCAGGTAGGTCACAGGTGAAGAATAAATTCTTCCAGAACAAGACCAATTACACCATTTACATTTCATTAGCTGACTTGTTAGAAAATCCAGAGGTGGGTTTCCCACACTTTCCTGCCTAATAAACAACACAACGATGGAATTAATAAGGCCGGTGACACATGCTTAATGGCCCTTTCCCGGGAATTTGCAAGAGAGATTGCCGAAAGTTGCTGGCTCCCACCTCTGCCGTTTGCAAAATTAAAAGGAAAATGTTTCTCAAGAACGCCGAAAGGTCAGTGAGGAGGAAAGTTAATATGCCACAAGCCATTCCGTCAACAGGCACATCGACCAACAAGCAGCCTACGAACCCCACACAATTCAAATCAACCGCACAGCTAACCAGTGATGGAACCGGCCCGCAACCAACCCACGTAAGCCTCCCAACCAGCACTTCACCTCAGTGCTCAGTGTGATGACCCTCAGTTGATGTGGCCTCCCATCACAAGACCCCCACTTGATGTGACCCACACCCGACCCATCACAAGACCCATGACACAACCCACAGCTGACCCATCACAGGACCTTCACTTGACATGACACACACCCGACCCATCACAAGACTCCCATGACACAACACACACCTGACCCATCTTTGGGACTACTCGTGTGTTTTACTGATTCAGGAAGCCTAGGTCAGAATATAGATCATAAATGAGGGCCATATCTACGTTTCAAGATTTTGTAACTCAATCTTTTCCATTGCAACAAGCATGAATTATTCACAATGAGAATCTCATTTTTTGGGTTGAGATGGGCCTAACCCAACAGTTCAAAGCAAAGCAGCTTTGGTGGACATATTAAGCATCGCTGGGGAATTCTGGGAGTTGAAGTCCACAGGTCTTAAAAGTTGCCAAGGTTGGACGCCCCTGCCCCATGTCTGGCTGGGGGAATTCTGGGAGTTGAAGTCCACAGGTCTTAAAAGTTGCCAAGGTTGGACGCCCCTGCCCCATGTCTGGCTGGGGGAATTCTGAGAGTTGAAGTCCACAGGTCTTAAAAGTTGCCAAGGTTGGATGCCTCTGCTCCAGGGAGACAGACATTAAGCACAGAACAGAGAGCAAAATAGCAGCTTAGCTTCCCATGTCAGGCGGGGAGCCAGCTACGGTTGGCTGCAGAAGGCCTGCCACTTAAGAGCGATCTGGAATTGCAAAGTTCAGCCTGGCTGAGAGCTCATTACGATCCCCTCTTCTGAAAGCAGGAGCAGCTGAACACTAGTACTACACGTAAGGGCTCTTCGTGTCCTCAATCAGTTAGGAAGGAACTGACTTGGTGAAACACTTGAGCCTCTTCTTCTGAGCGACATCTAAGCTTCAGTTCCTCACCTTCTTCTCTGCTTCATGCCAGGAATGGGTTACGTAGAGTTTGCTCTTCTTCCCATCTGCTGCCACCAGAGAAGACACATGGATTCATTTCTTTTATGGAGACGGTTAGCTGGGTGGGTGGCTTCCTCCTCCTCGTGACTCAAGGCAGTTTACAACAATGAAGCGAAAGGTGCAATAAAGCACGAAAGCAAGCGAAAGAAGAATGCATTCACCTGCTTTTGCCGTAACATAATTCAGAGATCACGAGTGTCGAAATCATGGGGCATTTCCCCTTAGTCCATGAATAAGGCTTTTTTGGGGACGGGGGGGAGGGCTGATAGCCTCTAGGTGGGGGGGGGCATTTGTGCCCTCCCCAAACTCAGGAGGCTTTCCTCGAGCCTCCAAGAGGGTGAAAATGGCCTCCCCCGGGCTCTGGAGGCCCTCCGGAGGCCAGAAACGGCCCCATTTCCAGACTTCTGGAAGTTCCGGGAGGCCCATTTTTTGCCCTCCCAGAGCCTCCACGCGGGCACTGCACTTACCTGGCATCCAAAATAGGCTGCGTGGAGACTCCTGGGGGCGGAGGGGCGGGGCGGGTGGGGCCAGCCAGTCCTTGCAACTACCGGTTCGGCGAACCAGATGTAAAATTAGCATCTGGTTTACCCGAACCGGCTGAATCCCACGCCTGGCTGCTAGGCAAATGATGAAGAGAAAAGACGATTGCAATTTCTCCTTCTGGGAGTTGAAGTCCACCCATCTTCAAGCTACCAAGGTTGAGAAACACTGACCTAGACCATGATAAAACTAACCGGCTCTACATGGGAGATGGGAACTGGCCTGGCCGACATGAAAAGAACTTGGTTATGGAACGGACAATGGAAATTCCTAACGACGGGAAAGTGTAATCATTCCACACAGATCATGTTGACATTATTAAACCCAAAATGTAACAGGAGAGGGGTCAGGTGCGGGGAAAGATTGTGCAGAAGCTCTAAAAAAAAACAACAACCCCAGCCATGTAGTCCTTATGGTGGGTGCTCCATTGCTGGAGGTTTTGAAGAAGAGGCTAGACAGCCATTGTCCGGATTGATATCATAGGGCAGTGATGGCTAATCTTTTTGCCATTGCGTGCCAGGAAGGGGGGGGGGCGGGCGGGGGAGGTTCGCGCGTGTGTGTGCCCACACCCATAATTTTATGCGGGCCATTTCAGGCCTCCGGAGGATCTCCGAGCGGGTGGGGAAGACTGTTTTTGCCCTCCCCAGATGCATAGAGAGGATCTGGATCCAGGTGAGAAAGAAAAACGGGCCTTCCCCACCCACCCCAGGCCCTCCGGAGGCAGGAAACAGCCTGTTTCCCTACTTCTGGTGGGCCCAGAAGGCCCGAAAACCAGCTGGCATGCACGCCGGAGCTGAGCTGGGGTGCCCACTGATATGGCTATGCGTGCCACCTGTGGCACGCGTGCCATAGGTTTCCCATCACGGTCATAGGGTCTCTTGCTTGAGCAAGGGGTTGGACTAGAAGACCTCCAAGGTCCCTTCCAACCTTTTTATCGAAGAAAAGCCATTGGTCTGATTTCAAGAGTCCTGTTTTGTGTTAAGAGAAGGAGAAAGTGGAGAAGAAAAGCAGAACAGGGAGGGAGGGGAAACCCCCCCTCCAGGAAGCATATAAATAGCTTTAGAAAGGATTCCCCCCCCCACTAGACCCCAGCCCCTTCTCCTAGGCAAGGCAATCACAGAGCAAGTCAATCAGTGCCACCATGCTGACGTGAGAGACGGAGGGAAGGAGAGAGGGAGCCTGGCAAAGAGGAACACATGATCTGACAGCATCCTGCTGTAGCTTTGGGGCTGACCCCCATTGGACTGAGCAGCTGGCTGGTTGCTAGTCTTTGCAGAGCTACTACTCCAAGGAGGGGTGGGGAAGGCGGGGAATTCAGCTTCCATCGATACGACAAGTCGATCTCACCTAATCCTTTCCTACCCTCCCCGCATTCCATCCATCGATCTCCGTATGGTGACAAAGGAGCCATAACTTGGCATCTCATTTTCTGTGGCGACTCATCTCATTCGGAAGGGAGGGGGAAAAAGGGAACCATTCCAGCTGGTGCGGAAGATTCCCGTCCTTGGCTGGAGCCCTGCATTTAGCAAATAAATCTGCTTTCGGTGACACATAACAGAGCTGGACAGTTCAGATCTCCCCTTGATTAATGAATCTCAATCAACCGTAGAGTCCAGGCTAATGAGCTATGCATCACTGCGAGCCGGCGGTGCCTCAGCAATGCACGAAGGGATGGAGATTGAAACAGGAGCAGGGAAAATCATTCTTTGGACAGCTCCAGCAAGTTTCTGGCTTCACGTAGACCACCTACATGTTGTCTCCTTGAATTTAAGACGGGTGGCTGCTAGACCAATGGAAGAGAATATCTGTAGCTCAGGGTTGAATTGGGAAGTCCTTGGTGCTCTCTGAGCTTGGTTCCTTTCTTGCAGATGTTCCAAGACCCAACTGGGTAACATCATCAGTGCTAGAAGAGAGTGGAGTTTGCAGAGAGCGAGAGCGAGAGCGAGAGCGAGAGAGAGAGAGAGAGAGAAGAAGAAGAAGAAGAAGAAGAAGAAGAAGGAGGAGGAGGAGGAGGAGGAGGAGGAGGAGGAGGAGGAGGAGGAAGAAGAAGAAGAAGAAGAAGAAGAAGAAGAAGAAGGAGAAGAAGAAGGAGAAGAAGAAGAAGAAGAAGAAAGAAGAAGAAGAAGGAGGAGAAGAAGAAGAAGAAGAAGAAGAAGAAGAAGAAGAAGAAGAAGAAGAAAGAAGGAGGAGAAGAAGAAGGAGAAGGAGAAGAAGAAGAAGAAGAAGAAGTAGAAAGAAGGAGGAGGAGGAGGAGAAGAAGAAGAAGAAAACTAAGGACACCCCACCATCCCAACACGCTATCCTAAGCAACGTGGCTCTTGCATGGAGCACAGTCTGTAGTTGTTCTCCATGCAAGCCTATAGCATTCTACATTGTGGATGCTCCATCACTGGAGATTTTTAAGAAGAGACTGGACAGTCACTTGTCTGAAATGGGATAGGGTCTCCTGCTTGAGCAGAGGGGCTGGACTAGATGACCTCCAAGGTCCCTTCCAGCTCTATTCTGATTCTGATTCAGATTCAGTGTTTCTCAACCAGGGGTGAAGTTCACTTGCCTTCCCTCCCGGGTTGTAAATGTGCGCTCGCCATGCACACACTCACTTCGCTTGCACGCGCCGTCGTCCGCACATTTGCATGCGCAGAGGTTTAAAATTGTTGCAAAATAGCGACGTCATGAAATCCGCGCGGATGGGTGGAGCCTACCGCAGCCGCCACTACCGGTTTGTCCGAGATGGATAGAACCGGCTGAATTTCATCCCTGTTCTCAAACCTTGGCAACTTGAAGATGTCTGGACTTCAACTCCCCAGAATTCCCCAGCCGGCGTGGGTTGTGTGAAGGCCACAGCTCTTCGAGCCGCCAAGATTGAGAAGCGATGGCCTACAGAGTCCGAGCACGGTTGCGTTGTATTTTCAGCTCCTTCCCCTGCAATAAACAGGGAAGAGGGTGGCACAAAGGCGTTTGCCCCATTCTGACCTCAGGAAGAGCGGTTAGATTCTGCCCACCTGCCCCTTGGCACGAAGAGAACGCTGGAAATTTAAAGATCCGTTCCCCGAGAACATCGGGACTGCCAATCAACCATATTTTTTTTTTAATTCAACAAGAGCAGAGAATTCTCAAAGAAGCTGAAAACCATTAACCGAAGCAGGAGAGACTAAATAAAATCTCCTTAAGCTATCATCAGAAAAAGAGAAGAGAAGAGAAGAGACATTTAAACATCCAGCGAGGTGACGAGATTCTTTGTGTGGGAGGCCAAAACTGAGAAGAAGGCTTCCTCTTCAGATATCGCCTCTAAAAAGCTCCCGGGGATGAACAGAAGAAGCAGGTTTTTTTTTTACAGGGTTCGGAACAACGTTCTTTCAACTAGCTTCAACCTCACTGCCTCTCTGGAACTAACCTCGATAACCTTTCTTAAGATGCCAAGTCCACAGACAACACCATCATGGCCTTATCAGAAGCTTCTGAATGATCCAGGCCCTTGAATATCTTCTGAAAAAAAAATGGTCTTCTATTTTGGTGGAGCCTTGTTCTTATGCAATGGAATTTTTGGGGGGTGGGGTGGAGTAGGTCAATCCAAGGGCCAGCAGCATTCTGTTCACATGGTGGCCAACCAGATGTTAACTCTTGGAAACCCCAAAAGGTTTTGTTCCCCAACGCTTGACATATCTACTTCAGTGAAAGGAAGGCCTAGGAGTGACATGATAGCAGCGTTCCAATATCTAAGGGGCTGCCACAAAGGGGCTATTCTCCAAAGGACCTGAAGGTAGGGCAAGAAGCAACAGATGGAAAGTAAACAAGGAGAGAAGCAACCTGGAACTAAGGAGAAACTTCCTGACAGAGAGAACCATTAACCAGTGCCTCCAGATTTTGTGGGTGCTCCATCACTGAAGAAGCTTCTTGGATGAGAAGCAAAATGTGTTCAAAGAAATCGAGAAAGTCCAGTTGCCTCTTGGAAAAGCATCTTTGGGACAACCAAGACCTGGATGACTGAGAATCTCCTTAGACATCCATTATTGGATGTTTTCAAGAAGAGTTGAATAACTCCTTCTCTGAAATGGTATAGGATTGGACCGGAAAACCTCTAAGGTTCCTTCCAATTTTTTTATTCTGTTAATTAGGATCAATCAATCAATCAGAATAGAACTGAAAGGGACTTTGGAGGTCTTCTAGTCCAACCCCTTTCTCAAGCAGGAGACCCTATACCAAGGTCTCCTGGAGCCGCATGTGGCTCTTTCACCCCTCTGCTGTCACTCAAAATAGGCCTCACAACCGCCAATGTGCGACACCCGCCAGCACGCGATTTATTGAGCTTTTCGACCCCCGGTAGGCCAACCATGGATAAATCCAAAAAAAGAAAAGTTTCAGAAGAAAACGAAACGTTTAATTCAACTACATATGCTAGGGAAGGGTTTTGTGGCTCCCGGTGTTTTCTTTTCTGTGGGAAACGGGTCCAAATGGCTCTCTGAGTGTTTAAGGTTGAGGACCCCTGCCCTATACCCTTTCAGACAACATTTAAGTGATAGATAGAGAGATAGGACGTAATTCTTGGAAGCAGTAGCCATGGCTAGTCTTCTCTTCTACGAATTTGCCTAATCCCTTGTTTTGGTGCCACCAGAAAAAAGACTGAGTAGATCTATTCAACGGGTTTTGGCACCACCTCCTTCCTTGTCCTCCGTGACCCTTTTCCTAATAACTGAAAAATCTGACAAGCCTAAATTTAATCATGCCCTCACCTAGATGATGAACATTAATCTCACAGCTACTGATGGGTAATTTAATTAGGGTGCATTTGGAATGAATTACAATCACCAATTAGCACCATCACGTCCGAGTCGGCAATGAACAGAGGGGAGTTAGTAAACTACCATTGTCGGGCTGGCTTAATTACAAACATACTCTCAGTATTAAATCTCCCTTCCCCTGCCTTCCTTCACCAATGTTTGCATCCAAGCATTTTATGATATGAGTTTACGGATGCGGGACATAAATACACCAAGCCCGGCTGTCTAACAACCTGCCAGCAATGGAGAAATATCAGAAGTTTTATTATTATTATTATTTTTCCAAGCGCAGCACGTGTCAGGTTGAAAAGGGAGTCTTTTCGTGCAGGCTTCAAATCTTCGCCGGTTTCTATTGGAAGGAAAAACGGAAGGCTCCGGGGGACGAGATTCAATCCGGCCTTGGTTATAGAAAACCTTTTCAACTCATTCGCTGGAATGTAATCCTCTCGGGATAGAGATAAGAAAGGCGAAGGGCTCTGTAAAATCAAAACACTTTTTGAAATGTGTGGCTGTTGGCTTTAGCGGGGTTGCCCAAGGCAACCGTCTTCTGACGTGGGAAATCAGGGGTTCAGGAAATCAGAGGCACCCCCCGCCCCTTTAAACCACGGCCATGATTTCGAGGGAGCAACCAGGAAGCAAATCTGAGGGTTGATCTCTAGGGCAGCCTAAGCTCTTTGAAGGAACGATGGGCTTTCAGATGTAAAATAAATTCTTTTAAAAGCCTTTAGGGTTGATCCCAGGAAGAAGCCAACTGGGTGTGCCATGTATACAGAAGAAAGCAAGGCAAATATAGAAGATCAGATGATCGGAAGATCTTGCCTCCAGAAGTTGTGAATGCTCCAACACTGGAAGCTTTTAAGAAGATGTTGGCTAACCGTTTGTCTGAAGTGCGTAGGGTTTCCTGCCTAAGCAGGGGGTTGGACTAGAAGATCTCCAAGCTCCCTTCCGACTCTGTTATTCTATTGTTCTATTGAGCAATGGAAAGGAACGATAAATGTCCTAAGGCTCGCCATCCATTACAAAGGCATTTATGGTGCTGCGGACTTCCAACGTAAAATGAATGCATCGGTTTGACACCACTTCTGCCTCCAAAAATCCAGCTCGTGTTTTAGCCCTGATAAGCATGGATTCAAGAAGCAAATAAGGACGGAGGGAAATCTGAATGACATCAGTAAAAAGAAATGCCTCGGTAATTAATCCCCCCCCAAAAGATCAGTGTTCACCAAATAGAGGTAAAAGAGAACTGGAAGGACTTTCAACAGCTCACTGATAAAGTGATTTCTGTTTTGTTTGGCTGGTTTTGGTTATTATCAAAGAGAGTTTCCCAACCTTGGCAACTTTAAGACTTGTGGACTTCAACTCCCAGAATTCCCCAGCCAGCATTTTGCTTACTAATAGGTGGATTAGTAGCATCCTTCTGCTGTTCAGGACTATTAATTTCCTCTGATTAAAAAAAAAAGAAAAGTCAGAACAAATATGGGGCTTTTGCAAGCTGCACTGGAAAGAAAGTGAGGAAGGAGTTAGCAAAGGTTGAATCAACTGATAAAGACAAAAAAAAAAAAAAAGGAATACAAAGCAAATTCAAAGACCCAGAAAGACCATTCGCAGCATCACTGAACAATGTTCTCCAGAAGTCTTCAATGGAATGCCCTAAAAAATCAATGTCCCCAAATGTTGGCCAACCACGTGACAAAGGGGCTTACTACTTTATATGTACGCATCTTCTAGTCACAAATGTTGCTCTAGAAAAGGTCCCACTGGGGTCCCAGCACACAAACTGAATCTGCCTCTTACTCTACCTTGTCCTAAATCTGCTCCTCCAGAGCAGATTTATTCCTTGACTCCACAGATGGCCATTTCTGACTCCACAGATGGCCATTTCTGCTCCTATCTTTGGATGGTGTTCAGCCATCTTCCTAATGCAGGACTGGTCAACCAGCTTTCGGCTTTGCGTGTGAGTCATTGTTGGGCAGCTACATATTTTTTTTTGACAAATAAATCAATATTGCCCTTTGAAGGAAATTCTCAAAGTGATGTACTGGAATTCCTCAAGGCTTCCTTATCCTATGATGGACCTCCAGAATCATGAATTGGCATCCCCTGCAAAGCATTCTCCAGGTTTCAAGGTGGAATGCTAGAAAGAGATAGTTGAAAGGAGAATGGAAAAGAAAGAGACTCATATGACCATAACGGTAGAAAAAACTGAAGTCAGGGAGGAGGTCCCTATTATATGGGGTCAGTTATTACCTTGAATTGGATTTAATTCTCTCAAACATGATTAATAATAGAGCTCTTACACCTCTTCTTCAAAAAACCGAGTGTGTGCTTTTTAATATTTCGGTGCCCCCCGCACGTCTTTCCTCATTTCCCCTCGTTCCCGAAAACATCACACACGAGAAAATCAGAAAATTGCAGCTCAGAATGACATAATTTGATTGCAATAGCTCAGAGGTATGAGGGAAAACCGGATTCTGACTACATTACTCTCTGAGAAAAAAAAAAAACAAAAACCAAAAATGTTACTTGGAGCAATGAATTCATTTGCACATTTTCCCTACAACATTATGCTAATTTTAAAACAGAATTTTAATGTTCGGGAGCAGGAATTTTTCACAGCCAGCGCACTTGGTTGGAAACGGAGGGTGAGTTTGGGAGGAGGAGGAGGAGGAGGAGGAGAAGAGGAGGAGGAGGAGGAGGAAGAAGAAGAAGAAGAAGGAGGAGGAGGAGGAGGAGGAGGAGGAGGAGGAGAAGAAGAAGAAGAGCATTTGTAGATCAAGAGGGAGGGAGGGAGGAGGAGGAGGAAGAGAAGAAGGAGAAGGAGAGTGGAATCCTTGGTGTTCTCTGAACTTGGTTGTTTTCTTGCGTGTCATGACCCAACTAGGTAACTTCATCAGTGATAGGAGGAGGAGGAAGAGGAGGAGGAGGAGGAGGAGGAGGAGGAAGAGGGGACGAAGGAGGAGGAGGAAGAAGAAGAAGAAGGAGGAGGAGGAGAAGGAGAGAGCCACAGTCAGCAAATCAAGCATTATTAAGCAGCAGGTTGAGTCCATCCTAACTGCATTTTCAGAAAAGTACAGTGAGTTTGGCCCGCTGCCCAGCTTTCACAATGATGGGAAAATAGCTGACTCTTGAACCTGGCATCCAAGGAATCCTTAACGACTTGAATAGATTTTGGTTTGGAAAATTGGATCCCGAACAGCTGACAGTGAGGAGAACCCGTATGCAACAGCAAATTCTATTAATCCGTTAGCTGCGCAATTAAAAGAGGAAGTGGTGAGCCCAGGAAGCTAATGGGGTAGCTGAAGCCCGCAAGCCCTTTAGTTCAGGATCAGCTGCATGTCGATTAGGCTCAACAGAAGGAAGCTGACAAGTCGTGCCAAGAAAACCTCTGAAGCTGCAAAGAAAGCTGGATGATGGGCTCAAAGCATCGTACGGAGAGGATAGTCCTGGCTCCATCGCAGAAAGCCTGCCAATGTTGGCTCCCTCAACATCTCAGAGGGTTGAGGAAAACTTTTCCAAAGCCACTATCTCTAGGAGCAATGGTAAGGAACTTGAGAACCATATCATGGTGCCGGAACAGAAAGTTTTGGTCTCAAGGTGGAGACCTATTGGCCTTTTTTATCTTGGGCATGGAGTAAAATTAATAGAGAGAGTCAGTCTGGACCAGGGGTTAAGGCAGTGGATTAGGAGCAGGGAGAGCTGGGTTCTCCTCCTCATTTATTTATTTATTACATAACTTCTGAGTTTTCCCCACAAGTCATTTCTGACAGTTTCTCTCAAAGCAGGCATCATTACCCTACTGGGGTTTTGCAGGACCAACATTCTGACTTGAAATATTTATTATTTATTTATTTATTTATTTATTTATTTATTTATTTATTTATTTATTTATTTATTTATTTATTTATTTATTTATTTATTTATTTATTATATTTCTATACCGCCTTTCTCCCGTAGGACTCAAGGCGGTGTACAGTCAAGAAAAATATAGACACACAAACATCATAAAATTGCTAATTAAAATTATTATTTAGTTTGGTCAATTAAATAAAACCCAGAATTAGATAACATTTAAAAAATCATTCACATATTCGTATGTTTAGCCCCGCCTGTTGGAACATCAGGGTCTTGAGGGCACGGCGGAAAGCACGGAGATCAGGGATATTCTGTATCTCCGGGGGCAGTTCATTCCAAAGGGTTGGAGCCCCCACAGAGAAGGCCCTCCCCCTGGGAGTCGCCAGTCGGCATAATTTGACTGACGGTACCCTGAGTAGTCCCTCCCTGTGAGAACGAACTGGTCGGTGGGAGGCTATTGGTGGCAAAAGACGGTCTCGTAGGTACCCAGGTCCATTTGTCTGAAGTGGTGTAAGGTTTCCTGCCTAAGAAGGGGGTTGGGCTAGAAGACCTCCAAGGTCCCTTCTGACTCTGTTATTCTATTTCTATTTCTAATTCTCCTCCACCTCCTCCTCTCTACAAACCCCACTTCCTTCTAACACTGATGATGTTATCTAGTTGGGTCAAGAAACATCTGCAAGAAGCAAGGACCCCTCAATTCTTCATCTCCTCCTCCTCTTCCTCAACTCTACAAACCCCACTTCCTTCTTGCACTGATGGTGTTCCCTAGTTGGCTCATGAAACGTCTGCAAGAAAATAACCAAACTCAGAGAGCACCAAGGACCCCACAGTTCAACCCTGAGCTATAAATATTCTCTTTTATTTAGCTGTGTAGCTGCCAAGAGTCAAGATTGACTTAAAGGCATAAAGACACACACACATACACACAACTTCAGCCCATTTGTACAACCATGCGAAGAGCTATAATTTCTAAGAAGGGTTGCTGATGGATTCTTGACTAAGGTAGCAAGAAGCTGACATCTTTTCATGTTCCCGTTAGGTCTCCTAATTTGATGTTTTCCTTGGCCAAGGCAGAGGAGAAGCCACGGAAGGTGAGAGCCTGAAATATTAAAACTTTTCTTCCGCAGCCCTCTCCTCTTCCCTAGCCTTTCCTTTCCCACTGTTTAGAGCTATAAATCTCGCCGTGGTGCAAGATGACTACCGAGAAACTTATTACTTTTATTAGCCCAGCTGCTAGGAATCAGGATGCATTAACGATCCATCAGAAAAAAACAGCTACATCAATCCCAGTGAACCGCAAGCAAGCTATAACAGAAGCTCAACCTCGACTATTGTGCATGTTGGGTGGGAAATATCAGCTGGCGACAAAACTTTCTTTTCAGCTAACAGTTTTTTTTTTTAATAGAACGGCATTGGTTTCTCTTTCCTTTCTGCAGTTTTAGACACTCTCATCTATTTTAGAGTGACTTAGTCCTTCAAGCATCCGAGCTTGGTAAAACCAGCCATGGTTTTCTGAAAGAAAATGGATCTAAAATGGATCCGTGACACTTCATTCAAAAATGGTTTTAAAAAATGCATCCGTGATGCTTCAAGGCCACCATTTATGTCCCTTCATCTCTGGGGATTTTGCAGTACAGTTCTGTCGTAGGTTTTAGAATAGAAATAGAAATAGAAATAGAATAACAGAGTTGGAAGGGACCTTGGAGGTCTTCTAGTCCAACCCTCTGTTTAGGCAGGAAACCCTACACCACTTCAGACAAATGGTTATCCAACATCTTCTTAAAAACTTCCAATGTTGGAGCATTCACAACTTCTGGAGGCAAGTTGTTCCACTGATTAATTGTTCTCACTGTCAGGAAATTTCTCCTTAGTTCTAAGTTTTTTCTCTCCTTGATTAGTTTCCACCCATTGCTTCTTGTCCTGGGCACTTTGGAGAATAGCTTGACTCCCTCTTCTTTGGGGCAGCTCCTGAGATATTGGAAGACTGCTATTATGTCACCCCTGATCCTTCTTTTCATTAAACTAGACATACCCAGTTCCTGCAACCGTTCGTCATATGTTTTAGCCTCCAGCCCCCTAATCCTCTTGGTTGCTCTTCTCTGCACTCTTTCTACAGTCTCCAAATCTTTTTTACATCATGGCGACCAAAACTGGATGGAGTATTCCAAGTGTGGCCTTACCAAGGCATTATAAAATGGTATTGTCACTTCACGTTTTGTGAAGAGTTGGAACCTGGAAAGACCTTGAACTGTTAGTTGGATACTCAACTGACCCAAATATCTTCTTAGAGAGATGTGAACGCTCTTTCTTTAGGCATTTCAAGAGATTTTGAGTACATGCAGAAAGAACAATCTCTGTTTCATTTTCAGAAACCCGATTAGCAAATATGCGTTTGTAGTAGGATTTCTTAAATGTCTTCTCCCTGCAGTTGGCCAATTCCTGTAAGGCTTCAGAAGTTGGATGAAAATAATGCTAGGTTTGTCCATTTGGGGGCCTCTGGAAATTTGGGAGTTATAATTGCCATTATTTCTAGCCAGCACAGACATCTGTTAAGACTATGGCATAGTACCGGTCTCAAACATCTGGATGGTAGATTATTGGTTACTCCTGAAATAGCATTAACTAGCTGGATCAATCGATCCTCCTCTTTTATGCAAATCACCCATTCGCTTCCTTCCTTCCTTCCGAAACACATCCAAGGTATAATTCCAAATTCTTCTTGAATTCAACCTTTCCAGCTTAGAAAACCGTATTTGTAGTACGGGACTTGGATCATCACACAACAATTCAAATCGGTCGTTGTGTGACTCACTCACAACAATGAACTAAGATGGATCTCGGCTTGATTCACACAGACCATTTTTACCTTCTGAAGGAACATGAGAAGCTACCTTAGGGTTTACGTACCTCAACTGATTTTTTTTTCTCTTCTGTATCAATAGACTAAGATTTCTAGATGGACTTGGGGCATAGTTCTTTTTTTTTTTTTTTTAAATCATCTCTGGAGATTCTCAGTCCTCCAGGTCATGGTTGTCCCAAAGGAGCTTTTTCAAAAGGCAACTGGACTTACTGTTTTTCCTTTCCATCCAAGAAGCCCCTTCGGTTCTTCAGAAGGCAACTGGACTTCGTTTTTTTCCTTGAAGACGTTTCACTTCTCACCCATGAAACTTCTCCATTGTTTTGTTTTGTATTTTTTAACGTATTTTTAAAATTAAAACTGGATGGCAGAAGTGTTATTTATTTATTTATTTATTTATTGGTTCGATTTCTATGCTGCCCTTTTCTGGAGACTCAGGGCGGCTTACAATGCTTTAAGCAATAGCCTTCATATTTTTGTATATCCCTGCTTAGTAGGGCTTTCGGGCCCCCCCAAGCGGTGTTCTTTTTTATACAAAGTCAGTTTATTGCCCCCACAAACTGGGTCCTCATTTTACCCACCTCAGAAGGATGGAAGGCTGAGTCAAACCTTGAGCCTGGTGAGATTCGAACTTGCAGTAATTGCAGGCAGCTGGTGTTACTTAACAGCGCTTTAGTCTGCTGCGCCACCAAGGCTGTTAACTTCCAGAAGCAAATGAAATGAAGCTAAAAATCTGTACAAGATCCGAGGTCCCCATCTCAAAAACATGCTACCGCCCACTAAATAAATATCCCTATAATTCCCTGGCACTTCTTTCTGGAAGCTTTCCAACCGTTTCAAAAGAAGGTCTTGCATGGCAGAAATAATTGCAGCGCCAAACTCCAGATCCGTTGGTGCGTGAGCTCACCTGTTGCAGCATTTTCATTTGCAACTTGTCCGACTCGTGACATGTGACGATCCAACCCATTTGACCCGGTTCATTCAAACTCTCCCGGTGCAATTCTATTCTGAAACTACTAGTTTTAAGACATCACCGCTCCTGAAGCTCAATGGTCTTATTTATTTTTATGCTCAGGCTTGACGCTGTGCAATTTCAAATCTGCATACATTTAAATTAATTAACATATGCAATTAAGCCTTGGCATTTCCTTGCTCGGAGTTGGCAACAAATAATTACAAAATCTCCAGTTGTTTCCAGCTGTGTTTATGCAGAGGCGGCTTCAGCTAAAAATCCAGGAACCTGCAGCCCGGAGATTGTATACCGCGAGACTCGCGGGGACATGCTCATGCGCAGAGTCCCATGCTCTTCGGGAAGGAGCATCTTTTGCAGGACTTAACCGATTCCCTGGGTTTCTAATCCCTCCTAATAGGATTTTTTTTTCTGCATAGCTTTCCCAGATATTCGGGTTTGCGTCCCGAGTAAATTACACTGATGACTACCTGCAGAGTTCATAATTGCTGATGAGAATCCAAGCTTGTTTGCAACGTTTAACAGAATAGCAGGGTCGGAAGGGATCTTGGAGGTCCTCTAGTCTCACCCCCTGCAGAAGTAGGAAACTCTGTACCATTTCAGACAAACCTCTTCTTGAAAACCTCCAGTGAGGGACCACGTACAACTTCTGGAGGCAAGATGTTCCACTGGTTAATTGTTCTCATTGTCAGGAAATTTCTCCTTAGTTCTAGGTTGGTTCTCTCCTTGATTAGTTTCCATCTGTTGCTTCTTGTCCTGCCTTCGGGTGCTTTGGAGAATAGCAGGGGGCTGGCCTAGAAGACCTCCAAGGTGCCTTCCAGCTCTGTTCTATTCTATTCTATTCTATTCTATTCTATTCTATTCTATTCTATTCTATTCTATTCTATTCTATTCTATTCTATTCTATTCTATTCTATTCTATTCTCAACCAATACATTTTAATAAAAGGGATGAGTTTTTCTGAGCTGAAGTTCCTAAAAGCTTACACCTTTTTGCAGAACATGCTAGTTGGAAAAGATGCTACTGAATCCTTTCTAATTTTTTTTTTTTTTGCTAACAAGAGTCTTTTACTAGCAAAAAGATTTCTCTGAAACGGTAAGATTTTCCCATGCTTCTCTATTTCTGGTTTTTGTGACTTGTTGGGAAGGAGTTTTAGTTCCCCAAAGGCAGGGGTCAGCAACCTGCGGCTCTGGAGCCGCATGTGGCTCTTTCACCCCTCTGCTGTGGCTCCCTGTCACTCAAAATATGCATCACAACCGCCAAAGTGCAACACCCGCCGGCACGCGATTGACTGAACTTTTCAATCCCTGGATAGGCCAACCATGGATAAATCCACGAAAAGAAAAGTTTCAGAAGAAAACAGAACATTTAATTCAACTACATATGCTAGTTTTGTGGCCACTCAAGAAATCGTCAGGCATGGGAAGGGTTTTGTGGCTCCCGGTGTTTTCTTTTCTGTGGGAAATGGGTCCAAATGGCTCTTTGAGTGTTTAAGGTTTATTTAAGGCTCTTTGAGTGTTTAAGGTTTATTAAAAGGGATGAGTTTTAATGCAGATCCCTGCCCATAGGTATTTGTGTTAAGATTTGGGGATCTTCTCTGAAGCATTGGTCTCCAACGAGACCTCTTTATCAAAACAAAATACAAAGCAAAAAAAAAAAAAAAACTCGCAAGGAGTATCATCAATGGAACAGACACAGTGGCCATCTTCTGAGTTCCTTCACGGTCCAAATACCAACTTCCTGATTTTCTTTTATTTACATTTTCCAGGGAGAAACATCTTCATCCCTTGGCTTAAGAATTTATTTTGTTTTGGAAGCTGCAACCTGGGAGGAGAATAATTCTCACACAACTACAAAAGTGTCAGAGAACACAGTTCATGCATTTCCTTCGCTAATTAAAAAGAGCTGAGAAAGGCAAATCTTTTATCGAGTGGCAAATACCCTCAAGTGACACCCAAACTCTTCAGAAAACTGGGTGGAATCCAGACTTAAAAAGAGAAAATTCAGAGAGGAGGAGGAGAACGACTGTCGGGTGTCCTTGGTGCTCTCTGAGCTTGGTGGTTTTCTTGCAGACATTTCGTGACCCAGTTAGATAACATCATCAGTGCTAGAAGGGAATGAGGTTTGCAGGGAGGAGGAGGAGGACGATTATGGGGTCCTTGGTGCTCTCTGAGCTTGGTTGTTCTTGCAGACGCTTCATTGCCCATCTAGCAGGGGTGAAATGCTACCGGTTCGCGCGAACTGGTAGTGATAAAAACTACCTGTTTGGGTGAATCAGTAGTTAAAAAAAGCTATCGGTTCCTCTGAACTGGTATTTCCAACAATCAGCTGTTCTGCACGGTTTAGCTTTGCTAGAAAGCAGGAAACCCTGCTTTCTAGCAAAGCTAAATCGTGCGGCACAGCTGATCCCCCTCCCCTCGCTGTTCTACTTACCTTCCCAAGCCTCCTTTTGGTGCGCACTGCACATGCACACATGTGTTTGGTGCCACGGCGCAAGTGCGGCCAGCAAACCGGTAGCAAACCGATTCAAATTTCACCAATGCCATCGAGGTCAGTGTCAAATCATCAGTGTTAAGACAGAAGGAGGAGGAAGAGAAAGATGATGGGAGGAGGAGGAGGAGGAGGAAGAGGAGGACAACTGTGGGGTCTTTGGTGCTCTCCGAGCTTTGCAGACATTTCATTACCCAACTAGAGAACATCATCAGTGCTAGAAGGGGGGTAGAGTTTGCATAGATGAAATTACCTAGTTGGGTAATGAAACATCTGCAAGAAACAACCAAGCTCTGAAAGCACCAACAACCTCCCAGATTAGATAATCAAGTCAGCAAGAACCACTCCAAAGTCCTGCTTCATTCCACTCTAGGATGCTGCTGCTAAACCTAATTCTCCTGCCCATAAAACTATTCATTCTCCTGGTTTTTTTTTTTTTGCTTTTTTTTTTAAGGCTGGTCTTTCAACAAATGCCTGGGATTTTAACTCAAAATTGAGCTGGGGAACATTTCCCCCTTGTGATCTTCTCCACAAACTCTGTTCCGTCACCCCTCATTATATGGAGAGCACGTGCCGGCAAGAGTGCGGCAATCAAAACATAGAAGAGATCATTTATATTTGAAAAGTTTCATTGTTTCTCCCTCACACGACGTTCCCTTAAGAGCCTCTCAAGATGCCGGGGCTGCTTCTAACCCAGCTCATAAAATACAGCTCTGCTCTTGAGGCAGCCTTTTTTTTTTTCCCCACGGCTTTTAGTAATGTTCCACCCTCTCCTCGCCGAAGAGATGAGGCAGGAGAGCAATTGGCACAGAGATGTAATTGTAATAGAGCAGGGGTGTTAAACTCATGGTCCGCATCTGGCCCACGGGCTGCTTAGATCTGGCCCACAGGGCCAGCCTGGAAACAGTGAAGGACCGGCCTGCGGTGCCTCTGCCAGCGAAAACGAATCTCAAGAGAGCTGTCGCAGCCGAAAATGGAGCTCAGGAGCCTGTTTTCACTGGCAGAGGGTTGCAGGAGGCCATCACAGCTGAAAACGGAGCTCGGGAACCTGTTTTCACTGGCAGAGGGTTGCAGGAGGCCGTCGCAGCTGAAAACGGAGCTCGGGAACCTGTTTTCACTGGCAGAGGGTTGCAGGAGGCCATCACAGCTGAAAACGGAGCTCGGGAACCTGTTTTCACTGGCAGAGGGTTGCAGGAGGCCGTCGCAGCTGAAAACGGAGCTCGGGAACCTGTTTTCACTGGCAGAGGGTTGCAGGAGGCCATCACAGCTGAAAACGGAGCTCGGGAACCTGTTTTCACTGGCAGAGGGTTGCAGGAGGCTGTCGCAGCCGAAAACGGAGCTCGGGAACCTGTTTTCACTGGCAGAGGATTGTAGGAGGCCGTCGCAGCCGGAAACGGAGCTTGGGAGCCCATTTTCACTGGCAGAGCACTCAGGCCACCACAGGCACCCCTGACACGAGTGACGTTGAGCTGGCCATGCCCTCGCCCTGGCAACGCTCACCCTGCCCCCCCCCCCCCCCGAGGTCAAACACAACCCTGATGCGGCCCTCACAGAAATTGAGTTTGACACTCCTGTAATAGAGGAAAGACACTCTAGGCCAACTTTGACTGGAATTCGACAAGAACCCTTGCTGATCCCATGTGGCTGATCCTTTTTTTGAGAGAGAGAGACTCAGGGAGGATTCTAACAAGTTTGAAAAAAATTTAGAGACAACCAGGAACAACTAAGAGACAAGGAACAACTAAGAGTCTAAGAAACTCAAATCACCCCTTTAAGACCGAGAGAGCTGCAGAGACCGACTTTTGATGGTATATATCTAAAAAAAAAGAGAGATTTGAAATAGAAGAGCTGCAAACAAAACCCAGCTTCTTTTCCGCTAAGAATATGAAGAGGTAAACTGAACCACCAATTCTCCTGACTAATCACAGCGATAAAATCTCGCACGGGTTGACGGAAGAATTGTTCAGCCCTGGTACTTTTGCATTTGTTGAAGGCGCTTTAGTTACTGAAGTTCTTACCTGGGAGATAATTATCCTACCGTGAGACACATCCAATTACAGGACTGTTTTCTGCACCACATAAAAACTACAGGGGAAATCGCCTTGCAATTATGCTCTCCCGGGTTGAAAAGTTTACCATTCAGCACTTTTGACATATGGGACCAAGTTCTTGGGGATCAGCTGAAACTGCTTCCTACCACTGAGCGAGATTCTGGTTGATGGATTTAGGACAGAAAGATTTTGGATGGTCTCCAAAGAGAAGTTTCAATGACCTCTGTTGTGATCCTACACAGAAGAGGTATCTTGAGCCCATTGTGGAGAACTATATGAATATATTCTTTAACATTGTGCTCAGTCATATTTCCCTTTTTTAAAAATATCAAATGTAAGGAATGTCATGGATGTCACAAAGAACCTCTCCAGGTGGAAAGTGAAGTGGTTGTTTCAGGAAAAGATCTTGAAGGCCAGCTTGGAAATTCAACTGATCGAAGCCCTGAATGAATAGAATAGAATAACAGAGTTGGAAGGGACCTTGGAGGTCTTCTAGTCCAACCCCCTGCCCAGGCAGGAAACCCTACACCACTTCAGACAGATGGTTATCCAACATCTTCTTAAAAACTTCCAGTGTTGGAGCATTCACAACTTCTGGAGGCAAGTTGTTCCACTGATTCATTGTTCTCACTGTCAGGAAATTCCTCCTGAGTTCTAAGTTGCTTCTCTCCTTGGTTAGTTTCCACCCGTTGCTTCTTGTCCTGCCCTCAGGTGCTTTGGAGAATAGCTTGACTCCTTCTTTGGGGCAGCCCCTGAGATATTGGAAGACTGCTCTCATGTCTCCCCTAGTCCTTCTTTTCATTAGACTAGACATACCCAGTTCCTGCAACCATTCTTCATATATGTTTTATCCTCCAGTCCCCTAATCCTCTTGGTTGCTCTTCTCTGCACCCTTTCTAGAGTCTCAACATCTTTTTTACATCGTGGCGACCAAAACTGGCCTTACCAAGGCCTTATAAAGTGATATTAACACTTCAGGTGATCTTGATTCTATCCCTCTGTTTGAATACAACGAATCCAAGGAAAATCGCTCATCTGTACCAGGGTGGAATGAATTTCTTTTTACCCACAGAAACTCAGCTTTCCAAAATTATAAAGAAGGAAAGAATATTCATGCCCTTTCTCTTGATTGCAAAAATCAAGCCGCTCGGATGCCTCTTAACAATATAAATTACCAAGTTAATCAAGACTAAGAAAACGTGATGGGGGCCTCAGGCTTCGATGGGCGATTAATATTAAAATAAAAGAAGACCTATAGAAAAGTAGGAGACAACAAATCCAGGGCGTGGTTTTCTTATATTGTTCAGTAAACAAATACCTGGGGGGAAAAAAAGGACGAAAACCTTGAAGGGAATCAATCGATTGTGGAGCTCTGAATGGTAACATCTGTTCATGACAGAGTCCAGTAATTTTGGAGAGGGTGGCGATGGAGGGAAGAGTTTGAATTTATTAGGAGTTCAAAGTTAAACAAATTTTATTTGTGGAAGGGAGGGAGGGAGGAAAGAAGGGAAGAAAAGAGAGGAAGGGAGGAAGGAGAGAATAGGAAGAAAGGGAGGAAGGAAGGAAGAAGAGAATAGGAAGGAAGGGAGGGAGGGAGGAGAGAATGAGAGAGATAGAAGAGAGAATGGAGGGAGGGAGGGAGGAAGGGAGGGAGAAAGGAAGGAAGAAGAGAATAGGAAGAGAGGGAGGGAGGAGAGAATGGGAGAGATAGAGGAGAGAATGGGGGTTAGGTAGGAAGGGAGGGAGAAAGGAAGGGAGGGAGGGTGGGAGGAGAGAATGGGAGAGATAGAGAATGGGGGAAGGGAGGAAGGAAGGGAGGAAGGAAGGGAGGAAGGAAAGAAGGAAGGATGGAGGGAGAGAATAGGGAGGGAGGGAGGGAAGGAAGGAAGGAAGGAAAAAGCTGGGTGACTTTGGGCCAGTCACTCTCTCTCAGCTCAACTCACTTCATAAGGTTGCGGGGAAAATAGGAGAAGGGAGGAGTATTTGGTATATTTGCTGCCTTGAGTTCTTTATGAAAATAATAAAGATGGGATCAAAATATCTTTAAAAACCTCCCTTTTTTTTGTTTCAATTGCTGAGCTAATTTCTAGCTTAGGAAAGAAACAAAAACATTAAGCCTGAAAGCAGTTTATGTCCCCTTGTTAAATATTGCCTGAGAGTGAATATTGGCTGAATTTAAATCATGGTTTACAACCAGGTCATTCCCTGTTATGAATCTTTATAATTGACAGGGCCTAAATCAAAGCGGCTGCTCGCACCTTGTGAAATGCAGGCTCATTAATCATGTATTTCGTACCCACTACTTATCGGAGTAGCTATGTTTTCAATCATTGCTTATATTGGGCCGTTGCTTGGGCACAAAAGGGTTTGTGGTAATAAGGATCTTACTTACCGAGTGTGCTGCGTGAGGGAAAGCCCATTGGTGCAATTGTGTGGGATGACAAAGGTGGCCAATTTAAAAAACAAAAAAAAATTGGAAGAAAATAGAAGCGACCACTGAGAAAACAGGAATTTGGACCGGAGAGAGTGAGAAAGAAACTCAAGATGGTTCTGTCTCAACTTCCTTTGGTTGTAAGAGGGAGAGAGAGAAGGAGAGAGAAGGAGAAATCTTCTCAAGCTTCTAATTTTCTGTTATTATGCCCTTATATTTGAAGCTCAACGACTTCAAGAAAGAGGAATTCCTTGGAGTAGACCCTGATCTTATTTTGGGTGGAGGTGAGGTGGGGAAGGTGGACCAATTGATTTATTCGTTTCCATGTTCCTAACAAAGAAGAATATAGTCAAAACTTATGATCTTCCCAGTAGTGATGTCTGGCTCTGAGAGTTGGACCATAAGGAAAGCTGAGAGCCAAAGAATGGATGCCTTCAAATTGTGGTGTTGGAGAAGGCTCTTGAGTGTCCCTTGGACAACAAGGAGATCCAATCAGTCGATCCCGAAGGAAATCAACACTGACTGTCCTTTGGAAGGACAGCTCCTGAAGCTGAAGCTCATCTAACTTTGGCCACCAAATGAGAAGACAGGAACATATTGGAGAAGAACCTGATGTTATTATAGATGGAGGTGAGGAGGTGAGGAAGGTGGACCAATTTATTTATTCATTTCCATGTTCCTAACAAAGAAGAATATATGGTCTTATGATCTTCCTAGGAATAATGTATGGCTCTGAGAGCTGGACCATAAGGAAAGCTGAGAGCCAAAGAATGGATGCTTTCAAATTGTGGTATTCGAGAACACCCTTGAGCATCCCTTGGCTTGCAAGGAGATCCAATCAGTCGATCTGAAGGAAATCAGCCCCTAATTGTTCTTCAGATGCTGAAGCTCAACTAACTTTGGACGCCAAATGAGAAGAGAGGAACTCCTTGGGAAAGACTGAAGGCAACAGGAAAAGGAGACATCAGAGAATGAGATGGTTAGATAGTGTCATTGATGCAACGAAGATGAATTTGAGCAAACTCCCAGAGACAGGAAGCCTAGCATGCCAAACCAGGAAGTAATGACACCCAGGCAGCGATCGCTACTGGATCACCGAACCACAGAGAAAAATCGCTACCAGATCAGGCGATCCGGTCCGATCTGGGAGCATTTCACCCCTGGGCCTAGGTCACAACATAGGGGTCCCCGTACCATACATGGAGGACCGCTGGCCCTGACCAATAAACGAAGTCCTCGTGTTTCTTAGTCTGCAAATTTAAGCAGGTCTGATTGCATGTGGAGGCCAGGATGGTTTTGAGGAATTGCTCTCTCATTCAAATGATTGTTGGTTATAAAGAAGTTAGGGAAGTGTCGAAAAGCAGCATTAAGCATGAGGCTCACCAGGAGTTAAGCAGAAGGGTTTCAAAATTACAGACTGAAAGTCAGGGTGAGGAGCGGCATAAGGAGAATTAATTACGAAAGTGAGGTCTCACTAATTAAGGCTGCTTCTAAATTTGCATGTAAAACAAATATGAGAGCGCTTTGATATGTGTGAAAAAAGGCAATTTAACCTGTGGGTGACAACATTTAGTATTTTAATAGGATGTTTCATCTTCAATTCCTTTATAATTACGGAGGCCTATCGCTTACCTGTGAGGTCAGGAAGACGGACACCTGAGAGTGGTAGGGAAGAGAATGCAACCAGCTGAGACCAAAATGTGGCAGAGTTTTAGCAATGGTGGAAGATGGAACTGAGTTCTCCGATGCTCCGTCCCTTTCTCAACGTCCTCTTTGGACTTCGGTGGGATGCATTTATAATGCCATGAAGGGGAAGTTGAAGAAGAAAATTAAGATATCCATGGTTAGCTGGAGCAGGGAACATTCCAGCTCGTCTGGAGGGAAACCTGGATTAACCATGGTGCAATGCCTAAAAATCAGTGGAATAGCAATAGCAACAGCACTTAGACTTATATACCGCTTTAAAGTGTTTTTATAGAACCTCTCTAAGCGGTTTACAGAGTCAGCTTATTGCCCCCAACAATCTGGGTCCTCATTTTACCCACCTCGGAAGGATGGAAGGCTGAGTCAACCTTGAGCCTCGTGGGATTCGAACTGCTAAATTGGAGGCAGCCGGCAGTCAGCAGAAGTAGCCTGCAGTACTGCACTCTGACCACTGCGCCACCGAGGCTCTCACCGAGGAATTGGGTCTGTCTAGCCTAGTGAAAAGGACTAGGAATGATATGATATCAGTGGTCCAAGATTTGAGGGGCTGCCACTAAGTAGAGGTCTATTCTCCAAGGCACCTGAAGACAGAACAAAAAGCAATGGATGGAAACTCATCAAGGAGAGAAGCAACCTGGAATTAAGGAGAAACTTCCTGACAGTGAGGACAATTAATCAGTGGAACAACTTCTCTCCAGTAGTTCTGAATGCTCCAACACTGGAAATTTTTAAAAAGAGATTGGACCCTTTGTCTGAAGTGGTGTAGGGTTTTCTGTCTAAGCAGAGGGTTGGACTAGAAGACCTCCAAGGTCCCTTCCAACTCTGTTCTATTCTGTTCAGTTGAGGGCAGACCAGGTTAGGGAGAAATTATGACGGAGAAAATATATTTATGTAGTTGCTAAGAGGGATGATCACTTGATGGCACAGAGCCAATCAATCCATTTAAGTAGGTTGAAGCTCAGAGACGTAGTACTAATCCTCAATTTAACACCATGTGTTTAAGATTGTTTGAAGTTACAGCGGCTAAAAAAAGTGGCTCAAAACTGGTCTTCATACTCACAACCATCTAGAGCAGGGGTGTCAAACTGAAGGACTGGCCCGCAGTCCCTCTTCCAGCGAAAACGGAGCTGGGGTGGGGGGTGTTGCACCTACTCCCCTGCCCTGAGCTCCGTTTTTGCTGGCAGAAGGCTATCAAAACAAACTAAAAACGAAACAAAAGGAGAAATGTTTCCCCTTTTGCATTTGAGCATGTAAGAAGGGACAGGAAAGGAGAAAGGGAAAGAGGAAAGACAAAAAGAAAGGATGGGAAGAGAGCAAGGAAGGAAGGAAAAAGAAGAAAAGAGGGGAAGGAAGAAGAAAGGAGAATGAAGACGGAAGGAAAAAGAAGAGAAGGAAGGAAGGAAATACAGAGGAAGGAAAGACAGAAAAGGGAGAATAGGAGAGGAAGGAAGGAAATGGAGGGAGAGGGAAGGAAGGAAAGGGAGGGAGGAAAGAAGGAAGAAAGAAAGAAAAAGAAAGAGAGGGAAGGAAGGAAATGGAGGGAGGGAGGGAAGGAAAGGGAGGAAGAAAGAAAGGGAGGAAAGGAAGGGAGGGAGGAAGGAAGGAAGGAGGAAAGAAGGAAGGAAGGAAATAGAGAGGAAGGAAAGACAGAAAAGGGAGAATAGGAGAGGAAGGAAGGAAATGGAGGGAGAGGGAAGGAAGGAAAGGGAGGGAGGAAAGAAGGAAGAAAGAAAGAAAAAGAAAGAGAGGGAAGGAAGGAAAGGGAGGGAGGGAGGGAAGGAAAGGGAGGAAGAAAGAAAGGGAGGAAAGGAAGGGAGGGAGGAAGGAAGGAAGGAAGAAAGTAGGAAGGAAGGAAATAGAGAGGAAGGAAAGACAGAAAAGGGAGAATAGGAGAGGAAGGAAGGAAGGAAATGGAGGGAGAGGGAAGGAAGGGAAAGGAGGGAGGGAGGGAGGAAGAAAGAAAGAAAGAAAAAGAAAGAGAGGGAAGGAAGGAAATGGAGGGAGGGAGGGAGGGAAGGAAAGGGAGGAAGAAAGAAAGGAAGAAAGAAAGAAAGAAAGAGAGGGAGGGAGGGATGAAAGGAAGGAAAGAAAGGAGGGAGGGAGGGAGAAGAGAGAGAGAGAGAGAAAGAAAGAAAGAAAGGAAGGGAGGGAGGAAGGAAGGAAGGAAGAAAGAAGGGAGGGAGGGAGAGAGGGAGGGAAGGAAATGGAAGGAGGGAGGGAGGGACCTAACCCAGATCAAACACACCCTGTTGCGGTCCTGAATGAAATCGAGTTTGACACCCATGATACAGAGCGTCCACATAGTCGTGTGATTAAAATTTAGGTGCTTGGCACCTGGTATGTATTTAGCATCCCGGTGGTCACAGGATAACCAGTTGCGACCTTCCCAGACAGCCGGGAAGTCAACGGGAGACGTCGGACTCACTGAACAGCCCAACTGCGGTGATTTGCTCAACAACCCTGCCAAAAAAGCCGGTAAGATCCAGGCGTGAGTCACGTCAACCCCCTGCCTTGCCGAGCAAAGCAAATACTGGTGGCAATTGTGGCCGTAACTCAAGGACTATCTATATTTATCCATAAAACTCTACCACCCTCCGAGGCCGTCCAGAGCAAATAAAGGTAGGAAAAACAAGAAAGGGATAGATTAATGACAACGGATAATTAGAGTGGAAGGTTCAGCTCGGTGTGGACTAGCGAGCCAAGTTAATCAACAGTTCCAGGTTCCCTTGGAGAGAAATAACCCTGGATATTGTCAATAAAAACAAGAGGAGAGGAGACTAGGACGGCTGGCTTACAAGCTATTGTTAATTCTGCTAAGTGCTACTGCCGGTTTGAGGGAAATCCTCTGGGCAAGATTGGAAGGGTTTAACTCCAGATTTAAGGTGCTGCACAACCTGGCCGCTGGACTTTGGTTTCCTCCCTGCCCCTCCTGGATCCGGCGTTTTGCTACCTTCTCAAAAATCTATCCCACAGATGCCGACGTCGGGGGGAGAAAAGAATACTATATTCTTTGGAAAGAGGAATACCGACGGGAAGGAACAGAGGGAAGGACTCTGCAGGTGGTCCTTGACTTACAACAGTTCATTTAGAATAGAATGGAATGGAATAGAAATTGTAATATGTAATATAATGTAATACCAGTATAATGTAATAATATAATATGAATAGAATAGAATAGAATAGAATAGAATAGAATAGAATAGAATAGAATAGAATAGAATAGAATAGAATAGATATTGTAATATGTAATATAATGTAATACTGGTATAATATAATATATAATATATAATATAATATAATGTAATGTAATGTAATGTAATGTAATGTAATACTGGTATAATATAATATACTATAGTATAGTATAGTATAGTATAGTATAGTATAGTATAGTATAGTATAGTATAGTATAATATGAATAGAGTAGAGTAGTAGAGTAGAATAGAATAGATATTATAATATGTAATAATATAATGTAATATAGTATAATATAATATAATATAATATAATATAATATAATATAATATAATATAATATAATATAATATAATTAATATAATACAATATAAATATATGAATAGAATAGAATAGAATAAGAACTAGAACTAAAAGTAGAAGTACCGTGTTGCCCCGAAAATAAGACCCTGTCTAAGTTGAGGTTGGCCAACACAACCCTGACCTCCTGGGTCCTTGTGTGTTCCAAAAGCAGCTTAACTGACTCAGACACGCATGATATTGTGCATGAGGCCCAAACACAGAGACTCTAAATGAAATTGGCTGCTGTGACTTAGGCTTCCCCCAACCTACGAAACAGACTCCTTGTCCCAACAAAAAACCCTTTTTATTAAGTGACTGTGAATTCTTCTCATTCACATCCAGCAAAGTCTTTCAAGGGTGAATTTACAGTCACAGACCTTATCTGGCTTGGAGAGCGGCCAGGCCGATATCTTCAAAACTTGGCAAGGAGTCACGAACCAATTAAGCAAAATAATTGTCTCCTGCAAACTCCACCCCCCCATTTGCTCCTCTTGTATTCCCTATGGGAGGGGCCATTCACTGTCCACCTGTGGCTTTACTCCTGAGTCGACCCTTGTTCTTTAGCTGTTCCCTTTCTCTGGCAACTCTGTGCACATTGGGAACAGGCTCCAGCTGTTCATCTGCCTCACTGATGTCTGACTCCGAAGGCAGCTGATAACTGGCATACGGCCCTGGCTCCCTCTCTGCCTCCGACGCAGAGCCCTCATCAGAGCCTTCCCCAGACTCCAGGACTGGCCCAGGTTCCTCCCCAACCTCCTCACTCTCCGAATCTGCTGGCTGCTGGCAGACCACAACATTGGCCTCTAGATGACCATCAGAGTAGAGAAGAGATGCACAACTGCCTTCCGTCTTTGGAGTTAGCCTACTCCTTGAAGAATATTGATAAACCAATTTTCCAAGAAACGAGCTGGGTCACCTCTCACCGTCGCCAGCCCTCAAACTGCGACTTCTCTCTTTGCCATTCTATCTCCAAATATCATAATGCAATTTGACCGAAGCTGAGAGAGGGGCAGAAAATGGAACGTCTACCCCATTTGAATTCTCTTTCCTTTGCATCCCCAATTTGACTGCTGCAGACCCAGCGGCGTATCATGGAGGATCAGGCGGTCAAGCCGCCAGTTTCCAAATATAAATTGCTTTCCGTCTTCAACCTCGCATCTCTTTCTTCAGAGCAGTGAAGGTCTCCCGTGCCTATTTTTGGGGGTGGGGGGTGGGTGGAATCTAGTTCAGTTTCTGAATGTTTTAAGAAGCTGGCATGGTTAACCTTTGCTTCCCTCCCCCCCTTTTCAATTTATACACAGTCTTTTCGCTCCAAAGACTCTTGGGACAGCTTCATGAATATTCCTTCCATCCAAAGACAGGGCACTGGTTGTTTGTTTTTCTTTGGTTTATTGCTTTGCAGTCTCCTGTTCTGTATCATTTGCAATTGAAGGACAGAATCGTCGCCCTACGCCATCAAAGCAAAGGATCCCATCCTCTTGATATTTATGCTTATTTGATGCCCAGCTACTGCCCATCTCCAGACAGGTTGACACCACTACAGATCAGATTGCAGTGCCCATGAGAGATCTGCTTTCTGCTGCCCTTCCAGGTGAAGAAGCAAGAAAGGTCTGCTTGTAATGGGTCATAGGAATGACCTTGGGGGTGGGGGGAGAATAGGAGATACTATCTAGGAAGCAATCAGAGAAGAGAGGCAGGAGCCCACAATTGCTTAATGGTCAGAGGAAGAAACTTAGGAAGGACCTGCCCTAATGGACTAAGTATTTTCTGGTTGTTGTTGCTGTTAGTTGTGAAGTTGTGTCCAACCCATCGCGATCTCATGGACAACGTTCCTCCAGGCCTTCCTGTCCTCTACCATCCTCTGGAGTCCTTTTAAGCTCACGCCGACTGCTTCAGTGACTCCATCCAGCCACCTCCTTCTCTATCGTCCCCTTCTTCTTTTGCCCTCAATCGTTTCCAGCATTAGGCTCTTCTCCAGTGAGTCCTTCCTTCTCATTAGGTGGCCAAAGTATTTGAGTTTCCTCTTCAGGATCTGGCCTTCTAAAGAGCAGTCAGGGTTGATGCTGTGCCGCGTGGTTTAGCTTTGCTAGAAAGCAGGGAGACATGATAGCAGTGTTCCAATATCTCAGGGGCTGCCACAAAGAAGAGGGAGACAAGAAGCAACAGATGGAAGCTACTCAAGGAGAGAAGCAACTTAGAACTAAGGAGAAATTTCCCAACAGTGAGAAGAATTAATCAATAGAACGACTTGCCTCCAGAAGTTGCGAATGCTCCAACAGTGGAAGTTTTTAAGAAGAGGTTGGATAACCATTTGTCTAAAGTGGTGTAGGGTTTCCTACCTAAGCAGTGAGTTGGACTAGAAGACCTCCAAGATCCCTTCCAACTCTGTTATTCTGTTCTATTTGATGACATTGATGATGGTGGTGGGGTTAAAATTTCTCCTCTCTGAACAGAAGGACCTGGGTGACAGTTAATGATCCAACCCTCTGTATTGTTGGGTTTGCTCAACTGATTCTGACCCACTATTTGGAATTTTTACTCTAAGAATGGGAGGAAAATGCCTGGGGGGGTGGGGAGAGAATGAAAATTAGAAGTGCCAACCTCAAAGGGAAACAGAAGACCACAGCTCAATCAGGGAGGTGCCCCCAAGCAAGGAGAGACAGGAAGAAAGCACAAAGACTACAATCTTTAAAAGCACAAAGACACAGTCTTTAAATCAAGCCATTCAGCACTCAAGTGCTAGTTCAGGAAATAATCTCCCAGGCTTTTAAATAGCTGTCAGGAACCAGGTTATATCTCTTCATCACTCTGTTGGTAAAGACAGTCAACAGCAATCTCGAAGGCAAAAAACAAGAAGGTGTCAGTTCTCTGGGTATCCGAGAAGGTCTCAGAAGAAGGGGAATTGTTCAACGTTCGGATGACAGCTCTTCATCATTATTTACAGAAATCCAGAAAACCCAATCGGTCAGTATGAGACAGGGGCTGGTTGAATAATTATTTCTTAATTGAGCTGGTAAAGGTAAATTGACGATGGCAGAGGTGAGAGATACTTTCGTAAACCTCAAGACAAGGTAGACATACTCACTTTTCATTTAGAGGAGTATCGGGGCGGGGGGGGGGGGCAGCCAAATATTTTCCTTGGATCTTCAAAGTCATAGAAGCAAGAAGTTTCTATGTGAATCTACATGGAGCTGGCAAATTCTGAATAATTATGAACCTGAGAATAATTACAAACCGAGGTACATTACAATACTCATGCCTGTAAAATCTCACTTGCCACATAGATACCAACCAGGATGGTAACTCGGTTCAATCAATCAATCAATCAATCAATCAATCAATCAATCAATCAATCCAAGTAGAGCTGGAAGGGACCTTGGAGGTCTTCTAGTCCAACCCCCTGCTGAACAGCAGGATACCCTATATTATTCCAGACAAATGGCTATCCAATCTCTTTTTAAAGACCTCCAGTCGTGGAGCACCCACGAATTCTGGTGGCAAGCAGTTCCATTGGTTAATTGTCCTCACTGTTAGGAAGTTTCTCCTTACTTCCAGGTTGCTTCTCTCCTTGATTAGTTTCCATCCGTTGCTTCTTGTCTTGCCTTCTGGTGCTTTGGAGAATAGGTTGACCCCCTCTTTGATGAACCTGTGTGACATGAACTGTCCAACGTGAGTGGCCTCATTCAACTACTATTTCAAGCTTGGTTTCAACCTAGGACTTACTTGGATTCAGACAGACTCCTGTGTCCTGAAGTCTCTGGTTGCCTGCTACGTCTTAGGACCTCATCTTCTGCAGAAAGCTAGTGAGACACCTGATTCTGGGGGTTTTTTTTTGCTGGTCCAAACTATGATTTTGGAAGACCTGGCTTCCATCTCTGGCTTTTCTGCTATTTGTACTTGTTGTTGTTGTTGTTAGTTGTGAAGTCATGTTCGACTCATTGCGACCCCGTGGACAATGTTCCTCCAGGCCTTCCTGTCCTCTACCATCCTCTGGAGTCCATTTAAGCTCACGCCGACTGCTTCGGTGACTCCATCCAGCCACCTCGTTCTCTGCCGTCCCCTTCTTCTTTTGCCCTCCATTGTTCCCAGCATTAGGCTCTTCTCCAGGGAGTCCTTCCTTCCTTCTCATTAGGTGGCCAAAGTATTTGAGTTTCCTCTTCAGGATCTGGCCTTCTAAAGAGCAGTCAGGGTTGATCTCCTCTAGGACTGACCGGTTGGATTGTCTGGCAATCTAAGGGACTCTCAGGAATCTTCTCCAGCACCAGAGTTCAAAGGCCTCCATTCTCTGACCTTCAGCCTTCCTTATGGTCCAACTTTCACAGCCATACATTGCAACTGGGAAAACCATCACCTTGGTACCATAGCTATTGGTACAGATGATGCCAAACAGCTCTGAAGGTCGGAACAACCAGCCCCAAGAGATTATTTCAGAAATAATGAAACTTTCACTCTCGTGACTCATAATACCCTCAACGTGCAAGTAAGCAAATGAGCAAGGAGGATGTGGGGAGATATATTCCCTCCCCCCTCCCATCCCTTTCTCTCTGCAGACAGATGGATCATCCTGTCAGCTCAGACCAACACACCTGAAAAAAAAATATAATGCCACTGAAGAGCACTTCTGGAGAAGAAGAAAAAAATACCCAAAGGAAGACAAGACTTCAGTTGTTGTGCTTCAACTTGAACATAGACTCATCTCCCCTGACACTCGAGTCCAGTGGCCAGAGAGATGCTTTTGAGATGTTTGTTCCTTCAGTTCCAGTGGATGAGTTTTGGACAGGATGAAGTGAGGCTGAATAGGGTAATAAACAAGAAGAGCCACACAGTTTCCTTCAGCGAGGTTCTCTGGAGACCTCCCCGCAGCCTTCTTCCCGCTTATCTCCTGGGAACGCAAGAATGGCAGCCTCCTCTTCGAAACACTGAACGAGTGGGAGGGTCTCCAAAACTTTCAACCCACGCTGGGTCAACGCGGCTTCCGACAAAGCTCTCCGTGGTGCATAGCACCCCTACCATTCCATTCCTGGAACGTCCTGCTACCACCGTGAAATCATTTCCACCCATCCACACCTGCTCCCGTTCCGTATTTTGGCCACCGCAAACATCTACGAGATGGAAAGACGGGAAGGTCTGTCTCTCCGTCGCCTCTGAGAAAAACCCCTTCCAGAGATGAAAAGACCAGTCCCATCTGTGAGGGCCCATTTTTTGCTCCATACCGGGGGAAACATGCAGCTGAAGTTGGAAGTAAAGAATTGACTGTCCTTTTTTTTTGGGGGGGAGAGGTTTTTTTTCAGGAGAACTACCGAGGGAATGTGGCACATAAGATCCAGATGGGTCAATTATGTGCCTGCATATAAGACTTGCTCCCATTGTCATCTGCAGGTGAACAAACAGATTTCTTTGCTTTCCAGGAAAAAAAAGGGAGGGAGGAGGAAAGGAGGGGCTCTTGAAAAATGTGACCACCTGCACAGGCAGTTTCTCCTTGCAAAAAAATAAAAAAAATAAAAATAAATGTGTGGCAGGATCCATAATTTATGAGCTTGCTGTCCACAGGCAAATTGCCTGCAATCTGTTAGAAAGGGAGGGAAAGTCGCCTTTTTCCCCCGGCTACATTCATTATGCAGATTGGAGGAGAGCTTTAATTTCTAATTGATTTGCCAATATATAATCCTTTTAGTTTGCTTTCTTTTCTTTTCTTTTCTTTTTTAAAAGAACGCACATATATATGTAGTAATACCTGCAGGACTTTGCAAAGAGATCGGCCGATATCAAGAGAAAACGCAGAAACGTTTTTCTTTTATTAGAAGGATGTTTAGTAAATCAAAGATTGCAAGCGTCGATTCCTAAACGACAATTCCATTGTGCTCCTTGTCGGTGGGACCTTTTGGCTGGATAAATGCCCGGCAATTAACCTCACCTTGGGAAGATCTACTCCAACCACTCATCAAATTCCATCGGAATCCTTGCCGTCTTTCCTAGGATTGTGCGTGGGCTAATGAGGACCGAGCGAAAACCAACTATCCCTGGTCAGGTCAAATCTAAGACCCATCAAACCCAACCTTTTACTTCCAACGAGGAGCTTTCAGACGTCTGACAAGAAGAGACGGATGTGTTAGCGCTCCCTGGAAATCCAGAGATAGGTTGATGGAGCTGAAGATTAACTGTCATTGTTAATAGGTATGGACAGACCTGTCCTCCATGAAGCCAAGACGCTCCCAAGAATGCAATTTAAGCTACTGGTGGCCATCATACCTTCTGACAGCTCATTCTAAGCATCACATACGTCCTGCGAGGAAGACTTTTAGTCATTATCTTACGCTTCCTGCTGATCAAACACCTTTACACCTCGCCTTGTAAACCCAACCCATGCTATTTCAGGTGTATCTTACAACCACTCGGGGCAAACTTTGATTTCGACATGAATCCATCTGCAAACCCTGCCTAAACTACGTTTCCTCCATTTTTAACTCGAGAGACAGCTGGCGAGACATATGTGTCTACTCAGGCTTATGAATGACACACTGCATGAGGCTGTCAAGGAGCTACTGATGCCCCAGAAATCCGTGCCTGAACTGGAAGGGGATAGGATGTTAATTCCATTCATCCCTCTCCAAAATCCACCCACCCCCCTCCGAAAATGTGACATGCACAGGCTGGCAGTGTTTCACAATCCAAGCACTTAGACTTATATCCCGCTTCACAGTGCTTTACAGCCCTCTCTAAGCAGTTTACAGAGAGAGAGCATCTTGTCCCCAAGAAACTGGGTCCTCATTTTACCCACCTCGGAAGGATGGAAGGATGGGTCAACCTTGAGCTGGTCAGGATTGAACTCCTGGGAGTGGGCAGAATTAACCTGAAATATTCTAATCATTGCGCCACTATGGCAAGGAAGGAAGGAAGGAAGGAAGGAAGGAAGGAAGGAAGGAAGGAAGGAAGGAAGGAAGGAAGGAAGGAGGCAAATTGCAAATAGAATAGAATAGAAGAATAGAATAGAATAGAATAGAATAGAATAGAATAGAATAGAATAAGAAATAGAGTAGAGTAGAGAAGAATAGAATAGAATAGAATAGAATAGAATAGAATAGAATAGAATAGAATAGAATAAGGAATAGAAGAGACTAGAATAAGGAATAGAGTAGAGTAGAGTAGAGAAGAATAGAATAGAATAGTATAGTATAGCATAGAATAGAATAGAATAAGGAATAGAGTAGAGTAGAGTAGAGTAGAGTAGAGTAGAGAGTAGAGTAGAGTAGAGTAGAGTAGAGTAGAGTAGAGTAGAGTAGAGTAGAGTAGAGTAGAGTAGAGTAGAGTAGAGTAGAATAGAATTCTTTATTGACCAAGTGTGATTGGACACATAAGGAATTTGTCTTTGGTGTATATGCTCTCAGTGTACATTGTGTTGCATTTTTGCTAAATGGGGGACTCTCAATTCCTAATTTTGCTTTGCATCTTCTTCCCCACAAACCACATCAACGATAACCCCGGAGGTCATCTAGTCCTTTAATCAGGACCTCTGGCGAGGACAGGCCAATTCCTCTGAGCAGGAGAAGATCTTCCAAATGTTGATTGAATCCTAACCTCTTGCTCTCCCGCTGATTTGATTGTCTCCGTGGTGCAGCCAGGATTAATTGCGAAGTGTAATTAACGGGCAGGGTATGTATCACAAGCCCCCAAATTAGGAGATAAATTGGATGGGGTGGAGATGATATCAAGAGAGCTGACAAGCAAATTGCCTCTGGGACTTTCAAGTCATCCCATGCCGGAGAAGAAACGGCAGAGAGCTCTACTCAGTTGTCACTATGAGTAGTACTTGCGAGGGAGGGGACGGACCTCCACAGGGGTTGTATTGGGATGGTGGGGGCTTACACATTTCCCCCTGCTGTTGTTTGGTGACCCCAAATCTCCTCTTCCCCCAGGGCAAAGCCTATCCCTACTCAAGAGTATGCTCTAGATCCATGCTCTAGAAACGAGAATTTCTTGGAAGAGGACGCTTTATTTATGATTTATATATTAAATTATTTGCTCTTACGTTCATATGCTTATGCATTTATTAAATTACTATTTATTGAATTATTATTTATTTACTAAATTATTTGCTCCTGTGTTTATACACGTATGCATTTATTAAATTACTATCGCTATTTATTGAATTATTATTTACTTGCTAAATTATTTCCTCCTGCGTTTATATGCTTAATGCATTTATTAAACTACTATGACTATTTATTGAATTATTATTTATTTACTGCATTGTTTGCATTTACGCATTTATGAAACAACTGTAACGACTTATTGAATTATTTATTTATCACATTATTTATCACATTGCAGTACATATTCATGGCCTCGCTTTATTTATTTATTTATTTATTTGTTTGTTTGTTTGTTTGCTTGTTTATTTGTTAGATTTATATATTGTCCCATCTCGCTTGTCCAAGCAACTCTGGGGAGGCTTACAAAACAATAAAAAGACATATTAAACGATGAAAAGTGAGAAGATATTAAACAGAGGCTAAAACCAAGAAGATGGGCAACATGGAGATGTGTGTGTGTGTGTATCTATGTTTGTGTGTGTGTGTGTGTGTGTGTGTGTTTGTGTGTGTGTGTAGATCTACTCTTTACCCTGTCAGCCACCCCAGCATTTTCTTGCCCCCGTCCCTCTCACGCTTGATCTTGCCTGCTCCTGATGAACATTTGGGAGCATCAAACCCTTAAAAGCACCCGCCTCTCAGCTTAAGGCCTTCTCCAGAACCACAAATGCCAATTCCAGATCCCCCCTTCGAAACAGCTTCAAAGCGTGGAGAGATTTGGATGATTAACTCTAATGAGATGTTTCTCTCAAAAACTTCACACATACAGAAGGGCACCCTGACCTGAGAATGTAGTTGTAGAAGAAAACATCGGAACGATAGCTTTGGCCCAGTCTCCTGCTTTCGCCCGTGAATTTGTTCTTAAGTTTGCTGCCTTCTTGCAGACTCAGGGAAAAAAAAAAATGCATTTAGCACTTTGCAAAGAAACAGGTTAAAGCTAAAAGGAGACGTTTAGGAATGCACTGAGGGCACCTTCTGCAGAGATTATAGATATGCTGCAATCTATTGTTCCAAGTTCTGTCCTGTGCTTCTTTCTCTGAAGCCCAGAGTGATAAAATAGAATAGAATAACAGAGTTGGAAGGGACTTTGGAGGTCTTCTAGTCCAACCCCCTGCTTAGGCAGGAAACCCCTACACCACTTCAGACAAAGGGTTGTCCAACATCTTCTTAAAAACGTCCAGTGTTGGAGCATCCACAACTTCTGGAGGCAAGCTGCTCCACTGGTTAATTATTCTCACTGTCAGGAAATTTCTCCTTAGTTCTAAATTGCTTCTCTCCTTGATTAGTTTCCACCCATTGCTTCTTGTCCTGCCCTCAGGGGCTTTGGAGATGATGTTTCTCAATAGCCAAGGATCATCACATGGAGGGAAGTATGCAGTGGAGTATCCTAAGGCTCTGTTTTAGGCCCAGTACTCGTCAACATCTTCATTAATGACTTGGACGAAGGAATAGATGGGGAACTCATCAAATTTGCAGATGACACCAAGCTGGCAGGAATAGCCAACACTCCAGAAGACAGGCTTAAGATACAGGAGGATCTTGACAGACTTGAACATTGGGCCCTATCTAACAAAACGAAATTCAATGGGGAAAAAAGTAACGTTCTACATTTAGATAAGAAAAACAAAATGCACAGGTACAGTACATGTGGTACCTTGCTCAATAGTGGTGACTGTAAGAGGGATCTTGGACTCCTAGTGGACAACCATTTAAATATGAGCCAGCCGTGTGCTGCAGCGGCCAAAAAAGCCAACACAGTTCTAGGCTGCATAAACAGAGGGATAGAATCAAGATCAGGTGAAGTGTTAGTACCGCTTTATAAGGCCTTGTTAAGGCCACACTTGGAATCCTGCATCCGGTTTTGGTCCCACGATGTAAAAACAGATGTGGAGACTCTAGAAAGAGTGCAGAGAAGAGCAACAAAGATGATTAAGGGACTGGAGGATAAAACATATGAAGAACGGTTGCAGGAACTGGGTATGCCTAGTTTGATGAAAAGAAGGACTAGGGGAGACATGATAGCAGTCTTCCAATATCTCAGGGGCTGCCCCAAAGAAGAGGGAGTCAAGCTATTCTCCAAAGCACCTGAGAGTAGAACAAGAAGCAATGGGTGGAAACTAATCAAGGAGAGAAGCAATTTAGAACTAAGGAGAAAATTCCTGACAGTGAGAACAATTCATCAGTGGAACGACTTGCCTCCAGAAGTTGTGAATGCTCCAACACTGGAAGTTTTTTAAGAAGAGACTGGACAGTCACTTGTCTGAAATGGTATAGGGTCTCCTGCTTAAGCAGGGGGTTGGACTAGAAGACCTCCAAGCTCCCTTTCAGCTCTATTCCGATTGGATTGATTGAATTCCCAAAAAAGCACTGGAGTACAGCAATAAACAGGAACAAGGACTCGTTGGGCAATCGATTTCCGAGCCAAGAATGCAGGAATAAAATAACAGTCGATTCACTCAAGATCATCCAGCTTTGATCAGATACCAAGCGTAGGTCTCGGTGGATTTAATGCACATTACAATCAGCCAGCGTGATCTCTCTCTCTCTCTGTCTCTCTGCCTCGCTCCTTTGCTTCCCAGAATAAAATCGGCTTTCTCTCCCAAACTCTGCCAAGGAACGAAGCCTTTTAAAGAGAGTGCAGCAAGGTCGCGAGACACCTGAAAAATATTCGAATCCCTTATTTTTGCCCAAAGAAAGACCAATAATCAATCTCTCTCTCTCTTTCTCACAAACACACACACTGTCTCCAGATCGCCTTACAATGTCATCTTCAGAAAGGCTGATTATATAAAGCCCTCCCTTAGCCGTGTGGTGTGATTGTTGTGTTTGTTTCTTTATAGCCTTAAGTTTCTCTTCGCCTGGATATTGTTTTTCTGTATTCCTGGCGGGGCTGCCTTCCTTTTTGCTCGAATGTTCCACCTGCATGATATGTTAATGCTCTTTGATAGCTAAATACGAGCGAGGCTGAGGTAAAAAACAAAAAAACAAAACACCACACAACACAACACAACACAACCCACTGAGGCGTAAAATCTTTATTAGAGTGTGCCGAGGTCTAGGGAAAGGATTTCTGTTTGGCTGGCTGTGAGGCACTGATACCACTTTCTCATCCGAGATAGAAAAGATGCTGAGGGAACACGGGGTGGTAGGACTAAGCCCTTCTCTCTTTGCGCACTTGAAGAAGGAATGGAGCATGGACGTGTGGGATGAAAGCAAAACACACACACACACACTGAGCAGCTCTCTGAGGAATTCGCCGGTATCTATGCAGACTCCACGGATGAAATCAAGAGAAGCGCAACAAAGATGGATTAGGGGGCTGGAGGCTAAAACGTTACGAAGAATGGTTGAAAGAATTGGGTATGTCTGGTTTAATGAAAAGAAGGACTAGGAGTGACATGATAGCAGTCTCCCAGTATCTCAGGAGCTGCCCCAAAAAAGAGGGAGGCAGCCCTACATGGCTCAGGGCTAAGTTATCTTCGAGACCGCCTTCTACCGCATAACTCCCAACGACTGGTAAGATCCCACAGAGTTGGTCTCCTCCGGGTCCCGTCAGCTAAACAATGCCGGCTGGCGGGCCTGCGAGGGAGGTCCTTCTCTGTGGCTGCCCCAGCTCTCTGGAACCAGTTACCTCCTGAGATCCGGACCATCCCCACCCTATTGGCCTTCCGGAAAGCGGTGAAGACCTGGCTTTTCCGGCAGGCCTGGGGCCGTTGATCTCGCTCTTGCGATCCGGCGAGATCCGGCTATGAATGGTGTGAATGAGTTTTAATGTTTTTAAATGTTTTTTGTAATGATTTTAAATGCATTGTGAGCCGCCCTGAGTCTTCAGAGAGGAGCGGCATACAAATTGAATAAATAAATAAATAAATAAATAAACCTGCCTTCCATGGAGGGCCTGTCTACTGCACGAGTCAAAAAGAGGGCCGGGAAAATATTTATAGACCATTCGCATCCTGGACACAAACCGTTTCAACTCCTACCCTCAAAACGATGCTATATACGGTAATGTCATGCATGCACACTCGTTGGGTCCACGCTCTGGAAAAGCTGAACTTCCAGGTTCTAGTGTCCATGCGTGCCCAACATTCAGCTGGTTGGTGTGCATGCACAGGCTGATTTTCGGCACTGTACGTGTGTGAAGGAATCGCGCTCCAGAAAAGCCAAACTTCCGAGTTCTGGCATGCATGTGCATCTGACAATCAGCTGGCCGGCGTCCATGTGCACAGCGGTGTTCGGCACTGATGCATGTGTGAAGGACAGCTGATCGTCACGCGTGTATGCACGCCAGAAACCCGGAAGACAAACAGGCAAGGCCACGCGTGCTGGGCGAGATGTCTTCGCGTGCCACTTTGGGCATGCGTGACATAGATTCACCATCACAGGCCTAGGACTTGTGCATTTCAAGCAACGATTGTGGCGTAGCTTTGACTTTAGAGCAGGGTTTCTCAACCTTAAGACGTGTGGACTTTAAAACCCAGAATGTTGGCTGGGGAATTCTGGGAGTTGAAATCCACAAGTCTCAAAAGTTGTCAAAGTTGGACACCCTCTCCCCCTCCATTAGACCGTCCTGGGTCTTTTTTTTTTTTTTTAAATTTGATTTATATGCCGCCCTTCTCCGGAGACTCAGGGCGGCTTACAGTGTGTTAAGCAATAGCCTTCATCCTTTTGTATATTTATACAAAGTCAGGTTATTGCCCCCACAAACTGGGTCCTCAATTTACCTACCTTAGAAAGGATGGAAGGCTGAGTCAACCTTGAGTCTGGCGAGATTCGAACCTGCAGTAAATGCAGGCAGCTGGTCTTAATAACAGGGTGCACTAAACCATTGTACTATCAAGGCTCTGTCTTGATGGTCTTGATGGTACGGGCACATATTAAAAAGTCCATAAAATTAGAGCGTAACTTTGAAAAAACATCTGACAATTATTCTGTTTCAACTTCAAGGAACTGAGAAAAAGAAGGCTAGGTCGCTCCTGCTGAAGGTTCCCACCAGGCAAATATTTAAAAAACAAAATAAAATAAAAGCCTCAACTCCTTGCTATCCGACTGTAAACGCAAACCCCCTCCCTTCTGAACACCTGAAATTGCTAAAGGCTTAAAAGCCTCTGCCAGAGAATCAATCCAGACCACAACTGAGATCTTTGTTAGCTCTTAGTCCACTGGGATTTGGGGATTATCTTTCTGTTGGGTTTTCTTTTAGATTAAACTATTCTTTAGCAGATCAGACTAATTTAAAAAGTAAAAAAAAAAGAAGAAGAAGAAGAAGAAAAGAAAACACTTAAGATTCCACCAGGAGGTAAAGAAATTGTTTAGCCAAATAGCGGAAGGAAACAAACAATGTAAAACAGGCACTGGGAGACCAAGCCTATCAAACAGACAATGAACGGAAGGGAATAAAATTGTCGGAATGATTAGAGCCAAATGGGAGATGGAAGGAAGGATGGTGTGTTGATAAGGCCTTGGTAAGACCACACTTGGAATACGGCATCCAGTTTTGGTCACCACGATGTAAAAAAGATGTTGAGCCTCTAGAAAGCATGCAGAGAAGAGCAACGAGGATGATTAAAGGCCTGGAGATTAAAACGTATGAAGAATGGTTGCAGGATTTGGATTTCGAAGTTGGACCATAAGAAAGGCTGAGCGCCAAAGGATTGACGCCTTTGAACTTTGGTGCTGGAGAAGCCTCCTGCGAGTCCCTTGGACTGGAAGGCGATCCAACTGGTCAGTCCTAGAGGAGATCAACCCTGAGTGCTCTTTAGAAGGCCAGATCCTGAAGATGAAACTCAAATGCTTTGGCCACCTACGGAGAAGGAAGGACTCACTGGAGAAGAGCCTAATGCTGGGAACGATGGAGGGCAAAAGAAGAAGGGGATGGCAGAGAACGAAGTCACTGAAGCAGTCAGCTTGAGCTTAAATGGATTCCGGGGGATGGTAGAGGACAGGAAGGCCTGGAGGAACATTGTCCATGGGGTCGCGATGGGTCAGACACAACTTTGCAACTAACAACAACAAGTCTAGTGAAAAGAAGGACCAGGGGAGACATGATAGCAGTCTTCCAGTATTTGAGGGGTTGCCTCAAAGAAGAGGGGATCAATTTATTTTCCAAAGCACCAGAAGGCAGGTCAAGAAGAAATGTATGGAAATAATCAAGGAGAGAAGCAACCTGGAATTGAGGAGAAATTTCCTAACAGTGAGGACAATTAACCAGCTTGCCTCCAGAAATTGTGAGTGCTCCATCACTGGAAGCTTTTAAGAAGAGACTGAAAAGCCATTTGTCTGAAATGCTATAGGACAGTGTTTTTCAACCTTGGTAGCTTGAAGATGGGTGGACTTCAACTCCCAGAATCCCCCAGCCAGCATTGCTGGCTGGGGGATTCTGGAAGTTGAAGTCCACCCATCTTCAAGCTACCAAGGTTGAAAAACACTGCTATAGGATTTTCTGCTTGAGCAGAGGGCTGGCCTAGAAGACCTCCAAGGTCCCTTCCGACTCTGTTACTCGTGATGGCCAAGCCCTGTTTGCTGCAGAGGATTAAGGCAGGCACCACACACACAAAGTCATTCACAGGGTTGACCTTTCCTACAAAAATCTGATAGCGTTCATTTGACAGAAAGACATTAAGCTGCTTCTCGAATGGCATT